>OZ026617.1:85343614-86558614 GCA_964020975.1 Hermodice carunculata | reverse complement strand
TCCACTTCCAAAGCATGTTCAGACCTCAAATATTCACTCTGAGCGCCAACATTACGTCATAATCTATGCAACCCATCATGTAAAAGCAACCCCCCCGCACCAGTATCAAATTCTGCAGCCTTGACTGACATTCAGATGACAACGATGGGTGATATTTTGGGAGTGATAATGCACCAAGATCTCAATGTGTAACGAAACAGAACATTAGCCTCGCATAAGATATACAACGAATGTCTGATGAGCGTCGTGTCTTGATCGACAGATGTGACAAGCTAGGTCTTTCCGAGCATACATGACTCAGCCTGAAGCTTCGTCATGTATCTTGTACGTACCCTCTGGAAGAGCTTGCGAGTCACATCTGTGATTGAGACACGGGCACGAAATGTGAGATTCTGTTTATCGTATGATAAAAAGCAGAACATGCAATATTTTGCTTAAATATTGGCGCATTTGCAAAACGGCATTCAAATGTGCAAAATAGTCTCTTAAAGTGATGTGCATGCCAACGGCGCGGAGTGATAGTAAACATTTATATGTGTGATTCGCCCGCTTACATAATTGTAAATGCTATTTAACGCATTGGGTAGTGTTGACGCAGGTCTTCACCAAAAGTTCATTCATTCATTCAAAACAAGGAATTACAACAATGATCACATCGCATACAACGCACCATACCATAGGCTGTATCTGGTATCTGTTTTAAGGTCATATGAGTGCAAACATAGGATATGGGGATTTGTGTGTTTCTAGAATTGAACTGACGAAGGTCACTATGATTTGATGATAACGCGAGGAATAGCATATAGTATCATGTTTTATGGTACAAACTGACATCACTGCATTTCTCTGATTATATATACTGCTGGGAAAAAAGACGCCGCGCCGATTGGTTTAACATTGACGGCTTTAAATATGCCTCTGTATGGAAAATATGGGTGCCACATGGAATATTATGTACCACATACAGTCACACACACACACACAAAGTGTGTCTGGTATTGGGGTGCCTATGGGCTTTATAAGGGTGTCATGGCACTACTGGGATTAATGTGAATCCACAATGACATGGCGTGCACACTGTCTGAATTTGCCAGGGGCAGAACCATTCGGATGTTGGAGACTCGCCTTTCCCAGCAGATGGTTGCCAGAATAATAGGGTGCTCCAGGCCATCTGTAAAAAGGTGGTGGGAACGTTTCAAAGAACTCAGAGAATGCAAGAGGAAGGCTGAATTTGGACGACCAAGACTATTAGATGGGAGGATGACCATTACTTGATCCAGTATGCGAAGAGGCACAGGTTTCTTTCTTCCAAAAGGTATCATCAACACAGGTGCCAGGCCTGCAAAATCAGAGCATCATAGTCCAGTGTTGAAAAGAAACATGTGGCTGACAAACTGAGAGCATACCACTATGCCATTTTCACCCCTCTCAGTTTTGCACACAAGAAACTAGAGACATACAGTAGTGTAAAGCAAATGCAGCCTGGACCAGAAGTCGATGGAACAGCATGATGTGGTCAGATGAATCCCCATTCTGCTTGGATTTCCACGATGCAAGAATAAGGGTTGGACCTCTGCCTTCTGAGAGATTCTTAGAAGGACTATGGTTGAACACGACTACACCAGAGGAGGAAGTATCATGATGTGGGAGTCAATTACAGCAAGAGGGAGAACAGCTCTAATCAGGATGAATGGGACAGTAACAGGCCAGCGCTACGTGGATGAGATCCTGTGCACAGCTGACAAAGGATCCAACAGGATCCTGGGCTACTGTTTTAACAGGATAACGCACAACCACACACTACCTGAGTTAGCATGAAGTATCTACAGCAACACGATATCCCATTGCCATGACCAGCCTATTCTCCTGTCCTGTCCCCCATTGGGCGTTTGAGGATGTGCTCAGCTGCCAAATCAGGAATAAGTGTAAAGAACCCACAGCTACCCTGACGAACTGGCACAATGGACCAGTGGAATCAAAATCCCAAGGCTGAGATCACCAAGCTGATAAGCAGCATTCCAAGGCAGAGCTGAGCTTGCTTACAGGAGCATCGTGGTCAAACCCCCTATTGATGTGAACAACCTCCCAACAACAACAACAACAACAGCCAAAAAGGCCCTTTAAGGAGCAAAATTTCCTTCTGAAAGAGATGTGAAAAGCAATGGTATAGGAAAGTAATTCTATCATGATGTTATTCATAACTGAAGAATAACCAATAGGAAGCCTGACGTGCAGTGGCTTGTAGCGTCACAATGCACTCTAGAATTGTACATGTTTCCTCCATAACCAAGGAGTAGCCAATAGCAGCTGGACTTCAAATTATAAGATGCAATGTAGAACCACTCTTTGTCACTTAAGCGATATTTTAATAAACATTGTGTAAGTGTTTCTGCCACTGAAATATGTTTTTTTTAAACAATATTTTGAAAAAATTGGAGGCTGCTATCTGCCAAGTGCGTCTGCACCATCACTTTTCAATATGGCAGCATGTGGGGCACCAGATTATGGGCCATTTGTATTCCTCATGGGACCCTGGGACTATGATATTCCAGAAGTCGTATGCCACAGAGAAAATGGCTCTGTGATAATTAACATAACCAGTGAACTTGGTTTTAACAAATATCTTTTATTAGACTTGGACACAGGCAGAAATGTTGTACCTTTCGTGCATGAACTTGACAAATGAGTTGCTAATGGCCAGCCATTGCTATGGATGATGAAAATGGTGCTATGGCGAATACCGGAACTGTGCCTGTTGATGTTCCAAAACCAATTATACCCAACAGATTTGCTTCATTAACAGATGGAGATCCCAATAATCTTGCTGCAAACAGAAGTGAAAAATCCACAGGTCGCCAAACAGTGTGGGGAGTTAAAGTGTTCACAGCTACATACGCTTTTCACACATCTCCGATTTGGTTACATACTAGCTGCGCCGTTTGGTAGCGATGTTGGAATTATCACACAGCTTTGCCCTTAAAAGTCACTTTTTCCCAAACCATGACGGCTGAAACGTCCATAAATGGGCATAGTATGCTATATACTTCCAAATGATCATGATCTAGCCAACACTTGGTCATTAAAAGTAAAGTTATTGACCTATGGAATAGGTATATCATCTGAATAATTTCGCTGGTCGTCGCCCTACGATGTAGTATCCGGGCGTTTATTCCCTGATTACATCTGAATGGTTGTTGTAAAACGTGGAATCAGAACCGACTTTGGAATTGCGAAATAAACCCTCGACAGGTGGTGCTGCAATGGGCGAATGTCGTTTCATAAATAACCGTGGTAATTTCCAATGAATAGTTGCATGCGAAGTAAAAGTTTTATTCCTTTTGTTTATGTTTGGCTTACAAGGCACCAGAATATTATGTTAACATAAAATTGCTGGCAATAGAAAACATAGGAAGCCTGGATCCTTAGAGCCTGGACTGAAATTTGAAGACTGTATCTCATGACTCTTCATCATGGTAAGTCCACTATCTTGATACACCTTAGGAATTTGGGCTTTACAACTCTCAATAGATGTCACATATCTTTTCTTAATAATCAGGTCGGTATTCTAAGAAGATGAGGACGTCATGGAGTAAGAAATCACGGAAAAACAGTAAAGTTAGAAACACACATACAAAAGACCTGGTTCAAAAATGTATTGAGGCTTTCCCTAATGACATTGATCAATTACATATAGCTCTTAGAGCACTATCATTTCGAGATATCACTAGAACCAATGAATATTTGGGTCTTAATTATTTAGAACACACATTTCCACAAATTATGTGTTAAATTTTGTATGCTTACACAACAACTATTCGAAAGCCAGATTCTAATAGGAAAAACTTGGATCTAATGTTTTTAAGTATTCCTTTCAAACATTAAATTATTGATTTACTGAACATTTGGTCCCTTTTCAAATTAAAACTTGCTCGTAACATGATTCCCAACAAATGCAACATAAAAGATCTCCCAATTATTTCCTATAAATAAGGCAATAATATTGGACAAACTATCATGAATAACAAGAAATTTCTGGTTTCAACAACCCTTGAGGATATCGCAGCTAATAAAAATTGTGACTGTATGTCTAAGAATAAGCATTTCAATTTTGTTGATGCATACAGCAAACATGTATTTAAAGGTAATTTGGATATAATTCAAAATTCAGTTTTAAAAGAATTTGGTGAGAAGAGGTACAAATTTCGTATATGTCCGACGTTAAGCATTGACAGTATTTTTCAAGACACATGTAATATTTTTGATTGCTAATGTAAAAATGGACAAACAAAAAAGAAAAAAGTGGAATTTCCGAAATTTGAAGGACGGTTATCAAATTAGAAAAGCGTCCTTAGAAATAAAATTTATCGTTACAAATCCCACATTAAAAACTTCAGTATGGTACATTTCAAGCAACTTCAGGTTTCAAATGGACTAAAGGAACTACAACAAATATTTGCAATCTCTAACATTTATAAGGCAGGTAAAAATTTTAGGGATCATCTGCAAAAATATTATCTGCATAATTTGGAAAATGAACTTGACATAAACAATATTTCAGAGAGAAGAGGAAATGACGTATATAAATTTCACAAACAATCCATTCATAATTTTATAGATACACACAAGGATGAGATGAAAAGAAACTTTTATATCAAAATTTGTTAATACGACTCTTTTATTCCACTTTTGTTCTGAATAATTGCGTTAAAATTGCATAAAAAATCTTTTAAATCAAGATTCATAGCTGAAGCTTTAAAATGTACAACAAAACTACTATCAAAGGAAGTAACACTGTGTTTAGCTGCAATTAGGAATCATTTCCGTAAATACTGTACGCAATTTCTAAAAGCTTTGAAATAAATTGTTTTGGAGCATAAACATTTCTTCCGAGTTTGTATCTAAAATCAAAGATTTAAAAGCAAAAAGTACCACATTTTCTGATTTTTAAACACTGTATACAAATTTGCCCACAAATGAAGTCACAAGTTGTCTTTCAGAATAAATCTGCAAAACGTTTAAACAGAATGGTAAATCATACACAAATATTAATTCATGTTCAAAGACAGCATGTTGGTCGCGTAATGAATATTTAAAAAATAACATTAAATCTTTTACACTGTTGAAACTTTGATAGATGCTATACAATTTCCTGCGGATAATACTTTGTTCTATTTAGACCATCAGTTTTTCAACAAATAAAAGCCATCCAATGTGCAGCAACTGCTTCCCGTTACTTGCCGATTTATATTCAACCTGGCTTGAATTTAAGCGCGATTAGTTGATGAAAAAAGATTTTTTTCATTTGGCTACAAAACTGTCAAACAATGCAAGGTATATAGAAGACAATGCCTGTGTAAATGTAAAAACTTTTAATGAAACTGCTAAAGAAATTTACCCAAAAGATATCCCTTTGGAAGGAGACAATTTAGATGATTTCAGATATGTGTTCCTGGACTTGGATATTCGGGTCTCAAATGACAGATTTGGCATTTTAGTCTACCACAAAATTGATGAGTTTAACTTTTAAGTGGTCAAATATCATTTCTCTGACAGTAATAGTTCAGAAACTATTGCATATAATACCTTTTTGTCTCAAATGTTGAGATTTGGTGGTATTTGTTCTTAATTGCAGGACTTTGCATCCAGAACCAAATCTATTTTCAATAAACTGCTATCAAGGGGATTCAAGCATGTATCAAATACTTCTGCAAATTTAGCTGTAAATATCCAGAGATTGTTAGAAAATTTGGTTTCAATAATTTTAGAGATTTCATACTTGTGTGTTTTGCTACTTAGTTTTACCTTACCTTTTTGCATCATTCTGTTTTACTTGTCAGTAATTTCCCAGATTTATACAGGTGTCTGGCTATAACAGTTTATTTTGTAATCACCGAGATTGAACATATAGCCTCAGTTTGCTTCCACCTCAGTTATACACTGGCAGGTAGTTAGACTTATATGTCCTCTCAAGCCAGAAAATCCCACCATACTATTTCAGGGGTAAGCAAATCATTCTTATTTTAACTTGTTCTATACTATTTATTAGTTATGTTTGGTTTGATAGGTATTTTCTATTCATTTTGAAGCTCTGTATTTCTAAGCAGTACTTCCCTTATTTAGCTAATTCATCATTTGGCATGTTCATATGAATTCATCATTACGTGGGTTGTCTTTGCTGAATATTTAGCCGACACAAGGAGCCGCTCCCCAGAGAGACATGTACGGGTACAGGCTCCGCAACATGTACTGAGTAGTTACCCACTGAAGACCCTTAATATATTGGGGCCAATACAACAGCCTATGTCAAAATTCTACAGAAGAACGTGACAATAGTGGTTTCATGTGTATACAGGCTAGACACTGACAGGTTAGCTTATGGACTGCAGAGAGTGTGAACTACGGAATAGGGTTTTGACTACCAGGAAGTGGTTCTGGACGGAAGGACACAAATATGATACCAAAATAAATTTTTAAAAATGCATATTGTGATTCAAAATAAATTCATTATGTTTATTTACATATATAATGTGGATAACTATGGCATGTGCATGAAGACCTAGATCTATAGAGGCTCTATAAAAGGTTTCCTGTTCTGGTTCTTTTATTTGATTTTGTGTGTGTGTGTGTGGTTTTTTTTTTTTTGTGTTGTTGTTGTTGTTGAAAAATCACATTTGACAGAATGATGCAAACAATGTACATCAGTTGATCAACCAAAGAATGCATGTAGCTCAGACAGGACCAGGAATGATGAAACCAACATTTCTTTTTACATGTATAGGTTTTTTTGTTTTTGTTTTAAATAGTTTCTGTTAGTCATAAAAGTCCACTATACAGTCACAAACGCTCTGCGCATCCACACGCGCATGACGGAAAAAGTGTAGGCCTATACGGCTTTATTCCGTTACGCAACTTTTTCGCTGCGATTGTGACCATATAATGGACTTATACCTGAATTGAAATTTTGCTGCCTTGTTTTTTTTCCGCTTTCTGAAAATAATTTATTTTTAAAAATGGATTCGGGTATGGTAACTTTTGAAAACAGGACCGGATTTTTTTATCACACCGAAATGTATGTTTCCGTTTTATTTTACCAATTCTATGATCCCGTCCACGATCACGGAATCTGGACATCTCCATTCAGTTTAACATCGCTAAGTTCCACAACTTACAGATATCTGCAAAGTTTTCCATTTTGCTGACGGTACACTCCAGTTGATTACTTATTACTGGTGCAGTTTGTGCCTCCCACTTTGTTAACATGTGTACCGACGGCCAGGTTGCTACGAATTAAGTTCTGAGGAGCGCGAAGGCCTCACCCCCCACATGACGTCAGGGGGCGAAACCAGGGGTTCGAGTGGTTTCTGAACCCCCATAAGACTATGATATCGCTATTTCAAAGGCTATAAAACTCATTTCAATATGATTATTTGAGTGACACCTGTGTGAATTTTCAAATTCATGTAATGCTTCAAGTACAATCAGACTTAACCTAATTCGGCGAAGCTATAAAGCTCCACAGTCAATTTATTGTCTTCAAAACCCTTTGAAGCTCGATTTCTCTCTTCCACTAAACGGACAACAGAGGTAATTTTACACGGTTATTCCGGGAAAACGGCTCGGCGAAGAGGAATGGAATAAAAATGATTACATTTGTAAAGGTCTTAACTAAAAAACCTGTCCCGCGATTTTCATTTGCTTGCCCCTTTTTTCTATGGACCAAAGAAATTGAACATGTCAAAGATCAAAGGAAAATATGACATTCAAAGTTTGTGGTCTTGGGGTGACAAATTGATTATTTAGCAATTAAAGAGATGAACCCCCGCTCACATCATCTTTAGATCGTGACAAACACACACATATATGGGCTGGGTGTAGTACAGAAAATACTTTTTGAGATATAAGAGAATAATGTCGGAAATAGTTTTGGTGTATCTCGTGTTGTTAATACCTCAGGTTTGTGCGTCGCGGCCATACCCCGCACTGGCAGCATGTACTACACATCAGACCGTTGCACGTGCTGCCAGTGCAGGAAACGGCCGAAACGCGCTGACCTGCGGTATTAATCCCTTAAACAAACTCCCCCCACACATCCTCATAACACGTACATAATGTTGAACAAGGTTGGCGTCTTTTTCCGCAGCAGTATAATCAGTCCGATTCAAAACCCTCGGTCCCCCTCAAAACCAATGTGGGTGGAAAAGTGCCAATTTCTGTCGTTTGGAATCATGAAACAAAATCTTCGACAATCCAATAATAATAATAATAATGAGATGGTAACGTTTGGCCTCACCTAGCTTGCTAGTTGTAGTGGGAGGCGTGGCATTGACAACCACCAGGAGCAGAACACAGAACGCTGCAAATATACTCATTGCTGCAACAGAAAATTATTTTTGAAACAGTTCTGCAGGGACAGTCACATAGGAATCAACATTTTTTATGTCATACTACCGCCAAATCTTTGCCAGCAATTTGCTGTCGGAATGAAACTACGCAAAAATGCAACATGCTATGCCGACAAAACACCTGCATGCCCTTATGGTGGAGGAAATTATTAAGTAAATAGCCAAGCTTATTGTTTAATTGGTAAATCTGAGATACGAGAATAGAAACTCTCTTGATGGACTTGAAAAACATGCCACCATTAATATACTGGAAATCTAATGTCAGCTTACCTCAAGTTCTGGTTTTCCATTGTTGTTACTTAACCTGGTTGGGGGGGGGGGGGGCTCGCAGGATTGTTGGCGCGGACAATTATTTTATCCATTGCGCAAAGTGATGTCATAAAGCTTTAACAATAAAACTACAGCAAATCAAACACCATCTGGGCATACATATTGTAATATTTTGTACATCCTGAAACGAGGACATGCGGACAGAAGCACCTCAATATTTAATGACACACAGAGGGGTACGTAAGACGATTCATAGAAAAGACCTTGTTTTTTCGCAATTTTTTCTGCTATTATTTCTGCAAGATTTTGAAAATAATCATTGGACGACGCAAATAATGTGCAGCGCACAATTATTTTTGTGTCATATTTTTGTCAGCTGGGATAACTGTGGTCATCATCATTTTTGAATGAGTTTTTTTTTCTGAAGCAAACGGCTAATACTGTGATTTTCTTTATACATATATATATATATATATATATATATATATATATATATATATATATATATATATATATATACATATATACTCGGACATGTTCATATTTTTTCACATTGCCAATACCGAAGTCCATTTCATTGTTGAAATGGGAATAACCAATGTCTTTGCCCTATGAATATTTCACCTGTAAAATGATCCACTCTGGCCAGTCAGTTTGTTTGGCTTGCGAAGCCATACTTTAACGTTTCAATACAGCTAAAACGTATGTATATATGGCTGGGGGGTCATAAAAAATAGGACGTACGTTTGCTGCCATATCTTTAACTGAAAACTGCTGTATGTATGTTTAATATACCGGTATTATACTCCCTTTCAGTTTGCAATTAATTGTATGTCATGAAAGTATTCAACATCAAATGTACACCAAACCAAAGTCATCGAGACATATAACTCACCTAAACTTGTTCGGTCCGGGCGCTCGGGAGGAACCCAAAACACTACTCCGGTAATAGTTCCTAATAACACGATAGGAATCAAAATCATTTGCATGTGAAAGACTGGTTTTCTCCTTAATGTAAGGGTATAATTCAGATCATAAAAAGGATTGGGACAGCACTCGTATATTGTTTCACTTCTCACACCAGTGTTATTTACGATTTCCCATTCTCCATTCTCACCATAATTATCCAAATGTATTTTTGAAGCATTCTTGGTAAAATCCAAATTAAGCTGAGTGGCGTCGTATGTCCATGATCCAAGCTTGAAGTGACATATTTGCACGTCGAAGGGGAATAGTGACATATCTACGGGGCAGGTGCTCTGTAATATCATGGATGGCATCCACGTAACTTTGCCAGTGTGATAAAAGTTTAGTCCATGCTCTTGTGCAATT
This sequence comes from Hermodice carunculata, assembly GCA_964020975.1. NCBI lineage: Eukaryota > Metazoa > Annelida > Polychaeta > Eunicida > Amphinomidae > Hermodice > Hermodice carunculata. The sequence goes on along the minus strand of OZ026617.1, from coordinate 86,548,610 downwards.
GTGGCCGTTTGTGTCTTCCCCACACTTAAAATAGAAAGCCAAGTTGGTACTATGACACAAGATATCTGCTACATCTGTGTGAGAAAAGCGCTAAAGCATTCACAGAGACTCTCTTCATTTGAAATTAAAACTGCAAATATACCCAGCATTTGTTATTATTATACCTCAGTCATTAATCTAGTGTTGTGATTGGCTAAGTGGGCGTATAACAGTTTTGACTGTTCACCGCAAGAAAATGACTCTTGCCCGCAGCCAATATTTGTCACTAGGGGCACTGCACATTTGACCCGGCCTTGCCAAATATGCCTAATTTATGTCATGTAATTGATTGTTGATTTGTTAAAATGGAATGAGAGAGCCGTAATATTTGTACATTTGTTGTTCTTCGGTGTAATAAAGGAAATGGTGTTCTTGCCTTTGTGAGACAAGAAGAACTGTAAACCCTCGGGGTGGACCCTCAAGCCTCAGCTTCGCTTCAGGTTGACGGTCCATCCGTCAGGTTTATAGTTCTTCCTGTCCCACGCAGGCAAGGGCACCATTCCAATACTGTAACACAAGCAAATGCTACATTTGTAAGACAAATGGGTAATAATGGTTTCAAAGAGTCTTAACAGTTGTAAAAGTAATGATACAATGATATATTGATATGAGAATCTTTAAGTTTAATAAAATATACCCACTTTTAGTTCTTATAATTTTAATTTATCACATGCTTCTTGTAAGACTAAGCACGCTCAACCAGCAATGTTTCTGATAGCCTGATTTCATATATTTGTCGTAATTTGGCCATTCAATGAAATTACCCCCCCCCCCCAACAAAAAATGGTACGTGCGTCCCACATATTGCATATGATCACTAATGATGTCTAACCTTTTTTGTTACAGCGCAAATGAAGGCCTTTTGGGGGGCTCTATTTATTTCACCGAATAATCACAAATACTAAACTTCGTCATCAAGATATGATATAAATGTTGGCCAATCATCAAATATTGTATTGTTCTTTAAAGCTGAAACATGGGGTACTTTAAAACGACATACCTGAAGTCATTGCAAACTTAAAGACGGAACGTTTGAAAAAATAATTAGGTGAAAATAATATAGATGAATCTGCATTTTAAATTGTTCGAACCACATCACCATATTGCATAGACACATATACACGTATGATATGTCACAATTTATGTTAGTAACCATGATTTGAACAGTAGACCAGAAACACCCAATAGATCGTATGTTCTTTTGTAGATTTCGATGACCCTGTTTTAGTTTCATACTGACTATTGAACTTTATGAGAATTTGTTGACAACTGCACTAACTATGAATTTGTTGATATTCATATTAACGACTATGAAAAATTTGACGCCCGCTGTGCATTGAATAAGCTCAAATTTACTTGCGTCACTTGGTGACGCTACTTATCAGTGGTTCATCTTTACACCTCTATGCTTATAGGAGAAGCCAGACGCACTATTTGGCTGAAAATTGCAAGCAGGCAGAGGAGGCTCCTCTCAGCATTTCCTTTTGGACTACATTGAGTCAGATATTTCTACATTAATATCCCATGACATCACTTTGACATCCATTTTCCACGTTACTACGCATTGCACTGATGGAACACAATATTAGGGAAGAAATCAAGTTTTGGATATTGAGAGTTGTCCCATCAGAGTCTTGATGTTGTTTATCTGCACTATTCAAGGCACTGTAGCTTTGTTGCTGTGGAATCAAGATTGTTGCAAACCCATAGCTTGTCAATTGTGTGGAATTTTACATATTTCCGCGAAGCGCTTGCTGACTTCTTGTGTATGAGATATCAATAAAATGAATGGATGAATCCTGGAAATGTTCTTTATTTTATGTCTGAGGTGTTTGTAATGTCGCATACACAACAATTCACAAAACTACAAGTATTATCCTCATATTTGTATATAAGGTAATGTTCTTATGTATTAAAAAAATTCGCATAAAAGTGGAAATGGGTTAATTGTTGTCAGTTTTACGGGACCAGGCGTGAGTCTGTTCGTGGGCTCAATATTTCATGGAAGGTAAAATCACAGAGTCAAGTTTTCATACATAGCAATATAACTAGTAAAATACTGTTTGAGAGGAGCAATCATGATGTTTGATTAGGAATACCTGCAACTTTTACTGCTGCAAAATGGGTCTTGTACATGATCCTTGGCGAGATTGACCTAACGATTACTATGGCGGTAATTGGCTGCTTCAGTGGCAGCATTCTTCATATTTAAATAATACACTAGCCTAAACATGCAGGCTTTTTTTTCTCTTTTTTTTATCGCGCTAATGGAATGAGACAAAGGCAAACAGAATCCTTACGCACTTGTTATACAGAACAATATCTGGAATCCACACGGCCGATGGAGGCAACCGAGCCCGCACTATTCCCCCATAGTCTTCTGGATTCCACACCAGGATCTCATCCTTCCACGTCTGGGAGTGCAGGGTTCATGCAGAAAGACAATGATAGTTTTCGTGAACATATATTGGATTATGCACCATTGATGAATTATAAAATGTATCCGTGTGTAATTCTTATGGCGTGCAGGTCTCTGTATTTTAACAATAATCAACTGAATGCTGATTTCATTGTAACTGTTACTTTTATTGTTATTTTTACAACCTTTCCTTACGCTTATTGCTATTTCTTTTTACAAAATGCTGAGCGTCTATTCGGCCAGACCAAGAATAGAAAGTTTATAATTGTACTGTATAAGTGGAAATATTCCCGAGTGGAAGATTTCCCGGATTGGTTCCAAAATAAACATTTCGCTGTTTTTGTTTTCCCGAATCGCAATGAGCGACAACCCCCCCCCCCCCCCACACACACACAAAAAGAACAGAACCAAATATATATATATATATATATATATATATATATATATATATATATATATATATATATATATATTGCCAAAGCCCTTCACCTCCCATGGAGACCAATGGCGCTACAGGAGCTGTAGTTTGATAAAATTTCAACATCATATTATCTCGATTTTCTTTATTATACTGGTACAGGATTTAGACCATGTTGTCACAGTTTGCTGCGCAATTGTTTACGCATGCATCGTTAGGGGTGTCACAACTCACAATTGCCTGTCATAGTCTGTAGCCAAGTGCGATCGCCAATAATTTCCCGGAATTAAATTTGCCGAGGGGCTCCATTCGGGAAAATTCGGGAAATTAAAAACCTTGGGAATATTTCTACTTATACAGTATGTCTAGTCATTAAGTTGCAGTGATGAATTTGATGTAATCATCTTTGCTGGTATATCACAAAAGTACGATAGTGACGCTTGACAGTAGGAACGTACACACTCTCTCCACACCATTGTGGTCAGTATACGGTTGGTTTCATCGAAATCCAGTATTTGAATCAGCTCAAAGCGTATGCGTACGGGAATAGCGGTGGACGAATTTAGGACTGGCCGCGTCAGTGTTCCCCACGCCTTGTACCGCTCCTTCAACATATCCAGCAGCCTACCTTCAGCAGACAACGGTAGCCTGCAACATGTGAAAACTACAGATGATCACTAAATGATATTTTTTAATATATATTTTTCAAAAGCCACACAGAAAAACAGGATTTAAAGCATTAACCGGAAATATACAAAACATGTGGTGACTTTCCATTTTGCACAATTTAAACTTGATTCTGATCTGCAAAAGCTGAAACGAAGCTGAGACACCACTTGAACGTCTGCTGGGAAAAATGATTTGGAAGCATGTGGGTTCGTTTAAAGAAGTGACAAAAAAGAACTCGTGGTTTACAGAACTTGGCGTACGGATTTTCTGGTATTTATCTAAAGGAAAGTGCCTTAAAATGTGTTACACTCCGACAGAAGCATTCAGACGTAAATTATGCTTGTAAACCTCTACATTGAGTGCGCCACAGTTGCAAAAATACGTCCTCCAAATTCAAAATCCTGCTCATGAGTTTAATACGGGTTGTTTTCGTCCTTACGTCATGGCAATTTAATTCTGCGAAAGACTGTCTTACTTCTGGTGTCATATTTGAGGTACTCTGTAATTACAACACGAAAAACAAAAAACAAAACGAAACAAAAAAAAAAAAAAACCAAAAAAAAAAAAAACAAAAAAAAACAAACAAAAAAAAAAAAAAAAAACAAAAAAAAAAAAAAAACAAAAAAAAAAAAAAAAAAAACAAAAAAAAAAAAAAAACCCATGTAACGAGTCTTTATTTTATGGAAAACGTATTCGTCATATATGCTTAACCCGTATGTAAAGCTGGCATCCCAGTGCATTGGTCCGGGTGAAGTGACTGATAGAGGCGTCCTGCTTACTGGCATATGGATTATGATACCTTTATAAAACAGCGCCATTTACATTTGACTCGGAAATTATATCATTAAGGCATCATATTTTTTTTAAAGTTGTATCACCAGAAAGTGAGATTCGCTTCTCAGCAAATCAGTCTGTCTCAAGAAATATTATAACTACTGTTCATTATTCTTAAAGTGTGCTTTATCAATAACACTTATAAAGAAATAAATAAAAGTGATACCCACTTGTCATCGTTTTGAAGATATTGTACATTTCGATTTCTAGATACACTTAATTAGCTTAACTGAACATGCTAAACATTGGCGTCATATTCATTGGTGGCGTCTACATCACACATCCATAACTGGAAGTTGGAATCGAATCTGTGTCTTTTATGCTTCAGACGATGGTCAATATTTACGTTTTTAATTGCCACAAAATAAGACTGCCTTGGGTCACAGTTCTATCAGATGTATCTGTATCATAAATCTATGGACAGATCCTTGGTGATGTTTGGCAGAACAAACATGACTCAAAATTTGATGATGTTTTGAAAGACAAATGATATCAAACTGATGGTGGCGCAGTATTTCGCTATTGCGACATACATGTACTGTCAACAGATAAGTTGGTGAACTTCGTCTATGGTAGGTACCAGAAGGGAGACTTCATCATTGTGGTGTGAACGTGATATCTTTCTGCACCTGCTACATCTCCGTGCAAAAGTGCGATAACAGATGCAGAAATATTATAAATGGTAGGGTAGGTCAACTATCAATGCCAGCCTGGTGTTGTTGGCGGAAACTTCACCAAGGTTTTTATAGACCATAGTATTAATAAATAGAACACATTTGAATCATATATCAGTCGACATATCTTTTAATTTTGTAACATAGTGTTAAGCTCAAGATCATTGGTTAATGTGAAGCTGGAAATGAGCTTTGAACATTTCCAAACCAAATATAGCTTGGGCATGCAGCTTTTGTCATATGTGTGTGTGTGTGTGTGTTTGTGTGTGTGTGTTTTGTTGTTATTATTGTATTCCGCCCTGTACTTAACTTTCGATTTCCATTTTGTACTCCTATATATACAGCCCATTTAAAATGTAACAATGGAACTTTGAAAACATTTATAGATACACTATCAATGCTTGTTATAAGTAGGTCTTCTTACAACTTGGTGCAGAATCCTAGTACCTGACCAATTTTGATGAATTAAAAACAGCACAAAACAAAAACCTTCAATTCTTTCACTGTGAGTGAACCTCTTAGAAGCTTATATGATGCTGGAGAAGATTGTTTACCAGCAGGCAATACATTTTTCAAGTTGAGAGACACCTTATCGCTGACAATGCAGTGACAATGGTTTTGCCTTGTGATTGCAACACGTTCTTTACAGTGAAAGGTTTACCCCTGTTAGTCTACTTATTTACGGAATTATGTGACAAATTCAGGTCTGGATGTTCACTTCTGGCAGAAAGCATGAACATTTGCACACAGTTTAAGACGCGCTAATTTCAAATCAAACTGGACGCAAACAATTCAAGGGCTTCCTCTTCGAATACAAAATGGCCGCCAAGGTGGCGGCATGAACATAATTATTTTATATTTTGGCTCATAATCAAGGAAAAATACGTCTTTGGAGATGAGGACGCCAAAGTTTTGCAATATGAGTCCCCATTTCATCCTAAATTTAAAACGGAAGCCACCAGGACATCCATAAACGAATTATTCAACGACTTTGTTCGTAATGCTCATAACTTATCAAACAACCCTTGGAAATATAAGTTTTTGCACATGGAGATTCCATATATTTACAATATACAATAGCATTTTTCTCCCCGAATCTAGGATGGCCTCGAAAAGGAATCCTCCAATAGTTTTGCCCGTAAGTTACCCAATTCACCATGGAAAAATATGCTTAGGGGATACAAATTCTATTTTTTTTATATTACAAACTGATAGAAGCAAAATTTGATAATGTAGAATCATCCTTCATTTTGGCAAACGAAAAATGGCTGACATACCACATAAATACTTCCATAATATGCATGCATATGTGGGATTCAAGTTCTGTGACAATTATTTTATCACAGAATCATAATCCAGGCAAATAAGTAGCCAAACCTTTAGCAGCATGAAATATTTTCGAGCATTTAAATTGGTTTATAGGATGAACTCTGATATTGGCTGACACAATGGCTAAGTCATCAGTCATCAAGTTGATTTCAGAATTGTTTCTTGTTTATACTGATTCTAGTGTTTCATTAGGGCTCGAATTTAGCAGGTGTCCAATGTCCCAAGACACGCTGCCATTGTGCCGGGCATGTTGAGGCATAGACAAAGATTCCCAACTGGGCATGTTAAAATTTGAAAATGGCGACGCCCATCCCAAGAAGGTAAAGAAAGCCAAGGACCGGAAGTACGACAAAGAAAACAGGACAAGGTCATATTTATGAGCTTGGGGAGAAGGATTTTCCGTGGGTCGGACATGCCAAGGAAAAAAACCTGATGTACTGCATCGCATACAGGGAAAACAACCCGCCGGGAAGACATGCCCTGAAAGCAGGGAACGCAACTTTCCAGATGCAAACTCTATGAAATCATAATTCCTGTGACTCCCATAAACTAGGCCTAGACAGGCAAAAGGCCAAAGAGGCAACACACAGAGAATCTGGTGCAGAGGTTTCACTTCTTGTCACTGCATGCTTTGAGATTTGTATAAATTAAGTAGTGAAAGGTGTTAGTCAATACCTGCCTGTGTTTCCTTGTCTGCAGATTATAATAAGTTAAGTAGTAGAAGGTGCTGTGCAAGAACTTCCTGTAACCCCCCCCCCCCCAAACTTTGGTGCTATGTAAGCTTTGCCCAAGTATACATGTTATAAAGCATGTAACATTCCAAATATGGGTTTATCTTATTTAAGGGGTAATGCATGATGAAGAAAGTGCGAGAGTTGAAAAAAAGAAACTCGTCAATTGAACATGGACAAATTAAGTTGGGCAAGTTGTGCATGGGTTGGGCACATTGAGTTCATCTTCAACATGCCCGATGGGCATGTTGGTAAAAAAGTAAAATTCTAACCCTGATCATAGTGCATATGATATAAAGAACACGCCTTTTTGCATGCCTGTTCTCAATGATAAGATATTGTATATGGAAGTAACTAATGAACACTATCTGTCAAGAATATTGTCTCAGACATGGGTAAGTACAGGTATGCACTGCTTTTGGCTTTAGTCTCTAACATTGTCCAGCACAATAAATACAGTTACCTTCCACTGACACTCTGCATCCTTTTGATGCTTAAGGCAATTTTTTCCAGTCAGGGACCCATTGTCCACTTTCAACTTTGCTCCCAGCCCCAATCGCCTTTTGATGGCAATGAGAGATTATCTATGAGTGCCTGCCCCATATATGGTCAGCCTGGTAAACTTCTCTCTTTGCATGTTTGATTAAGGCAGCAAAGGTTTGGAAAATGTTCTCAATTTTCCTATTTCCACAGGCAAACATAATCTTGCTAGCCTCATTTATTGACCTGACTGATGGAGTATTGCTGTATAGAACAACAAATCTCTCCAAGGCTTCCATGTCCTCACTGGTAATCCCCATTGCTGCATTTGATAAATGTTGGAGTACGGGGACAAGGTTCTCCGTGGATATCCATGCCCACCACACAGTCTCCTTGTCGATTCCACAGAATGCTAAAAGTGTCCCATCCAGACATTGCAAGCATAGTAGTAGTCCTTAAGACTTTTTCGGACCAAGAGTGCCTGCAATGGCATTAGTGCCAATATATCTTTGATGTTTTCCATGGCCAAATGCAACCAACAGTTCACACCTTGGCTGTACACTATTCACTGTACAGCATTCCACTGCTTATGAATTTGGTCATGTGTGAGACACTAAAACCTGTTCAACCTTTTTCTGTGTGACACACTTTCCCTTCAGAAACTCTCCATATGTGCTCTCTGATGTTCCTTTTAGTTTCTGAAGGTCATGAACAGGACAATGAGCCACCCTGCATAACGGTAGTGGTCCATAGCAAACAGCCATGGAACTATGTGTCTGAGGGTTTCTACATACAGAGCAAAGTATCATTTTCCCTCGGACCTTAGAAACTGCTAAAGCAGTATCTCCAATTCAAGAGACTTGTTCCAATACAGGACCTGGGGGATGCTTTTCCGCTTTGTCAATGCACCTTGTCAGCGGGTTTCCTGCATATGGGTGCCCTTCAAAAGACCATCTCCTCTGTCTGCAGTTGTTACTGCAGCATAAACTATTGCTGTAGTCTAGCCACTGGTGAAGCCATGTGATGACCATGTGATGCTGTCATTCTTAACATTATTTTCATTTTATAAAAGCCTATACACTTTATTTGGCAACAGGTGCTGACTCTCGTCACTGTCAAGTATGGGCATTTCACATGGACTACCTAAGAGTTGGTGAGGTAGCTGGAAGGGTTGCAGGAGGTACAACACTACAGCTATCTGGCAGTGGTGTGTTGTTTTTCAACTTGGAAACATTTTCTGCCAGCAGATACCTTACTGGTTCTTGAGCATTGCCATTTTCTCAATGTTCAAGATGTTGTGTCAATGGCATAGCTGTGTCATGGAATGCATCATGGGCAAATGTCGATGATGGGGGATGGTCAATATTGTCCAATTGTCCGGTTGTGTGGAGACCTTTTCTTGTGCCTGCAGGGCAGAGTGTATTAACCAAATTCTGTTTCCTAGTCTTGTGTACTGTAAGCCCCAGATAAAGAGGAAGTGACATTTCCCTATCAGACCTATGATGCCTTGTTTCACTTACTGGCCTACGTGTTTTTGACTCATCTTTGCACTCATCTTGAGATAAAAATATAGGGTAGGCCATGAATATTGTATACCCTAGTTTGTGAGGCAAAACTGTGGAATCTCAACACTAAAGAAAAGACTGTGGGAATATTTAATATATGTAGTATGGGAAATAAGAGGATATTGATTGGTAAATTGTGTTTTTGACTGTCATCCTGGTAACCATCTTGAATGTCAGGCAAAACTGCCATCTTGGGGGCCATATTAAATTTCAGGTAGAAGGAGTAATTTTATCGGTTGCTTCTGGCCCAATTTGAAATCAATATGTCTGAAAACCCCTATATGCAAACTTTCCTGCTTTCTGCCAGAAGTGGCCATCTCTTTCAAATATTTTCTCAACTAACATTTGGAGATTATGCCCCAGGCCAAGATGCTTGAGATCTGCCACAGCCCATATATGCCTGTGACATTAAAATTTGAACCCAGGGTTAATGAATCGGATAAGCTTTTGCCCTTCATTATCAATTTGCACAATAAGAACAGCAGAGTATCCCCCTACCCTAATGGCAACATTGCTGGATTAGCCGGTGTAGGCTGTGTCAGATTTGAGATCACTGTGACATCTTAAGGCAAGTTTTACATTTGTTCTGTCACACACATTCTTCCGTGATACTTTTTCTTTCTTTCTTTCTTTCTTTCTTTCTTTCTTTCTTTCTTTCTTTCTTTCTTTCTTTCTTTCTTTCTTTCTTTCTTCCTTTATGTTTCTTTCTTTATGTTTCTTTCTTTCTTTCCATCACTTGATGTTTCTGGATTTTTTTAATCTGGAGATGCTGGAGCTAGAATATGCATATTTGTTATGGATCAATAAAATTGATCTTCTGACAGAGACAAAATTACAAAATTTAAAAAACGTGTGCAAATTAGGGCCCATAAGTCTTATAAACCTAAGGTGTCTTAGGGTTAATGGCTATACAAGATTTTTTCCGTAATATCAGAGGGTGATGTATATATATATATATGTGTGTTTATATATATGTGTGTATATATATATACATATATAAAATTGAAAAATAGGTCAAGGTCGTACATCTGTAGTTACAAGCAAAGTCTTACAAAAATCTAAAGTCAAATCTTTCTCGAGTGTATCTGCAATGATTTTTAAAAGTGGCCATGTGACCTTGAAAATACGTCGAGGTCATCCATCAACAATTCCAAGCTAGTATATATTATGGTACATAATCATGCAAATTTTCAACCCCTTAAGTCAACGCATTGCGGATTTATTGCTTCAGCGTTGATTTTACATGACATGCCCATGTGACCTTGACAAATAAGTCCAGGTCACCCATCTGCAATCCCAAGCAAGGTTTTATATAGGAACATCTCCACAAAAAATTTCAACTTCCCAAGTCAAATCTTTTTTGAGTTATCGCGTCCGCAACGCACCCAACAATGTATTGAAGAAGAAGAAGAAGAAGAAGAAGAAGAAGAAAAAGAAGAAGAAGAAGAAGAAGAAGAAGAAGAAGAAGAAGAAGAAGAAGAAGAAGAAGAAGAAAAAAAATGTTGCACGGGGAGACATAATTTCAGCAGGGTTTAGGATGACCTAGGCCTAAATGGTGATGCTTCATCATCATCATCATGTTAGTATACACGACACATGTATAAGCTACTGTGTACACACCATGTAAGTCCATGTACACTATCAATACACAAAGAAAGAAACAAGCACTTTTCATTTGAAACAATCAACCCTTTTATTTTTTTCAATTGCACAGAAAATGCACCGGTCACTGAGGTTGTGAGGTAGTGTCTTCGTGCACTTCTTCTTTTTCGCATTTTGTGCCTTGGCTTTCATCTGATGGTCCTGTGCAATGACAGGAGATATGGCCAGTAATTTCTTGACACTTCTCTTGAACATGTTTCCTCCTTTTTGTTGACGAAAACGCCGCCATGGTTGATTGTAGGCTTCAAACCCTGGCATACTGCTTTTAATCTTCATAATGGGGACGGCCAAAAATGTGACATAACGTCACAACGAATCTTTGAAGGTTGACCCGCAGTGTCTAATATGAAAATACGTCTTTGTTAGACGGGATTTTGCACAACACAGGTGAACTGTTCTCGGACAAAATATTTATCTGGCAGTGATATTCTTGGTAATATTTGTTTTAAACTGTTCCAGACAATTGCAACTGTACAAAGTCGCAAAACACCAGCAACTGTTAACTTGTTTGTGCTTCTGTTTGGCAATATGAATATCACTCGCAGCAACTTCCCAATATCCTGATAAATGTAATTGCTGTGGTAATTGTACACGGAAATCGTTTCCCTGGTTTGCAGGGAAAAACAGCTGATTACTCAGCAGCACATAAAAGTCCATATTCTTGCGGTATAACGAGATGCTCTACTTATAGATTTTTCACTGCTACTTATAATTTTTCAGCCGAGGGTTCCATATTGATGCTATCGATCAGTTCATGCTCCACTTTCTTTTTCTTCTTGATGCATTTTAAAATTTACCAATAGATGTGTTTTTTTTTTAAGCTGGGCAATACACGGATACAATCGTCATCTTTGGATCTGGTTTTCCATATAGTTTCACTGTGTTTGCTCGCAAGCTACCAGTTCATTGTATTTGGTGGTAACTAAGTATCAACAGCCCTGTAATGCCCACACGCAATTAGTAAAAAGGCGACTCTTGCCTCTGGACAGATGGGGCAAGGTATTTTATGGGGTGGTCTCATACCATTCTACCCCTCCCCCCCCACACACACAAATGTGCCAATTGCTTTGTTATTCTGGATGAGTAATTTATCCATATCACTGCAGTGAGCTATGCTTTTGAAAAATTCTTTTCATTGTGGAGGATCTTGACTTGACTTGTCATCAAGACTTTGTAACCATATCATATAGAGCAGAATGTCATTCTTTGTCACAGAAATTTGATGTTTCACATCACCATCCTTACTTTCATTTGCTGAATCATCAGATATGGACATGAGGGGTTTTAAATGATCTGCTGATAATTCAGATCAATCACCAAAAATCTGTATGCTCATGAGGTGGCTTCTTTGTACATGTCCATCATACACTTTGGCGTGTCTGGGATTATGCGTTCAGTCATTGTCTTGATCATTTGCAAATTCATGGTGCATGTTGCCTCAATTAAAATACTGACAATTTCGGCGCATGATCACTGTGCGTGGCTTACAGAAATTTTGCATTAGCACTATAACACTCAAATTGCGTTGATGGCTTTATTTTCTGTCAGTCTTGCATCTTTGCAAATACCACTCATCGCATATGATGAGATTTCTTGTGCTTGGGTCAAGAAAGCTGTCCTGTTCCAAGTTTGAAGGTATGCCTGTAATGAATTCAATGTTTGGAATATTGTCTCCCATCCCATTATACAAGGGTCGCCAGTGTGAGTAGCAAATAATAGTTCTTTCTGGTGTTGGCTCAGTGGTCTGGTCTAGTCTCTTTTAAAGTTGGTTTAGGTATACAGTGCTACCAGAACCTCTCGAGGCCGCCAAAATCATCATAGAAGGGTGTTTAAAAGTGAAATGTGATGGCATGTCCTTATATGGCCATTGGCCATTACAAGAGTGGCCTGGTCCATTGGCCTCAAAATAGTAACTTGGAGTTTCTCTTGAGTGGTTAAAACTGTGTGGAGCTTGCTTCAACCATTTTGCTCATTACTCATGATCACATCATGAACATCTCTGGTGGCTGGACAAATAAAGTCAATATGATTTGGCACAAATGGGACATTGTTGTCACATTTCTGCCCATCTTCTTGACGATAGTCTTCTGAGTGCTTACTCACAACTACTTATAAACTTTTGGTACAGCCCAGCCCCCGACCCACAGAGACCCACACAAAACCCACATAAGACACTCACAATACCCACACAAGACCTAAACAGATCCACACAAAACTCACACAGACACGCACATACCTTTTGTTGTCAGTAAAACAGATACATATCAGTGACACTTTTATAACTTTTATTCTATTCCTCTACAGTCTAAACTGACATTCAATGAAAGTAAATGCAACTTGTCATTTTTTCTGTTTCTCCCGAAATGACTGGTGATGCTGTCCATGATTTGCCCTCAACATCGATGTATGGTACATGTATAATAGAGACGCTAGGGTCCACACATAAGGCTGTGACATGCGTGTAGTATCTTCTTGTTGAACTTCCCACCTCTCTCAATTTGTCTCACGTATTCCCCAAAGTTTCTGTTGTAGCCCACCGGTTCATATCTCAGGACAAATATAACTCTCTGATGTTTGCTATGCATGATGAACATGTGACCAGGTAGCCAGGATTGGCAACTTTTTGTTGAGTGAGTAGTGAATGCACCAGGATATGTGCATTTGAATACTTTGTTCAAGTTCAATCTATTTCATGCTTTTTGGTGACATTTGCTACACCCAATATAGCAAAGGCTGGATCTTGGATCATAAAGTATAATTACAGTCTTTTCATCGGGTGTTAGTTTTTTTTAATCCAGTTGCGAGACTCTTGTTTTCTCAGACCTTCAATTAGGTTTGTGGCAATGGATTATGAACAATACAGGTCTAAGATTGGGAGTTTCCAATGGCAATTTATACACAAAAGAAAAAGAAACCGCCCATACAAGACTGATGTCGACACCACTGACCTTTTGTCTTACCTACACATTTGTTTGGCTATTTTTACTGGCTTTTCAACCTTGGCAGACTACTTGCATTGTCCCAGCTGGTCCTGACCTGAATCAAACCCTTACAGCCACAAATGCTAGTAGAGCACATGCAAGTTTTTGTGGGATCATAGCAGACCGACAAGTTCTTACTACTTTCCATTGCTAACCAGGAATCTCTTTTCATAAACACAACTCTACCAAGTGCTGTGTTCTGCTACCCTACTCTCAGAAGCTTAAAAGTGCTGCTATCTGGGAATGTGCACAGAGATCCAGGACCTGTACGCATCCCATGCAGTAAATGTCACAGAGCTGTTGCTAGTACACACAGATCCCTGAGATGTACAAGTTGTTTTCAAGATTTCCACATAAAGTGTGGGGAAGTAAAACCAGCTGAATATACTTGCCTCTCAACAAACAATTTACCATGGATTGGCCCCATGTGTGAAAATCCAGCTTTTAATCTTAGTTACAGCTTTTTTTAACACGTCAACAGGCGAAGTTGTCACCGGCAATGACAGCCACTTTTCAACTGATGATGATGATGATGATGATGATGATGATGATGATGATGATTATAATGATGATAACGATGATGAAACACCCATTTCTGATTATGACAAATTGTTGACAGACCTTCCAGGAAAATCCTTCTGTCTCTACTTGAATATAAACAGCATCAGATACAAGTTGGATGAAAATAGGCATACAGCTTTCAAGATAAAACCCATCATTTTTGCAATAGGTGAAACGAAAATTGACAGCAGCTTCTCAGATCAGAGCCTCCATATCAAAGAGTACCAATTGTATCGCAGTGACGGCACCGAGCATGGAGGAGGTGTGGCCTGCTATGTCAGGTTAGATATTCCGTCCAGACAATTAAGGCACCTGCACACTGAAAACACTGAAACTCTCGTCAAAGAACTTACTATTGGCTCAGTTAAATGGTGTGTTATAAATGGATATAGGTCTCAAACTGTTAGTAATGCCATTTTCATGCCGAAATGGAAACCATGTTGGAAAAAGTACTTTCGTCTTATGATAACCTTTACCTACATGGTGATTTTAACTATGACCTTCTTGTAGAAGACAAGAGTGTAATTCTCAGAAGTTTACTTGATCTTTTTGATCTTAAAAACTATATTGCTGATCCCACTTTTGTTTCACCTCATGGTTCATCTTTACTTGACGTAATCATAACAAACAACCCAGATGCACTGAAACATTCTGGAACTATACCAACGGGCCGTAGTGATGGTCACTCCCTCATAGTGGGGGTCCTAAATGCTAAGCTACCAAGACAACCCTCACGCAAAGTCACCTACAGATCTTTCAAACATTACAGCCCGGAACTTTTCAAAAATGACCTCAGCGTAGCACCTTTTCATATCTATGACATTTTTGATGACCCTAGTGATTGTGAATGGGCTTTTGAAACTCTCTATACCGATGTCTTATACAACCATGCTCCCATCAAACGAAAGCGGATAAGAGCATCTCAACCTCCTTTCATGAACACAGCCCTACAGAGGGCCTCAATGCACAAAGCTAGGCTTGAGAATCAATTTAAACAGATCCCTTATAATAATAAATATGCACGGCAAAGAAAATGGGAGGAATATCGCACTCAAAGAAATCGAGCAACATCAATTAGAAAACACTCTATAAGGACATATTTTTCCGAAAGGTGTAACGGTAGTGCCAAGAATACAGATTTCTGGAGAACAATTAAGCCTTTCCTATCAAAACGACAGAAACAGCAACAAAATGTTCTCATGATTGAGAAGGACAAACAATAATGAGTGACCCTGAGCATATTGCAAATCATATGAATGATTTCTATATTAACATAGCTGAATCTATTGCTCCAAATGCCACTGCTCCTCGTTGTTCCAACTACTATAATCCTGAAGATTTTACCAAAGCAGCTTGTGTTTTCCATCAACAACATCCCAGCATTATCCAAATAAATTCCGATCAGCACCATAAAGTTGATTTCAGCTTCAAACATGTAACCAGTGACGATGTAAACAATATCATTACTTCACTTGATGCAAGAGAGGCTGTTGGTAGTGATCTTATACATGCAAAATCCCTGAAAGACGCTGCCTCCATCGTAACATCGACAGTGACTAAAATCTTCAACAAAATGATTGACACTAATAAATTCCCAGCCTCAGCAAAATCAGCTGACATTGTTCCAATCCACAAAAAAGGTGACTCACTGGAACCAAAAAATTATCGTCCAGTAAGCATCCTCACAAGCTGCTCCAAAATATTTGAAATATTGCTTCTGGATCAACTTCATGACGCACTCAACACTATTTACCATGAAATGATCTCTGCGTTTAGGGTATGCTATGGATGCCATCATGTTTTACTTCGCCTTGTGGAAGACTGGCGAGCTGCTATAGAACAAGGTAGCTATGTGGGGGCCCTTCTCATCGACCTATGAAAGGCTTTTGACTGCCTACCCCATCATTTACTTGTCGCAAAGCTAAAAGCATATGGGCTCTCTTACAATGCAACTACCTTACTAAGTAGCTACCTGGGAGATAGATATCAACGGGTCAAAATTGGATCCACATATTGCACATGGTCAAAAATTATGAAGGGTGTACCGCAAGGCTCTATTTTAGGCCCTGCACTCTTCAATATCTGAATGACATCTATGGGGTAATAACAAAGAGCAAACTTTTCAATTATGCCGATGATAACACGTTATTGGCAATCGGTAAAGACAGGAAAACAGTGCAAGACAATCTTTCCTTGGACGGATCCAACACAACAAACTGGTGCTCCATAAATTATATGGAGGCAAACCCAGCAAAATTTCAAGCTATGGCAGCAAATGACTCACACCTGGACTTTGAAATTCACCTTGACGGCAACATTATAAAAGGAGAGCCCCAAGTAACTTTGCTTGGGGTATCACTGGACATCAAGCTAAATTTTTCCAAACATATTGCCAACCTTTGCAGGAAAGGAGCCCAGCAGTTAAATGTCCTGTGTAGAATTTCGAACTTTCTGGACATATCTGCTAAGCTGGCCATGTACAAAGCCTTCATCCTTAGTAATTTCAATTATTGTCCAGTAGTATGGCATCAATGTAGGAAACAGGATAAGGCAAAACGTGAAAGGCTCCAAAAAAGAGCTTTGCGTTTTATTTTCAAGGATTTTACTTCATCATATGACGAACTTTTAACCAAGGCAAACCTACCATCTCTTGAACTAAGACACCTACAAGCAACTGCAATTGAAGCTTTCAAAATAGTCAACAACCTAAATCCATCCTATCTGTCAGACTTATGCCTATTAAAAAACACCCCTTACAATTTAAGAAATGCAAAATCACTAGTAGAGCACCATTTTAGAACCACATCATGGGGACTTCACTCCTTCAAACACTTAAGTGCCAAAATATGGAATAGTTTGCCTCGAAGTACAACCTTACTAACCGACCTTCGTGCTTTTAAAAGGGCCATTAAATGATGGTGTGGCTTCTCATGTAAATGTTCATATTGTCGGTCATAAGTTTTATCTTTATAAGAGGTCTTCTTTGAAACTGACCTCTTTTTCAGTGCTCATGAACTTTTTTCCTTCCCTTTACATCCCATGTACACTTACTTGTCATTATTGTCTTTTGTCTTACTTCCATTTGTTCGGTGATATTCGCCTGAGATGCTACTGTTGTATTGTTTTTTTAAACCGAGAATAAAGAAATATTGTATGTATGTATGTATGTACGCATGTGATATGGTCCTGGTTGACAACCAACAGACTTGAGCGTTGGTTTAGTTTACATGGCAGTGTGTCTGAATGGCAAATGCCACAAACGAAGAGTGTGGTCAGGCGGATTTTCAGCAATGCTGACTTGAGTTGGAGATTATGCATTCTAGGAATATGCTGCGAGTGTAGTCCACCTCAATGGTGTCAGGGAAAATGGCATAGATCACAAGTGTACCATCGTGGGCAATGACTGAGAAAATCTGGCCTTCACTTTGATGTTGCCTTTTCTACTTATAGGCATCACATCATGCATCTGTCTGGGTGGGTCACTGTTGAACAGTTGAAAATAGTAACCATTGGAATAATTATATTGACCAATGTTAATTCCATCGTTGGTGTTCCATTTGCCTGGTCCCATAAACACAGTGAGGAAACAATCCATGTACAGCTTGTTTGCATAGTCTGATTCCAGTGCTCTTCTCAGGTAGGGATTGCTATCCACAGTCACTTGTAGGTAATTAAGGTCCTAATTATGAAAATCATATGGGTTGTGAGTGTAACTTGCCCTTACAGCTTCAAAAGCCAACAAACCAATAACGTTGTCCAGTTGAAGGTATTGAGTACCTTGTGCCACAGTATGTGTCATATGGTTGATGTTCATGATGGGGTATTTTGCAAACGTCGACTGTTCTCCATATAGGGTGTTGGGGCCACACTAACCATACATGACCACAATATCACAGTTTAAATATCCACTTTGTAGTTCTCTGTGCCCACTCTCATCAGACGGAATGCTTGTGAAGTAAGGGGCAATTTAACCATGACTGGAACCCCATTGAGCAATAGAAAAGGTTTTTGAAACATGTCAGAAAACCAGAGCCTGTTATGTTCACACTATGACCCATATTAGTGTAGGAATTTCGTAATGTCAATCTAAAATTCAGACCAACCATGGGGTCAGTTTCATCCATGTAAGCTGCATTGTTTTTAAAGCCAAGCTGAGTTTCCAGTTCACTTTTTGCCTTTCTTGCATATTGCAACACTGTTTCCATGTATGGTTTGTATGGATTCAATCGTTTCCACTGCGCTGTTTGTTTTGCCAGTATACTTGAACCTCTAACTGCAGACTGTGAAACCCCAGGTTAACTAGACTTTATGTCAGCACCTATAGCAGCACCATCATTCTTGATAATGTGCCATTTGATATATAGGTGTGTCTTGTGCAAATCAATCAGGTCAGTACCAGTATTGTCTATGTTGAATTCTACTTGGCTGCTTTCCGCAATGGAGCCAGAGGTAATTTGTCTATTCGTTGTATTCTTTGCATGGCTTGACGTTCGGGTAGCTTATCAAAATTAACCAAATCCATGTTTGCTAATTCCAAACTCTCGACAGTTCTCCCCACTTCTTCTTCACCCCCTTGTATACTTTTGAAGATTGCGCATCAGGTTAATAAAGAGGCAGCTGTGTTAATCCCTTCTCTCAATATAATATGCCACAACTAGCATGCTATGGTCTCTTAGGTCTATTTGCTTGGTTATTCGACTCAGCAGTGTTATCATTTTTGCCATCACTGTCCAGCCAGACTTTTGCTACCCTAGCACTGTGCCCCCAAGACTGCCTGATTCAGACAAATGCAGTTTTATTCCGTTTTTAGAGCTTATCTCTCCTCTGTAGGGCTGTCTATGTTTAGACACATGTGAGGCTAAAAATCTCTTATCTAATTTTAGGTTCTGTGGCATTCCTGTGGTATATTTTCAGATCGTTTTGGGGGCTGTAATCGCCCTGAGAACACAACGTCATTGCCTATCCGGACCTACTACCCTTTATCTGTTTCAGTGCTTAGGTTTGAATTGATTCATTAACAATTTTCCCCCAAAGCACATCAAGCAGAGCTGTTGACTTGGTTATTTTTTTTTCAACTTAGTTATTTCAAAGGCATTCTGGTATTTCCATGGAAGTATTTCTCACCAGGAAAACGAATATCATTATAATTCAGAAACTTTCGCCTAAGTTGCATTTGGCAGGGAAACAGTTTTGTGGGTTGTTTTGTTTTGTTTTTGTTTTTGTGTTTTTGTTTTTTGTTTTGTTTTGTTTTTTGTTTTTTTTTTGTAGCAGGTACACAGCTATTGTACTGTGATTAGATGTAGTGGTCAGTTGCACATGTTGAAGTAACTATCAAAATTATTCTCTGCAAATGGGATATGGTGACCTTGTTTACGTCACTAATGTGGTGAGTGCCATACATCACTACATTCCATCAATTGGAGCTTAAAATAATGTAAAGATTTGTGCAGCATCAACATGTATCTTTGCATGCCAACAAAGTAGAACTACGTGTTTAGGCATCAGTTACAATAGATAAAAATGGACTATATGCCGATTAACATAACTTGATTTATTGATTGTGATGCCGTGACCAATAACATAAATGATGTTGTTGGCCATTGATGTTCGTCCCCTCACCATCTTGCTTTAAATGATCCGGGTTCGCCGAGGAAAAGGAGAAATGCAAATTTACCTTGCTATAGCTCTCTAGAGATGTATATGTAGTTTTGAGCATTAATTATTATAAATCAATATAGGGGCGATTATAAATATAACTTGTACTAAAGCCCATTACTTTACCATTTGGGACAACAAAAGGGTGATCCCATGATGCAGTAAATGTTTTTCAGAAAAAAAATTAACTGTTGCCTAACAGTATAAAGTTGCAATCATGACAGATTTTTTTTCCATATAAAAACCACTATAGAAAAGAGAGTTTATAATAATCAAAAATACAAAACAAATTAATCATAGTCATTGGTGCCTGGGGGATTACATATGAATGGTCAATGGTGGATCAGGGTTGTATAACCATTCAATGTAGCCTGGGGGTCTCCCAAGTGCGATATGTCTGATGATTTAAGGTGATTTTTGAAACATCAAAGTCCAAACAAATTGAAATTGATCTCAGGCTTAAGCAACCAGAATACCATTAATATGTGATACCAGTTACTCTTAAATATTAAAGAGGGTGAGGAAAAAGTTCAATGTTGTCTGACGTGACTCCTGTGAGAGGTATATCCAGTTCTGGTGATTCTTTGCAATACGTCTGTACGATATGATTGATAAGCAACGGCACCAATACTGAAACAAATTATCACAACCAATGAAGGACCCCAAAATGGATATTCTTTGATATAAATAAACGACATAACTGATGATATAATATGTGACATTGAATTATTTGCGGACGATACCAGTGTATTGGAGATTGTCCATAACACAAGTTAAGTCTGCTAAAAGAATAAATATAGACCTCGGAAGAGTTAATGTTCACAGTAGTTTATGGGATGGCACATTTAATGCCATAAAATCACTTGCAGTCCTGTTTTCCACTATATTACGCAAGAACATCCTACACTTTACCATAGAGACACTGCTATAACTGAAGCATACAACACACGCATTGAGGAATTACTTTGACTGCAAACATTACTTGGCATTCCGATACTACATCATTAGCAAGGCCAATCAACGACTTGATTTGCTTCACGGACTCAAATACAAGCTTTCTGGCAAAACCCTGTAAAGGGGTTATTTACCCACGGTGCAGCCAATACTCGAATACAGGTTCATTCTATTTGAGAACTGTACAATCAGCCTTTCCATTTGTCTTGAAGGTGTACAATACGAAGCTGCAAGAATTTGTACTAGTTCCCTACGTCATAAACCCAGTTTCCTGCTCTCAGTGACCTTGGCAAACTCAATTTGCTTGGCGGAAATACCAAAAAACTAATTATTTTTTATAAGATATTACACAAAATGACACTTCAGTACGTGTGTTACTTCACACCTGAGGATTTCACACACATAGCTAATCTTAGTTTGAGAAATTGTTCTAATATTAGACAAATTCGACTCAAAGCTAAACGTTGCGGCGATTTTTGTCTCGCATCAAGCTTATAAACTATGGAATAACTTACACTTAGACATCAGATAATCAACATCCCTGAAAATAAATGGCCTTTTGTATGTTTTAATTGAACCGGATTCTTTTCTAAGGAAAACGCTTTCCGAATATTTGACATACCCAGCTGCTTGTCCCCGCTAGTTAGTTTCAAGAATCAACTTATTGAACACTGGATGTCATCTCTTTGCCCCAGGAGTAAATCCTATCCTTATTAGTCATTCAACAAGCGACATTCTGGTTACATGTTTTTAAGGAAGCAACCATTTACCTTGCCTGCGTAGACAGACCCTTCTCACCGCGGTCCGACTGAGGGCGAAAAAAACATAACCCCGCTCGAAGGCAAGTCCGCCGTCAATAGAAATCCACAGTATGAATAGCGCGGCGGTATTGGTCTGTCTACGAAGGCAACCATTTACCCAATGACACAAATAAATGTCTGTTTGATGCAGTACAGCTATTCAATTACAGAGACAGGAAGGTTCAAATTTTAAATCTAAAAGCCTGCTCCTGGTGAAGTTGTTATGTTTATAATGTACCTTATCCAGAACCCTTCCTATTGGGATTCCTATCTGTATTATTATTGTACACACTCAATCTTATTTCTCAATGTGTTTTCCCTCTCAATGGCTGCATTTCTGTTAATATTTTCATTGTACTGTACTGAGTGTCTTGTACATATGCTGTGTCTCTCATCACACAGGAGAACCACTCGATTAGACTTTCCTGTTCTGTTTTGGTGATCCAGGTGAAATAAATATGTTTTCAAATAGGTCAGACATGGAATGGATGCGCAAAGAGTGGAATTTAGCCTCATGGGGCTCCCAGGAGAAGTATACCCATTGTTGACATGACTTATGACAGTTACGCACATAAGTAATGTTAAACATTAATATTCTTACTATTGTAAGAGCAATTGACGAAACTCAACTGTTCATTCAATTGATTGAATTGGTGGAACAACAACTGAATTTAACCGTAGAGATCCCCAGGGGGCAATTCGACTGCCAAACAGTCAAACACATAGATATAAAGAGATGATGGATCTCAGATCACAGAGGAGAAAAGAAAATAGCACGTTTAGCTTGATAAAGCTCCCTCAAGAGGTATATATAGTTCTGAGCATCACTTCTAATAAAATGTATAAAGGCAATTATGAATATCAAACCTCATACTAAAGCTTCTTACCATACGATTTGAGACAAAGCAAGTAAACACAAATAAGTTAATGATTTAAAATATCAGTTATATTAGGCCTGAGAGAACTCTTGAGAGGACAACCGGAACACCATTGATATGTGGTTCAAGTTAATCTTAGATATATAAGCAAAAGTAACGGGACTGATACCGAAACAATTTATCAGAAAGACTGAAAGTACTCCAAAGTGGATCTATGACATGGAAAGGACGAAAAAAGACAGGTATTGGGCCTCACAGGGCTGCCAAGAGAGGTATGCCAATTGTTGTGCTGACTGATGACAGATCAACACATTAGTAATGTCAACATATAAAAGAATTGTTATTTTTCAACATGATTACCATTGTAAATAGTAAGAACAATTGATGGAACTGAACTATTTGCTTAGGTGATTGAAATGGTAAAAGAACAATTTAGTTTAACCTGAAGGATCTCCCATGAGCAATTAGACTACCAAACAATCAAGTCCATTGATAAAATGAGATGATAGATACCAGATCGCCAAGGCAATAAAAATTACCTAATTCGTATCATTTTATGCAACATGATACACCAGACTTTAGCAGTACTACCGCTACCCAGGCCCCCTGAAATATATTTTAAATTTGCAAATGCCTCTAATTTGAATAAATTTTAATTGTAGAACTAGGGAGATATGTCCAACAGAAGCACAGTTAATATATACATATTATATGAAATCATGGTTCTATGTACCATACCATTGAAGGTAGAAAGAAAAATAAATAATTTGTATAACTTTGAACATCCTCACAAAGCAAAGTTATTAACATCATTCCCACTGTCAAAGGCACAGGCACGCCACCTTTGAAGGTTGCAGCTCCTTTTTACGAAACTCCTTCGATAGGAAATAAATTAAAGAAAGAAAAAGTGAAAGAAAGATTTCTCATGTAGCAAATGGTGACACTATATATTTTGCTTGCACATTGTCTAATGTGGAATCTTCTATGAGTACACCATTTTTATTAGAACATTAATATCATTAATGGTAAAAAAGTCTATGTCACTCAGACAACAGGCTGATTTCTCTTGGGTACCGCCGGTACACATTCTACTCACCGACAAATCCCCTGGGACGGCAGGTACAAATGGGTGTGCCTGCAGGGGTCTACTCAGTCTCATTATGTCTCAGTAGGCCATATACAATGTCTATTATCATCGTCTGAGTACAATATCCCTGAGTCTCAGTCTGGGTCACAAACCTGTTCGTTTGCTGCCAAAATGTAAATATTTTTTCCCTCTCTCTCATCACATTTAGTCTGCTCTTTTAGTTCCAGACAATTTTATGTATTTATTGTTTGAATGTGATTTTTTACTTTAGGGACAATAATGTTTCCCCGTCGTATAATTTTGATGCACTCATGTTTTAGATGTATTAATATATATTTATTTTCCCTATCATGGAGGTGAAACAAAACATCATCATGATTACCATATACGTGTATTTGAAAAGGAAACTTTGTGCCAAGCTTCAATTTAAAATGTTAAATGTAGGCCTGCAGAAAAATTGGTAACAAAATGAGAAATTGCGAATTCAGGCAAAAGCGGATATGATATCAGTCCTGTCTATCTATCTATCTATCTATCTATCTATCTATCTATCTATCTATCTATCTATCTATCTATCTATCTATCTATCTATCTATCTATCTATCTATCTATCTATCCATCCATCCATCCATCCATCCATCCATCCATCCATCCATCCATCCATCCATCCATCCATCCATCCATCCATCCATCCATCTGTAACTCTGAGTCTGAAACACACTGGCGTGAAGTCATCTGATTTACTATTTTATGTTTGATTTACCGTGGAAATTCCACTCGCTAAACATTTATGCTGGTCGCAGCTGGTGAGACCACTCTGTGTCGAAGTGTTGACCCAGTTTTGACAGCTCGGACCATCGCTACTGGTAATCACGTAGTTATACTCGATGTTAAGTAGTCTACAAATTACACGGCTGCAGACGACTACGATCTGCAGCGATTCATCTTGTAACAGCAAATATATCTTGCAGCAGTGCTTTTTTTTCAATGTAACTTGTAAGCATTTCAAGATACTATACCACAGGATTGTTAAGAATGTAAGCTGTACGTGTAATCTCCACTTAAGGACTTTGAATATCAATCGAAAATGAATAGAATACAAATTATGAAGATATCAAATTTCTCCAGTGAATATTTTTTCTTCCCCGTTGTCTTCTTGCTTCCGATGTGAGACGTGTATTACTATTGAAAGAGGCTATACGAAGAACTAATTTGCCGTTTGTACCAGTATTGATCCTGAACTTTATATGAAACTTGCCTTTTTTAGAAGTTGACTTAATGTTGTATTTGTTGTTTGTGGATATCCGTGCATGAATGATGGGGTCTGTATGTAGGTGGAATACGATAGGAAGGGAAAGATGTCTATGTAAAGGTGACAGAACATAATAGGTGTGTAATTGTTCAAACATACGAGACTGCTAATATGCAAAACACCTTTTGCAGATTACAAATGCGTTATCCATGTTTTTCTTTCGCAGCTGGTGGTATATTCGAGTATTGAAACAAAATTTTTTGACTTTTATGTTCTTCCCATACTGTTTACACTGACACTACTTTCCGTATGTGGTCAATTCATACATTTTTGGAGAATGTTAAAACCAAAAAAAAGCATATCTTTACCATGTTTACTGTAATAAACATATGACCAACAATAGCTATATTGGCAAAACGGCCTTGATGTACCAGCTTTGGTGTCTGAATGTACATAATTATAAAAGCAACTTCGATCATATCAAATTAGTGTATATATGTAACATGTATAGGTCAAAATCTGGCATTTTTATGTTGCAGACAGTAAACGATTGTGGACATCGATATTATCTTAAATACCTTTTTTTTCAGCAAGGGCTCTATACCACAATGGTAACACAGCCCTATGAACAAACTCTTCCCCATGAAAAATTCAGAACATTTGCTCACTTACCAATTATATCAACCAAGTTTTTAAGCGTCTCTAGTTTATTTGTTTTCGTTTTCAGCTCAGCTGACTTGTCAGTCAGCTGAGCTGATGGGATGGGCCTTCGTCTGCCGTCCGTCCGTCCACAATTCACATTTTCGACATCTTCTCATAAACAGTCATCCAGATTTTCTTCAAATTTGGTGAGGATGTACCCTGGGTGGATCTCTACAAACTTTATTCAAATGGTAACGCTCTAGTGATATTTGGATTTTGATGAATTTTTCTGTTATTTTTTGAGCCAAGTCTTAATTTCTTCTCCGACACCGCTCGCCCAATTGCTTTGATATAACACAGGGACACTCCTAGTTCTTAGTTTGTTCACCAGGTAGCACTGCATTTTCCCCTTCAGAACAGCGTCTCAGATTAAACTGAAACTTGTTGGATATGTTCCCTGTGGAAGGGTCAAACAAATTTTTTCACTTGATGGCACTGCTATGGATTCCTAATTTTTAACGATTTTTTTTTTCAATTTGGGTACTTGTCAGTAAATGCACCTTTGTTATTGACTGCTATTATACAGGTCAATGGGCATTCTAATACTGATTCACATTTTCGACTTATTCTCGAAAACCATGAACCCGATTGATTTAAAATTGGTGGCAATGTAGCTTTCGGTGGGTCTCTACCAGGTTTGTTCAAATGCTCGTGCTCCATTGATTTTTGAACTTTTAATATTTTTTTCTGTTTTTTTTTTTTTTTTTTTTTGTGGCAAATCTTACAAGAATTTTCTTCTCCAAAACCACTCACCCAATTGCTTTGATATCACACAGGAACACTCCTAGAAACTCTTAGTTCTTAATTTGTTCACTAGGTGGACCGGGATTTTTTTCCCTAATTTTTTATGATTTGTTGTACGCTTTTTTACTTCTTTTCCAGAACCGTGTCTCAGATTGAGCTGAAACGTTGTGGATGTGTTCCTTGTGGAACGGTCAAGATAAGTTGCTCACTAGGTGGCAATGCTATGGATTCCTGATTGATAACGATTTTTGCAATTCGTGTACTTATTGGTAAATCACCTTTCTTTTTGATTACTATGTAAGTCAATGAGCATTCAAATGCCAATTCACATTTTGGGCTCCTCTGAAGAAACTCGGTGAACGTGACTTCAAACTTGGTGACAATGTACCTTGGGTGCGTCTCTGCTAATATATGTTTGAATGTTCATACTCCAGTGATTTTTGGATATTTTCAGAATTTAAAAAAAAAATGTTTAAAAAAGTTTTAATATGAAAGTTTAACATGGGAATTTCTTGTAATGGTTTTAACTTGATTAATTTTTTCCACATTTGTGTCAAACTCGGTAGAGATGTACCTTTTATAAGCATGCCTATTTTGTGGAAGTGGTCATGCTCCAGTGATTGTGGGACCTTGACCTCATTGCCAAAGTCACAGGACAACCGAGTTTAAATTTACTGTTCATTTGATAACTTGAGATATATTTTGAGTTAGGACCTTGATGTTGTACATTTTAATGTGTCTCTATGAAGATCACATTTAGACAGTACGTGAGTTACCTTGACCTTGTTTCCGGAATCACAGTGCAAGATACATGAGATTGAGAACTACTTGAGCTGGGACCTTGATGTTTCACATGTTAGTGCTCTTCCATAAAGGTCAGACTTACTCAGTGCATGGATGACCTCGATCCTATCTAAAGTCTACAGAGCCACAAGTGTGATGAATCTTTAGGTCAGCTGAGTATGTGCTGTTCGCATAGCCCTCTTGTTTTGTTTTTGTTTTTGTTTTTGTTTTTGTTTTTGTTTTTTTTTTTTGTTTGTTTTTGTTTTTGTTTTTGTTTTTCAAAAGACGTTAATGTTTATATGGCTACTTAGTACAGATAACATATTAGTATTATCTTATGTATCTGTAATATTGAAAAAAAAACTTCAAAAGCCTTGTAGAAAACAAAGAACTATTAATAAGGAGCGAAACGCTGTCTTTGCTTCTCAGTCGACATTTTGCCTGGGCACTGACTTTTGACATGCACTGTGTATCTCAGATACTACAATTCTACTGCGGACTACAGGGGAAGAAACAAATTTGTTACATGTTTTATTAAAAAACCTAGGTATCTATCACAAGTTTGTTGGATAGGTATATCATCCCTCAACCAGAACATTTTAAAATTTATTAAAACTGGATGTTACACACATTTAATTTAGAAACCTTTACGGTTATTCTGTCATATTATCTCCAGTGACTTCTGGTTGGCTCCGATGCCTGAGCATTCAGCATCAAGAAAAGCTAAATCCTCAACTCCCTGACCATGTAGAACTGGAATTGTCACTGGTTCAGCAAACTCTCAAATATGCAATATATTGGTCTTGTATAAAGACAGGTTATTGTTTTACATGGAACTTAGGATTACGTTCAAACGTGGCCTAAAATATTTCTGCTAGCTACCTTTCATTGTCCCATAACAGCAGTGGTTTGTATCATAATTCACGACTTTCTAATATTTAATTTGGTTGCTCCCCATTGGAATAATATAGTAGTTAACCAGGCCCAAGGATTATAAACAATACCTAGCCCTGCAGGCATGATAAGCATATTGGTCGTTGGCGTATCCACAACTTTGCTTAGGCTCCGAAACATGTGCTGAGTAGTGACCCGCTGAAGACCCTTTAGTACATTTGGTCTGATGCATCCTATTTCAAAATGCTACGGAAGAACATGACGTGTGCAATATGGACAACACTACTTCTATATTTACATAGGTTAGACAATGACAGATTTGCTTAAACAGTGTAAACTGTTCGGACTGCAGAATAGGATAACGACTATCAGGAATTGGTTCTGGACTAAAATATAATAGCAACTTTGGGAATATGGCATCACATTTTTTTTGGCCAAATTACACCGGTCCATTTTGGTGCGCACAGGCATATTTAAAACCATGTATTTTCTGGCATTCTCTTAATACTGAACCCCGATTCTGGGATAATACTGTATTCAATACTTTGAACTATACCACATGCGGTCAACCGTGATGATAACGGTGTTTTTGTTTATCTTCTCCACTGAACTCTTCTTTTTTGCAAGAATAGGGACGTGGCCAAGTCGGTGTATCTGCATTTCACACTTCTGGTCCAGCGACAGGTGCCGAAGGTTGTGGGTACAAACCCGGCCCTTCTGTGATGAAAACATAAGTAATCATATAAACCTCTACAAAAGTATGAATTGGTGGGCATTCTTGTTACGTTTCTCTTCAAACAAATAAATAAATAAATACAAATGATGATGATGATGATGATGATGATGATGATGATGATGATGATGATGATGATGATGATGATGATGATGATGATGATGATGATGATGATAAAAGTTATCGTTTGCTCGACTGGGGTTTCCACATATGATGATTTATGAATTATTATAAATTGTTAGTTTGCAGGGGATCACATCCTGCAGATGCTGCAACATCTGTTTCTGACAAAATAGTAAACTGGTTCATTTCTACGTGAAGTTGCAGTAACAAAGGCGGCTTAACCATGGTAATGCGTGGGCTAATGGACCAGTGCAGTGTTGGAGACGTAAGCCTACATAATCATGGATCAGTATTAATAAATTATTCAGCCTAAAGCAATCATGGTGTCACAGAATGACTTTTTGTGCGGCACATGGACATGAAAATGTCCTAATATTTCGTTGCACATTTCACTCTCAGTCGCCCACATCTGACATGCGTGGTAAAATTCATAACATACCATATGTCTAGCTGAACAGCTAAGTGGTTGATGGTTATGATGGACGTATTAATGCGAAATCCAGCCACGCCAAAAGCATTTAACCTGAAGCACATCCTCTCCACAATTCCACTACAACTCCTGATGAAGGGAACCTACAATTCTTAAAATTATAGTTTATATAATATCTGTGTGCCTACGCCCGAAGTGTAAAATATTTATACATACATACACATATATGATTATTACAGTTGGTTCATCCACACACTTTCCACTAATGTATTTGATGGAGTTATCTATCAAGCTTGACAGTGAACTGTTACACATTTTCTCGGGATTTTTCAATTTAATTAGCTAGCTCTGTGTGTGTATGTGTATATATATATATATATATATATATATATATATATATATATATATATATATATATATATATATATATATATATATATATATATATATATATATGTACATATATACATATATATATATATGTATGATATCAGGTTCGCAAATATTATATTTTCATCGCATTCTCTTGACTGAAATACAAATGACTTTCATTCTTTTCTGACTTGCCCTATAATTTAGCTGTTAATATCCAAAGATTATTAGAAAGTTTGGCTACAATAATTTACAGTTTTTAGACTTGTCTGTTTTGGTACTTTACTTTATCTTTGGCATCATTCTGTTTTAATGTTCACCTTTCAGATATTTTAGGCGAGCTTGTTTTCTGTTAGGTCAAACCCCCAGGGGCTATAGGTAGCAAGCAGCTACTGACGACAGTTACAAGCTTGCCTAATTGTACTCAAAATCCAGTTAAGAAAAATTGTTTTGATAACATATTTTTTGACATAAATGTTAATGACTTTCATTCTTTTCTGACATGCCGAAATGCACATTAACTCACAATTGACAGTATTTTCTCAAATGTCACAAACCTGACACATTAATTGATACATTGACTCAGAGTTGGCAGTTAAATAGAGCTTAATTGTTGGGGGGGGGGGGTAGGTGTCATCACAGAGTTTGTTTTACATTTCTGGTGCAGGATGTCCATTGTTGCAGTCCTTGTTAGGATTTCCCTTGGTTTGTACAGGTGGTCTAGTTGCAACTGTGTATTTTATTATCACTGGGACTGAATATAAGGCCGCAGCTTGTTTCCACTTCAGTTATACACTGGCGGGTGGTTTAACTAGTATAAGCTGTCCAGCCAGAAAGGGTACATATGGGTTCAGGGGTAAGTCAAATTGTTCTTATCTGAACCTGTACTATACAAATTTAGTAATTATGGTTTGTTTGACAGGGGTTCTTCTTTCATTATGAAGCTATGCATTTATAAGCAAAACTTCACGTATTTAGCTAACTCATCATTGCCACGTTCTTATTTATTCTTTATTATGTGGGTTGTCTTTGCTGAATATTTAGCTTAGACAAGGAGCCGCTATTCAGAGAGACATGTACGGGTAAAAGGCTCCGAAACATGTTGAGTAGTTACCCGCTGAAGACCCTTTAATTTATTTGGGCTGATACAGCCTATGTCAAAATTTTACAGAGGAACGTGTGCAATATAGACAATAGTAATTCCATATGTATACAGGTTAGACAGGGACAGGTTAGCTTATGAAGAGTAAAGAGTTCGAACTGCGGAATAGGATATTGACTACTAGGAAGTGGTTTTGGGCAAAAAGACACAAATACAAATATATATATACATATATATGCGGAATATAATGAAACAAACACTGATGTTAAAGCATATATATTAAAATTTATAATATATACTTTCTGGTTTATTGCTTTTTCGTCCCTGGCTTGTTTGCCCCATAGCAAGTTTGTCCATTGGCTTTTTTGACAATGCCTGCTAATGAATGTGAAAACCTCGTTTTTACTCGCATTTTTAGGAAACCATGAATCATTTCTGTTTCATTCACGTTTTGGACTTGGTGTGCTGCCAGAGCAAACCCTTGTCTGTGCGCTATTCCCATGCACTTCCTGTGTGAGGACTTTGAAATTATATTCCACATAGTAATTTCTCCCATATCTAATCGATTTATAATTACCACTTGTTCTATGGGCCTCTGAAATGAAGGTATGTTGAGAGGCACATATGAAATAAACTGGCTGAATGTTTTGGCTTTCGGAGGGCACACCTTGTGGATCATTGCCACAATATCCCTGCCACAACTGTGTCTTCTTTAGCAGCAGCTGTGCAGTTTTTTAGTGCTTTGAGGCATGGAATGTCAGATGTCATACCAGATCTTAAAGGCCCTGCTTTACTTGCCTTAGTAGCTCCTTCTGAAACATAAAGAAGTCAATCACGTTGGCATCCTGGCGTGACTGGAGCAAAAGGAAAAGCAGTAACTGAAATGATTTATATCCTGACTCAGTACACTACGATCCTTTATGCATTTTTCTTGGGGTCAGGTTAGTTGGCAAAGATTAACATATTTTTGTATATGATAGTGTCAGAGTGTAGTACCAAAGTCTTTTTCAGCCTTATTATGACACATGGAGCATGAAAAAATTGGCCCCATTATATATTTGTTTGATAGAAAACTTAACATGAAGTTTGATTCTGGTACTGCATATGAAATATCAGTCTCGTTTTGCTGTTTTTTTTCTCCGAAAATATAAAAACTTTAATTTAAACATCCTGTAAGTTTTGAACTGAACCACTACCACTTACATTTAAAATACTGTTTTGCTGCTAGAAGTCTCAAATGAGAAGTCCAGTGTATTTAAGGTAATGATGGGGGCAAAGTCGTCTTTTCTCTCTAAAGTGCTGTCACAGTGCACCAAGCCTTTGAAAAGTAGTTACATCTTTTCCCTTCACAATTTGTGCATCAAGGGCTAGAAACTCCTGATTCGAAGCAAGGGATGGGTTGCTGCAGCATCACTTTGATGAAAGATGATGAATCCTGTCCAGGTGGAAGATCTAAAACCAGCGCCTTTGCTAACCTCTAGTCACATTTTAATATTTTTGAACAATTTATATGAGAAAACTGAGCTCAATTTTTTTTTTACACTGAACAGTTCCAGCCATGCTTAACATGGGGGTTGTTTGCAGGGACATGACAATGAACCATGTCATTGGTTGCACAGTCATAAATCCATTATCCCTGGCAACCAGGTGAGCCACTGACAAGGGTCACTCATATGGAAGAGGAAACCACTAGCCATGGAGAAAAGCATTGGCCAGTTCAGACTGATCACTACCATTGTTCTGACAACATTGAAATTCTCTATTGATGGAAAAACAAATTAGCACAATCTACTTACTGTGCCCCAAACATGGAAAGAATCCACACAAAACAAGACAAGTGGGGTTAAGTTTAATGTTCCTGAGTTGAAAAAACCTCGTGTTTTCAGCCACAAAATTTACTTTCTGTGAATTACAACATTGCAGAGGTGAAGTTTCAAGTTTATTTCACACAATAATCAAAACATAGGACAGAGGAAGTGAGTATGGGTTTTACAGCCATAAATGCTTAAGAATTTGCAACAGTTTCTTTCAACGCGATTTTCTCGGAACTCTTTTTTGCTCAACCTATGCAATTTGTATCTCGCGTTACAAACAAACTTGTTGCCCTATCACATTTAAATCAATGGACATCACAAGATAAAAATCATATCCAGGAGTGGTTCCTAAGAATTTTTTTTCCTGACAAACCCTTGTGTGACTTTTAAAGCAATTTCTAGAAAAAAAATGAACAACCTGTTAGCACCAACTTAAAATTTTATAACTTTTTATGGACGCTATATCAGACTTCACCACTAGATTCGATCCAGGATATATATATATATATATATATATATATATATATATATATATATATATATATATAATTTATATGTAGATATATACACACTTATATATGTATACATCTATCAGTATACATTTTATGGCACTACAAGCCAATTTTAATCTACATAGACGAGTTGTTTCAAGCCTTACATGTGTAATGTGACTGTTTATATTGTATCCAAATTGAAAATATCTGTCACACATAACCTTTTTTTAATTACCGTTTTTCATTATCGTCAATTGTCATAACAGAAAAAAATGTGCAATATGCACTACACAGGAGGTCGAAAGTATCTCAAAAAATTGCTGTAACTAGGTCTTGTACGATTGCCATTCTTCATAATGATCCAGCTGTCTAAACATAACTTGTCTAGGACGGCAATATATTTGTATTGCTGTGCCGAAGATAATTGTGCGGGTAGGTGTCTGTTAGACACTTTCATACACTCCTGAAAACTTAATATAACATGAATACAATATGTTTTTACATCAACACTGTGACAATGGTTTATATATATATTTGATTGGAAAATGAATCAGTGCCATTATTCTGTTGAAATACAGATGTAGCGCTTCCGACTGACTGTTGCTCAGCATCATCAAGAGTGGTGGTCGGGCATCTATTAGTTGGCTAACAGAACCAGTGAAGCAAACTCTTTGCTACAATATTTTTTACACTGTCCATAGAAAGGGACTTAGTGCTGCGATTTCAAATAAGTAAACCGGTACTAACTTTAGCTATGTAATTCTGCTTGTTTTTATTTTATCAGTGGCCTTTATTCAACTCCACAGTATCACGTACTATGAAGTGTGCCAAGCATCATAATTTACTATTCGAAACCTCTCAAGACAATGTCAGTTTACAATGAGACAGAGCACCAAATGGAATGTACTTTACTGATAAGCCCTGCTATTTGCTCTTGGTCCCAGGAAGACGGGCTTGCAAATTGATATGAATGCTGTGTAAGCAATGCATATAATTGGCAGTTTCCTCTGTCAATGAAAATCAGGTTAATTTCCCGCTATGTTTGCTTCCGCAACTATCTGTTTCATGGAACCTGACAATCATCACTTTTTTAATGTTTTTTTTTATCCATTGTGTATTGTCTGTCAACAGTATCGTCTAAAGTTAACAATTTGGACGTTTGTGTCCGTGGTCTTATGTCTGGCGATAAAAGCCTCCCTGTCAAGCTCATCCATGTTTTAATGCATTTATCATAGGCCTATACCTTTCATCTGGTAATGGCATATTAAAACTTACAAAATGTATCTCAATGTCTTAAAATTCAAATTCCCCATGTTATATTGCAGTGCAATCAAGTAAGACCTCGGTAACCCAAAAATGGTCGGCACAACTTAGGGCCAATTCCACAAAAACAAAACAAAAATTACAAAAAAACAAAAAACAAAATAAAATGACATTGTTTTTCTGCTTGAACAAAACTACATGTCTGAGGATGTGGAATCCATATCGGCCAATACAAATCCAACTGCCGTAATGCAACATTTACTACGTTGGGCTAATGTCTACTGCTACACCCACACACTGCAATATCAGACGCATGTACGAGTCCACAACTTTATCAACAGAGAGTCCACAGAATCTGTCAAATAAGGCATCCTTTAACCCTTTGCTCCACTTTGGCAGAGGAGGCAGTAAAAGGCTGTAAAACACACAAAAAAAGAAAAAAAAATCTGGAATTGATCGCCATACGCCCACACATCAATCCAAAACGTAAGAACATGAAGCAGACAGCTGACCTATAAATTCATATGAATAATATCTTGACAAACCTTATCCTGACTACGGTGCTCTATGCCAGCGTTCCAAAACAAAATGGAATATCTTTGACTGTTTAGGATTTCAATAGTCCACTTCGTAAGAAAACTATCGGTAACACGATACAACAAAATCAAGGTAGGCGACGTTCTGGACCGTATGCACAAATCATTCTCTCCATGTCAAGTGTGATACAGATCTAAAAGAAACAAGGTTACACCCCAAAGATAATGTAGAGTGAGTGGCCACAAAATTGTGTCCTCCTTGGAATATTATGCAGGCGCCATAACAATGGAAAGGCGTCAAGACCTTTGAGCCATCCTGTAAGAGTAGGAGTAAAAAGCAGCTCCCCCGCTCCCCCCCCTTCCCCGCTAGTGCATACACGCAAAAGCCGCTGGTAACAAAATGAATTTGCGCCTGTGTTTTCCCGCTATTTGCATTTTTACGTGTGTGTTTTTCCAACTTTGGCGGTTCAATAAAACATTATTTTCATTATTATTATTGTTATCATCATCATCATCATCATATTTATTTATTTATTTATTTATTTATTTATTTATTTATTTATTTATTTATTTATTACAATATATATAAGATCTATAATGAATCTACTTAAAAAATTTGACGCCACGTTTAAAATTTTCATAACATTTATTTAAAATATATGTTAATTTTTACATATCATTATAAATAAGACCAAATATAAATGTACTTAGCCATTTTGACATGACGGTTAAAATTGTTCTGAATTGTATGTCAAAATTAATATGATGGATTTTGCGATACTTTATCACAAATGTTGAATCCAAGTTTTGCCGTAGCACTATTCCGCTAAACACAAATACAAGCCTCCTTTAAAGCTGCAGCAGCAAAATACGCAACGACCATTGTTACGTTGTGACACCTGACCACTTGAGTATGGTGTAGTATAAAATGACAAGAGTCCTGGCAGTTTTCTTTAAGTGGATCACTACCCTACCATGGTCTTACAAGACTTGCAGTAGTATTCACCTTTGCCTCTTTGTAAACCCGCTTTTTAGGGGGCTGCTGGGCATGCATTTCCATTGTTTTCAACGAAATAGCACCCACTCGCAGGACTGGCTGAGCAAGCAAGTATTCGCATTTCCTGACCAAGTTACCTGTTAATGAGGGGACTTTTATCTTGGTTGACTTTACTGGATGTTTTCGTTCAAAATGTTCGCATAAAGCGCACTAATAAAATATGAAGTAAAATAGAATTTTAAATACCGGTCGTAGAGTATCTGACGCCAGGTTTGTTTCTAGATTCTTTCGCACGCGACTACCAATTGTTGCAAATAAGTACAGTGTGACGTCATTTTTCATGTCCCACATGCAGCAGTTCTGCAGTATCATTTAAACTTCTTACACAAGTAGTGCATATGTAATTTTGAAGTATGGCAGAATTTTTGTTGTCGACAACGCCAATGGCTCCAAGTCTGAATTATTGAACATTCAAGGACACGATTAGTGAAACACATCTTGCATACTCTGTGAGTATTTTCATCCTAATTGTCAAGCTTTTATTTCATTGTTAAGATTTGAGATATCAATTGAAACTCACGTGGCTACATGCGCACTGGGCTTTAATAAGGGCATCAATATGTGTTTAGACATTGCATGTGTAAATTCAAGTTTCAATCGTCAATACATTTGCACATAAGAATGAATGATGTTATTAATTTGGTCATAAATGCAAAGAGAACATGTTTATAAAACGTGTCGGAAACGACAAATTTCAATGTATGTATAGGAAAAGAAATGTTTACATTGGGTCGAACACTTTAAAAAATAATTATATATAACATTTACTTGACGGTGCTAAACCGGTGACAAACCTTACCTGCCGTATTGAATAAAAACTAAAATTTACCTGGTCTTCCCAAAATACGAACTTATGCGAAACAAATGTGAAACTTTAACAGGCACTGACATGAGGCATATATCAAGCAGAATATGTTTTGCCCTAAACAACCCAAGAATCTAGTTCCAAATGAATAACGTTTGTAATTAGAAACATTTTATCCCACTTTTTTAATGTTCAAGTGGCAGTAACAACAAGATCTCCACTCCTAATAAATACACGTCGAGTTATTTGCCTGAGCTTACGGCATAGGGACCACATTGCAATGTATTGGGTATCTGGGTAAACAAATAGCCACGCCGCGCTTATTGACTTAGTTTTTTTAACATGCATATCTATACCCCAACATCGAATTCACTGATTCAGTATTTTTGGACGGGTACCTAACACTGAAGTAACAGCCTTTTCTGTACGACGCGCAGTATCGTGACTGCTGAACGTCTGCTATTTTTGAACTCATCCCATGTTCGGGAATGATGTAGTTTGAACTAAAAGTCGTGTGCCTGATTGCGTGGAATGTAGTTATGGGATCGCTATAGTAACATATTTATGTGGGCATAAGTGATTAACTACAAACTCTGAAAGTATTTTTAGCATCAATAACAAAGACACATGTGCGACTGCCTTTAAAGAGAATCGCAATCTTAAGAACGTTCAAGTAAATATAATACTTGTTGCCAGCGCCATATGCCATGAAGTGTGACCTTGGCAGGTTGGATATCGGCCATAACAAAGGGGAATTAAAGGGTAAAATTTCAAAGTCAGTGATGAAGGTTTAGCCCAATGTGTACAAAGCTGAACGGCGAAGAACTAACTTAAGGTTCTCCCATGTCCAAACAAAATAAAGTACTTTCTATTGCTATTTTAAGCCTTATGAAACTGAGTGGTATAATTGTAGTACCTACCTAGGGCTTCCATCGGGTAGCTGACGCTGTTGAGGTACCGGATGGGAGTTGGATCTGCCGCCCCGGATGTATAACAGCAAAGAGATGACCAGTAACAAACTTCTCATCCACATAGCTCAATAGCCTGCATGGGATGTCAGGTAATGAATGGAGCGATTGACCTTAAAACGCATGGAATAATTGCATACACTATCATAAGTGTGGCTGTATTGGCCACGGTTATTCAGGTTTTGCGAACAAATGCGTTGCGTGTGATGTACACACAGCGCGGATGCTACAAGTGATGGAGGAAGAATAGATACATTAGTCTCCCTGGATAATATACTGACAGATTGTTGCAATTGTGCGCCCACTTGATTGTGCACAAGGGTCCCTTTTAAACGACTTCTTGTAGCCTGATCTGGAGCAGGCCCCAGGACAATCAATACACTTGTATTGCCTGCCTGCAAAGCCCGAAAGCAGAGAGCCAAATTAATTGGTATTAGTGTTTGAAGTGGCACGCATTTAACAAAGAAAAAAGAACTTACATTGGTAACCATGTAATAATTATTCGTTCTCTCGCAACATTATTTCAATCCCTCGCAATATAATAATATTGGAAGGGAACGATATAGTACGACGAAATAATTATTGCGAGGGAAGGCAATTGCAAAATTTCTTCTATGCCCTCTGGGGCACCAGAGGTAACTGTTTTTGTAGGATTTTTCATTAATCATTTCACGGAACGAAATAATATTGCGAGGGAATGAAAAAATCATTTCGAATTGACGCA
This sequence comes from Hermodice carunculata, assembly GCA_964020975.1. Classification (NCBI taxonomy): domain Eukaryota; kingdom Metazoa; phylum Annelida; class Polychaeta; order Eunicida; family Amphinomidae; genus Hermodice; species Hermodice carunculata. Next base: position 86,510,078 of record OZ026617.1, on the reverse strand, counting down.
ATATTATTGCGAGGGAACGAAATGAAATTGTTTTTCTTCCATGTCTCTTGTGGGGCTCTACACTAAGTCATTCAAGGGACAAAAGGCTCCGAAACATGTTGAGTAGTTACCCGCTGAAGACCCTTTAATTTATTTGGGCTGATACAGTCTATGTCAAAATTTTACAGAGGAACGTGTGCAATATAGACAATAGTAATTCCATATGTATACAGATTAGACAGGGACAGGTTAGCTTATGGAGAGTAAAGAGTTCGAACTGCGGAATAGGATATTGACTACTAGGAAGTGGTTCTGGGCAAAAAGACACAAATACAATAAGTATTTTTTGCGTTGAGAGGGAACGAATCATTATTTAGAGGTAACGCAATTATATTGCAAGGGATCGCAATAATATTACTAGGGAACGAAATAATTATTTCCAGGGAACATATTATTATTGCGAGGGAACTAAATGTTGGGGGTTTTTTTTCTTTTTTTTTTTTTCTTTTTTGTTTGTTTGTTTGTTTTTTTTCCTCATGTCCCATCCGGGGCTCCGTAAGGTACTGGTTTAGACGTATTTTATTCACAAGAGAAAACAATTGGGAAGAAGAGCAGAGCCCTGTATGAATCTCTCTTGCAAGAGAAGACACAAGCACAGGGCTGACGTAACGCACACCAGCTGCGCCGCCACTCGTCGAGTGCAAGAAGCACTCCAGGTGTGGTGACACAGGCGCAAAACAAGGAGAAGATGGACTCCACCAGAACAGAACACAGACAGAGGGGCATGTAGAATCTACCAACATATGTATCATTTCAGTGATTCAACTTCGAAACGTTTACGTTTTTGTATAAACTCTTGCACAGAAAGAAATATAAAAATATTATCTTCGAGACTGCCATGACGATTACCGAACAAAATTGTATTTAAGAAGGATGCATGAACTAAATCAACAGACGTATGAAGAGTTTTGCGTGTAATAACATATCGAGGGCAAGTAAGGAAGTAATGCCATACACTTTCGGCAGCAGCACCACACGAACATGCTGGTGACTCTTTAACACTTATTTGGAAAAGATGTTCATTCAATTGGCTGTGGCAACATGGGTAGCCTTGAATGTAAAACAGATATCCCTTGCATAAGAATGTATTGTTATGTAACTTAATTTTAGGCCATAATAATTCAAGGTCGGCGCTTTCAAGGTCGTGACGTCTAGTAACTAGGAGTTGATGTGGGACGTACACACCTACACCCCCTCCCATCCCGTTTGTTTGGTCTCTTCGCATGATAGTATGGAAATCGGGTAGGGTGAGATTATCATCTGGGATATTATCAGACAGAAAGGTTTCAGTGAGAGCTATAATATCGAAATTCTGGGCAATATCTGCACCAATACACCTTAACTTGTCTTGTTACAAGCTTTGAATTTTAATATGACATAGACTAATATCATGGTAATCAATACTAAGTCCAGGATTTTGATGGATATCACCTGCTAATAAGATCCAAGAGGGGGCAATAATAAGCAGGTAAACATCCATATTCGAACGTTTCCTGGATATAATAGAATTACATACATATGTTGAAAGCAGCCTTTGCCTTTTTAAAGAAAAGTAACAAACAGTCAAAGGAAAATTATAGGCCTATTTCACTCCTCTGTAATGTCTCTAAAGTACTTGAGCGTCTAGTTTATAACGTTTTCTATGAGTATCTAACCTCTAACAATTTACTCTCTGCTAAAAACTCTGGCTTTAAGAAAAACGATTCCACCATAAATCAACTTGTTAGCATACTTCATACTATTTACAGCGGCCTTGAGTTGGGCCATGAGGCCCGTATGGTTTTCCTGGACATATCCAAGGCCTTTGACAGAGTCTGGCACGCTGGTCTACTTTTTAAACTGAAACCATTGGGTTTTGAAGATCCTGTGTTACTATTTATAGAAAGCTATCTCTCAAACCGACTTCAACGTGTTACTATTGGACGATAGACCTCACCTTGGCTCCCTATAGAGGCTGGAGTGCCCCAAGGTTCGATCCTTGGTCCCCTACTTTTCCTCGTTTATATTAACGACATCACTGTCAACATCACCTGTGACATCCGTTTATTCGCAGATGATACCAGTATTCTTGAAATTGTCCACGAACCAATGGCCACAGCTGAAAACCTTAATTATAATCTTACACAAATTCATCGTTGGGGCAAGCTCTGGCGTATGACATTTAATGTCATAAAATCCATCTCAATGACCTTCTCATCTAAACGACATAAGCCAGATCATCCTCCCCTACTTCTTGGAAACACACCGATACCTGAGACCACTCTTCATACTCACCTTGGAGTTACACTCTCAAGTAACTTGTCATGGCACCAGCATATAACACGTATTGTTAATAAAGCCAGCCAACGGCTTGCTCTTTTACGCAGACTCAAATATAAACTCTCCCGCCAAACACTCATACGGCTGTACAGTGCAATGATTCGTCCTATCCTCGAATATGGGTGTGTCCTATTTGACAATTGCACTGAAAACCTGTCACAATCTATAGAAGCTGTTCAGTATGAGGCAGCCAGGATCTACCTTGGCGCAACTAGATACACTCCACGTGTCTTACTTCTCGAAGAGCTTGAATGGCAAACTCTGGCAAATCGGAGCAAATACTTTAAACTTATTCTTTTCTCTCAAAATGTACAATAGGTTAACTCCACAATACCTACATGATCTCGTTCCTCGTGACGTTGCATTCACTACTGGGCGCCTTTTGAGAAATCGTACTGAATTACGCCAAATTAGGTTCACCACCAATCGCTTCGGCGATTCATTTCTCCCGTCTGCTATCAAATTATGGAATAACCTCCCGGTTGATGCTCGTCTCACCAATTACCTGCCGCAGTATAAATCTAAATTAAATCTATCACTCTTAAGTGTTGACAAAAGGCCCACATACTTTAAACATGGAAGTCGTTTTCTGAACATATGCCACACGCAGCTACGTCTTAACTTCTCTGTTTTAAATGCCCATCTACATCATGTCAATATCCTTCCAGCCTCAACGTGTGCATGCTCTCATACCACTGAAGATACGAAACATTACCTTTTGTTCTGCCCCAAGTTCACTGTGCAAAGGGTCCGTCTACTGAACACTGTGTGTCAGTTACTCGCTCCAGGTGTAAATCCGTCTCTAATAGTTCAGTGCTCTAGTGACATTTTACTAAATATTCTCTTGAAAGGTAGTGAGGACTTGCCAGACACTGATGATGTATTCATCTTTGAGGCTGTTCAGACATTCTTATCAGAATCTAGACGTTTCATCTACTAATTTAGTATATGATCTAATTATAAGTCTCCACTATCTGGCATCAATTGTATTATTCGTGTACAAGCCGTAAATTTAGTCTTCTGTTCTCGTCCAGTGTGTATTGTATATATTCCTGTGCGTCCTTTTATGTACTGGAGAGCCTCCAGATTAGTCTTTGTGTACTATTAGGCAATCCAGAGAAAATGAATATGTTTATACTATTATACTATACTATCGTAAGGACAAATTATGTTATTGAAAGTACCGGTAATCCAAACGTAGAAAATGAAGTAAAACAAATGGATCCCAAAGTAAGAGAAAAACATAGAATATTTGTGTTCTGGGACAGCTGTGCACAAGAGATGCAGATACATTTGAAAAATTGGACCGGGCACTTGCCCCCTAAAAACGCCCGTAAGTATACAATGCATAGTATTGTGTATGTGAAGCATACTAAATATTTACCTATACCACACATGATTAAAGCAAGCATGATAAATTATTACATAGTTGAAAAACGTGACCAATTTTCCATAAGATACTGCATAAACAGGATATGTACCGATAGGGAACCTGGTGAAATGAATATTTACTGAAAAAAATCATTCAAGATAAATACCATAATACAAAAGCCGATGCCCATGTACGCAAAAACAGCACACATACAAAATAGCGTAAAATAGAGTTAGCACAACCGAGTGGGCTGCCAGGAAGGTGACTTGGATAGGTGATAGAACATCAACCATAATTAGTAAACAATCGTTTCATATAAAATGTTCTATCACCTATCCAAGTCACCTTCCTGGCAGCCCACTATTAGAGCCTGACCGAGCATGCATTTTGAAACCAAACCGCGTATTCAGTACTCGGTACACATTACCGATACCGAACCGGGCACCGTTCGGGTTCGGTATATGCAATTCAAACATCAAAACGTTTGACAGGGGTTAATAGCTCTTACCCTTATGCACAGGGGTATTACTATTGTTATGTAATTAAGGCGATTAATGCAACCCATGTGACACACGTGATTGTAAAGTATCGTTTGTTGCATTGTTTTAAGTGTATACAAGTACGAAAAGTAACCTCAATGACATTTTTATTTAACTTCATTGCCAACATTGACAGTGATAACCGAACCCGAACGTTTTGTGACTGTAAAAGCTCGGGTTCGATTGTTCGGGTTCGGTCAGGCTCTCATATATATATATATATATATATATATATATATATATATATATATATATATATATATATATATATATATATATATATATATATATATATTATATATATATATATTTATATATATATATATATATATATATATATATATATATATATATATATATATATATATATATATATATATATATATATATATACCTGGTATAACTCTTTGTCCGCCATGGTGAGGTGGAACGGAGAATACAGTACTTCGTTTAGTATCACTACAGGCACGAGGCAGGGAAGTTTGCTCTCTCCTTACCTGTTTAATATATTCTTAGATGACTTACTGGTTGAATTGTATAGGACAGATATTGGTGTGCGTGTCGGCACCTGTAAGTTTAACTCGTACGCTTATGCAGATGAAATTACCTTGCTTAGCTCTACAGTAACTGGACTTCAGAGTCTGCTAGATATATGCTACCGTTACGCAGATCAGTGGCGATTCTCCTTTAACCCTGCTAAAACAAACTGTTTTATCTTTGGTCAGCATCCCTTTTCAACTAAACCAAGATAGTGGTTAGGTAAAAATGAGATAGACACTGTAGATAAGCTTGAGAGCTTGGGTGCCCTGTTTACTAGTAATGGGTCTGGTGGTTGTCACGTGGACTGCCGTATCAATAGTTGTAGACGATCCTTCTATGGACTCGGAGAAGTCGGAATGGTCTACCCTGGGCTAGATTCCCAAACAAAGTGTCATCTCTGGAACACCATTTGTGCCCCTGCTCTTCTGTACGGCATGGAATGTGTTCATCTTGATCGTTCATCTATAAATAAAATGGAGTCTCTGCAGGGCTGTCTCCTCAAACAGTGTCTGGGGATTGGGAAGCGACATCACCATACGTGCTTAGTGAAGGCTCTAAATGTAAAGCCTGTCGAGTTCTTAATTAGAGAACGTGCCATATCACTGTTTAATAATATATTTAAGGTTGACACATGTGTACGTGACTTGAATTTGTATTTGCTTTCAGAATATGTTTTAACTGGTTCAGCTGTACCAGGGACACTTTTAGATCACGTAACCCAAAGTGGGACCTCTCCAGTGTCTTTAGCGTTTGGAAGTCGGCCTAACTGCAAGCATTTTAACAGACAAGACGGCATAGTCGACTCTTTAAGATTTTTATTGCATCACGAAAATTTTATTAAACCGTATGGGAAAGAACACATGCTTGTATCAATGCTGACGAAAGCTTTTTAGTTTAACGGTGCATTTTGTTTGATCCTGTATTAACTTCTGTGTATTTTACTTTCATTGTCTTACTGTGATTATCTCGATGTATCATGTAGTTTTTCCTCGAATTCGGGGGTTTTAATAAAATTATTATTAAAAATAATTATTATTATAGACATACACACACACACACACACACACACACACACACACATTGTGTCGTAAAGGAGTATGGCTTCGCTCCCGGAACTAAGTGAAGTGATTGCTGAATTTCTTAAACTAGCACGAGACCAAAATATGGGAGAACTGAACAACCTGACTTGCTTGGCCCTGTGTAGTGGCTCCCGGCGTGTAGCTGCGACTCAGGCGCCATGATTGGAGGTATCGTTATGGTAGCAGATTTGCGCTCACTGGCAATCATGATCCAAATACACAATTACATGCGCCCTGGTACATATCAAAGCATTTCCTTTGCTAATAAACTGACGTAAAGAGAAATGAATGTTAGGGGAAATATTTTGGCGAGACGTTTTCCTTCACAATCGACATGCAGATAGTCATGTAAGACAGTGCGGAAGCATGTGATTTCAATTGTATAAACTTGATGTCATGTCCTATGACCGTTTGACACTGTCGACAAATTATTATTATTAGTAGTAGTATTTTTGTGTGTGTACGGTGTGTTTGTGTGTGTTTTTTTTGCCGCATTCGTCCGAATGGGACTCCGGGCTACGACCACTAACCGCCTCATGGGTACGAAGCGCCCGTTCACGACATCACTTGGGTGAGAATAACAGCGAGAAACGGTTTGACAGTGATTGTACAATCATCCTGTTTACCAAACGCAAAATACATGGCTAGAATACACATAGCATATCTGCAAAGCCAGCACTTCCTCCATCATTTCTATTTCAGGCATTGGTGGTTCTTTTTTTTCTGATGTGATATCTGAAATATGTAGAGAAGTATTTATTGTGTCAAACTTGAAGATGTGATAAAAGACTATATCTCTTCTCTGCACGGCAAAAAACAAGGATGTGTTGTTTGTTCCCTTCTTTTAAATATTTTTCCGGAGGATGTGCTGAAGGAATTTGATGCTACATGCGATCTTGTGTGTACATTGGATACTGATAATAACTATCTCCTGTATGCTGATGATTTAGTTCTGCCATCAGAGCCACCTAGTGGACTTCAAAGATCACTTGATGTTTATCCTGCAAGAAGGGAAGTAACAAGTTAACGTCAGAAAACCAAAAATAATAATTTTTGTCAAAAGGGGACCCAGCATTTAAAGATTGTTGTTCATTTTTGAAAGTTAACATGTTGAAATATCCCCCCGCCTATATATATATATATATATGTGTGTGTGTGTGTGTGTGTGTGTGTGTGTTGCAATTTAGAAATTATTCTTACAACTGCTGGATGCATTCAAAAGTCATTCAGAATTTAGCGGATGCGGCTTAAAGGGCATATTTCGAATTTCATTAGGGACAATGTCATTACTGGCGGGAAACTGTTTGACTAACTTGTACCACCCATTATGACAGTGAAGTATGTGCCCACTTTCTTCTACAAAATCTTAATGAGAACAACTTCCACTCAATGTGTGAAGGAAACAAATTTGACAAACTTAATAATAGACTATGTAAATTCATATTAGGTGGGCATAAAAAGCCTTCTAGTCCAGCTGGTAAACGGTGAATTGGGACGTTGCTCCTTTCTCATAAACATCGCGATTCATAGTTTCAAGTAACTGGTTAGGCGCATAAATCTAATTAATGCATTTGGAAATAAATTACGCAAATCTAGCAAATTCAAGACAAAATCACATTTTATATTCCTGTCACACAAAAATTATACTTTATAAAAGTGAGAATTAGTGTTCATTGAATTCAGTGTGAGTTGGGTAGATATAATTGCCTAAAGGCAAGATGGGATGAATACACTTTCCAGTGCACTAGAGGACCAGCTAAGAATGGGTATCAGTTTTAGAATTCCTGTTCAAAATACTTTAAAAAATTGCTGTTGTTAAAATAGTATAGCCCCATATCTTTTACATGAATTGCAAAGCAGGCCAAGCCTATATTGATCACTCTTCATAGCACAGATGTTGGCGTATACTTTCCTACCTAATTGTTTGGTGGAGGAAACCCGAAGAACTCGGAGAAAACCACAGTGCACAGTCAGTGTCAGGAACTCTTTCTGATTGCTGTGTGAAGGAGTTAAGTTTACTTCCCTGAATGCTCTGCCGCCAGGTACACTATGCACTACAACTATGAGTTACAATTCATGTTATCAATAACATGAACATAATATTCACTCTCAGATTTCCCAGCAACTGATCGGTGATTTTAGAAGTCTTTGCATTCGTACGGGCAGCACTTTCCTACATTGCTGAATCCAGCTGGTGGCCCCATCTATTATTGCAGACTAATACTGAATTATGGACGGTCGGAATTTATCGTGATGGGTAAGTGACGCTGGGTAACTTTCATTGTTAATACGTGTACTATAATACAATTATCCATTGTCATGGTTAACATGGATGTTGTGATATTCCTGTAGTTAGTATGGAATGTTTTTTCATTAGATCATATTCTAGTATCTATGTGATCAAAAAGGGATATGCCGATTGTAGTACACACGCACAGATGCCTATATTCAACCATTGTTAGGAATAGGATTTGCTGCAGCTGATATTTGCGTTTCCCTCATTCGGCTAGATGGTTGATGCAGAAGCTTGCTGGTTCGAGACCCGACGGTTTCTTAGTCACAAGACAAATGTGATCTTCAAATTCATTGATAAAGGCATACATCCGATACCTCATCACAACTTATTAAAGTGTGTGTGTCAACACACGCGTTTCTGTTTTTCCTGAAATTCTTTCTTTCTTTCTTTCTTGTTTACCAGCAAATTTGTCCGTCACTTTTCTCGGACACTATTATACATAGAAACTCAAAACTTGGCATGATTGTACCTCCATACAAGGAGTTTTACCGTGTTATACAGAGGAATGAAGATGTTTAAATTTATGCAAATTAGGTACATTTGAAATTTTAAAACTTGAATATCTTCAAAACTATTATAGATAGAGATGTCATTTCAACTTCTACTAGGGGGTTGTTGACCATTGCGCATGTAATGAATCGAAAGAAAAAGTTGTAGCAATTCAAATCATGCAAATTAGCAGTATTCGAAATTTTCAATCTTGGATATCTTCAAAAATCTAAAGCAAAACTTGTAGCAATTTAAATTATGTTAAATAGCACCATTAGAAATTTTAAATCTTGAATAACTTCAAAGCTATAATAGATAGCGATGCCATTCCAACTTCTACTCCTGTGTTATGGAATAGTTGTACATTGCCATTATACCAATATGCTTTGAATACACACACACACACACACACACACTGATTTGCTATGCAGCAAATCATCTTTCCTAGTTATGTTGTTGTTGTTCTTGCTGCTACTGCTGATGCTCCTCCTCCTCCTCCTCCTCCTCCTCCTCCTCCTCCTACTCCTACTACTACTACTACTACTACTACTACTACTACTACTACTACTACTTCTACCATTACCAGTACTACTACCACAAAAACTACAACTACTTAGCTTTTATGTAGTTCTGATATCCCCCCCACCCTTTACCCACTCGTAATATGGGCCGAGACTGTTAAACACATTAATCAATCGCCTGAGAGCTCACTTCGGTGACCTGAATGCACATTTGTACAACATACGTCTCTGTGAAAACCATAGCTGTGCATGAGGCAGTCGCTTTGAAACTATTTCCCAAGTTTTGCTGCAGTGTTAACCTCATAGATTTCTCGACAAAGTCTCTCAGCTCGGAAATCCAAGACTTTTGTGGCTGAAAACCTGCACAAAAAATTTCTTCAACTGCATAATTATTTCTGGAAAAAATGATTTAACATTATTAACCCTGTTGCATGTGGTTCACTGATGTTCAACAAGATTTCCGAGGGTACCAGTACTTACTGATTATAGCACATAACTTGTACATGTATTTTATTACTCAATTCATTCTTTATCCCTGGCTTTTGTTATAAATTTTATGCATATTCATCATAAGTATAATTCATTACACAAAAGAAATAAATGTATGTGGCACATACTTTGGGGCGAGGTACACTATCACAGCACTTTACCGGAAAATGCGACTTTGCCCTAAACATGTTCTTATATACACTGGGCTTCTCATTTGAGATCATATAAACTCTATATTTATTGAACGTGTACATTTGGATTAAGGTTTTAAAAATAATGAAATCTCTCTGAGTGTTAAGAAATTGAATTTTAATTGTTTAGTTTAAGAGCCTTAATTTTACCCGTTTTTTTTCAAAAAAAATCAAAAAAACCCAAAAAACAAACAAAAACAAAAACAAAAACAAAAAAACAACAAAAACCAAAAAAAAAAAAACAAAACAAAACAAAACAAAAAAAAAAAAACAAAAAAAAAAAAAAAAACAACAACAACAAAAAAATGACGGTAATACCGAACATGAAAAACAGCATTTTCGTATTGTAATTGAGAGATTACACTTCTAGCAGCAAAACCGTATTGTAAGTTTGGGATAAGGACTTTAGTTCAGAAATTACAAGATGTTTAAATTAAAGCTAAAATTTTAAATTCTTTTAAAAGGATAAACATTGAAATTAGAAGCAAGTCCTTTAAAAAAAATAGTTCTAGAGAGCGTTATGTGTTCTTTCATCTGACACTATAAATTAAATGTAATAAAATGGCTTGTAACAATAGGTGCAATCTTGTAAATCTGACTCTTTCATTTTCGTGTATTTTTCTTAATTGTTTTTTTCCTATAAAATTTGAACAGAATGTTGCGCCGGACAAAAATAGGTCCGTGCTCCCTACTCCCGGGAATCCGTTCCTAAATGCTAAGTCATTGGGGTTGCCAAATTTCAGTGATATATGTTAAGACCTAGATAAGTTTGTCATTATTTTGTGTCTTCTGGGGTCCCGCGCATATTTTCATTTATTTACCAATCACTGCAGAAATATAAAAGTATGTTGTTACATTTATGTTTTCTTTCGACCTTTAATACCAGTGCAGCAAATGTATTAGCATGCTGGCACTCTCATCATTGACTAGTAGTAATTGTTGTATTGTTAACTGGTACCGCCGTAACTCAACTAGCATTTTGTGTGTTTCTGTGTGCTATACATCCGAAAGCTAAATAATAACTGACTGGGATAATGTGTATGTTGTTCCTAGATACAGCAAGGGTTTTCATGTACATATACCGGGAAATAGAGACTCTGACCATAACACTTAGGCAAATTATGTCGCACGAGGTGCAATTAAATGACATGCTGATGAGGTAGGCAAACATACATGTAGTTTGATTGGTTGTTATTTTTATCTGTTCAGTTTCCTGTTAATATAGAATTACAAACTGCCGAATCATAATTAAGAAAATAATTTGGGTACCACTCTGGATACTGTTTGATCCTGAGTCATGAAACGCAGTGTGGCTCGCTGGTGACAAGAATTAACATCTCGATGTTTTTTGAAAGACATGATACCCGCCCGAATCTTCTCTGTGTGTGTATTGTTAGTCTCATTTTTTTTACACTGTTAGCTCTTGCTCACCAGGCAATTCCTTTTATGCTTACGGTTTCTCTATCATACGTTTGCTCACAGTGTGGTACCCTTAAATTTTGAAATGCGCGAATACATAATAATAATAATAATAATAATAATAATAATAATAATAATAATAATAATAATAATAATAATAATAATAATAATAATGATAATAATGACATTTATTTTCACACACACCAATCCATCAAAATGTCCCTAGGCCTAAAATGAGCGTGCACCAACTGTACGCCAGGCACCCCAAGTTAAGCTGACAATGTTTTCCGCAAAACCAACCCAGGGTCATCAGATGACAATGAGGAAATTATTCACACTGCATTTGACACGCTTACTGCAATGATGCAATGATATAAAAGGAGAAAAGGTGCATCATTGTGAATATTTACAAAATAGTTCTATGAAGGAGACGGGGATAACAGCTTGTAATGAAAATGTTAAGACCAAAAAAGCAGTACAAGCAATAAAAAAAACAAACAAACAAACAAACACCAGAACAATCAGCAAATACAATGTAGGGTATAAAAATCAGAGTCAGTCACATCATGCAGTCTAAATCGAATATATCATTCAAGTAAGTTTGGATTTTTTTTCAAATTCTGTTTAAAGTAGCAACATATTGAAAGTCATTTTCTTTCCTCTTGTAATCCCTGTGCGCGCCTGTAGCATTACTGACCGGTCTTCTGAATGTTGAGCAAAGATTTCTGTCAGGACGGCACGGCATCGCCAATTGTGATATATATCTGTAAGCGGGAGCCTGTCCATGAATGATAGGGTTGCTTTTCTCTCTCTCTCTCTCTCTCTCTCTCTCTCTCTCTCTCTCTCTCTCTCTCTCTCTCCCCGTTGCCACTCCTGCAGATAACTGGCGCGTGTGCAGTGTTTTTGTCTAAATTTCTTTAAAGCTAGCCAAAGTGTTTCAATTTCGTGTTTGTTCATCCAGATTAGACCGAAGCTTGACCACTCATGGAAAGAAACACTGCTTTCCTTGTTCTGTATTGCCAAGAATGGGAGCAATGGCGTGTGCTTTTCTTGTGCCATAATCTTTCACGTGTTCCATCTTGCAAATACGCAGGCACCAAACCGTACTGAATTTTGCACATAACAAACTATTTTTGTTTTTGTTTTCATTCACAAAGTGACACCCACTTCAGTTCAGCATACAACGCCTGCCCGCTTTGTGCGTCTCCTGTGACAACGTGCGCTTCGGCATGTCTCACACGCTTCAACCTGTCCTCACACAGCTGGGTACAGTCATCTCATACAACTTTTGCATAACAATTTGAAAGTACTGCCCTCATGAAGCACGGAGTGTCTGTTTGATTCCTGTTGTAGTTACACAGTTGCTCTGCTGTTAAATTCAAAGGGACAGTTTCAACTAGAAAATACCTAACTGAAAAATTTGAAAAAAGGACCGTTTCTTGCTTTTTGATGCCCTTTTGCAGACTGCAATGTCCATTGTCTGACCATGCTTATTATCAGTTTAATATAATCACGCGTATACACAAGTAAATAATCCAGCGGTAGTGCACTGAGCTTTACAGTTGGTGAAAGACTTGACAGCCAGAAAAGATTTTAGGGATCCGACCGTATGTCCCATTATACATGCATGGTGCATATGATATGGCATAGACCTCTGCGATAGCTCTGTGGCAAAAGGGTCACCCGAGGTAAGAACTCCAGTCATGTGGTCCGAAAGAATGATATATCACGCTATACTGGCCGTCAGCGACGCTGTGAAGATCTGCTTCGAAAAGCATGCCTGGGCGTCAGGGACTTGGCGACACTTGGCTGGGACGCGTCACGGGCGACCTGGGGCGCTCCTCCACTGGCACCCTCTTCATTCACTTCGGACTTATGCGGGCTGTCAAACATTTCACAATCTCCGGGACAACAGAACACCGTCTTCCTGTCCCTGAAATCTTTGACAAAGGTTTTACCATCATTTGTTCACGTGTCCTTGATCTTTTGCTCTCTCTTGTATAAACATATTTATTTTCTCTGGATTGCCTAATAGTACACAAAGACTAATCTGAAGGCTCTCCAGTACATAAAAGGACGCACAGGAATATATACAATACACACCGGACGGGAACAGAAGACTAAATTCACGGCTTGTACACGAATAATACAATTGATGCCAGATAGTGGAGACTTATAATTAGATCATATACTAAATTAGTAGATGAAACGTCTAGATTCTGATAAGAATGTCTGAACAGCCTCAAAGATGAATACATTATCAGTGTCTGGCAAGTCCTCACTACCTTTCAAGAGAATATTTAGTAAAATGTCACTAGAGCACTGAATTATTAAAGTCGGATTTACACCTGGAGCGAGTAAGTGACACACAGTGTTCAGTAGACGGACCCTTTGCACAGTGAACTTGGGGCAGAACAAAAGGTAATGTTTCGTATCTTCAGTGGTATGAGAGCATGCACACGTTGAGGCTGGAATGATATTGACATGATGTAGATGGGCGTTTAAAACAGAGAAGTTAAGACGTAACTGCGTGTGGCATATGTTCAGAAAACGACTTCCATGTTTAAAGTATGTGGGCTTTTTGTCAACACTTAAGAGTAATAGATTTAATTTAGATTTAAACTGCGGCAGGGAATTGGTGAGACGAGTATCAACCGGGAGGTTATTCCATAATTTGATAGCAGACGGGAGAAATGAATCGCCGAAGCGATTGGTGGTGAACCTAATTTGGCGTAATTCAGTACGATTTCTCAAAAGGCGCCCAGTAGTGAATGCAACGTCACGAGGAACGAGATCATGTAGGTATTGTGGAGTTAACCTATTGTACATTTTAAAGAAAAGAATAAGTTTAAAGTATTTCCTCCGATTTGCCAGAGTTTGCCATTCAAGCTCTTCGAAAAGTAAGACACGTGGAGTGTATCTAGTTGCGCCAAGGCAGATCCTGGCTGCCTCATACTGAACAGCTTCTATAGATTGTGACAGGTTTTCAGTGCAATTGTCAAACAGGACACACACATATTCGAGGATAGGACGAATCATTGTACTGTACAGCCGTTTTCAGTTCTTCAGTTTTCTAGCTCTGGAAGCAGGTAAGTTTCGGGTATGGGTAAGATCTTTGTTAATATAAAAGTTCTTACCACTTTGATAGTTTTTTTTTCAGTGTCGCTTTAGCCCCATGCACTTTACATCTTGCCTTGTAGTTGGTGAATCTTATTATAATTTCAGAGATGCCAACTGTCCCTCGTCATCAGAGACAGTCCCTGAAATTAGCTAAACTTTTGACCAATTTACGGTGTTTGTCCCGCATTGGAATGGAGAACTTCCTTAAATATTTTTTTGTTAAACATGTTTTGTCCCTGATGTTCTCACTTAAATGTCGCTGAAATGGCTTTTTGAATGTTGGCATCTCTGTAATTTGTCTGGACGAGACGTCGCTCCGGGCTTTGCAACCCTATCGGATCTGTTTATATCTCTATTCTGTAGAACTACGCCTGAGGCATCTTTGAAAAACTCTAGGGCCATTTTGTCGGCGTCTTCTTGATCCTTTTGCTGCCATGAAGTCATAATTCTCAAACTTTGGCGTCTGCCATATTGTTGAAGGTCATCAAGTTGCCATCGAAGTCATTCAACAGTTTTCTCTAACCGAAAAACTTTAATCTTTTTGTTCTAGGGTTGGTCTTGTCATTTTTTTGCCTAGCAAGTTGATCACCTTCTCTTGGATGCTTACGTTGCCCAGGTCTTGGTTTGCTAAAGTCTTTGTTTGTGACACCATTACGTCACTTTCCTTTGTTTCTTTGTTCTGGCTTTCATTACAGAGATAAGAAAATTCGCAGAAAATGTGAAACAGTTTGTGTTTCCTATCTCATCCAAACTGCATACATTTCTCCGTCTGGGAATTATTCTGGCTAACTATTACGTGAATCTTGTGCAATAATTCAATTCTAGTAACGCAAACTTCATTTATGAAGGCATGTCTTTATCGTGCATGCAGGGACACAGACATTTTACGAAGAATTATAAGTGTAATTATCAAGGCCGTTATTCCTCAAAACGTTAATTTGCCATTCAATTTTAATAGGCTATATGTAATTATTATTAGATATAGGCTCAAGGAAATACAGTACAGTAGCTGCCGCTTTGTTTTTGTCACCACAATTACATCTCTCTCTCTCTCTCTCTCTCTCTCTCTCTCTCTCTCTCTCTGTTCCTCTGCTCCTCTGTTGACGCTTATATAATTATATCATGTCCTGCAATTTGCATAAACACTGGAAAAAGGATAGACTTGCACAAGTCCCTGGTGCATGTTCCTGTTTTCCCATCCCGCAGTCCCACCCAGAAGTGCGATACATTTTCCCCTCCACAAAGTTAACTGTATAATAGTATGCCAATTACACAGTATAGTGTTATGAAGTAGACCCTACTGTCATTTTTTAAACTGGTCGACACTGTCGCCGTGCCGGTTTCAACAGTAGCAGCTCTTGAGTCCAAGTCAGTTCCAATTTCATTATCATTGTGATAAGAAGGGTAAGTGGTAATTTAAGTGGTCTTTCATGAATGCCTGGGTATTTTAGTCACTGACCACTCAAGCGAGACAAAGCTGACCGTCTCCCTGCGGCTGTTGACGCCCTCCGCCTGACTCGGTGCACCGCAATTAATCCTTCATTACACACAGTTACTCAATTAACAGCGTCGGAAGAGGGGTGCATTATGACCGCTTGCTTGTCTGTGGATTAAAAAACACAGTGTAGATTGCCCCGCGCAAATCTGTTATCTGGTTATAGACAGATCCAAGCCAATTACTAATATAGCTAGGTTTAGGGGCCTACCTGTATTATAACAGTATAAGGCTACAAAGTGTGTGCGGATTTCACTTGGAGTTTTATTTTGTATTGAATTTAATTTAAATAAAATATGGAAGACAGTCCAGTGAGACTTGTGCAAGTCTAGAGAAAGGAGACAAATGAGTTTAACTTGAAATGGTTTAGGTGTATGCTTGGTCACTAGATAAACATTTTCTTGTCATATAAAATAATACAAATTAGGTATATCGGCCTTACCATATGGGTAAGTTAAATAAATAAGGGTACCAAATATATTTGCATGTCACTGGAAACAGGACAAAAAACATGACCAAAATTTTTATATGAGTTTTACAATTACATTACACGTTACAACAGTATCCAAAGTTCAGAATCGCGTAGTGTAGCTGTTTAGCCATTTTACCGTAATCATGAATTCTCAATCAATGTTTACAGTGTTAAATTAACATATTCACTATATGTATGAAGTGGCCTTTTCCTTTTTGAATAAAAGCAAATGAATATGTTCATTTCAGCCACAACAGTATTGTTACAATGGCAGAAAATGCATGGTTCATTTGCTGTGGTGAATGAAAACTTTATTTCATTTTCTGATAAAGCTCTATGGATAGTCTGTAAATGGTCTGCAGCACCTATGTATACAATATCACTGGCCAAATAAATTCATTTTACAGTTGTATTTTGAATGTATGCCTAAGTGTGATAACAAGCATTTGTATGGTTACTTGTATACAACTTCGGCCATACACTTTATCACGCGGCTTGTACAAGATGCCATGCAATCGATTTATACCATTTAAAGGAAGTGCCTTAGGAAAATAATATGAAAATCTTATAGGCTACTTTGAGGAAACAAGATACTCTGTTTGAATGCAATTTGCTACCGCTTGTCTATAAAATGAATTCAATAAATTCACGCACAAGTTCAGTTTGAGGTCAAATAGTCAATCCCATTATTCATAGCATGTTAATACATGTTGTCCTATTCACATTCGCCCATGTAGTTGCTACTGTTGAGTATGCATATTGCTTGTAATATAAACGTGTATACCTGTGGCTTTTTAAGAATAAAGCCTAAAACTGTGATTAACATACTTTGATCTATTGAGACTTTTGTTTGCATTAAACAACTTTGTTGCATTGTCAATACAATACAGCGTATCTGAATAATGATTGTGCATTTTTACTAGATGAAACAATGGGCGCAAAGTATTGCAGACCAGGATAGCAGAATAAGAGTCCCCATCACTTCCTGGTATCTGAACCAAATGACGCCCTTTATATGCCCTTGTTAACGGTCCTGGGAATAGTTTGTTTCCTCATTCGTAATTATACTCAATGTCCTTTCATTTTGAAAGCTTCTTTAATCACGATGTACAGTTGTAACTTGATCATTGATCCAACACGGTGAATACATTTTGTTAAAATGCGCTCGTGATACCGCATCTGAATATGGAGGCTTTGTGGCGTTTCCAATGGTTGACAGTTTTACTGGTGCAATTATTTTTGTTCAGTGTATCGCTTCGTGAGTACACAGTAAATTTTATATGTACAAATCAATCTATTAATTATAATTTATTCAGTTATAGATTAGCAAAATGCACTGCAAAGTCCTCTGTAAGCTGAGTTTGTATAAACCTACATTTTGTTACATGTATGGGAAATCAACACGGTATAGGTATAAACTTACAATGTTGTATAGTTTTACGTACAGATCGAATGTTGCCCCCCTGATTTTGCAATACTCATATTTTTCACAAATTATTTTTTTCCGTGATTTGATAATTTGATGGCATGTCTTTGAATTCAATATACGCTAAATTGCTTTGATCTCAGCACATACTTAATTACTATTTAAAATAAATTATTTGTTGTAATTTATGTAAGTATAACATGGCCATATCATTGTTGATAGTAGATAAAACGAACCAAATAGTATAATAGCAATAGATACAACAGTATTAACACACGTCTATACATGTACATGTTCAAAACCCGATTGATTTTACTTTTAGGAGGAATAGCCACTTTAAGAGACTTTGGTTTCAGATGTACTTCTGCACCTACTGGTCCCAACAAGTGACGTGTTTACGTGGGAGTTAACTACTCGTGATTCACATTCCAAGAAAACTGCGGTTGTCACTAAAATTAATGCCACATTTGGGAGGGAATAATTTGATTGCCTGTTGTTAAATCAGAAGCGGAATGAAATATCTGAGTGGCTTAATTTGTTATCAATTAGATATACACTGCACACATCCAACATGGATCGGGCCGTTGTTTGGAGTGAAAAGTTAAAAAAGGACAGCGCATGTATGCATTCTATATACACGTGTCTGTGACAACAGTTGCAAATTTTCTCTTATTTTAATCTTAAGTTGCAATTCGTGTCCTCTCTCGTACGTAAGCTTCTATTCATCCTTATTTGACGTGACTTTACAAACGTGTGACAAAGTTCCTCAATTGAATGTGTCAATTTGAGTTACAGTTCAGACTGCACCCTTTGGTTGAGAGTCGGACGAACAACTTTTTTCTTTACAAAAGTGCACAAGAGCCGTAGATATCAGTGTATGTTATATGTATGCGAAACTAGTCGGAAAACCCTCAACATGCTACATCTTGTAGCTGCTGCTGCTAGTCTATCGTTTGGTTGAAGCAAAATAGAAATCTACAACTTGAGTTTTTAAATCAAGCACACTGCTGAGAATTGTATCGGGAAGAACAATCAAGTGGGCCAAGCTTACATTTAATGCTTTTTGAAATGGCGGACCCGTACCATGCATATCCTTTCAGAAATCCTAATCGCAAAATCAAATTAACTTTACAGGTCCGGGCATGTCAATGAATTTCATTTGCATGCAGAAAAAAGTTAATGATTAAATAAGTTTATTCTGAACGCTTTTATTGTTCAATTACAGATTCCCCGAAAATCATCCACAAATACCACACAAGTATCAATTCAATTGCTGTCAAATGGACGTGGCAAGACAAGGGCATCTCAGAAGAAACTAACACTTCGAGAATTGCCAAAAACAACGTGAATCTGAGCACTACTATGCATGCAGAGCCAGCATCATCATTCGCTTACCGAGTGGCAGTTTTGCCTCTCAGAGTGCACAACATGGACTCGTTGCAATTCCAATGCGACAAAGCCAAGAATACCATACGAGCGGATATAAGCACCAAGGTATAGATTTGTTACTTGAATCACAAATATGGCTTATATGAACCTTTCTTTCTGCTGGCATCGACAAATTGTTGCGACTTCAACATAAGTAGTCAGGACTGCTTGTAATCGTACATCAATTTGGAGTCAGAGTTTCCGTCTCAACATGAGTGTACATGTTGTTTCACTAATTGGCATCACTTTAGCTAGATTATCGATCACTTTTGCGTATAATTTAGTGCAAATCATATAAACAGAGAAAAGTAAATGAAAGGAATCCATAAACATTGAATGTTGTAGTAAAGTTGACCAAATCAATGAAAAAATATTTTCTTCTACCACTAGAAATGGACCTTTCGCGATTTGAACTCCGCCCTATCTTATATTGTTTGCGTGAGAGCATTCACCAACACGGAGGAGAGTTCATGGGCTTCAGTAAGAGTCCATCCCGAGGGTGAGTTCTATAATTACAGCGACAAGCATTCTATTTTGGAGATAGCATTTGGGCAAAATCATAATTTTACAGGCACTGTTATCATTAAATAAAAAACACACGGTAAAATTAACAATATTAATGTTACACTTAGTTGAACTTACCAATCGCCCAATTCAGCTTATAGGATAGGTCTATATTCATTCTTCCGCCGCCCTTGCTTCTCGCTGTCGATCAACAGGTCAGACAACGTTGACCAGGTCCTCTTCAAACTTGGAGAGGATTCCTATCTTGGGTCTTTCTACCAAGCATTCAAGATACAGTGCGAATACTCATTTCCATTTCAAACGAAATTTTGCAAGTTTTAACCTTTTTTTTTTACTTCTTCTGAAACACTGGTGGCTGGATCCGCTCTAAGCTGATGGGAGATGCTTAATTGCCGTGTCTGATCAGAAAAAAAATGTTAAATATGTGATGCGGTGACACGAATCTTTCTGAGTTTTTATGAACTTTTTGTGATGGGGAAGAATATTGCCTTAAACAATGACTTCTCTCATTCCTACCAGTTACTTATTCTTCAATTAAAATGCCGCTTATTTTGTTTTGTCTTAAGGACTATTTGTGGAAGCTGGACAAATACATTTGAAGTTTTCTCAACCTCTGAACAAAATTAAAATTAGGGGATCTAGCGAGATTCGAATCTGGTCAGTTCTGGAACGCTATGTCTTAACCATTACACCATTGGTTCCCTTGGAACTGATCCTCACTTCTTTGTGTCGGTCGAAATACTCTTGCATTCGCACGGGAGCTATCACTCAAACAGAACACCCGAGGTTAGCAACTATAGTGCAATGTGGTGTCGAAGATTGTTGACCAACATGAAGTTCAAAGTACCAATAAATGTCACTCTTCTTAAATCATGTAAAACAGCATTGATTGTTACGGGAATACCACTCGTTGTGGTTTCCTGTTCTTCACGGCACAAGAAACAGTCTCCTACTAGTGGTGTCTTTGTGTAAAATACTCACTTATTCGTTTATGTGTACACAACATGTTGAAAGAATAGAAGTTAAAGTGGCCACCCCCTCCAAGGCAAGGGAAAGCAACTCTTCATGTTCGCTAGTTGGGATACAGATGATGCAGCAAATTTCTTTCATCCTAGAGTTCCTTCACACAATGCATGTCATTCGCATGTTTCTGGGGTCCTGCACATGGCTAAACTTGTTCCTCAATTTATCAGATGATGGGATGATTTATATAATTTTATACTGTGCTGACAATTAATTTTCAAAGGATTTTATAGGGATTCAGAAATTGAGGACAATTGCGGATTTTATGGGATGTACTCGAGATTATATGCAGTAAGCAACACCTCATTTTCTCTGTTACAGTGCATATTGCCACTGCTTTCTCCAGTTATTTTTTGTAATTTTATTACCCTTTAACTTTGGATTTTCTTATTTCCACACCGTGTCCGACTTGCCCTACGTAACCGCATTTGTCTCCAATTGTGAACGCAACTGAATGCAGGCTCTTCTCAAGGTTTCTGGTATCACAAACAACAGAACCCAAGTCTAGCATACAGTGTTACGCAATTTAATTCTGCTTGTGATATTTAGTCAATGCTTTTGCCTTGTTTTCGAAACCTTAATCTGTGCAAGGCCCTGTGAAACGGGTACTAGCCTAAACTCTTTCCTTTGAATTGAGATTGAGTCAACAGCGTTCTTTGGCAGGAGTTGGGCGTTAAGTTCCTATGGCACGCCACAGAAACCTCTTGACTTGGGGCATCTTAACCCACTTTGTATCTCAAAAGTCGCATTCCTCACTTTGTTCTCGAAAGGTGAACTTTAGAGCCGAACGCAAGCGAACACACTTTAAAAAGTATATCATTTAATAAATCTAGAGCAGCAACTCTATTAAAAATTTATTGTGGATTTCCATCTCTTTAAGCAGTAATTACCACCACGTATATACTGGATATTTTTAAAAGTCAGAAATGGTTTTGCTGTCCATTATTTTATGCGCAGGAAGAAGACCTCCTGAATTAACACGCACGTCACCTCCGCATATGGACGACACTTCCTTGCTCATGCTGGCATGTGATGCTGATGGCCTGCCAAAACCAAAGTTAGTATTCCTGCATGTTCATTGTTCTGTGTGTTTTATGATAGAAGTAGCTTTATGTTAACAAACCAAGTACATAAAGGGGCCTGTGTTTAATTGACTTTTCGCTAAAAGCACTATTGCGCTCAAACTTTAAGCCGTTCGTGGAAGCAGCTGAGGTATGCAAAAATACTCTATATAATCCGCAAGTACAAAAGGTCAGATTCAAGATGTAATTGCTCACAATGCTGTATTTAGTATGTTAAAGCTGACTGGATCGCTGCATACTAGTATCCAATGCAACCAAGGCATTCATTAGAATTATGATGGGGAAAGCGACTGTGGTTAATGCCATAATGAACAGGTCACATCAGACAAAATATTTAAGGTTTACTTTATTCGAAAGAAGGAGCAATAATGCTCGCTGTACAAGAACGCTGTTGTGGCTAATCCTTATAAAGGATAGCTTTTAGCAATAGATACCGAATTTAAAAGCAATGCATATCCACGCAAATGTAATCATTCATCTGAGGTTTTATCAACTTTTGAAAACTAATCTCTCTTCAATTTATTTTTATTGCTCATGTTATCCAAATCTTTGTCGAAAATGGGGAATACGTAATGTATTGATATTGAGTTACATACTGTCGTACAAAACCAAACAAGTACAATGTGCAAATGATTATTCTGATTTCGTTCTTAGGCGTCGAACTATGAAGTGTGTATGTTGATTTAAAACCAATATACATGAATAGAGGGTCCACCTTATGATTACATGTTTTAATCATATTTATTTTAGAGTAACATGGTATAAGGATGGCAGTGAGGTGCAACTGAATGGCCGCATAGACCCTGGAATCTATCAATGTAAAGCAGAGAACAAGTTTGGTGTGGCCTGGTCAGGTGTCACTCACGTGCTCACGCGTACCTCACCAGTAAAATGTGCGTATTCTTATTACACATAATATGCTGCATTGTTACAATGACACACTTAGAAGATGCATATACAATTAAAACTACCCGTGCCTGATTATACTTTTACAGCCCTGTTACATGTTACGGTATTTTGCAATTTTTTTTTTCAAACATTTTATATTAACGCACTGCATCCCTTTTTGGGCATGCGAGTAAGTCATACTCATCTGAAATTCGTAAAAAACTCGTTTTTGTATGCCTTTACTCTCCTGAATGATCAGTCTGCTAAGTCCTATGGTAAACCATGAAACGCACATGTATGTTCATAATATTTGATGGTCACTAACTAGCTATGTCAAACTTAAACGTGCAGATGCCCCATGTGGAAGTGAAATTCCTTGCTCGTGGTTTTTTCTGAATTTAATATATTTAGTCCAATTTCAACGTCAGTAATTAGTACCAGTTACTTTGTAACCGTGGCAAATATGGGCATATATATATGTTTTTTTGCAGGCAATTGTACGTATGACAAGTTAACAGTAGCTGTCGCTCTTCATCAACCAGCTCTTTTACAATGCTACGCATCGGGATGCCCAGTTACATGGCACAGAGTCTCCCATCAGGCAGACATAGACCCGAAAAATGTCGAAACGAACGAGCGAATTATGCTTCTGTCTAATGGTGAGTGCTGATTTTTCTCGCCTTTTGCCTAATAGCTCCTGCCTCAACATTTTGCATGTCCAGTTGAAGAAGGTTTTCTATAACAGCGTCTATAACTGGATCATGAGGGCATCAACCTAAAAGGTGAGCCACAGAGTGTGGGGATAACTGGATATGGGATCAACAAGTAATTGTTGAGGTCCATCCCCTGGTGTACAAAGATGGATCAGACTTCATTCTGTCCATTGTTTTGCTTTATCTCCAATTAACCACTAAGCGACTGGGAATGATGATGTGGTGGTAGGGAGTACCCATGGGTGATATATATATATATATATATATATATATATATATATATATATATATATATATATATATATATATATATATATATATATATATATATATATATATATACATATATATATATATATATATCCCATCCCTAACCGTTGACATATTTGTGAACATTGAGCTCTATGTCCGCATAAGAAAGTACAGAGTCATTTCAGACCTTCTCGTGTATTTTGGTGTTACTCTGGTGCACACTGGTGCACTTTGGTTATACTACAGAGCAAATGTTACCCCGGGTTGTGTCCTGCTCCACATTACAAATATAGGGAAAGATATATTGTGATTATATCAGTTGGAACATTACGTTCAAACTATTAGTTAAGTGGAACATGTATGTGCTCTATTTGTGCGAAAACATTTTCAACACACTTCAGTCTCCAATCGCAAAAGACTAACAAACATATATGAAGATCATCATACAAGAAAAAGACCTACAGTGGAACCTGCCCTTGCGACCACCTCTATAAAACGACTTTCAGTCTAATGCGACCTTACTCTGATCCCACCAGCCAATTTCTTTTGTGTTTACCTCTATAATGCGACAACTTGTCTAATTCGACCAGCCACCATGATGCTATGTCAAAAAACCTTGTTTAGTGAGACCGTTTTGTTGACGCGTTCGTCATTTTCGCAGTTTGTACACAGTCCAAACATGGTAGTGAAGAGGAATGATCTCACACTGGAAGACAAAGTAAAAGCACTAAAAGAATATGAAAGTGGCAAAAGCTGCCTACCTATATCGAGGATGTTTGGAGGTGGAGAGACACAAATACAAAATTTGGTAAAAAGGAAAGTCGAAATCTTGGAAGTGTATGAGAATAATTGATCTAGTGATCGATAGTGGAAAATGAGGAAAACTAACAATGGAGAAGACAGCGAACTGACACGGAATTTTTTTCAGATCTTTAAAGAAAGAAATATGCCATGTACTGGACCTATGACACAAAATTATGCAATTAAGATTGCGGGTAATCTAAGCACAAAAGATTACAAAGGCACCAATGGTTGGCTACAAGCATTTTGCAAGCAGCATAACATTCATCAAGAAAAAATGTCCGCAGTATGTCACTGAGTCATATATCTCTGCATTACAGTCATATTTATTCTTTACATATTTGTACGATTTCCTAAATATTGCTTTTCAAACTTATTTTAAGGTGAAAGCAGCGATTTCAATTTATGAACAGTTAATCAGTGATTTCGTTTTACTGTGAAAAAAAAAATAAAATTTGTAAATTTTAACATGCTTACACAGTTTTTCGATGAGCTTGATTTTAATTGATGTACAATAAGGCGTTTTCTATATTCCACGTCTCCTGACTCATCTGTTCATGCATTCAATATGCATATTTGGACAAATCTACTCTTCAGATTTCAACCCTGTATAAATCAACTGCCTGTCTAATGTGACCACTTTTTCATTGTCCCAGGCATAGTCGCTATAGGCAGGTTCCACTATGCACGTAAAATTATATTTCATCACATCATTAAATTGATTTAATGATACGGTAAAATTGCATTTGGTATGGTAAAATTGCATTTAAACATATGTGGAAATGTTTCCGATCATATGATTAAGTTGATATAAACATATCATTCAAGACCTCTGGAACTAACAGATATTCGTGCTCCCTTTTGCCGAAAGTACTTGAACCAATGATGAAGTGAGTGAACATATCATCCAATCACTTCCGGTCCAATATAATCATATCGTTTAAGAATTTATGACTGATTTATCATTAAATCGGACCGGAAGTAATTTGACATGATAAATCATTTGATCATACCATCATATCACTGAGTTGCGGATAAGAAATGACGGTGCGCATGGAACATCAAAGCTTTGGAGCAGCATTGGTGTGATTGACAAAGTACTATGGCAAATGTTGCCTAAGGTCGTGCATATCTACGCCAAGACCATGCATTTGTCAATTAGCGACATTAACTGCAACTGCCCTCTATCAGCAGGTACTCATATAGGAAGACCAGACCTACATTTTGTGTGCAACCACTGATGTACAGAGTATCCGTATTGAAGTTTTCAGTTTTACAAGTGATGCATATTATACTTCGTAAAGAAATACAATGGGCCACATTTCAGAAATTCAGTGGGACATGGTATGTAAGACATTGTATGTTTTATATTGTAATACTTGCAGGGTCTCTTTTATTCTCAAATGTGATGGAACAAGACAGGGGTCTCTATGAGTGTTACGTGCATGGTGAAAAAAGCTGTGGAGGAAAATTCAGTAACTTAGAGCTTGCTAACGGTGAGCAAATGTATTTTCTACGGCCTACAGTAATTTCAGTCTCGTGTATCACATCGTGAAATATCTGACTAAGATCTGTACCCCGAAGTACCAGTCAACTGGTTCACAAACTCTGGGACAAATTTTTTAGAAACTGCATACCGTGGCTCACACAGTTGCTGATAATTATTTCTCAGGGTTTGTGAATCCATAACAAGAATCTTTTCTCAAACATACTGTTCAGAATATCGAACAATGCCTCTTTCCAAGTACAGCACCTGGCCAAGCATCATCATGAAATTTAGGGCGTTGCATCAGCCGAAATCTAAGACTTTCATCTCCTGGAACAAAGCTACTGTTCGGTTCAATACGTTTTGTACTGCTTGCAAAAATAGGGATTACAAGGTGTGGTATGAACGATCAATTCGCTAAACCGCTTTACGATGCAGTCTTCGAATTATCCCCTTTGTAGAATAAACCCCGGGACAGCTTGCTACTTTTTATCATCATTATTGTTAGTAGTAGTAGTAGTAGTAGTAGTAGTAGTAGTAGTAGTTTGTAGTATCATGCGGACACCCAGGTACCTAACCAACGCATTAAAATGCATACGAATTTTATATGCATATACAATGTATTAGCATGTATTTCGATCTGTTTTTTTCTGTAGATGCTTCTTTTGTCATTCTATGTCTGACAGAATTCCTTCATGTGTGATAAATATAGATGCAGACACACCACATATGCGGCCCGACCTGTTGTTCATGTCCAAAAAGAAGATTATAGCAAAAGAGGGCACATCTTTGGAATTACACTGCATTTTTGCTGGATGGTAGGGATTTACGCACACGATTTTATATGGGAAGTTCTATACATTGATAGACACTACGTATAATTCTTTATTTCATGCGCTTCACACGGAGTTCCTCCAATAGAACATACGTATTATAAAACTGAAGGTGCGTCCATTTCAACTTTGAATTTGCATATCACAGAGAACGTATTTTGAAGAGATTCGTCGCCAAAGTAGTTTAAACCAAGATGCCATACGCTTTTCAACTTCTACATGTATGATCAATACTTAGGTTGTTGTGTTTAACATTTTCCAATTATCTGTTAAAATATACCCACTTAAGAGTTATGGAGAAGCCTGCATAGGCTTGTGAAATCAGTATAAGCGCAACTGCAGGAAGGTCCATTATACGCATTCCTCGTTAATTTTAGAGGGGGGGAGGGATACATTTGTTTCAGAATAGAAGTCACAGTAGTTTAAAACTCAGCAGTCTCTTCATAGTTATGTGAATACTTGACAGCGTTGAGAAAATACAATTTTGCGCCACTCTAAATTTTGTGTCCGCAAAAACAAATTGGGTGACTTTTTTCACCACCATATTTTAAGCGGACGCAAAGCATACAAATTGGACATAAAGTAGTTACAAATCGAGTGCTCTGATAATGTATTTCTACATGTTATTAATAACACAAAAGTAAAATAAAAAGTGAGGGTTTTCAGGCTAAAATACCAAGATCTCTAAGGCTGTACTGCGATTTCTTAACTACATTAGACGGGTTGAAATCTGAGCACGTGTTCTATGTTACCTTTCGTTTTATGACACAATTTTCAACCCAGGGGTACACAACATTTGCCATTCCTATTTTATTTTGCGTCTCTGCAAAATATTAATATGTCAACAAGGAAACCTGCCGAAGCGACTCTCTTAATTCCAGGTATTTCTCCGTAGGTTTGCAGACCTCGTTGAGCCTATGGGATATTTTTAAGATTTCTTTTTTTTAAATGTCATATTACAAAGCTTTTACCCATACATCAAAAAAATGTTATAGTTGTAAAAATGTCCTCGTATGTCATTTTTTCTGCATGTTCAGTTCACAGTGACACAATATGTTGCAACTGTTTATACATGTCATAAAAATCTAACATCTAAAAATCACACTTCCGAATTTTGTTTCAATTTACCTGTGTCATTTTCCGCAGGCCAGCCCCAAATGTAACGTGGACAAAAGATAAGGAACGCATGAACGATAGGGGCGCAATACTGAAATTACACAAGGTGACGGCCAGCGACGCAGGGCAATATTGGTGTGAAGGCGACAATGGCGTGGGTCCTCCCTTCATGCAGCAAATGGATGTCACAGTTGAATGTAAGCTTAGGTCGATGTGTTCGGAAAAGAAAAGCACTGATTCATAAAATTGGTATTTTGTTACTTATAATTGTCAGTTTATATATTCAAGAAAGAAGACGCCACATAGTGACAATTTGAAACTATCATTTCTTGTGCAGGAGGTTCATGTATATATCATTCTCTTAAAAATGTGTTTGAAACCATTTGCTAGGTTCTGAAGTTACCACATGTAATTACAATATCCTAAATAGTGAATATTCATTCATCTCAAACCTAATGATATTTGCCTATTTTATGGAACTAAATAATTCTCTGTCTCTCTGTCTGTCTCTGTGTCTGTCTGTCTATCTGTCTCTCTTTCTCTCTCTCTCTCTCTCTCTCTCTCTCTCTCTCTCTTTCTCTCACGCTCTCTCGAAGGCGGAAGGTACCCCGCAGATCAGGTCTGACACCTAAATCCATCAGAACAAAGTGACAAAATTACCAATAAAGAACGAAACGTTCAGAGTGAGATAGCAGCACACAATGTCTTGATTATAATGTTTTTTAATTTGTATTTAGCTGCTCCACGGTGGTTAGCAAAGCCAAAAAATATCAACGTGACGGACGGTGGCGCTGCAATATTTAATTGTACTGCGGCTGGTAGCCCGGAGCCACAATCTAAGTGGTATGTCAATGGCAAACAAATAGAAGGTGATGTCTTTAGTTGAATAAATTTGCCATTGATTTGAATATTTCACATGCTACTGTATTATATGTGTATATATTTTGAAGTATATACACTGTAATTTTGTATATATTCCAACTTATATTACGTAAGACAAGATACTGATAAACCGAAATTTGACAAAGCTTTCCTTTCAGTGCTCAAAAGTGCAATGAAGATTGGTCAATCCTGCTCACTACATGTTTCAGAACGAAATAAGTTTTGTTATTAGGTCACATTAATTCTGACACAATAAATTCTACAGGCGGTTCTAAAGTAATACAATTGCACGAGGTTGCTTATTCAGAAATGCTGTGATGGAAATGCTACTCGAAATTATTTCAGAGTACACCATGCACCTGGTGCCCTCATAAAGTATTCAAATTACTGTTCAAGAGCACAAAGAGCCATCATGGATTTTTATGTGTGAGCTTCAAACAGATTTGACTGACGTGATGACCGCTACTACACCCTATGCAACTTTGTACTGTACATTTTTTCAGTGAATGGAAATGAGAGGTTTCATATCCATGGTGAGCGTAGTAATATACTGGAGGTAAAGAATGTTTCACGTGAAACAGATCTAATGGCCATACAGTGCAATATATCCAATATACATGGATACCTGTATACGTCAGTGTACCTCAATGTTATGAGTAAGTTACTTTATATGTAAGAAGCATATGTGCATGCCTGTGTGATATGGTAACCCGACGAGGGGCTGGTACCTGCTAAGTTATTAGGTTTCTTGATTGTAGTGGTTTGTTGCATGTGGTCTCTAACAGACATGTCTGAGTACATACGCTCTCGCATGCGCATGATACACAATTTAAATTTTGCTGATGCAATAATCCTTGCTATATCAAAAGTGTGCAAAAGTTCTTGCTTTGCTTGTCGTGCTTTTGATTTTATGTATTACTTGTTGGATTCAAGGTAACATATACTGAGTCAGGTACTTACTTGCAAATTAGTGTTAACCTGCATGAAACCAGCAAGCCTATATTATGATCTTTGGCAAGTTTGGTCCTTTTTTTTGTTTTGTTATTTTTTTTTGTTTTTTTGTTTTTTGTTTTTTTTGTTTGCGTTATAAATCTGTACCTATGACTTAATTCAATATCACACCAGTCTTTGTTTAATATTCTCGTTCCTTTGGGAGAATATCACAGCACTCCTGCATTTTCAGCGGTATTCAAGTCTTGGGGGACTAATATTTGCCAAATCACAGCTGCATTCAAAACATCTGATTTTGTTTTTTTCATGACATTTAAATTCCCCTACATCCAATGAAAACACTAAGTAGAATTTCACAATTGCAGGCAGTTTGCGACATTGAATGAAAACTTCTTTGCATAAAGACAATGCGGCTTCCTTTAGCTAGTAGGTTATACAAGCTGATAAAGGAAGGCTGAGGACTATTGTTACCAGGAAAAATGTATCTATAAAAAATACTTGAAGCCCAATTTATTTTTGGTGGATGACATTCAATAGTGTATTCCATGCACTCCTTCACTCCAAGGCACACCCCCCCCCCCCGATTTTTAAAACAAAGATCTGACTAAAATTTAGCTTATTTATGTCATTATAGAGATCTTGAAATTTTCATCCATCTGTGCATAAGAGGGAGTTGTGGAAAGTACTGCAACATCCCAAAACATCTCCTTGTGTCTGGTCAGTCACAGTTATCCATTCTGTAATTCTTGGACCTACTACAATAAAATGAATTGAAAGGGGGATTTAGTTCATTGATGTAACGGAATTGAACATGTTCTGTCAGATTGTGCCACATAACGTCCAATCAGGAAAAATGTATTCTTTTTTTATTCCTGCATGCACTCTTTTAAGAACCAGTCGGGGTGGTTCCAAGAATAAATTCTGTCAAGTAACACATGTGAACAGAATTTATGTTTGTGGCTGTTGTCACAACCACTTCCATCGCATCCATAGATGGACGGGAATTCAATGATACTGAAATGACATAAGAGACTAAAATCAAAATTAAAATGTGTTTCCTTAAATAAAAAACTATGGTGTTTTTCTCTAAGATTGTAGGGGCATACATTACTGAATACTGTTCAGAAAAATGACATCAAGTTTAAAAAAACATCATATGGATTTTTTTCCTGGTAATAAATGTTCCTCAGTGAAATTCTACTTCGATAATAAGTGTCGATTTTAGTATAATATACTGCACACCATGCATTTTTTGACTCAAGATATTGCATTTCACAACATAAGTACCAAAGAACATACCCCAGTAATACATTTCTAATAAAATATTCAATTCATATTGCCAAGTTCCAACCAGGATTACCAGGCCGCCTGAGAGTAAACGGCTTGATTACCCGAGAGACAGTGTCTTCCCTTGCGAAGCTGAGACAGACCCGGGATCTCCAATATTGGTGTACTGGTTATATAACAATAAACGGATCCGTTACAAACAGGGCAAAGTCTTCAGCCGGGAAGACAATGCCCTAGTCTTGGTCACGGCAAATCAACCTGACAGAGCCAACGGTTTGGCAGGCAACTACACATGTGTGGCAACCAACTATGTAAGCGAGGCTCAAAGTCAAGCAACTCTTTTCCCCGTCTTGGATATGGATATCAGTGCACAGGCTGTTGTTACTAGAGACAACATTCTCTCAACGAGTAGGTGTTAATTTATATTATACTCTAACATACTTTGTGGTTTAAACAGCGTCACATGCTGTATGCTGGAATGTCTAATAATTCTTCCCATTTTTTTCAAATGTCACCTGTCTGTCGCCCTGAACACGAGGCACTTCAAATAAAAGAAATAAATTTCTTATGTTTGTTCACTAACAACTCAAAATAGACTTTGGTTTTAAGTACCAAGGGATGGTTAGATAGTTCAATAACTGCCCATGGTGCATTTTATTAACAAGACATTTAAATTAAAAATGTTGATTAAGAACTAAGAATCACTAGTTTTTTTGGTTTTTTTTAATGGCTATACTGGAGACTTTCGACACTTAACGATGGGAGTATCAGCCTGCTAGCAACAATAATAACAGGGAGTTTTGAGAACAAAGTGGTCAATGGCATTTTAGAGAGTCAACGTACGCGTGACATTTTTTCGTAACTAGGTCGCGTTTGAGTTCCAGTCGTGAAACCAGCTTAACCTCTTTCTAACCTTGTTTGTTACTAAATGACACGCTTCATGTTCATACAAGTTAATTCCCCTTATTTGATGGCCAAAAACTTAAAGATGTGATAATTTTGAATACTGCACAAGTACACCTGCAGACATATATGCGTCCCTGTCATCGCATGCTTGTTGGTGGTGTTGTGGTTACTTGTAATAAAGGCTTTATCATTATTTTTCTAAAATATTACAAATTGGGAGAATAAAGACCACAACGATAGTTGGTGAATGGAATGGAATGGCGCGCAGGATTAAGATTTGTCTTTTCCCAAGTTCGCAAGGTGGACCATCATTGGCTGCATGGGTACAGTTGTAACAGGTCTTCCTTTAATGGGTATCATGATTATTCTTATCAGGAATAACATGTTTACATACCTTAAAACAGTAGGTATGCTGCGCTGCCACCTAGGCTGCAACGAGGAACTTGATACGAAGAGGGCAGGTCCTTGTTTTAAGCAGGGCCACATAGGCTTCTTGCAAAACTAAATACTAGAGATGCAAAAAGGTTAAAAAAGTGATTCACCAATTTTAGAGCTTGCAAGGTGCTAAAATGTTTTGTTTTGTTTTGTTTTTTTAAATAAAATTTCACTTGTTTAGTAAAGGAGTAATATAACCATTTATTCATGCAGAAATCTTTCCATAATCAAGAGTTCCCACAAGCGATTTGTATACATTAAATACACTCTCAGGGGCGGATCCAGGACTTTTTCCAAGAAAGGGGGGGGGGGGTGTCAGCGACGAAGGCCGAATGCAAAGCTTGCGGCGGGGGGTCTCCCGTGGAAAATTGTCAAAAATAGATGCTCTCAGATGCGTTTTCCTGGCGTTTGCGACTGCATTTTCATAAGGACCATTTGGATTTTCAGGGATGCAAACTTCACTAAACTGGGCTTCACAAAGCAAATTCCGCTCTATATCTGATTCAAATTCACAAAAAATGAATAAAAGAAAAAAATGAGTCAGTGAGAACTAATTCCTTGAAATATGTATTTGTGACCTTTACCTGCTAATATATATTGCTACTGGTAATCAACATTATCATGACATGGTCATGCCTAATTACGAAACAAATAAGTATAGGTAGAAGAAAACAAATAATATGCCTACATTAACCATGTTAACGGGTTTTAAACTTCATTTATTATAAAGTTACAGATCTTTCAGTAGCATGTATATCCAGTCGCTTTCATTTTTTTGTGAAAGTGAAGTTCTTGAAAAAAGGATAAGTTTTAAAATTTCTAATTAAAATACGGAAGCAGTTCGAATTAAGTATCGCTTGGCTTACTAACCCAAGCGATAGAATTACCTCCAGTAGCGTAAGCTAGGCGATACTCCATTGGTCCATGGAGTAATTATATATCTTTTAATTTAAATTTAGAAACTATATCGGAACAAATTATAGGGGCAATATCATGATCAGATCATGAATCATGATCTGATCCTGATATTGCCTATGGATTTTCAGGGTCTCACAAAAAAGGATAAACTAATTACGCAAGGAGACGTCCTTCAGATTTTTAAATAGGCTGAAGTGTTTTTTTCTAATGGAATCATACATATGGGACAAAGTCGGGAATTTTAACGCAAAACGGCTTCAAAGGCTTAGCTATAGGCCTAACTTAGATTAAGATTTGTGATAGATGAACACAAAAGTTGACATAAGTTTGCCTCTGCATAGGCCCATATTTAAGCGCGGCGCTTACGATGCCAGCTTCAATCACCCGCGTCATTATGCCGTTACAAAGAAAAAAATCGACCCTCATTGTTTATACTTACATTTTCCCCTGAATTTTTCTACTCAATGAGACGATTTAGTACGCCTAAATAGAATTGAGAGAAACGACCAGAAACTGATTTGCCCAGCTTGTTCAAGTGTTGAGTTCCGGAAACTCAGGTGGGCGTGGCTTATTGGAATGTGGGCAAGACAAGTGTGTTATGGTCCGATAACATACAAGGCTCATGTGTTAGGGTCTCATAACACACAAGCTCTCTCCTATACTTGCGATGTTAAAAGTTAGATTTAATGTAAATATAAGACCAATAATTAATTAAGAAATGAGGGTCGATTTTGTGTGTGTTATGGCATAGTGACGCGGGTGATTGAAGCTGGCAGGGTAGGCACGGCGCACCGTAGTGCTCCTCGCCCCATGTCAGCTTCAATCATCGGCGTCATAATGCCATAACGCACAAAAAAGCGACCCTCATTGCTTATATTTACATTTTCTCCTGAATTTTTCTGCTCGATTATACGAAATTTAGTAGGCTTACATAGAATTGAGATAAACGACCAGAAACTGATTTGTCAAGTTGGATTGAATGTAAACATTATGGCTTTACTACCGATATGTCTATGGGTTCATTCACTGCTTCACGAAAGTTAACCATATTGGCATGTACTCTGTGGGCTATGAATATATTATCTACGATAACACAAAGAGTCACTTACAGTCGCTGTAGGCCTATCGGTATGATGATCATTTAGAATTAATAAGTATACCTAATAACTTACCTTTCAAATATTATATTCACTCGACGTCAGTTGTGCTTGCTAGGCTTCCGCCTCTAACTGCATGATACGCATAAATGCAGTAGAGCGTGTTAAGCTGCGTATACGCAAGCTGAGCACAAATTGTTCGCTGATTTGATTCAGACGGCATTTTCGGCATCAATAGGCATTAAAAAAAGGCAAGAGCAGGGAGGGATCTGGACCCCCTGGACCCCCCCCCCCTTCTCTCTGGATCCGCGCCTGGAAAGTAAAAATTTGTGTATTTATAGATGCCTTTATGTGTACGGTTGTGACATTTAAAAAAAATATATTTTTTTTATGCATTAGAGGTAATTCTGTACATTGGTATGGCTGCGGGTGTCGTTCTTCTTGTGCTGATTGTCAGTCTAGCTGCTGTAATGAGATATCTACAGGTCCGGAAAAATGCATCTGGCATGGAGGCATATGTGCAATATTCCAATTTATTGACTACAGGTAAAGAGTTAACTTCAATTCTGTTGTTTAAGAATTCAAAATATTTCCAAAAATTGTTCACAAAAGCTTAACTATTGAGATAAAGCGCGACAAAATGCTGCATATTCGTCTTGAGGGATACTCGGCTTACATCGTATCAAAAAGCAGAATAATCTTAGTTGGGGACAGAGTAAAACAACGTGTTGAGCAAGTGATAATTTGAAAATTTGGACAATAGTGTCACGGCTTAAATGGTACGTGACCATATAAATCATAATATATGCCAAACATGTATTTTGTGTTCGCAGGTTTCTTCGACTTGAGATAATAAGAGGGAAGAATTTATTATAAAATTTTTACGTCATGTGGTTCTAGCGGCGTTTTTCTACGTCTGATACATCACATTTTCATAACTTGCTAAAATACTTGCGTTACTTAAACTGTGCTCTCAATGAAGAGTTAGTCATTATATAACAACTAATGATAGGTACCTCTTATTCACTTACTGGCAAAGCATCCGTGAAACAGCAGTACGCAACAATTTTTGAGGGAGTGACCTCTCTCTCTCTCTCTCTCTCTCTCTCTGTGTGTCTGTACACACACACATACACACACACACACACACACACATATATATATATATATACATATATATATATATATATATATATATATATATATATATATATATATATATATATATATATATAGAGAGAGAGAGAGAGAGAGAGAGAGAGAGAGAGAGAAACATTCGACTCTTCGATAGGCTCTAAAAGGTACAATAGGTAACACAATAAGAACACAAGTCTTTCTGCCTTATGATTCTGAAATATTCCCAATATTATCATTTTACGGACAGTAATAAGATACAGGCAACAATGATAGAACATGAGTTTATTTTCAGTTGATTGCCAGTCCACCTCATTAGCTATGATTACGGATGAATGTTTGAACATTGTGCTTCGTGAAATCAGTATACCTCGCACGGAACTTAGTCTAGGAAAACTCCTTGGGAAAGGTATGATATAAACAAAGTCTCTTACGAGTAGAGACGACAAAATACTTGCATTCCTCTCGATGTCAAACACTGGGACTTACAAACGATTCCGGTTATATCTGTTTGTCCTTTGCCCAGTATACTATCATGTGAGATGAAGCACGGAAAAGAAGGGGAACTTGTTTCAAATGTTGCGCTGAACAACGGGCTGTCAATGTGTACCATTGCCTAATGCTCCCAACATATTTCAGTGTCTTAACAGGTAACTCAATAATGTGTACGAGAAACAAACGACTGCTGTGATTTTTTGTTTCAAATAATGTGCAGACACAACTTAATCAAACTTTTTTATGATTCATTTCTCTTGAGAACTCGTCTTACTCTTTCCAGGAAATTTTGGCCAAGTTTTCAGCGGAGTGTACGTGGGAACAAATAGGTCAGACAAGGAGACAAAAGTGGCAATCAAGATGCTCAAATGTAAGATTTATGTTTTTTTCAAGTAGCTATGGCGCCGTTTAGGTGAAGATTACGCACACGCTTATATGAAACACACACGCACAATTCGCTGCGACGCAAAAGGCAGCACGATCCCACTATGTGGGTTGCTTTGTTCTTTAGGCTTTTGTTTTGTATGTTTGTGTTGTTTTTTATTTTTTATTTTTTCGGTTTTTTTTGTGTTTTTTGTTGTTGTTTGTGTTTATTTTCAATGTTTTTGCTTGTTTGTTTTTTTTGTTTGGTATTTTAGTCTTGATAATTTTTGGCAGATTTGAATTGCTTTGACACTTATAATTTTGATGAAGTGTTTTGCCTCATAATGACTTTTTTGCTACGAAATAACTTCAGGTAAGACCGGACAACATGAAGTGGTTGAAAAATTCCTCAAGGAGGCTGTCTTGATGAAAGATTTTAATGATCCTCACGTGCTAAGTTTGATTGGTATCAGCTTTGAAACTGATGGCAGTCCAATGGTTGTTCTGCCTTTCATGGCGAACGGAGATCTCCAAACGTTCGTACGAAGTGAAAACACAGTGAGTACCCATCTCTTTGACTCTTTTTTTATGTTTGTCTTATAGAGAGCTTTATTTTTGCGCAAGGAATTTGACCTCATTCTCGTTTCAAATGAATAGAAATCAGCTACCCTGATAACGTGTTTGTCTATGGAAGACAGGTGGATATAAAAAGCAATAATTACACATACACACACACACACACACACACACACACACACATATATATATATATATATATATATATATATATATATATATATATATATATATATAACTATGTATAGATATATGTATGTATATATATACATATACATATATATATATATAATTTATATATATCTAACCAGTTACACACACCCGATTGAAAATATACCGAACAAGTGTGCATCGTGACTTGAAATTTTCAAACCGATGGAAAGATGGCTAATGCAGGTGCCACTCTTTTTGCTTTATGAACAACTTTGAATCTTGAACTGTTAAAATGTGCCGTGTGTAAGAGTTAAACGGATATCTACCATAATAATGTGTCCCAAGAGGTTTTTTTTTTTTTATCTTAGAAGCTTCCAAGAAAAAATGTTGACCTGTGCTTGCAGGATTGAATGAGAAGCTAAGTCAATATGTTGCAGTAAATTCGGCATGTATCCGATACCAGATCAACATTTGATTACTGACGGACATAGACTCAACAATTTTGCATCAGTCTAATACAAATTTCGATTTCATTTCAACAAATCCCGTAAACTGTACTTTTGGGGTAAAGCAAAGACATGTAGTCAGGCAACATTGACCAGTAATGCAGTCACTGCAGGCAAACTTGAGGAAGAGAGAGCTACACTTATATGCAGATGTCATTTCATCTTGTTGAGGAAAAAGGTGTTCATATTTAGTCAAAACTTATAACAAAATACGCAACATATCCTCCAATTATTATCTCCAGTTAATAAGACCCTTTTACGAATAAAAGTAGCCTAAATATACGCATTTTTTTCCCAATGAAAATTTATGCATGAAAAATTTAAGATTCAAAACCATTCTGGGGTTCCACCATATAGTTAGAAATAAGAGTCATCGTAAATGAGTATAATGTGAAGAGTTTAGATGACATAAACTTTCCACGCAAGCTTAATAAATTTCTTAACTTCACGTGACCTAACGTGTGCTGAAAAGCAAGTCTGGATCTTCACTACCCTTTTGCCTAACAATGCACCTTAGACATTGTATCCAATTATATATTATATCGTTGTTTTGTTTTACGCAGGCGTTCACTGTATTTCAACTATTGAGGATGGGTCTCCAAGTAGCCAAGGGTATGGCGTATCTTAGCACAATGAGATTTGTCCATCGAGACCTCGCGGCCAGAAATTGTGTGTATGTATCCCAAGAGCAAATCAAGAACAAACGCAAGTGTGCTCTCTAAATACCATACCCCCACATGTGCTGCGTTGTCTTTCTGTGTCAACATTGCACAGCAACATCTTTCCTCTGACATGCTGTTGTCCGGCAATACCAAAGTTTGGCGTTGCCCCTTTTAACTCTTTCACTACCAAGTTTTGGACGGAGTCAAAAGCTTTTCTCGGCGTGCTTTGGGCGCATTGCATCCAAAGTGTGCCGATGGAAGCTGTTGATCCAGACCATTAAGTTCTATGGAACTATAGTCATGCTGGTACTTCAATGAACAGTCTTTTCACGCGGGATATGAATCCTGCATCCTCATTATAATTGAGAGGTAGTTCTTTATTCGCACTTGACATTAAAAAAGTTAATCAATGGCCGCATAATTGATGTAAAATGGGATTCATATGTTATTTTCAATGAGATCATTCATAAATTTTGTACAGGTAAGACATTCCAACATAGAACAATGTATGTTTTTGTTTTTGTTTGTTTGTTTGTTTTTCAATACATTGATGCACAAGTTACGAAAATGGACACGGACGTCCATAGGACTCTATACCTGTGTTGGTTTTAAAATGTATCAGTAGAAGGGCCATAGTTTGGTTTATGTTGCAAGTCATTATCTTCTTGTGCAGATTAAGCTGTAGAAATGGATTGGGTTCTTAAAAATTGGTTTTGTGCATCAATGGATAGAGATGTGACATAACGGTAAATATTGAGCTGAATTATCAGTCTCCACGCAGTTCAAGCTTGAAGACTGATTGCGATACGAGGCCATTATGCAGGAGAAACATGAATTCAATAGAATAAGAGGGGGTAAATTTTGTAACGATAGAAAGTATAATTATGTGCAAGACTTTTGAAGTGAACTTATGTTTGCAGGGTGGACGAAGCAGTAAATGTAAAAGTGGCGGATTTTGGACTATCCCGTGATCTCTACAGCAAGGAATATTATCGCATAGAGGATACGAAAACGTGCATTCCCGTCCGCTGGATGGCACCAGAGAGTCTGACATATAACACTTTCTGCACCAAATCTGATGTGGTACGTATGAACGAAAATATTATTTTTCAAACTACATCACAAGGACAGTACACATTGTGTTTAGAATATTTTGGTGGCTTTAGTAACCATATCGGACAGTACAAAAATGTGCGATGAGTCTTAGTTGTTGGACCTTGTGTAGATAGTAACGGAAGCCCTCATAAAAACTAACTAAACAGGTTTGAGTCTATATACTAATTTGTATTTTGATAATCTCTGTCAAAACCATTTTGCAGTGGTCATATGGTGTGTTACTATGGGAGCTGATGACTCGAGGTGCTCTGCCCTACCCTGATGTAGACAGTTGGGAAATCAAAAACTACCTATTATCAGGTCATAGACTGGGAAGACCCTACTACTGCCCAGACTCTGTGTGAGTAACTGAACAGCAGTCCAACCATGCAGAATGCTTCAACTCATAACTTAACGAAATTATTATCGGAATTGGCAGGCCAAAGAGGATTTATACGTGCTCTTGATCTGATTTGTCTAATTTATTTAAGTAAATTATAATTTGGAAAGGCAGCTGAAGGTTTTTTTTTTTTTTTTTTTTTTTTTTTTTTTTTTTTGATGCTGTGACCAAGAAAATATGGCGATATAACCCAAAGTAATCCAGACATGAAAGCTCCATTGGAAAGCAATTTTGATGTGAAGTTACATGTGGTTTCTACTACAAATGTCAACTTTGTTAAAAATTTAAAATGGTTGGCATCATTAGATCCACATTTGTGCCGAATGGGGGCTAAAGCCAAAGTTGCAGTACACTTGTGGCGCTGTTTCACTTTTGGATCATTTTGGAATTTTGTTAGAAACAAATGTTCATGTTGCAACGGACGTTTTTTGTTACATTTGCATTTCTTCAACTTTCAAGCCTGTAATTTGGCATGTATATAGGAATTCATGCTTTACCATTGCAGGAAACCAATACCAAATATTTCTTCGCGCTTAATACGGGTCTTAACTCTGCACTTTAGTTTTTTACTGTGGGATAAAAGTTGGTTGGTTAACATAATGTTACGTTTTTGCCGCAAAGATAGTGATAAAGGAATTTAACATTATCTTTTATTTAATTTAGAAGTGTTCAGGCCTAAAAGTAGCAAAATATACTTTCTATTTTTAGCTTCTCTATCATGAGTCAGTGCTGGCATGAAGATCCGGAACAGCGGCCATCATTTGCCGTCATCGTTCAACAGGCTCAGGAAATATTAAAGTGTCACAATGAATATAACTACACCTAAAAGTTGAGTCTATGGACCATGTAATTGCTGAATTTATCTTAATTTCGGGTATCTGTGGTGTGTTCCAGCTGTTTTTAGCCTTGCTTATCAGCCATTGTCAGTGACCTATTTACTCTGCTGAAGTGTGTCGTTTTGAAGTGTTATTGGAAAAGAAGATGAAAAATCCCAATGTTATATTGTTGCAGAGCGGAGTACTTCATGTATATAGTTTGACACATTGAATGAAATAGTAACTAGTCCAGTAGCTTGTATATATACTGACTATGCAATTCATTAAGAGACCGTACGGACAATTAGCATTACAACGCTTAATTTTAAAAGTGTAGATTCTTTACCGATAGTAATTGCATACTTGCGTTATATTACACTAACACTCTTTGTATGCTAAATGCATATCACATTAGTTTCATTCTCGGTAAACAAGCATGTTCTCTCTGGACAGTTTTAGGCATATTTAACGCTCTTCCAGAATGCAAAATTGTGAAACTAATTTGCCTAAAAAGGATGAATTAAGGACTAAGGTCATTAATATCAATATTAATGTGATATTTGTTATCATTATATAGGGTTTATACCAGTATATGTCTAATTACTATGCAACCAGTGTATATGCTTTTTGGGTGCTCACAGAATTTTGTATTGAATTAATAAAGGTTATTTTCTTGTTCTCGTACTCTCCATAGTTGTGTACAAATGTAGCCTCAAAATAGAAGGTAAACACAAAACATTAGTTACATACATCGTTAATTCAAAAAGAAAAGCTTACAGTTTTGCTGCAAAGAAACACCGTGAATTCAGCATTCTTTTATGTTATTACAAATATGAGAAATTTTCCAAAATACAAAAACCCTACGGACTTAACATTAATGCCTTTGGACATGCAAACTCCAGTATGTTTCCTCGATCAAACATTAAGGCTTTCATTTCGATATTCCTATATCCCATAATCCATAATTTCGTCACGAGATTCGAACATGACTTCGATAGTCATAAAGTTCACAGTGTGACCGTAGATCAGAGTAAGTGTTCTGAGTATTGAACCACCAACTACGCAATTATTTAGCACTTCTGGGAATGCCAAAAAGATTCAACTATCTGAATCCTCATTTCAAATCTGGTGGAATAAATATGAACAGTGAAACAGTGGAAAAATTAATGATGTCTTTCGCAATGAAATGGCCATGTTAAGCTTGTGTCAACTGCTTTTCGTGGCCCGTTCGTAGCGCCCAGAACGGGCAGGCTCAGAGGTAAGCTCTCGACTAGGGAGTTATTCTTCTGTTGTCTCCTTTATCTGAAT
Source organism: Hermodice carunculata (assembly GCA_964020975.1). Lineage (NCBI taxonomy): Eukaryota > Metazoa > Annelida > Polychaeta > Eunicida > Amphinomidae > Hermodice > Hermodice carunculata. The sequence continues at coordinate 86,468,142 of OZ026617.1, read as the reverse complement.
GTTTTCCTGGATGTGTAAAACAGAAGAAAATGGAATAAAGCAGAAGGCCTTAAAACTACCTACCACTGAGCCAGGTTTAAGCCGAAAAGTTTTAAAGCGCTGTTGCATAAATAAAAGTTGACTGAAAGCAGACCTTACTTTGATCACAGTCCTATTAAGTTAAACCAAACCAATTAAGTACATTAGTTATGATAATTAATACTGGCAAGTATCGCTTTTTCAATTTCATGGAACACGCTACTCCGATTTGATCAAGCTTTTGGTCCTGCAGCTATTTGGCGTTATTGCGTACGGGCACTACCGTTGCTGCTTTCTTTCAACAGAATGGCTGAAAATGCATTCCTTTCGCAGAGCCAGTCAGACATAGTATTTACTCAGCTCCACCTCAACCTCCGCCCGACTGGAGAGGTCATCATGTGGCTGGGTCCTTGTATGTACATGTATATGGATTGGACTTTTCAAACAATATGTTCTATATTTAAGAGTGTATTTATGTCTGTATACTTGTGGGTAAAATCTATTGACAAATATTCGTTGATTTTCCTAGAGATATGACAAGTCCTTTGCACGAGGTCCTTTGTGAAATGAAACGTGGAGTAAGTAAAGAATAGAGAGCTTAGAATAGGACAATCTATGAAACGTTCGCCGCTCGTATGAAGACCCGACCGAGGTCATATACATTTAAATACTTTTTCCCGCTCAACGCCCAAACGTGCCCTGATATAAATTGTCGTCTGCTTCCGATTTTTAAGATTTTTTTTTTCATTAAATATCTCAGGAATGGAAAATATATTTGGTGAGAACTGTATTACAACCTATTATGAAAGCATACCACGGATCAACAACTTTCCTTAGTGTGAATTGGATGCTTTGCACCCAACCCGCACCAAGGAAAGTTGTTGCCTTAGTTCTATTCTAAGCAGGAAAGGATTACAATTGCATGTTAATTTCTTTTAGGCATACACATATTTTTAGATGATCATTCCCTCAGCTGTAATATCACGAGAAACTTGTCTTACAAAAAATTATATGTTTGTCAAACCCTCAGCTAATTAAGTTCTCAGGATTATACGATACACTCATGCACGGCTCTAATGAATAATAAGGAAAAAAACCTGGCACAGGCGGGTGGTTTTAATTATCCATAGGGTCGATTGTGCTGGTATACTAGTGTACTGGCGTACTAAATTGATTAATACACATTGAACCACATGGTAAAGTCCTTTGTATCGCCTCCACAATGTCTGTAGACGAAAAACGTAAGTACTTCAGAATAATGGCTATTTATACTTTGTCCAGGTAGGTGCTGATGGTGTGTGAGTGCTGGGCAACTGCGGTAAGCAATGGTTTACGAAGGCTGCGGACAATACAATTCCTGATTATATATTATATGCATAGATTCTAATAATAAGTCATAGTTCGTGAATTTGTGACTGTGTGTACGATTTAAAAGCATATATCTGGCAAACCAGAATCATCAAAACTGGTGGAATGGCAACCCCCCCCCCCTATAATGTTGTAAATGCTTCCCACAGTGGTAAAACTACGGACGCAAAGCTTCATTTTCTTGCGTATCCGACACCTTCCGTCGCAAGATAAGCAAACAGGGCGTCAGATAGCCAGTTGCAGGAACATTTTGAACCGGAACAGGTTATTATGAATTACAACATTTGGCAACTTCGCGCAGCTATCCGCAAGCAAAATTCCGGTGATAGAACGAAAGTGTTCTCATTTAAATAGGTGGTACATGCCTGAAATAATCTCGATCAGTTATGGTTCCGTATGTGCGCAATAATGTGAGATCAAACATTTTACGAACGAACGGTGCCATAGTTGCTTAGGTGCACAAGAAGATAAGATCCGTTTCATTAACAAAAGGGTGCCACTGCAGTTGTCATGAACTTTAAGTATATATATATATATATATATATATATATATATATATATATATATATATATATATATATATATATATATATATATATATATATATATATATTATGAAATACTCCATTGGTTACGAGTAAAGGCATTGTGTAACAAAATCCACTCTCAACATGGCTCGATTTTCAAGGATGATGTCAATACCTTATTTTTATTCCCCCATTTATATTGTTTTGCCTACGGTGAATAAAGCAGGAGAAAACAGTATACATGCATATATGTACTGAGTTTTCATAGCGTTCCATAGAGCAACACACCTACAAGAAATTCAGTGTCTGTGCTGCATCATCTGTTTGCTTTGGATCATTCGCTTGCATATCAGTTAGCGTTTATATTTTATCGCAGATATACTTCAGTACTTGGAAATGGCTCTGTCATTTGTGCAGAAAACAAATTTATTTTTCTTGGACTTAAAGGAACTACATATCTGCCTATTGGGAGCAAATATCTAAGTAATGCCGGCTCGCAAAAGTGCAAGAGAATCCAATTGAAGCCCCTCCCACAGTCACGTGATATACATGATTTTCAGTCAAATAAGCACGGTCATTTTTGTTCCATTGGTATTATTTTGTATGGTACTTGTATTGAACAGATGTTTCCTACTAATACAGCTGTGCCATGACATTAAACCGATTCTTTACAGGTCAAACAGATGTATATTCAAGTCCAATGTAGATGTTTTCTCTTACCTCAAAAACATGGATTTGAAAACAGCTTTTCTTGAAAATTATGTGTCATACATGTAACAATTTTGACGTATTTTATCTATTAAATACGTCACATCTACTAAAGGTAAATACACATTATGTTGTATGTATATATGTATGGAGGTTGGCGTGTGTTAAAGGTACAAATTTACTTTATCTGATAAAATGGGTGACAATGTACATACCTATTGGCGATTGCTAAGGGTATGATCGGAGCGTTGATGTCCATTCCTCAAGCAATATTTCCGATTTATTACCTTTCAACCTTAGGTGACGTTATTTCATACCTCTTTCTGTAACCAGGCTTACTGCTTCTGTCAATGTTCAAAGCTGCAGGTTTATGGATTACTCTGCGATCATGGCGCCAATATATCGGCGAGCAAGACCTATTCAGGTTTGTGGAAATTGATGCCATTTAAGCATTACTGAAGTGTATGAACAATTTAATGGCGTTACAACAAAACCTATCAATGGCGACACCTGGCTGTAATTGAAACCTGCCGACATTAGATAGTTATCCCCCAGAACGGAATAATTTTTTTTTTCATATGAACAGTCCCTAAACAAAGGGGACACCTCTCTATTGTCTATTAGGGACAGTAATGCCTACATCTAGCGCGAAAAATAATTGCAAAAGGTTCTATGCTACTGTCCACAGCACCGTTCTGACAGAAGGCCTTGTTTGGCCATCGTCGTATCACGCTGTGACCAGTGTCATCATAGAGTACCCGTTCCCTGATCTGCTGTCGCCCGACTAAGTTCATAAAATGTATAATGGAACATGAATTTCGACTTTGTTCCTCTGTTACATGTCGCTCAGACGTCTGTATCACAGCTGCCAGTGCAGTTCATGGTCTTCCGACACTGTTGACCGGCTGTAGACCTGCTGCAACAAGTGTTATCAAAGTGTACCTGCGTGTTTCGGCTGGCTCTTGCCCGGCCGGTGTATTTTTTGACCGGTGCTGCAGCGACAAAGTATGTACTTTGTCCCCAAGTCTTGGATTGATGTATTACTATGTAAGCCTTGAGATTGACCAGATCCTGTCTCATTTTTGCTTCCTCTAATTATATGTAGTTTAGACTCTGCCTCCCACACTACATACTGTATTTTCTGTGCAGTTGATGGGAACATAGCCTGACGCAATCGCGACTGTTATCTGCGGATTAAAAAAAAAATTGAGGGAAAGGAGTCATGTCAAGATCGACAGGAATTCATTTTTTATATTTTGTACTGTAATAGTGTGTATGTATGTTTATGTAAGACTCTCCAAAACATTACAGTGTATTCGTTTCAAACGTGGATGAGGTGTGCTTTGGCGTGGATCTGGGTAAAAATAGGTCACAAATTGTACATTGCAGTTTTGCACAGTCCTGATTATATGACTGGACAACACAAATAATTTTTATTCAATTATAGTCTCTAAAAGTTGATCTCGTACGTTTAACGTTCTTAGCAAGAACTTGTAATTTTGAATTACGGTTGTGTTCAGATATTAACATTTGACATGAAGAGGAGCTTCAGATTTCTCCAAAATAATAAAATTTAGTTTGGTAAATAGGCTTTGACAAATCTTAGAAACAACAAGCATGACTTTACAAGAGCATTATTTTTAGTTAGTAGTGGGTCAAAAATAAGATTATCATCTACATTAAATTTTGGACACATTCGTTGCATTCTTTGTGTCACATCTGCTGTTGCCTATTGTAAGAGTTAGTTAATTTGACCAATCATAGTACATTTATATCAAATTAAATGTCACCAATGCGTTAAGCATTATGGAAATTCTGTCATCCACGTTTGTTTACATAGTTGCCCTGGAGGCTCCATATTAAGAAGACAGCATTCTCAAGTCCGATAATCCCCTAGAAATGTGCTGTTTTTACATAATGAAATTCAAAATAAAAGACTTTACGTAGTTAAAGTGCAGCCAGTTTCAAACTATGAAGCCATAAGTGCAAGAAAATATGTACGCAAGTTCACAATAAAATGTATAATATGTTTAGCGTCAATTTAATATATCCACACCCAGCCTGGGCCTCTGTGATGTTATCAAAGGGTCAACATCAATACAAACAATGTTTCCTGTGTTGCCTACCATGCAACATAACTAGATGTTAACAATAATATATATGTACTTTCACTCTCTACGTGCTATGTACAAACATTGCAAAAATGCTGTGTGTGTCACTTAGGGGAACCAATGTTTCACTGAAGCACATATCTTTCGCTTTGTACGGCATAATAATACTCCAGTATGACATGTAGCGATTTGATAGCTGCAAGAGACGTTCGGCGCTCACCATACATAGATAAGGCAGGCGCTTGAAACACAGCAGTTCACTATGTGCCACAAAGACACAATTTTGTGCTTGTTTTTGCTTTTAATAAGTCTGGCATTTCAGAGTCATATTAACTCTTTCGGTGCCAACTATGACTGAAGCCGAAGTACTTCGAACACAAACGGTTCTGGGTTAAAATAAGGGTGCTAGATTAATGTTCCTTGCAAAATACCGTTCATTCAAGTACCAGCATGACTGTAGCTGTATACAATATAATGCTCTGCAACTAAAAACAATATAATAGTCCAGGTCAACTGCTTTCCTCAGCGCGCATTGCACTGTAGGAATTTAGTGTCTATATTCCCAAAGACGCAAAGCGTGAGCGTCATTCAAAGTCTATTTTCTTCATAGATCTGTTTTCGCCTTTGGCATTTGGCATCGTTACTCAGGTTTATTGTGGCCTTTACCATAACTGTATGCACATCTTCTATGTCAGGCCTAGTTTCGTGTAGCCAAATCACGGTGCGGATTACTGCATACTTATATACATTAGATTTCATGTGCAGCTGGATGTGAGATGCATAATCTCAAAGCAGAATTGTATCTACCAAAAATGTATCTCTTAGACATTTCCCAAGAACTGTGTTCAATGTATTCATCCTTTGTAGCCAATCTGATGATCTGTACTCAATCATCTTAAGGATTAAACCACAGCCGTACGTGTTGTGGTGCAGAATGTATACTCTTAGAATACATTGCCTCAACACCAAACCTTGGTATTTTGATGTCGAAAATTCTCAAATTACATTCAGAATTATGTTGTGCGAATCGAATTCATGTGTTATGCCCATGGACATGTTAATTAGCTGTGGATTTCTTTTACTAATGCATCTGAAAAAGGTTAAGCTTTGGACGTGAATCTTGAACCACAGAATGCGATGTGGTAGCGAGGCCTGAATTCCCCACAGATATCTCGTTCTTGGGCTTGTAGCACAGTCTGACGAGAGTCAACAAGAAATGCTTATAGCCTCGCGCAAAGTCCTGGCTGGTCACACCGTAGACAATGCTGTTCATGCCGTTGTTCGTGTGGATCATCTGCGTGACAATAATGTGCAGTATAGGCGGAAAAGTGTTTTGTTCGTCTGCCAGGACCACGATCGTATACGGCCCACAGAACAATACGAAAACCACAAACACAATGAAAAGTGTTTTTGCCAGCTTTACCTCAGCACTGAACTTTTGCGCTGCTTTACCGTTGCCTTTGTGGTCTTCATTTCCCTCCGACATAACACGGATACGTTTCTTCGACTGGTACAATGTGTAGAAGATAATGCTATAGCATGTGATAACAATTGTCAAAGGAATAAACACGATGCCGCTCAGAAACAAAACTGTCCACGTTCGGTTTGCCATTCGATTCCATGTACAAATAAGTGATTTGCGGTCAAAATTATGGTTGACGAAGCCAGTGTGATTGGGCAAGTCATAAAGGAAACTATAAAACCAGATACAGGCGATGATGATGATGGTATTTCTGCCAGTGAAAACACGCTCATAAATATTCCTCCTGCAGATACATATGTACCTGTTGATACTAATAGCAGCAAATGTCTGCAGCGAAACAACGCAGCCCACGGTGCATACTGTGGCAACTATTTCGCAAAGTATGGGTTTTTTGATAAATACGTTTTTTCCATATGTAACAGTCAGTGAAGCCACAGGTGTCACAACCGTGTTAACCATGATATCACTGCCAGCTAACGTAAGAATAAAGTAGTTTGGCACTTTTTTTAAATGTTTGTTAGTCAGTATGGATCCAATTATCATGACGTTGCCGAACGTACCAAAGAAGGATATGACAAACAAATATACAACATAAACTGCACGAAAAACGTTGTGATTAAGTTCTGACGGCAAGCCCAAAGTCGAAGAAAACGGGGAAGGATTGGTAACCAAAGTCTCAGTAACAAAAGTAGTGCTCGCGCTCATACCCAAGGTCTGAGTAGACAAGGTGGTGGCGTTCGTCATGGTATTGGTAACAAAGTTAGTCTTGTCTCCCGTGGTCTCTGTAAGGGAGGTGTTATTTTCCCCTATTCCCGACGGATACATTCAATCAGTTGCTTTACCTCAGTACAGTCCAGCTTTGTGTCCCAGAGTGACGATGGTATAGGTGTTAAACATAGGTAAGCTTCCTCTGTGTGTAATGTATGCGGAGATAGCGGCCAATAGAAACACAAGGTAGAGTATTGATCTGAAAGGATAAGCCAATGATCGCGTTTGGAGCGATAGGCAAGTAGTACATCATATTACAATGTCTGACAGCGATGAACATGCTATTGACAAGGCATTGCAAATGACTCATTCTTCGTAATTAAGCTGTGAAGTAGAAAAATGTGTTGTTGTCTACAGCAAGCGGAATTATACAAAATATGAACAAAACACCTTAAGTGCTTTGTCAGAATGCAAAGGTATCTGACCTAGAAAAATCATCAGGTATAACTTCCATCAAAACTGGAACCATTCATGTGCAAATGTCACACATATTAAAACAACAGCACTAGTACTTTTTAAGGTATGCAACTATATTAAGTTTTAAGGTTCTTAAAATTGCGGCAAATCTTTGGATTCATTTTTGTGTCCGTATGTGGGAACCTACTGCCTGACGAACTCATAAGGCAGAAGCCTTTATGCCGGTAATGTAGTTTATTTTAATCATCATCAGTCATCATCATGATCTTCATCTTCATTATTATTATTATTATTATTATTATTATTGTTGTTGTTGTTGTCGTCGTCGTCGTCGTCGTTGTTGTTGTTGTTATTATTATTATCATTATTATTATCATTATTATTATTGATGTTGTTAAGCAATTTGAACATACATTGTTCCTTACAGCCTATTGATAGTCAGTTTTACTTGGTGTCCTCTTCTGTGAAGGTTCCTCAACACACATGGGATCCTTTTCAGGGAGTGTCAGAATATGAATTTTGCCGTTTTGCCTTTTTTATATTTGCACACATTAAACCATGTGTATTTTTATTAAGTCTTGCCTTGCCATTACAGAAATCCGTGTTTTATAGAGACCACCCTATTCAGAGACTACCTACCTGCCTTTTAAGACCACATTCACCAGGTCCCTCTATCTTTCCCATGCTATTTCACTTCCAATGAGAGACTACCTGCTGTGTGTGACCATTTGTAAATCTCCCCTGAAAGTGGTCTCTGAAAGAGGGACTGCAGTATCAGCAAGGACTTCATTATATCATTTCTTTGATATTATTGTACATTCATAGCATTCGGGTGGGTTGTTGTTACCAAATGTAAGGTGAAGAGAACCAGACGCGCGCAATGCCAAAAAGGGTGTCCAGGAATTTTAGGCTGCAAGCATGTTAGACAAGCGGTTTCCCTTCAGAGACCCGTGACAAACTCACTTGGTCGTGAAAGCCTTGCATTTTCGAAGTTGAACTTTACATGTTTACTATTATAATTGCTATAAACTAAGGCAGAAGTTTAGGCACAGACAGTGGCTGGGTTGAATATGGAGCGCACAAAGACTGGTCTTCTTATTTCACTTCCTCTCCTTTTTTTCTTCTTTTCTTCTTCCTCATTCTACTTCCTTTTCGTCTTCTGCTTCTGCTTCTTCTTCGTCGTCATTGTTCAAGACTACTGTGAGGAAAAGCATATAATATTTGACAGGTTATCTAAGAACTTTTTAAAAACTAGAACTTGTACGTGCCAACTATATGTGCCATTGATTCCACATGTTTTGTTTTTTTTGGGGGGGGGGGTTACGCCCCCTCCCACCACCGCCGAACTCTTTCCGCCCCTGCCATTTGTATACGTGTAGCACGAATAAATGTTGAAGGAATGATTAAAAAGTAACCGCACTCATTACAAAAGATCATTGTGCAAAGTAATGCACCCCGTTGAACTTGACGATATGTGGCCCATGCCGTTGCTGGAGTTTTTTTTTACAAATTAAATCTGTATGCGTTGAATAGAGCAGGACTAGAGTAAATGTAAATTAGCTGTTTTTATAGGGCGAAACGCTCAATTCTAACAACCATCGCAGCCACATATTATACAGAGAATTAATACTGCTGTAGCCAAGGTGTTCTATTAAACACGTTTGAAGTCAGTGTTTATGTATAATACATCCTGTGCCACATTATACTGCAGCCCAGCCGTTGGCATCTGAAAAAAAAACTAAACCCTACTCAAACGATTATGCTGCCGACAATTTCACAACCGAGTTAACACAAACGTTCATCAAAGAAGTAAGTTCAATTATCGATTTGCATTAGGCGTTATCTATAAACAAAATTTCCCTACAATTGAATTTTAAAATACCCATCAAAGTACAACAGGCACGCTAAGACGAACATTTTTATTCATTAAGCGTTTCATTTTATCGCAACGATTAGTAGACAGAATGACAAAACCAGATTTACACATGGTCCTTTCGATTCATTTATTTAAGCTTAATCATAAGATGTATGAAGATATTTCATTCAAATGAAATAAATAATGTATACACGTTCTGTGTTTTTCAAAAGAAAATTAATTCACGATTGAATAAAAATAATTGTTGTTGCTGTCAGAAATCAATAGAAAAAAGTGTTCTTTGAACGTTGAATGATTCATTCCAGTCGTACGTGCTAAGTGGCAGCTTCAGAAAAATCCAATGTTTATATATATATATATATCATGTTTGGGTCGATTTTAGTAACATAACAGGCTTGTATAAATACGGTGTCATAAGTCTAAAAGCTACAGTGCCGCGACATGATGTATCGGTACTCTTCCGGTGGTATCGGCACTCTTCCGCTGGTATCGATACTCTTCTGGTTTCATCGGTAATTGTGTTTATGAGGAGTAAAACTTTCTGCAAATGTCGTTCTAATTTTTGCTCTGTGTATTGAAATGTACACATCGACCCAAACATGAGATAAAATTTTATAGCATTCTTTGTAGACGATATGAAGTAATCAACTCGCACTGGATACCATATAGCAGAAGGAGTGAGCGAAGCGAACGAGTTCTGCTAAATGGCATCCAATGCTCATTGATATACTTCATATCGTCAACAAAGCATGCTGTAATCTCTCTCTCTCTCTCTCTCTCTCTCTCTCTCTCTCTCTCTCTCTCTCTCTATATATATATATATATATATATATATATATATATATATGTGTGTGTGTGTGTGTTTGTGTGTGTGTGTTTGTGTGTGTAACACACGCACTGAACGCTTTATTTCACAAATTAGTACCACATATACATTAGATACCAATTAGCATAAAACATGTTACATATATAATCCAAATCCAACCTACCGACTATCGACAAATGTAATAGTTTAGTGGAGCAACCACAATAAGCACAACACTACCCTGCAGTGAATCGGGGGCTTGCAATTTAATGAATTTATTATGTCAGAATAAAATCATAAAGAAACGCCCAAGAATGAGGTGATGTGGCGCTGATCATGTTGATGGTAGCTGCCACTAATGAAAAGAGAATAAGTGATGATAGGATCCAGAATGAACAAGTGCATAGTGTTCCAAATGATCTATGTTCCCCGCCACAATATTTTGCAAAAGTTGTTGCACATCAATGCATCTATGAGAAATTAGTAAGTGCTAAGATTTTAGCTTAAGCCAAGCCAAGATGTTTTAAGGTAACTGTCAAGATAGAGACAAGGATGTAGAAAAAAAAGACATATCAGTGCATCATGTTGCCGAGCACCACAATGAGGACGTAGATCATTTTTTTCACAGCATGTAGAACAAAATGTAGCAATTAAATGTGGTGTTCCTGTTAGAATATGATTGTTGTTTTGAAGCATTCAATAGCCATAATATGAAGGCATAATTCTTGGAAAATATCATAATTAGCTTGATGCTATAAGTTGCTTAAAGTTGTACATGGTTTTAAAGGGTGCCTGACTGCGCAGAGGCATATGTGCCACTACACACAGGGGCACCATCTCCTTCCATGATAATAGTTCGGGTGTCACTACACATGGGGTAGGTGCCCTTACAAGCAAGCATTCAAAGCTGCCATTCTACACTGGAGCACCATCTTTTTCCATGACCATAGTTCGGGTGCCGATACAAGCAAGCATCCAAAGCATGTTGATACAGAAGAAAGCTGTACCATGTAAACAGCATGTCTGGATGCACAAAAAAAAGATATATTAATGGGCACTGTGATCTTGAAAATAGGTCAAGGTCAAAAGCAATACATGACGCACATGCCCTTGGTATGATGCATCTCTGGTATACATTTCATTATTCTATCTCTAAGGGTTCTAGGGATATGCTGCCAGACACACGGAAAAGGATATGTTCTTGGGCTCTTTGACATTAAAAATAGGCCAAGGTCAAAACCAGTATATAGCGCACATGCCCGTGGTATGATGCATCTTTGGTATAAATTGAATTGTTTAATCTCGCAGGTTTCTAGAGATATGCTCCCGGACGGACGGACGGGCAGCCCCCTACCCTCACTAACTCTTTGTCCCCCTATGCCACCTACGGTGGAAAGGGACAATAAGTAGGGTCCCATAAGGGCATGGGGGATAGGGTGGGTGTGGCTGGTAATGAGTTAAGAAACCAATGGAACCAGGAATAATAAACAAGTGACACACGGTAATGACTACTAGGAAGCGGTGCTGGACAAAAGGACACAAATACAATAGTGTAGGTGAAGGCGAAATAGGGATTTCATTTTAATCTCACCAAGTCCAAATGTGCTATAATGGGATCCCGTTTACTCAGGACTATTCGCCATCCCTTCAATTCGTCTAGGCTCAGAGAAACAACAGACGTTATGGATATTCTGGGTGTTAAATTTTCGGCGTAAAACATCTTGCAATGTACATGTTGAGCATAGGATTCATCAGTGCCGCAATGTTACTACGGGTTAGGCACCGTCGGCCTCTCTACCCTGGTCGTAACACAAAGGTACAATTTTATCTTTGGAGAACAGTGTGTTCCCCATTACTTACTTTTTGGGCTCAATTCAATTAATTGGTGAAGTGCTTGTATCAGAAGATTGGAGGGAGTTCAGGGGGACTCTACTTAAATGCTATCTAGGTATTGGGAGGCCCTCCCATCATTACTATCTTCTGAAAGCTTGTTACATCTTTCTTATTAAGGATGATGAGTATTGTTTAACTTTATATCTTTTCAAACGTGTTTTTTTCAGGGCTAATTCTCCTTTCATTGCTCCTTTATTTGACTGTTATTCTCGCCAGTTTGCTCAATATATTGTCGATGCGCATATACCATATAACATAAACGGTAGAATAATTAAGTTGACCTATTCCCTAACAGAGATTGCTTTCCCTGATTGCACATATTAAACCTCTACAATGTTTTAAATAGATGGTGTGGTTGACACTCCTCGGTGTAGCATCATGCGTGGCAATTTATAGAACCATCGTCAGAAGAACAGGTGTTCTCTGTCTTGGTATCCAGGTGTTTCTAGCGCACCAACTTAGGCCTACGTGTGTATGAATTGAATATTACTTAGTTCTCAAAAGGTTATTTTTTTTCTATCTCGACGTATGTTTGATGTTTATATCGTCCCAGTAATGTCGATTGAAACACACGTTAGACGTTTGCAGTGCGGGCGTGATCATGTGGACACGCGTGGCTAACCCCTGTGCGACCCTAAATTTATTATTATTATTATTATTATTATTATTATTATTATTATTATTATTATTATTATTATTATTATGATGATGATGATGATGATGATGATGATGATGATGATGATGATGATGATGATCATGATGATGTAAATGCTTGATGCTCTCTGTGACAATTGGTTCGCAAGCCACCGGATAGAAACCCCAGGCTGTGCTCGCATGCTGCTGTAAGAGAAGCATAGTTTAGGTCTCTGAGTGGGAGAGAAAACCCGCCAGAAACTAAGTTGAAATGAACCTTTATATGATGATGACGGTAATAGAATATCTTCATTCTGGCAATCTAATTCAGCACTGCTGTTTTTTAATTAGTGAAAATATAACCAATTGCGTGGTAAAACCATTATTCCATGATTCATGGTCATTATCCCATGCACCAGTTTCAGGATAGGCTTGAGCAATACTATAGCAGTTTGCAATATGGTCAATGATTTTATATAGCGACAAAGCAACATTTGTATCTTTGTCTCAAGCCTTCACAACTGTCAAGGCTAACAGGACATATCTGGATCTGCCAGCCTACATTGGGCAAAAGCTGTTGAGCTATTGCTAACTTCAACATGCATCTTGTAGCAGTAGCTATTCCGGCGTCCCAAAGTTGCAATCAGATAGTCCGGTATATTTACTGATGAGGCGGTCGTAGCTAAACCCCACTGCACGCTGTGTCCAGAAAATTTGTCACAAGCTTCTTCACCACCAGACGTACCAAAACTCTTAAATTATTTAGAGATACCTTTTGTGTCACAATGGTACCTTCTGTCAGGCAGAATAGGGGTTCATGTGATTTACAAATGCTTTTTCTCAAGGTTAAAAGTTGGATATGACTGTAAAAGGCCATAGCCTGTGTCATGTGGCAATGAACTTGATTCCCACCCTTTTTAAGTGGAATGGGTCTGTTTTGGATGTCTTTAGTTGAACTCTGATATACTGTTTGTTTGAATGAAAAATACATTTTTCCTGCACATTGTTAATAGCTACGTGAATAGAGGTATTGTACTTAAAGGGATAGGCAGAGAGATAGCCGAACTAGCCCATTAATAAGGCTGCTTCCATAATTAAGTGTGTGTGTGTGTGTGTGTGTGTGTGTGTGTGTGTGTGTGTGTGTGTGTGTTGGCGCAGCTGTGGTACATGTTTTTGGTCTCTTTTTATCCCTAGGAGAACAAAGGGAGTCGCCATAGCAGACATCCGTGCTGCCCAAGAAGAAGAATATCACCTTTAGCACGTTTTATATAATAATTCCGTGTGCCAGCTCCAGAGCACTTAACAGTCGTATATCTCAAATGTAGCATGTGTGTACAGTGTGTCACAGAAAGTAAAAAGGTATCCTCACATACATACTTTGATAAGTGACGGTTACTTAATCCGTATAATGAACATAAAGTGGTGAATTGACTCACTCCTGTTGCATTAAAGGCGATATTGGAATCAAGTAGAGCATGATAGTCATATTAATTAGTTTGTTTGGCTAAAAGACGAATGGATCTGGAATTATCAGTGGCCGAGATGCTTATCTTAGAGCCAAGTCTTGATAAAGAGAAATATTGCCTGTTGATAACGGGTCACTCAGGAAAATTGTCCTTTGTGGGGAACGATATGGGAGAATAGTCATAATTTTGAACAGCCGCATGAATGGCTAATTTCCAAATTAATTTCATTACAATAGGACACTTTGAGCGTTTTTTGTCAATGATAAAATCTGTAACCTTGCTGCCACAATGAAATAAAATACGTCTTCCTGACCATGTTGCCCCATAGATGGACGCTTAGTACTAAAGGATAAAGTGCAAGCAAAGCCATTGAACAATGTTCATAATCAATGTTAAGGAGATATTCCTCCCAAGTTCCACAAAAAATAAGGAGCGGTATTTTTATTGTGACCCCAAAACCACTTCTCGAAGAGTCAGACGAAATGTTATTAGTTTGCATATCAGTAAATTGGCTGTCAAGCAATATAGAAATCCCATTGCACTTTTGAAAAATGCACAACCAGAAATCTATGTCGGCCTCACTGTCCACGCTGAGGGTCACATTATCCCAAAAGTTTTAGGTCTGATTTTGTAGTATCTGCGCCATGAATGCTCGGCTTACTGGTATCACCCAGCCAACGTGGTATGAATATCATAAAAGACTAAGGGACAGTTCAACAGTTTAATGATTTTTGAATTAGTTCTTTTAGTACGCAGAAGGGGGTGGGGGCACAAATAGACCTGTACACTTCTACGGATAGTGGAAAATGATGGTCATTTGTAACCCGAATTTTGTGGTATTTTGGTATTTTTTCTTCCAAGATCATGATTTTGAAGTACTAAATTGGGGAAAGGGAGCGGGGTCATGAAATTTAGAACCTCAAATACTAATGTTGAGCTATCCCAAATTAACTCCCGCTTTGTGCAACTTTTCCTGCAGCTTTATGTCAAGAGTAAATCACACAGACGAAACAGTTTCTCAAGGGGGAGGCGTGCCTCTATATGTGCGCCATCGAGTGTTGTTCCTAAAAATTCCAGCTCTGTGGTTGGTCTTGCGGTATTATCATGGCTCAGTGGTATATCTGACACTAAGAGCCCAGAAAATGACTGAAAAGAACCCTTTTTCCTGCTCTGTTGCTGGATTTGGCTGAATTCTTATCAGTAATCAGCTAACAGGTAGAAATAGGCATCAATCAGTTCCAGTCAGTAGTATCCAGGAAATTTCAGGAAGAAATTTGACACTATCAGTGGGCTGTGCTTTCACTTTGATGTAGGCAGGAACTGGAGGGCAGCCTCCCTGGAGACAAGCCCTGGCTTTCAGTCATTATCGGGAGAAATTCTGCCTCAGCCATTGATTGTACTTTCTCCTTGCCCAGTAGCCTGTTTTCAGAGGTGTTAATCGCTCCCTGGGGGCAAAATGGTATATTCAGTCATTTCCAGGAATAAATCAGCTTCAATGAGTATCACCCTCTTAACTGGTGTGTACAACCATTGTTTGTCTATAAATAGTGGTGATTTGACATAAATGTGCTAGGGTCTACCCTGTTAACTGGTGTGTACAACCATTGTTTGTCTATGAAAAGTAGTTTTTCTGAAAAGAAATCGGATATAACTGGTTTTAAAGTAAAATTTTAGCCTGTTGCATTACCTTGCCCATTTGTGTTCAATGATCTTGCGATGACGGTGAACAGGTGAAGGTTGTTGTGGCCCAGGGGTGCCGGCAGTAAATAGGGTGGTTGGAGCAGTATGCAGTATCAGCGGCAGTATGAATTATTATAGGTAGAGATCGCATCAATTGACTGGTAAGTGTTGATAGGTGTCTATAATGGTAAACTGCATTGTGTGAGTAGTCATAACCAGCTGATAACAGGGGTCTTACTAGCCACAACTGACGGCTAACCCATGTTTATGATGGGTTAGCCGTCACTTGCGGCTAGAGACAAGTAGGGTCTTACCAGTAGAGAGAGAGGCCTAATTGATGGATACAGCTTCCTAGTTCAGTTTTGTGAAGCAAAATACGCAAGCTGGAACTGGAAGGAAGCACTACCATACTCAAGTTTCTCATCAATAAAATTTGATTGTATTCAAGCTTGTCAATTGCCTCCTTAGCCAGACCTTCAAGTGCCTACTTTGATGGGGCGACCAGACTGTGGGCGGCACCGAATGTCTGTAGAATATGTAGCGATAGTCATTTCTCTTTGTGCCGTACCGTTCATAAGCTTAGTGAGATAAGGATATCACTGTTCTGCAAAGATCAATGCATACTTAATTACCCTGGTTGTCCTCCATAGCAGGGGTGCTAACAAGAAGTGAATGCACAAGTTGACTACTTGAGCATTATTCTGAATACACCAACAAAGTGTATATTGGGTGGGTTAGGCCTAGGAAGTGACACGTACAGTACGTGCAGGGACCAAAAATTAAAAATCAAGTTTACAGAGGGCTGTATATATGAAATTATTGTTTTGAAAGGGAGTCTAGGGTCCTGTCTGGAAAATTTGGGATATTTTTGGTAAGCCTATCAAATGGTACATTTTGGTGGATTCTGACTAGGAGGTGATGACCTTGACTAAGGGGTCAGCAGAGATTATCAACATTTTCAAAAGATTACAAAAAGTACTCTTTCTTGTAACCCCCTCGCTCCCCCTAATAGAGTACAGTACTCTGAAAATGTCATTTTGTGGCCCAAATATTTATAAAAAAATGTTGCTTTCTGTGTCAATGTTGATCAATATCTTTAAAAGTGTACATTGAACATGACCCCCCCCCCTTGCAAACTCTATGTACTAGTGTGAAAATGTTGATAAAAATGGCTGACCCTAACATGAATATGAATATATATCAAAAGTCAAAATGTAGCTTTATCAGATTTATTATAACCCATCTCAATTTCAACTTCACCACCGAAAGAGTTAATTATGTGTATGTATGCATGTTATAAAAAGATGTCCTTATACTAGGCAAATGCCATCCATTAAAATCGGTTACTGTATAGTCGGTTTTGATTTCATTAAGAAATAATATATTGTTTCTATTGTTTTTTATTTCAATTTGTAAGAGCTCAGATTTGTGTCAAAAATCAAGAATCCTCTCCTGGTTCCCCTAGGGTTAGGCAGCACGCACTTTATTCGGTTGTGGCTAACTGCATCTGTAAAGTTAAGATGCTATCTTCTGCTTTAAAAAATTTAAATGACGAAAGATCTTTGCGTTTGATGCATTCTATGTGATAATTGTCATTAGGTTTTGACAGGACCTGTCCAATATAATGTACTTCTCCATACTCGACAACTACCCATATGTCCGCATCAACTGTGGTGCCACGTTGTGAAGATGTGGTACCAAATGGTGCAGTGGTTGGTTCAGATGGTCCAGTCGTTAGTTCAGATGATGCAGTCGTAGGTTCAGATGGTTCAGTCATTGGTTCAGGGGGTGCAGTCGTAGGTTCAGATGGTGCAGTCGTAGGTTTAGATGGTTCAGTTGTTGGTTCAGGTGGTGCAGTGGTTGGTTCAAATGGTGCAGTGGTTGGTTCATATGGTTCAATGGTTCGTTCATGTGGTGCAGTTGTGAGTTCAGATGGTGCAGCCATTAGTCCAGGTGGTGCAGTGGTTGGTTCAGATGGTGCAGTCGTTGGTTCAGGTGGTGCAGTTGCTGCAGCTGTGGTGCCATTTTGTGAAAATGCAGTGCCAGATGGTGTGGTCCTTGGTTCAGATGGTGCAGTCGTTGGTTCAGGTGGTGCAGTCGTAGGTTCAGATGGTGCAGCAATTGGTCCAGGTGGTGTAGTGGTTGGTTCAGATGGTGCAGTCGTTGGTTCAGGTGGTGCAGTTGCTGCAGCTGTGGTGCCATGTTGTGAAGATACAGTGCCAGATGGTGCGGTCCTTGGTTCAGATGGTGCAGTTGATGGTTCAGGTGGTGTAGTTGTTGGTTCAGCTGGTGCAGTTACAATGGTGCCACGTGGTGTAGTGGGAGTTTGAGGTGACGATACCCAAGTGTAGGGATCTACCTCCATGTCGCCTTATCTGCATCATCATGTTTTGTTCGGTTGACTAACCACCTGGATCCATCCTAAAATGATAAAATTACATGTATTTTTCTTCTTATGACAATTGGTATATAGTTCATATTTTTTGGATCAAATATATAGATATATAGTGGACACAAAAAGCCATAAACTCTCCCTTAATTACAATGCCAAAAAGTAGTAAATGTACAACGGTCCTTGGGGACGATATTTCCCATATACAAGAGTGACATAATTTTAAAATGTAAACAGCACATAGCTGTCATTTTTCATCTGGTCAAATTTGCATTGCATTTTTTGACGGAAAATGTTGAAAAACTTGTCTTATGCATGAATATGGAAGAAGTTTCTATCAGAAACTAAAAGACTAGAAGTAATACAAAGTTTGTGAATTTAAACTTTTTTTAGAAAAAAATATAATTTAAAAAAAAAACATGAGGTAAAAGTAATTTTCAGTTTAAAAAGGTTCCACAATTTTTTTCCTTTCTTTATGACATTATTATTATCATCATCATCATCATCATCATCATCATCATCATCATCATCATCATCATCATTATTATTATTATTACTATTATTATTATTATTATTATTATAATTATCATTATTATTATTACATGTGTATTATTTCTATTAAAAATGTTAATATTAGTGCAGGGTCCTCTTGAGAGGTAATATATCTTATACTTACATCCATTCTTTGACTGTCCCTATCTGTTTGCTGTACATCCTCAGAGAATCTGAGCCTTTTGGATGATCTCCAGAGACAGACACACATGTAGTACTTGTCATTTTTTATTTTAACCGTTAAAGTGCTAGTCACCACTATAGTCATCACGAGATGAATCATTCATAAAAACTAATCCTATATTGAAATTCTACATGAAAAGAGCATTCATTCAAGCACCAGCAACCTTAGTCTTAATTAAGTTTCAGAAAGGCAAGCTGTTGACTCAGTCTCAAAATCAGCACTTTAAGGGTTAATATATACATTATGCATTACATATCAAAGAGGTTAAGGGCTTGTTTAAGTGTTGAACAAATGAAACCTTCTTTTTCCAAACTCCATTCAGAGTTATGCAACTTTACAGTAGTACACACTAGTGCCATTGGTTCAAAATTGTTGAAGATGGCACCTAAATTTTAACACTTTACTGTAGCTGTACCAGTGCACAGCCACAGACAAATTTCGTAATGGAAATAATCATTGCTCTTGCTCTCTCTCTCTCTCTCTCTCTCTCTCTCTCTCTCTCTCTCTCTCTCTCTCTCTCTCTCTCTCTCTCTCTCTCTCTCTCTGTATTATGGAGGCAACATATTCATCCCTTTAAAAGCTGGAAAATCTTGCTGCATAGATATGTTAAAATTATCCTACCTCTTGACATATTCTTTTCCATTTGAAATATGTTTTCCAATCAACCTCTTCAACCATGTGGGAAATACCATTCGTAGCTGCAATGATGGAAAAGAAACCTACAGTAAACCCCCTCCTATAGTAGGTCAACACCAAAGTAACATCTTTTTTCTTTTCTATCCTTCTGTCATTTTCTCTTTTTCTGTCTATCTGTTTGTACAGAATTCGTCTGCCTGCAAACACAGACATTCTATATTCGTTTCTTTTATTTCTGTTCATACAGAGACATTCTGTTTTTCCTGGAGTTCTCTATATCTTTCTTTCACACTTTATTTCTATTGTACAACACTTTATTTGGATGCTGAAAAGGTGAAATAGCTGCATCTGTGAGAAGGTTGTGCATCCTTATTTGAAAAGTCAGTACAAGTTTATTCTAAATTGTGCAAATAAAGTCAATTGAAAATGTTAAAAGCTTTATATTGCTGAGAATTTAAGGTAGCTTTTTAACAACATATTATCTGAGTGTATTGTTAGGTTTGTAGGCACATGCAGTTGTGTATTTCTGAGATATGAAAATATTGGTAGCTTTCTATGTACATGTACCACTAGAGGTGCCATTGGAACTAAAGGTTTGTAGTATAGCCAAATCTAATGAACTATGAATCCAAGTTGTAGCATCTTAATTTATGCAAATGAGGCACATCCCCAAAATTTAATTGTAGAATATCTTCAAAACAAATGCAGATACAATTGGTATTCAAACTTCAATTTGTAGGTTTATGATATAGGTTAGTCCAATGAACTGTGAACCAATATTGTAGCATTTTAATTTATGCAAATTAGGCAGATACCCAAATTATGCAAATTAGGCACATGTGCAAAGTTTAAATCTTGAATATCTTCAAAATTATTATGCATAAAAGTGCAAGTCCAGCTTTCATTGTGAAGCCTGTGTTTAGGGCATGTTTCAAAAACAAGGGAAATGTTCCACCATTTAAAACAATTTCCATTTTCAAGGCACAAAGACAGATTTGCCCTGAAGCAAATCTTCGTTTTTAGTTTTCTTTGCATTGTGAAAGGCTCATAGCTATATATTGTGCCAGTGCAGACAGTGTACATGTACCATCAGCAAGGCTAAACAGCCCAAATACAAGCCAGACTAATAATCATGTATGACCCACAAGGGTGCTAACCACTGCGAGTCTGCCCATACAGCAACCTGTGTGTAAGCCTCTGGTCCCTCGAGACCATTAGAGGTCACCCCCACATCCCACTTTACATGTTGTATCTTGTGAATGCAGGCACCCTCTGCATGACATTTAATTAACCACAAAATTTTACCTCCATTAACACTTCATGCAACTTCTCTCCTTGCTTGAGGCCTGTTAGTTCATGCTTCTTTACCAACTTTCTGATCATCACCTAAAACTAAAATTACATAAGTAAGAAATGGAGGTGCTCCATGTTGTACACACCAGTTAAAAGGATGCTACTCATTGAAGCTAATTTATTCCTGGAAATGACTGAATAAACCATTTTGCCCCCAGGGAGCAATTGACACCTCTGAAAATAGGCTACTGGACTGGGAGAAAGTACAATCACTGGCTGAGGCAGAATTTCTCCTGATAATGACTGAAAGCCAGGGCTGGTCTCCAGGGACGCTGCCCCCCCAGTTCCTGCCTACATCAAAGAGAAAGCACAGCCCACAGGTAGAGTCAAATTTTTTTCCTGAAATTTCCTGGATACTACTGACTGGAACTGAATGATGCCTATTTCTACCTGCCTGCTGATTACTGATAAGAATTCAGCCAACCCAGCAACAGAGCAGTAAAAAGGGTTCTTTTCAGTCATTTTCTGGGTTCTTAGTGTAAGCTGTTAAAAAGCATGGTCATAATTGCCATAGATCGTTTTGCCGATATCACTGATTTATCAATTATCAAGAAGAAATCACAATTCTCTATGTCATACTTGCTTGATGGTATGAAGTGAACAGCCTTGCTAACCATTGTAAACAGGTTTGGACTGGACCCTGAGCCAAAAACTAACCTTGTACAGAGATACATTTTGTTGTTCCATTCGAAACCGTGCAAACGCCACAAGTTACCGCATTTAGGATATTGTAAAAAAGCATTTTGGATAACAGTTTTTTTCATCACTGCTCCTGGTGCCAGGCAATTAATTTTAGCATCATGCACACGTGCGAGTTCTCCTCTTTTGGTATCAGAGTTAATGCTATCATGATTCGGCGTGTCATGTGGGCTACTTAGGCCCAGGATAAATAGGTGTTTTGTGTATTTCCCTTCGACGATTCCTGACTAATTCATTCTATAACAGCAAAAGAACACGTATACGTGGTATCACATAACCTTGCTTCCGTCCATCCTCTAGAGCAGCATTGATAAAGTCTCTAATTGGCGACAAGAGAAAAGGTTTCTACACTTACAAGTCTCTTACGCAGTTCACTGACACCTATATCAAAACCATAACGTGAACCATTCACGTTATGGTTTTGATATACTTTTTGATATATCACTCTGTTACACATAGTTTGTCAGAATGATGGGCCAGGTCACTTGATAATCTTTAACCCATATAGGTGTTCATGCTGTGAGCTGGGATTAGTAATCTTCTCTTTTGGATCAGTGGAAGTTTTAGAAGCAGGTTCAGTGGCCTCTGCAACGAGTCCCCCTGCACTTGGCGCATCTATTGGCGTACTGGAAGCCTGAACAGTGAAACAATTTGATTATTGGGGCGGCATGATGGAATGAAACACATCTTTATATACATGAGCATTCTGACAGTTATTTGCACAATGACATTATTCTGGCCCCTTTTTATAATGGTTACATATATTGCCTCTATTGAAGTAAGTTATTGGTCGATCCTCCTTATAATATCGATTTTTGCTTGTAGCCCATTACTGACAAGCACAGCAGTATAGCAGTTTTGCATACGAACCAAAAAAGAGGTAACACTTTTGTTAAATCTCGGATCCGTCAGAGGTTTTAACGGTACCATATCATTCCCAATAGATATTGTTCTTTGCAGTATCTCTCCCGAAGAAACTGAGGTAAGAAGATCGGTCATATTGACTTCCTTCCCAGACAATATTTGGACTTTTCATCTGTATCACGAGATGTCAAGGGCGGATGCCAAGCATCTCATTTTGTTTCAAAAAGCTGTTTCTTTCAATGTAGGTATAGAATCCAAAGTTTCCATACCTGTTGCATGACTATTCTGGTTATTATTCGCTGCGTAATTGGAATCCAGTATGTTTCTGTAAGTCTCATATCACCTTCCCACCATGAGTTCTTTCAAATCATTCACATTTTTGGCCAGAGACATAATGGTGGCCTTCAAGTTTTCGACTTTGGTAGTATTGTCCTGTTCCAGAGTACGTGGCAACATATCCAAATCATTTTCCACTGTCTGTTCTTATCGAATAGAATTCTTCTTGATCTCTAAAGATGGAGTTTTTCTTCAGGGCTGTCAAAGCATGTGTGCTGCGTTTCTTAAATGTATTAATCTTTTCATGTACCTCAACCAAAATATCCGAAATTTATGTTCAATGTAAAAGGGTTACCAAATATTAGGTTCGTTTAAACATATATTTATGTAAACTGGATCGCCCCAAAGTATTTCGAAATAATAAATCCCGGGGTTTTTCCAAGCTACACCTGATCAACTCGATTTCTCAATATTGTAATGGTGTGGGCCGGTTGTTAGAACTTTTATTCCTTTAAAGCAAACATTTGTTTTCGTATATTGAAACAATTGGGTATTTTATAGGATTATGACCAAGAAAAACCGGTGTCTCAAGGCCCCTACCAGATTGACCTACAACTTCAACTCAGAGATGTAAATATGATGATAGGCTACCTATTAAATGCAGTCATCTTGTAATCAGATTAAAATTTTTTTTTTTTCTTTTTTTGGGGGGGCACAAGGTAAAAGGCTCTGGAAAAACGTTGCAGAGTAGAACACGAGGTCATGGTCACATGTACACTAGCAAATATAATAAGGACATTGCCAGTCCACTGGGCTTAAAACGCTTCACAATACACGCCTGATCCCATATTTAAGACACATAAAGAGTAATGTTTGCATTTGTAGAGCATTTGAAATGTTGTCCTTCAAATTTCTGATGCTGCGTATATTTTATGGAAATGTAAAACGCAGATCATGATCACAAGATGATTGGTAAGTATAAAACGAGTTTACCAGGTAAGACTGATGGAGTTTCAACATGCAAGCCCTAACAATTGTTGAGCTACAGCTTCGAGATGTTTTGAAGGTTAGTAGTGGCCTATCATGTGGCAAGGAACAGAATTCAACAAGACTAACTTACAGCATAAGTGTATGTGCAAAATAATTACTCTATTTGAGTTATGAGCTTTTATGTTATGTCGCAAGGTACGTTTGTGAAATTAATTTAGGTGGCACTATGAGACCTGACAGTGGCATGGGAAATAAAATGTGTGACGTCCGTTTTTTGGCTAGTTCCAGTGTCAAAATTCATGATTAAGAACTTGACAACTGCTTTTCATTCATATTTGGCAAGTTTGCAAGGTCAAAGAACCTGCAATCGATAGACTTTTATGCTCTCACTAATGTTGAACAGCAAAAATACATTTTGCCAGGCAAGAAAGATGATATCAATTAGGATAAATAGGTTCTCTAAACTAACATGATTCACATTACGTTTTTTCTTTATTTTTCTTTTCATTTTTAAAATAATTAGTACTCCAACAATTACTACCCCTTAAAATAAAACTAGCCATATCGGATATACAAGAAGTCAGACTGACCTCCTATCTGGGCAGTTCACGCTTGGTGCAAGCACTCAGAGTGAACGTCCCATGAATTATGCAATTCTCAATTAATGTATTTCTGACTTGGCTTATTTAACTATTCACCAAAAAAGGCAAAGAATGTGTTCACTGTAATATTGGTTCAGAATGATGACGGGGAGGCCAATGATCACAAGACTTTTTAAAACTAAACAAAGCATTCCATACTATGTTTGCCAATCACAAAAAGCTGATATGGCTGACAAAATGCAAAATTATCACTAAATCTCAGTTTTACAGTTCAACCATTCTGTGCCATACTTTAATTGTAACTGAAAAATACAAGTTGTACACAATAGCCTCAATAACTTAGTTTTTATATGCAATAATGCAAGGCTTCCTAAGTGCACAGGCTGTAAAATGTTAATAATAGCCAAGCAACGACTGGAAACGTATTACTCTCAAAGGAACATACCAGGCCTGTCACCACTGCTCTTCTTTTGAGTGACGTACTTTAGACATAACGAAAAATGTAGAATAGAGATGCGTCACAAAAAGTGTGTGTGTGTTAAGGGGGGGGGGGGGGGGATCATGCGCACAATGGACAGCATGTTAGTCTGGGGTCTGTCTAAATTACATGTAGTTTTTCAGGTCAATAAATGTTGCATTAAAATATTCAATTTGAAAAAAGATACACGCATAGGGTCTTAAATTCGAGTCACCTTGTACATTGGATTCATCAAACGAAAATAAAAGACAGAACCGTGCAGAAAATTAAGTTAATTGATATAAAACCATTGCGATATATATATATATATATATATATATATATATATATATATATATATATATATATATATATATATATATATATATATATATATATATATATATATATATATATATATATGTCAGAGTCTACATGAAGGCAAACAAACAAGGGCAATCAAGTTAATATCATGTACATGGTTATAACAAATACGAATAGCCTTCATCATGTTTTGCACGTTTTAGCTGAAATAATGGCAGGAAGTCAGGTCTTTTGTTGCCCAGCTGCAGGAGGTACTGATCTGAGGGGTGAAATCTGTACTGACCTTTTTTAAAATACGTCCTTTGTTTCCATCATGCAGGCTGTGTTCTGCCATGAGCATCAGACTTTTTCTGATGATAGAGTAATTACTGTTTTTTGGGGGGTGGGGGGTGGGGGGTGGGGGGGGTTGTTTTGTTTTGCCTCATCATCCGGGCTAACTAAACTTGGTGGCCTTTCCGGTTGCACACTTCAACCTTTCTAATTTTTGGGGCATGCTCCGTCTTTCATATCTATTCTTAGTAGTTAAAGAATTAAAGAAGCGTCTGTTTATTTTATGACACATTTTGTCAAATACTCATCGATTCTAGGCAACTTAGGTTGAAAAATAACACACAACAAAGAAGATATTTAGCAAGAATATCAATAGTTTGTTTGTCAACTCATGTTTTACAACAGGTGCACAATGCTTTGGCAATAAAACGTTTTTTCCTGGAATTGCAATTTGTGTTTTATATGAACTGTTTGTGTTTGAGTCATACTTCTGCAATCCATTTCCTATGTGTACTTTTAATCCGTACAAACAAAACATTGTACCACTGCTATATATAAATTACATAGCCAAAATCTGAATATCGGCACTGTGTAATTTGAACATATTGCAGTTAGGACACAAACTCCATAAATGGAAAATACCTATAGCTCATCAAACTAGTTCTTAGTCACACATCATATCGAATAAAAAGACAGAGATTACATGTCAGGTAGGACCTTCGCTCACGCAATACAAAATAGAGATGGAATATGGACAACACTTAACAGACATTATCCCTGCAAGCCTTCAAATATTAATTCTTTATCCAGTTTCCTGCCATAGCGGTGTCAAATTGTGCATCGCTATTTTAGTTAATGCTTGGTGTGCTCTATTTTTTCAACATATGTGCTTTATTTTATCAATCCCATTAAGTTTTGATGATGTTTCGCGTACATAATTCTGGTTAGAGTACACTTATGTGACTTTTAAAAAGATTCAACTACAATTTATGAATACGTAAGTCACGTTTAAGCACTCCATGTAGCTAATGCCTACTCTCTTAATTGGCTAAACCAAAAGGTTTGATGTTCTGCCATTTAAAGAGACACGTCTTTAAATTACGCTTCAACAAAATGATGGTATGATGAACAGCAAAAGACTTGATTGGAAGGTATACTTTACCTATACAGAGATTTAAGACCTGTTCATATTTGAAATGGAGACTGCGAAAACGTGCCATCTCTTTCGATGCTTTTATCCTGCAATGTATTTGATTTGCTTCATTTCTGTTCAGTGAAAAATACGATAAATTTATGTCGACCTGTATGGGATTCGAACCCACTACCTTCGGCACACTCGCCTAGCCAAATTTACGTAACTCGTTTCTTTTCATTACATCTTCATTTTTTTTTTTTTTTTTGGTTCATACCCCACAATATATGCCTGCTGGGCCACAAGCTACACAAGCTTTTGTTTATTTTTGTTTTTTCTAAACAGGATACATTCAGTATCATTGGTATAATTATTATCATCGTTATCATTATTATTATTATTACTTGTTGGCCAGGTTGGTTCCAATGGCTTAGTAACCAATGAATTTTGAAACTTTCTCCAATATAGCGTTGCTGCACTTTTGCCTTTGACCCTAGACTACTTGTCCTTGTAAGCTTTAAACTTCCAATGGCTGGTTCCATTATTGATTTACTTTTTTCCGACAGCCACCTTAAAACAAAAGTTTTATGTCAAACAGTTACATAATTCCAAGTTGATTGAATTCATGTCCTAAGATGAAAAATTAGGTTTTACATGCAAAGCCATTAAGTCAGGTTGGACTTGGATCCTCCAACTTCAGTGAGTTCATGTCCTCAGCCAAATGGTCACGTTTTACATACACGGCCATTAACTAAGGTCGGAAATGGCTTTGCCTGAGGCTTAGCCATTTGCTTCCGAACATGTTTCCAAATACACCACTTGATGTTTTGTGTGATACTCATAAATGCTGCTCTGGTTGCTTCAGGTCAAACATGTTCCCGTTTGAACTGTATTTGGGCGGGTGTACTTACAGCACACGAGAAATAAACCTGATGAATTTAAGCTAACTCTAAGAACTGCAAGAGAAACACCAAGAAATAAGCAGCAAAGATTTGGAAAGTTAGCGAAATGATTGTTTAGTTAGATTGGGTAATGATATTGCCTTGTCATTGGATATAAATCTATTGTAACTTAATTGCCTTTCTATACACCCCAGGAAAGAAGGAATAAATAAATCACGTACCCGTAATAACATAGAATAGGACTAAGTCAAAAGTATTTATTAATATAGGTAAGACACTGAGCGCTCAACCAATGCCGAGAAAAGCTTCAACAATATACGTTTCATCTTCAATTTTCATTCACATTAGTTCTCATTAACCAGACATACAATGTATAAATAAAAGTACCGAAACAGACGACATTATATACCCGAGCTCATCTGGCCATTGGGGTATGACATTCATGGGTTATTAGAACTCAAAAACTTAGAGAGACGAAATAGAGATAATCTCAGGCGCAGGTCATACCAATTTTTCATAAACAATAGGAACATAAAATGTTTCGATTAAGTGTGACCATGGACACATTCTTTTTGTAATATATACTGTGTTCATTTATGCTTAATATATAGGTGACGAGGCCGTCGAAACAAGCACTAGACCTTGTAATCTCTCATTATAAAAGTTGCATTACCTGTGAGTAAGGCTTTGGCGTGACATGTCTTATCACAATTTTCACATTGAAAACAATATGTCTTGGGTATAAATATGATCATTTTATATGAAATTGCAAACCAAGATGCTTCTTCTGTTTGGTTTTGGGATCAGAGATCTCTAGCCGTTTTATACTCCATAGTTTGCAAGTGTATCTTAGGGCAATGCAAATTGTTTATCTTTTTCGTGTATAAGAGCTGAGTTTGTGCATTTATATTTGACATTGTAAAATACGTCAAATATATGTTGAGCCAGTATGAAGCCGAAGTAAATGTTTGGACTTTTGTTTCCTCTGTAAGCAAAAGAACTCAACTCCAGCTCAAGAAGGGGCACTCCACGTTACACGACATGTCGTGTATGAGAACAAACACTATAGACTGAAGCATGCGTAGGAATATCTGAAGTTGATTGTAATGTCCAACCTACTTCAGGGTCTAAAATTTAAAACCAAACATCTCTGCAATAATCATGATTTTCACAGTACATATAGGTATATGCTAAAACACAAGTGGTTTGAAAATACAGCCCGACTTGCAGATGCGGCTATAGAGTGACAACTGTGGTATATACAAACAGATAGTGATGCAATGGGTATACATCATGTTTTTGTGATAGTTCTCAAAAACTACTTGGTGAGAAAGTTTATTCTTGAAGCATCTGAATATGCATATATTTAATTTAGAAACCGATTCAGCATTTTTTTTAATGCGCCCGTTCTCTCCCTGTCTCTCTATCTCTCCCTCTCTCTCTCTTACTCTCGCTCTAGACGGTCAAAGTTGACGAGCTGTTCATTTTTTGATGTTGGTACAAAAATAGGGACTCTTTATTTCTGTGAAACAGTCATATCGATCAAAATTTAAAATAAAAATGCTAATGCGTTTTCGTTAAGACCTTTACGTTCACTTCAGCCTTTGTTTGAAATAAAATCGAGCAATAATAACTCGAGTAATTTAACTTGCTGCCACCATTATCGTTCTGAGTATTCTGCTTCAAAGGGCAAGGTAGGCCTTAGAACACAAACAAACAGTCACAGAATCTATTTGGAGCTACCAACAAAATTATTTTTAGTAATCAAGAGTTATTGTTTGTTTGTTTACACTGCAAACTGTGGAAAGTCTGCACAGAACCGATGAGCGGTAAATATGACATCAAACCTAAATGTTGACAGATGCATGTACTCTGCCCATTGAAACCCAACTTGTGGCAATGGGGGTGGACTTCCAACTTGTCAGATGGCCCTTACCTTGGTAACCGATGCGCGTGAGCAGCTCAACAAATGTCGCATGGTCGAGGAACGTTTTCATCAAATTGCCGTATAATTTTAAAATGAACCTAAGGCCTAGTCGCATGTGGCATCCCACTAGTATGTAAACGGCTGGTACTGTAAAAGGCGAGCGCAGGTTTAATTCTTTTGCTCTTGTGCATCTTTACTCTATTGTGCGCCACCTGACGGCCAATCAAAATAAGGCAACCGCTTTGCGTTCGGAACTCCGAAGTTCAGTCCGAGGCACCCTTAATCTGTACACGTATTCAATGTAATTCAAAACTGGAATTTGAACTGGTCAGAACTTACAACATGCAAAACCAAAAGTATGCACATGTATGACTCAGTTTCATTGCTGAGAATAAATTACCGTGAATTATCAACAAGTTAAGATCGTTATTTCGTGACACAAAATAGCACTCCCCTCGGCAAAATCTCGGACTCAAGAGGTCGGCCGTGATTTGTAATCAGCACTTTTCACTCCCCATTGTAGGGACAAAGTTCATGTTCATACGTTACCACATCAACTCGCTTGTGCTGTATATGAATATTCAGGTATAGTAACTTGTCAAGTTACCCCATCGCTCGCATAGAAGTCTCCAGGGCTTGGCCGGCAGACACAATTTCTTCATTTTGTATAAGGTCCTCACCCACGTTGGATGGTATCACCCAGTGTTTTTCTCTTGTTGCTTGTCACCGTATCTTACATTGGGCATGATAGCAGAAAGGAGAGCAGACAGTTTCTTTGTCGTAACTCTCGGTAGGCTGTCTCTGCAGCGACTTGCATTGTGTTGCGTTGAGGAAGAAAAACGAGATACTGACAAGACAACTTTATAATTTCACACTCAGAGTGTAACCGAGAGGCAGAATTATTTTGGTCCAATCTTAATAATTTGTTTTCAAACTATTATAATTTTTTTATTTTACTACTTGAAACGCTTCGTGAGGTAGTTGCTTCACTGTAGTACTCGACTTAATTTGCAAACAAGGAGACACAAATACATTGTCGGCTTATTGTAAGTGGTATCTAAACAAACAGGATTCGAAAAGGCACAGGCAATGAAAGACTGTGCTGTCTCGCTGCATCAAATATTTTCTGAGCAATGCAAACAAACCACTGACTAAGGTGCGCGTGTACCTGTATGGTGCACAAACAAGCGGCACCATAGATCTGATTATTTCAGTGCCCTGACTTCACCACTCCGCCACCGCTCGATCGTGTTGTGTTTTCACTTATGATATCTTAGTTTTTCAAGGTGTGCCACGTGACCGTTTTATTGACAGCGCCCCGTGTCCCAAGACAGCTCCTGTCTGTAAGCACACTCACGATGGTCTGTACTTTGGTAAAGGTGGCTACATATGTTCTCATTTTTTGTGCTTTGTAACTGAGTTGGCGCGTTTTAAATTTTGTTCACAACATATAAATCTTACCAAAAAGGAAAAACCCGAAAAATGGCTGGAAAAAACAGACCAAGCATCTAGAGCTGGTCACTACCTCACGAGACTAAAACACATATGGTTTTTAACTGTAGTTCTTTAGTTGCATTTTTACATTAACGTTATTCGGGTTTAATACTTAATAATTGGGACAGAAACATAATAATTCTTCTTACGGATGATTAAAGACCTACTGCAGGGATCTTATTGTCTCTTTCAATGGATGGTTAAATCTCTGATGATTATCTGATCCTGGTATCAGCTAGGTCATTGCTGTTGATCTGGAATGTTTGTCTACACACGAATGCCCATGTCATATCCAGATATAAATGTTTCTTCTTGTGCCGCAACATCAAGCCTGTTGGCTCTAAACAACAGAATACAAGTGACATATTGGCCAAATTCTTTATCCTGGCAGCTAGTTCTCTTTCAGTATTGCATGACCTGTTTCAAAACGAAAGTATGTAATTTCACTTATACAATATTGCCCTTTTGCTTTTGTTTGCAAATGCAATATAAGCCATCACCATCGCGCGGAGTTTTTTTGGGCGGGGGGTTCGTTTTTTTGTGTGTGTTTTTTTGTTTTTTTTTGGGGGGTGGGTGGTTTTTTTTGTTTTTGTATATATCTGAACCTATGGATTGTTCTTTGGAATATCTGGCGAGCTTGAATTCATAGCCGTTGGAACACGACACAAGAAAACAGTTGTGAACTGTCATGCAGGCTCTTGCATCCATTAACTTTTCTCAATATTACTGCTCACACTTTCCTGTTCAAACTTGTCGTTGGTGATCTTTTGTTCAAAAGTTGTCAGCTTTCTCTGTGCAAAGAGTTCATGCATGACAAAACACATTCAATGCTGGGTACAGCATTTTGCAAAAATCAAAGACGGTTGGCACTATGAGTGGTGTTGATATTTGCTTTTGTTATAAAGGTATAAACAAGGAAAAATGAGTCAAGACTTATGTGATCATTTGGCATATTTAGAGGTGATCCTATGCCCAATTCAGTATCTTTGCCTGTATGGATCCCCCAAGCGCCTGTATCCTCTCAAGACCCGAAAGGTCGAGGTGAGATGCAAGCTACAGGGGATCCATACGGGCAAGGATACTGAATTAGGAATAGGATGATCTAAGTATCCTAAACACCAGAATCCATAATGGTTCTACCAAAAAAAATTAAATGAAAATATTAAAAATTAGCATTTTTTCAACCAAAATGTCAAGCTGCCTTTTCCTTCCAAAAGCCATTGCTGGTCTGTGAAGGCTAATGTATCTGGTGGACTGACAGGGTAAAAAAAGCAGCATTTTCATTGGATAATAAAAAATGAGGCTTATACTGGCTTTCATTTGTATTTCAATTATGAGGCTGCATCTTCCCCTGGGAAATACTAGATGTTGCTAGGGTCGCATTTCTCCAGCATTCTAATCGGACAGTTTCAGTACGTTCCTCCATTTTCATGTGGTTACGTCTGTTGAGCACACTGTATGCAAAAGGACTAAAATGCAGTGTGAAGTCAATTCAAATACTACATTTAGGATACTACTTCATAATACGGGCACTCCCGGGACTAATGAAAGTTAGGATACCTAGAATGCTGGGAGCTATGTAAACCTGTTGTTAAATTGTGATGCGAAAACGGTAGCATCAACTATTTGCTACGAAATTTGGAGCCATATTAAAGCCATGCATGAAAGTTCGTTGTGAAATATGCTCTGGGAAGACCGGAGTCATCTGCATTAAGACATATTGTAAACAAGTTTACCACAATCGACCAACAGTCGTAAGCCTTACTGTCCATCCACGGCAACTCTTCAGCGTCTACGTGAAAAACAGGTACGGTAAGCAAACTATAATAGTTGGCAGGAAGTATAGTTGTGAAGCTTTGCCTGTAGGTATCATAACTATTATGCTACAAAATCCTGTAATCTTCCATACACAAATTAAAAAAGTCTGGATCTAGCATTGAAAATATACAAGGAGATATACAATCAACCTTTGTTGCCCGCGGCGATAACACAGAATGAATACACACGAAGAGGGTGCAAACATATTAACCTTTAAGATAAGATGATAAATGAGATACACACTTAGCCATAAGATCACACCACCCGTTGTTATTCTTCTTTGGCGTAAACGAAAGCAGACAGCAAAACTCTGGCCCCATGGCAACTTCTTATGTGAATTTGTTTTAAACAAACTCTTACATTGCCGTTTCCTACAATAGTTGATGTGCTCTGTACCAATATAGCGATGCTAGATATAGATTCCTATCAAACCGGCCATATACATACAAATTAGAAATATGACACTGAAAATGTAAATGTACGGAAATGCTGAAAGAAAAGATACGCAATTGTGATAAGCAAGACATTGCCATCGAAGAACCCTGTGGCCGACTGATTTCCGCTCCTTTGTTGTGAGTTCGGTTGCTTGCCATGACAACCTCGCATGTGGATTATCCAGCTCCCTAATTGTGTAGACCTACCTTTCGGAAACTACCAGAAGATTTTTTATTTCAATCTGCTTTGCCAGCCAGTCGTTTTCCGCCATATGACACTTTTGAATATACGGGAATAAGATAATAAGTCAATTATTCATATAATTACACAATATATTGCATTTGATAATTTCAAGGTCGTTTTTTCAGAGTTTTTGGCTTGCTGGTAACGTAGTTTTACAAATGATAAGATATTCTTAAGAACCTATATGTTAACTCTATTTGCAGCAAGGATTGGATCGAAGACTAATCTTCACTTGGGTTAAATAAGGCATTAAATAAACAAATAGGTGAATGCTTATTCTCCTGGATCATCAATAACATATGGACTGACTATCACTCGCAGTAATTTAGTAGAAATTAAAAATTTTGGTCCTGTAATTTGTTTCGCATAGTCGGTTAATGTTTTTTTGTAAAAGAAATAAAAACACATGTAAATTCTTACAGTAAATTACTAGTGGAGTGCCCAGGGATTGTATATTTAATATTAATACATTTTACTATTATATTATGTCCAAAATAAATTAGCTGTTATAATAAATTATTGAATGTGACCTGCATAGCAGATTCGCTCAGTTTGATATTTCATTTCAGTTAAAGGTACGGAACTAGAAGATAACGATATCTAAGTGAACCAAAATAATTTTTTGCAGCAACAAAAAAGAGCCTGGGCGTGCGTAATAGGCTTATGTATGCTCTGAGACTCTTTGAAACATGCGGTTTTCATGCAGACCAGCATGCAGCTTAACGCGCGAGATACGACATAGTTTCTGAAAACGACCGTGCCTTTTAAAGTGCATGTTAGGGAAAGAAACAGTTGATTCAGATTTGATTTGATTGACAAAATTTCACATATGAGTCTTCAAGCAATATAAGCTTGAAACGATTTGTCCTGTCATCGAAGGATTTCGGTGTATACTTGCCTATTTGCTAAATATCGCGAAATTGAGTAACCCTTGAATCTCTCGAGATTCCCATTCATGAAAAACCGGACCGTGAACTCAGTTTCCCTCGTGCCTTTGTCTTGACTTCCATTTGCAAACCACGTCATTACAAGAGGGTTTTTTCTGGCTTTCCATTGTGCATACTGAACTCTGTGGGCTCATGGCGCACGTTGTAGTGGTGTTGACTAAGTCCAATAATATGAATCATTAAAGGGTTAAGATTGGTGAACAGCTAGCCAACTCTCATGTTAAAAGCCTTGCTGCACACACTGCCCCGTGCTTCAAACTCACATTTTTTGTAGCAAGGCATCGGAATCGAAAAATCTTAATGACTTCATTAATTTTACTATTCACCACGCTACACCAGCTGAGGCATGCCATATAAAACATTGTTTCTGGACATTATACGTGTACTGTAAACCCTAATAAAATCTGTCATGTCAAAGAAAGGTGTACCACCTCTTGCCTCATTGCTTGCATTGTTATATTGCTTTCGTTTGAATGGTCACAGGAGATATCATAGGGGATAGTGGAACAGCTTGGGGATATCTATCTGTTAGTCCATGCTGAGTTGCTGGATAAAAATCAAGTTCCATTTGATCTTAGACTTTCAAGTTGCACGTGCTAATGTTATTATGCAATCGCTATTTTCAGAGTGCATATAATTGAACCTGAACTAATTTCCAAGATAATATGGCAGTTATAATGATGTTATGTTTGTTTTCGTATCCTTACTCAAAAAGCAATTCATGCAGGACTTTCAAATGCACTTGATTACAGTCTAGAACAAGGACGTATTCCATTTGCAAATAGATGATTGAAATTCCAAGGTGACGAACACTCATAATGATAGTGATTTTTTATTGTCTGTCATGAAAATCAAAATGCATTTGATGGAATTGTCAATGTGACAAAACACATTATAAATGTTACCTCGAAAAACGTATGAGTCAGATTTTCACACTGCACCTGACTTATACTCCCGAACACGGATGCTAGGTGGAGATTACATTTGGATAGCTTGCCCTACTTTCCAAATGTGTTTAGATTTTGGTCTTATTTTGGCTAGGACCTTCCCATGACAATTGATGATGGTTGTCTTTGGGATTGCTTCACGCAAAGTTGGGTGACATGGATCCATTTTCAACATGGCAGACGATTTTTTCATTCATCATTTCTGTACGATATCTCGAATCCTCATTAAAGCAGGACATTGATATTGTACGCGATAGTAGCCCTGTGTATGGGCTGTCTTAAAACTGCTCATAGATTGTTACCTAGATTTAGTCCCTAGGTCACAGACTGTCTTTTTAAATGTGATCATCGAATGATAACTCGAGACCAGTTTCAGTTTTATGACATTTGTTATGCATGTAATGAGGGTCCTCCTATGGTCACTATTAAACCGACTAGACCTGCTTCCCAAGGAGCGTGCTTTGGGACACGAAGTAAAGTATGCTTACATTGTTTATGATTGAACTTATTTTGAAGCCTTTTTTCTGGGATTAGAGAGCGATGTTTATTTATTTAGTAATTAATTAATTTATTTATTTATTAATTTATTTATTTATTTATTTACTTAGTTATTTAGTTATTTAGTTATTTATTTATCTATTCATTCATTTGCTCATTTACTTGTGTCTTTATTTGTATGTTTTTATTTATTTATTTGTTTATTTGTTTTCTTAGACTGTCAGCTAGTTATTTAGTTACCATTTGTTTCCCTTTCCTTTACTTCACTTTACTTCTAGACACAAAAATCTACTCCCTGTCCATCGAAAAATTCTGTTGTCCAGAAGAGCATAATTTCAGTCACCGTAGATTGGCTTTGATATTTTTAGTCACTCTCAACCTGCTTTCAGGTGACAAGTCGGTCACCGAAAAAGCATTTGTTAAGACAGGACAATGATACTGCCGAGAGACAGCGATCAATTGAAGCAGCCTCATTCTTACTGCCATCATGCTCAATCTGGAAACTGGCTATATGCAACACCTTACTGTCAACCATGGCTTGTAAGTGAACTAAGAGGACGCAAGTTTCATACTTTAATGAGGCTAATGGGTATGACATATCTGCCACAGTTTGTTACTATATACATATATATATATATATATATATATATATATATATATATATATATATATATATATATATATATATATATATATATATATATATATCTGTGTGTGTGTGTAATTAACCAAGGCACGGATGCTCTGCTGGGTGGAGATAACCAAGAAAATGGAAGATTCGGGAAATTATAATTTTCACCGAGTGAAAAGGTCAGCTCACTCAATATTGTGTAAATCAACATGTAATTAAGTTGATAGATAAGGGATACTAATGCTTAACACGATTTAATCTTCTAAACTACAGTAGTAAGTCTACTGCGGTTTCCGCTCAAGATAACGTTAGTTAACCAGTCAAGATTTCATTCTATACTTTACTGAGGGGGGCATCCCCATGGATGTAATATATGCTGCTTTGAAGATTTGTTTGTACAGAAAATATGGATGCAACTTATCCAGCGTGAGGTTACCAGGAGATTAAAACGGCCCCCTTTTTCCTGGCAGTAAACTTTGCCATGTTTGCATACTGCAATAATGTGGCAGTCAGACTACCGGAGTAAAACATGATGCAACAGCGACTGGTGTAATGCGGACATCACAAAAGGCTTGTTGTACCCAAACACAACAAGTGTTTTGTTTCATATGAACATTAGCAAATAAGTTTTCTTTATGAATGTAACAGATCACTGGTTTTTATACGGATATACCAAATGACTGGCTTCATGTGTACATTTAGACAAGTTAAAGGTCCCTTTACAAAGCAAGCGTTTTGACTTATTAAAGCTGCCAGAAGAAGCACTCCTGCTCTACGGCATGCTCACCTAAGGAAGTTCTGAAACATATCTACAACTCTCAACGCTCCAAATATATTTAACCTTGGAGCCTGTGTATACAGCCCACATATGTCGAAATTCAATGGCAAAAATATTTTTTACGTAGCTATTGGAATAAAATTTTAATGAAATCATATTTAGGCTTAACGTTTGTTACTAGGTACATCGCAGGGAAAGGACCCCGTTTTATGATTTATATCCCAGACTTCTGCTATCCTAATGTAAAAACGTTCACTCAAGAAAGTAGATATTTTCTGAATGTGCAAGTTAATATTATAATTTAAACTCCATGTAATAATGGCAAAAATCTTAGAGCTGAAATTACACATCTTCCTGGTACCAGTTACACTCGTCAAATATTGATTCTTTTTCTGGTTTTTTTTTGGGGGGGGGCATTTGTTAGATTTTATTATTATTAATTTTTTGGTATGTAGGGCGAAAATCATTATTACTGTTCTTCGATATTTTATTTCTATATCTATATCTGCGCACAAAAAAGTAATGGGTCACAGATGCAAAGCTCCTTGCTAACATTTTAATTACACAAGCCCGTCGCTCACTTACCAGTATGCTGCTTTGATCATAAAGGATTTGTCAATTCAGAAAAAAAAAGGCCAATAATATTACCGTTGATTCACGAAACAACAGAGTCCATAACATTTCTGTCAGAACTAGTTTCCTTCGCCTCCGTCCACACTCGTGCCCTTCAGTTTCAATCAAAACTCGTTTTCCTCAGTCTGTTTTGGTGATCAACGGCGTTTTCTATTGGTATATTAGTTTTATCAACAATCAATATGTAATGCCAGACCCGGAACCACAATTAGCCCGCGTGTAATATTTTGCTTGCATTAACGGCATATGTTGCCGATGTATATGTCAAGTGTAACAAGAATTACTGACACCCGTACCTAATAATCATCAACTCTTTTCCCTCTGCAGCAATTGCAGTTTAACTGATTCCCATATATATATCACTGAAACATTTTCTTGTTCATAAAATTAAAATATGTTTTTCACACGAGAGATTTTCAATGAATCATACATATATTGACTTCAAGCACATTATAAAATTAAAGCGGTGTCGTGTCTGTGTGGGAAAAGTTACACATTATTATTACACAGGTATTCAGATTTCACTTCGAAGATTACTATACGCAGGTATCGTTTTGCATGTAGAGACGTGACCATGATGAGCAGGGTTCAAGCTCATTAATGCCACTTAACATGTGCTTCAAGTCGGATTCCCCCCCCCCTACCCTACCCCCGACACTCCTCAGTGAAAGAGGGTTTGTATAGCTGGGTAAAAAGGTCGCACAGCACCCATTTTTTATGCAATTTTTCTTCCGTAAACAACACAGCGATATATCACAAAATATTTCCCACTTTGTCATTTGATCTTTTAATGCATTATCGACATGCATATTTCAGTTTGCGTGATACCGTAGGAAATAATTTATTTGCTTATGTGTCGCCATATAGCCGATTCATCGGAATAAATATTCAGTAATGTTCCTACATAACGTAGCCTGGGCTTCTGTGAGGATCAGCCTGTCCTAGGGGCGTCACCGTCTCTCTGCATCTTTGCAATGGCCTTCATTCAACATACAAGGCTGAACTTACTGAGTAAAAATCAACACCTATTGCAGCTTTTGAGGAGACAAGATCATACACCTTGTATATGACTGATAATATTACACCCAGCTTTGAACCATCAATTGAATGACTTTATTGTTGGACCCAAATCCCTTAAACATGAAGTGTCCCTTACATCTAGGGTATGTGATATTTACCCAGTAAGTGTACTGCACCAAATGTATTTTATTGTTAGTTACATGTAAACAGGAGTTAAGTGTTAATCTGGTCACGGGTACACTTACATGGTCACCTCAATGAAAATGGTGTGATAGAGCACCTTTAGTTTACAAACTGGCTTCTCATTGATTACATGGCAGACACGGAGGACTACAGAACTACCTGTGGCAACTTCAAAATAGGTACGAATTGAATCGCTAAAACTGAATCTGCAGACATAGGACAGATCCATTTGATTATTTTACTGATGCAAAATTCCGTTTGCGTTATAGGGTGTCAATGGAGTCATCATATGCAATACTTCAGAATATAGTTACTGATCTTGATCATTACAGCCCGCTTTGACACTGAGATCTTATGCGACGGCTCATACCAGGCCCTTGTTGGTGAGATCCAAGTACGCACTAATAGCATGTCACATACATTTAATTGTACCGTTAGATGAACTGGCATCGGCATCAAACTCATATCAAAGCAGCGCATGTGGTATGGCAGCATGGATGCTGAGCGCCGGATCAAAGTATCCGTATCCTCTTTTCCTTTGTCTCCAATGATGAATTTATTTCTCGTCCTTTTTTCCTTGGCGATATATGTATTTTTTTCCCTTGACTCTAGATTTCCCCAAAGTTGCCTGAGTTGTTTAGCATTCCTTTCATACTTATGGTGGGTTGTGTACAAAACGTTTTCTCCACCTTTGTCTATGTCTTGTGTGTGTGTGTGTGTGTGTGTGTGTGTGTGTGTGTTTGGGTGTCGTGGTTTTTTTGTTTCCTTTTCGTTTGTTTTTTTGTTTTTTGTTTTTGTTTTTTGTTTTGTTTTTGTTTTTGTTTTTATTTTTGTTTGTATTTTTTGTTTTTGACTGCGTGTCGTACATTTTGGCATCAAGAACATGCTTATACTCATGTACAAAATCCAATAAATTTCATTTCTGTGACAGTAATCTTCGAGGACATACTTTTCGTAATGTTAAGCCCTCCTCAGTCTTTCTTCGTCTGACTGCAGACTGGCTACATGTACAATATTGAAGGCACAGTGGCCACGTACTCATATAAGAAGCGGGTTTAATTGGAAGTGAAGAAAGATTCAGACAAAACTGCGTTTACAGTAAGGTTCACTTTGTTGAATTCAGTATATTTTATATCATATTCTTCACATTGGTATTGGGAGATAAATGTTGCTTTGGCAAATCTGGAATCTCTTTGCTGCCAATGTTGGGTTTGGAATCTATGAATATATATCATGTTTTTCTGTACTATTTGATAAATACTTCATTGGCTATGTTTTGCTGTGGGCTGTATTCTCCGACTCATAGTTATAGTGGAGGTAGAGTGTGTTTATAATGTTCCAGATTCATAAATATCACAAAAACGATGCAGGTATTCTTTACTCTTTTTCTGTAAACTTAGCTGACTGACAAGTCGGGAGAACTAAAAAGTGATAGGCCTACCAAGTCTCCTTTCATTTTTGGCAGAAGCAATAAAATTTGTGTTTTGGGTGGTTAGGCCTATACATTTTGGAAACACTGTGTCTGTAGTTAATGGAGACTATTTCAAAGGTTGAGAGGACCGGTTTAAACCACCAATTGCCTTTTATGGGTGACAGCCTGTCTCAAGTCAGGAGATGAATGTTGATGCTGTGGCAAATCTTGAATATCTTTGCCGTTATTGTTGCGTTTGGAATTGATGAATATGGATCATGTTTTTCCTTACTATTAGGTCAGTCCAGTCCATTGGGTGCTGTCTACTCACAATTAAGTGTTATTTACAGTTACGTCTCACTTACTGGTATTTAAGGCTCACTTATCAAAATGCTGCTTGCGCCTTATAATTAATAACGTCGGTGCAAACCAGCATATGGGTGGTTTTTTTTCCTACATGTGTGGCACACAAAGTCCACATCAGAGATATGTTGATCACATTGACCTCCTATTTTACTTTGACCTCAAATCTCTAGGTTTAAACGCACTGCTAAAGACGAAAAGCAGGCAACTTTTCAAACTGGCAGTCCCTATATATATATATATATATATATATATATATATATATATATATATATATATATATATATATATATATATATATATATATATATATATATATATATATATATATATATATATATATATATGATTTACTGCATGGGAAATCCTCAGAATATACATAACAGACGACAAATGCCACCTAGGGAGTGAAGCTTTTTACTTGCGTCTTTCTATTAACATCGCAACTATTTTGTACATCCCCATTTAATTTCCTTGTTACCTTTAAATCTAAACGTTTCACGGAAGACAAAAAGCAGACGACATTAAAACTTGTAAGTGCTGTACACCTTTATCTACCAGCACTCTATCTTCAGCAAAGACCCTTAAAAGTGTCCCAAGTGTAAGCGTACAAAAAGAATTGTATAATCACCAGCAGAATAACACAGATCTTGGCAAACCATCAGCAGCAAAATCAGTGAAATGTGACGAACTGCACACAGAAATAATGCGCGCTAAGGGAGATCGAGAAAGGGCCAAGGACATCTGCAGCGGCGAGGAACGTCAAACGTGTAAAGCATCGCCCAAAATTGCCGGGGGTGTTTTACATGTACATGTCATATTGGTCATTCCAGAATGTATGACATAGTCGGTCGGATTGTCAGAACAGTTGTCACCTGCTTTTTAAAAAGAAGGAGGAATTTAAGGTGTATTTTTTTTTTTTTTTTTTGTAAAAAAAAAACCACTTAGCATTAATGTAGTGTTGTGATGAAAGTAACAATGTCACTACCATGACGGTGTTTGTATAAAGTTTTGCCTTCCGAAGCCCCTCCATATGAGCAACATCACTGAACATCTTCTATAACAATTTCCACATAGGAGCACAAAATGTACTTGTTTTCTTTTCATTCATTGTCATGAAATCAAAAGAAACTGTTCAATTCTGTATTGCTGTGGCGTTTTATGCCCCAAAAACTTTTTTGCTTTCACGAGATGAACATTTTCATAACTTGAAGGTAGAGCATATGTAAACTGCTCAGTTGTTATATTATTCACAGTATTCTCTTGATTTGAAATTTCGTGTAAAAATTATGTATGATTTTGTCTTTATCCCCCCCATTTACCTTGTGCGTGGTCTTGTGTACCAGCATCTTCATCATTTGTTTAAAGAATGTGACAACAAATTCATTTTTCATGCAGTGGAATTTTTGGTCTCTGCATGAATTGGTATGCTGTAGGATGATGTTTTTTCAATAATACTGCCTCGAAATTAATGACTTGAAGATTCTCTTCACTACTTGCTGCACCAACAGCTACACCCACTGGTCTGGGAAAAGTCAACTCGTGGAAGAGTTAAGCCCTGAGCTTTGTGAACTGTCAGAGCGAATAAAAGTAGCAGAGGCAGTTGTTTGCGACTAGCAATATCTGTTTTATGCTGAACACCGTACACACTGAATGTTGTCTCCTCTAAAGTGTTGGTTTTCTGCAATTTTGGGAAGTACACTTTCACTTTTTTCTCTACAAAGTCTGTTATGGTACCTTGCAGTCCATTGACCAGAGTTTGGGAAAGATTTTTGTTCAAAATGGCAGGTGCGTCTGTCTTCAAGTGGAGTACTTTGGGGGTTGTGCACTTATTCAACTGTTTTGCTTAACCTTTATCTGTTGACGTATACTCTTTCACGTCACCTGAAACAAGCAGAAAAGTATACCTTCACAAATTAAACAACAAATTAAATGTAGTAGCATACTGTTTCATTTAACCCCAAAAATAATTAAAATGAAATAGTTGATTGCCAGCATATCAATGTGACAATTTTGCAGCGTGTTATGGGTATACATTTCATTGTCACCCGAAAGAAAAGAAAGTAGACATATTTTGATAGTATACGTGCATGTAAGTCAAATATAAAATGTCAAATATGTACATTTAAATTTCCCATTAAATACAAGGGAAGATGTACTCCCTTACAATTTGTTGAATATGTAAGAATCAAGTTTTGCTACTTACACAAACATATGTGAAAAACTAGAAAAGAAGATTACTTAACAGCAAATTTGTATGTGTACCTGCAGGTACAACTTGTTTCAAAAGTTGCAATATCAAATGCTCCTACTCAGCATTTTGTAAAAATTTCTTGTCATTTGTTTCAAATTCATAACATGTATGATGGTCAATAAGGAGGTAAAGAAATCGAAAAATTTGACTTCTAGTTCTACTTGTACCATACTTAAGTATATATACAAGCTGACATACAGTTAAGTTATTTATTTTTTATTTTTTTATTTGATTTCTGTACATCGATGATTACCTTATTAAAGTTTAATTGACACATCTGTCTGTTAAAGTTTTGTAGATATTAAAGATTCAAAATGTGGAATACTCCTGAAGCCTTATAAGCATAATTTATATTGCTACACAGCCTGATTCAATTTTATCATACGCGTAATGGTTAAAAACTCCTGGTAGTAATTGGAATCGCATCCTTATCACTTACAGTTGTGAAGATCTTCAAGATTTTAAATTTCAAATTTACCTAATATGCCTAATTTTAAACTTCATCGTTCCTGTACATGAAACGACAAAAACTCCTTATATGGAGATATGCATGCCAAGTTTACGGTTTCTAAGTATAATAGTGTGTGGAAAAAATGTCGAGCAAACTCTTGCGGCAGAGAAAGAAAGATAGAGAAAGCAAGCAAGCAAACAAACAAGGAGAGAAACAAGGAACGGAAGGAAGGAAAGAAAGGGAGAAAGGAAGGAAGGGAAGAAGAGATGGAGGGAGAAAGGGAGGTGAGAGAGAGAAAGAAAGAGTCCCCTCTCATTAAAACAATGTCCTTGTCAAGTTTAATTTAACTTTTGTCGTATAAGTTTTTACCCTCATCATGTACCCCTTACATAACAGTTTTCCCCTGCTTATGTACAGATAGGTGGGGAGCTACAGCATCATTACATGTAACTATAGGGGGGCATAAAAGAGCCAGGGTATTCTAATCACAATATTCAAAGCCACCTACCCCCTCCAGCAAAGAGTCACTAATCCCTTACAATACAAATCATATATATATATATTATTCCATGAGAACTTTGACTTTGTTTTGTTAACAAGTGTAGGCTACCCACTGATCTGAGATGATTCTTGCTACAGAGGGCTCTGGTGGCTATCAGATTACCTTTCCATTCATTTATTAGGTGTCAGGTGCAGATAGCTTGCGTGGGTACGGTCGGGACCCCGCCATATTTAGCAAGTTGAGGCAAGGTTGTCATAGCAGACAGACCTGTTTGTACCTGTGTTTGTACATTTTGTTCTGAGTTTACAGGGCGCCCATCAAATGTGAGTACCGTCTTTTGGTTACTGCAATTCTATTTAACACACTGAATATTGTGAATTTCTGTATTTCGATTTATGGTCATTCTATTATCTTTCCTGAGACTATTGTGTGATATATTGGTTTTCCAAGTGTGAACTGCTCACACACCACACTAATTTGTGATATGTGGCACACGCTGGATCACTTTATCTTTTAATTCTACAAGGCGTGACAAAAATATATGTGGGGTTGTTTATTTC
Organism: Hermodice carunculata; assembly: GCA_964020975.1. NCBI lineage: Eukaryota > Metazoa > Annelida > Polychaeta > Eunicida > Amphinomidae > Hermodice > Hermodice carunculata. Next base: position 86,423,661 of record OZ026617.1, on the reverse strand, counting down.
ACTAATTCATGTAAAAATGTCAAAATCCAAGCATATTTAATGCAAAGTTGCAAAATCTATTTTATAATATAGGAAATGTACATGCTACTTTTTACATATTTACAAACAAAGAAATATTATAACAAAGAAAATTGTGTTTGTCTGCATTTTTTTATCATGACATTATCACTCTAATAAATATGCTGATTTGTTTGGCTTCACATGTACCTAATAGCAATGAGGATTTTTCTTTTTTTCATCACTGCTGCAGAACATGGCAGGATTAATACTAAGAACAGGTGACCAAGTACAAATGACTAATCATATGCAGCAACATCCATTTGGCAACCTCCTGAAAAAGACATTTCCCACTGTCCCTGTCAGCCTGACATATATGAAAGGAAGCAAGATGAAAGTATATATCTATAAAGGCATGCAATGGATTTCTGACAGTGCACTCCAAGATGATCATAAATTTGGCCCAGATGGTATTGAAAAATATTTTCCCTCTGATATAATATTATTGACGCGCTCTCTATTGACTGTAGCTACTGTATTTGTGTCTTTTTGTCCAAAACCACTTCCTAGTAGTCATTACCCTATTTCGCAGTCCGAACTCTTTACTCTCCATAAGCTAACCTGTCCCTGTCTAACTTATATACATAGAAGTTCTATTGTCCATATTGCACACGTTCCTCTGTAAATTTTTGACATAGGCTGTATTAGCCCAAATAAATTAAAGGGTCTTCAGCGGGTAACTGCTCAACATGTTTCGGAGCCTTTTACCCGTACATGTCTCTATGAGTAGCCGCTCTTTGTCTAAGCTAAATGTTCAGCAAAGCCAACCCACATAATAATGAATAAATATGAACGTGGCAATTAATGAATTAGCTAAATATGTTAAGTTTTGCTTATAAATGCAGAGCTTCATATCAAAGAAGAATACCTGTCAAACAAACCATAATTACCAAATTTACATAGTACAGGTTCAGATAAGAACAATTTGACTTACCCCTGAACCAGTATGTACCCTTTCTAGCTGGACAGCTTATCCTATTTAAACCAACCGCCAATGTTTAACTGAAGTGGAAACACGCTGGGGCATTATATTCAGTCCCAGTGATTGTAAAATAACCAGTTGGAGCTAGACCACCTGTACAAACCAAGGGAAATCCTAACAAGGACTGCAACAATGTACATCCTGCACCAGCGATGTAAAACAAAACTGCATGATGACACCTACTCCTTAAACAATTAAGCTCTATTTAACTGTCAACCCTGAGTCAATGTGTCAACTTAATGTGTCAGGTTTGTGACGCTTGAGAAAATACTTCCAATTTTGAGTATTTTTTTAATGTTGAGTACATGTGCATTTAGGCATATCAGAAAAGAATAGAAGTCATTAACATTTATGCCAAAAACATGCTATCCAAACAATTTTTATTAACAGGATTTTAAGTACAATTAGGCAAACATGCAACTGTCGTAGGCCACTTCTTGCTACCTGTAGCCCCTGGGGGTTTACCTAACAGAAAACATGTAAGCCTAAAATGTCTTTTAGTAAATATTAAAACAGAAAGATGCCAAAAGATAAAGTTAAGTAGCAAAACTGACAAGTCTAAAAACTGTAAATTATTGTGGCCAAACTTTCTAATAATCTTTGGATGTTAACAGTAGAATTATAGGGCAAGTCAGAAAAGAATGAAAGTCTTTTGTATTTACGTCAATAGAATGCAATGAAAATATTAACCAGATATCAAGTACAATTGGGCAAGCTTGTAACTGTCGTAGGCCACTTCTTGCTACCTGTAGCCCATGGGGGTTTACCTAACAGAAAACAAGCTAGCCTAAAATGTCTGAAAGGTGAACATTTAAACATAATGATGTCCAAAGATAAAATTAAGTAGCAAAACAGGCAAGTCTAAAATGTCTAAAATTATTGGGCAAGTCAGAAAAGAATGAAAGTCTTTTGTATTTATGGCAAGAGAATGCAATGAAAATATTAACCAGATATCAAGTACAATTAGGCAAGCTTGTAACTGTCGTAGGCCGCTTCTTGCTACCTGTAGCCCCTGGGGGGTTACCTAACAGAAAACAAGCTAGCCTAAAATGTCTGAAAGTTGAACATTTAAACATAATGATGTCAAAAGATAAAATTAAGTAGCAAAACAAGCAAGTCTAAAATCTCTAAAATTATTGAAGCCAAACTTTTTAACCATCTCGGGATATCTACAGCAAAATTTATAAAAATATTTGATCAAAAGTACACCTTTGAAACCTGTCATTAGTGACCTGAATATCCAAGTCCAAAAACACATCTCTGAAACCATCAGAATTGTTACCCTCCAAAGGGATATCTTTTGGGTAAATTTCTTAAGCAATTTCACTGAAATTTTGTACATTTACACAAGCAATGTCATCAATATATCTTGCGTTGTTTGACAATTTTATAGCCATTTGAAAGTCCTTTTTCATCAATTTATCCATTTACTTTTTTAAGCCAGGTTAAATACAAATCTGCCAGTAAAGGGGAGCAGTTGCTGCCCATTGGAATGCCTTTTATTTGTTGAAAAACCAATGGTCCACATTGATCAAAAGCATTATCCAAAAGAACTTTTATAGCATCTAACAAAGTTTCAACTGTGTAAGATTTAACGTTACTTTTTGAATATTGATTGTGTGACCAATATGCTTTCTTTGATTTTAGATACAAACTCGGAAGAATTGCTAATACTCGAAAAACAATTTATTTCACAGTTTCTAGAAATTGCTTTACAGTATTTACGAAAATGACTCCTAATTGCAGTCAAACTCTATGTTACTTCTTTTGATAATTGCTTTGTTGTACATTTTGCAGCACCGGCTATGAATCTAGATTTTAAAGGGTTTTTATGTAATTTGGGTATCGTGAACAAAAGTGGAATAGAAGAGTCCTCTTCAGAAATTTTGATATTAAAATTCCTTTTCATCTCATCTTTATGTGTATCTATCTATGCCTTTAACCTAAATTGTGGATGGCAATGTAAAAATGAAAACGGTAGGCATTGGAAATGACAAGTGGAAGATACAATGATAGCATCACAAAATTGAAAAGTACTGTGGCAAAAGTGACTCTGTGTGAAGGTGTTGATTTTAAGTGAGATAAACCTGTGATAAGTTCGTGTTTCATAGAGATAGTTGCTGTTGGTGGCAATGAAATAGAGGAAGTTGTAACAAGGTCATCCCGCTGTGAACAAATAGTGGCGTGGACTGCATCATCAGGGACATTTATCCGTTGCCAAATTGATAGCCTTCGAAAACCATTTGAGGTGACACAGCAAGTTGATACTACTACCGAAACACCATCTGATGTTATTAGAAAAACATGTGAGATGACACACCTACAAGAGGACACTGCTACTTCGACACCATCTGATGATGTTCAACTGCATGAAGACGATCACAATGAATTAGCATGTATACTTGAGACAATGTATGCTGATGCCCCAGATGAATATAAAGCTCTGCTTTCTGGCCAGTATAAAGCAAGTAATTGCAGCGATCTCAGGGACATGCAATGGAGGAAGGACGTTATTAGCATTTGTTTAAACATGTACATAACAAGCAGAAAATAATATCAACATCTGTTTTGTAGTTCCATGTTTCCTCTTCCATCTGGCAGACAACTAAAACGTGGATGTATGAATCAACCAAAAAAGCTCAGGTGCCTCCTGAAGGTGGTCAGGTGGCATTCGTCATGATGAATGGGCTATGCAACAGGCTAAGTCCATCTGTGTGAAAAACAAAATGATTTGTTGAACATACTGAAACAGGTAAAAGTTACACGATGGCTCGCAACACATGCCTTACAAATAACCTTTTTTGGTTATACACGATTCAGTTTTCCTATCTGCCATATTGCTATAATTGGATTCAAAGCACATGACGTACATGTTCTTATTTGGGACACTATAAGGAATCTAATGGACCGGGGATTCCAAATTGATTATACAAGATGGTGCTGAGGAGAACCGCCGTTTTATAAAACCTCACTTCAAAGATAATCCTGGTCTCAGTAAGTATATGTGTCCTAATCTGGTAAAACCTTCAAGAGATAATTTTTAGTCCAAGATTACTCCAACTGCATCCAGAAATTAAGAAATAGTCTCTTAAACATTGGCTCAGCATATAAACACAACTGCAATATAATAAAAACAAAACACTAATTGTGTTGCAGCAATTAATTGATGCTGGGGATTGGGCCAGAGAAGCTAACAGTAGAAAAATGATACAGATCATTACACACTCTCAACCTATATCCATATTCTGAAATAGGTTACCATCTAAGTCACTTTTTAATGAAAGTATCAACTCGCTTAAGGCAATGTTAGCTCAAAGAATGGTAAATGGAGATAAGGTCTGATGTTTTGGTGCCCCGGGCAAATTTAAAAACAAGCTGCTTCCCACAATTTTTGGGAAGACCTAAAATCACTTATTTTAGATTTTCAACAAGTTGTCCGATTGCATATTGCACAGTTTGCACACAGTGCCATACATGCTCATCGATTCAACAGTATTCAGCAGTGATGCTAGAAATAATGTCTTTTGTCAAAAGCGAGGCATGTTAAATGGGAATATAACTCATCCAACATTTGCACAGTACTGCTCAACAATAAATTCTATCATCTTGGGTCAAACCCTAAAACCATGAGGAAGGAACTCAAATACTGGAATAGCAGCAGCACTCCCTCTACAATTTTATGCTAGGCAGCCACTGAAAAAAAAAGAATATCACTGAATGACAAAAAAAGAAATGCCTCTCGAAGAGAAAAATATTTGACATTCACAACGGAGACTTACACATTAAAGCTTGCATTTATTGGTCTAGCTGTTCATCTCTTACATATGTATAAATGACCATCACTGAAGGAAAAATAATTGAATTCCATTGAGAGTGAAAAATATGTAACATTTATTAAGTTGACTTACACATTAATGCATCCATATAAGCCTATTGGTCCAGCTGTTCCTACAATATAAAAAGAAGAGACCCATGGGCCTACTACTCTGCTGACTTGTAAGGGAATAGAACAATATAGAAATTCGAAACAAGGCATATTCCTTGAACTGATATTTTTACTCTATGACCATGAATTCTTTTTTACTTATTCATATGTACAGGGGATAGCATGCTTTTATTGAAGTGTAATTAGAAATTAAGTCATGGTAAACACACAAATCTAATTACTTCAGCATGGCATGTAAGATGTTCATAGTGCAAAATTTGAGCAAAATACATGGAGGGATTCTGGTGATATTGCAGTAAAGAAACCTAACGGACATCTAATCAGACTGTCATTTGCGCAAATTAGGTCAGGGTCACACCAAAATCTAAAAAGTTCGTCTGCCATGTAAGATATTCATACTGCAAAATTTGAGCAAAATACATTGAGGCATGCTGTAGATATCGCGGTAAGGAGAAAACGCACACCCGGAGAGACGGACGGAAATATGGAAGGAGGGCCAACCCAAAAACATAAAGGATCCCACCCCCATGGGACCCTTGAAAATAGATAAAAACCTAAAAAAGGTCATTTGTCCACATCGTGGATTGGAACGAAGTAACGCCATTTCAACAACAAAATTAACTGTGTTTCCTTCTCAATTTTAAATGTATGTACTTACTAGGCGTTGAGTGTTACTTTCTGGAATTAAGTGTCTCCATTTCCAGTTTGGTGCCAAAAAGGGACACTGGCTCATCACCTGGTGGGAGAGGTCAACCAAGGCATACAATGAAGGTGGCACCATGAGTTGATAGAATGCCATTAGCTAGTTGATTTACAGTCTGTACAAGGTCACCTGGAAAATAGAAGATATTGGAAGAATGATGCGGTCATGAAGGGCCTTGCCAGGATATGATAAATATTATATGCTGCCATGTAACTTGTACACGCTGTTTACCACAAATGGGTAACTATTGAAGTCACTAGGCCATAACCTAGAGAAAATTATAGCAAAATCATGTTATTGTGAAAAAATCTATATTTAATCGGTTGCCATGGCAACCAATTGCTGTTTACTGCAAATGGGTTCCTCATAATGGCACTTAGCATCGTGTATGCCGATGTCAAGTCAGTATGCTGTAACTGAAATGTATACAGCATGTTATGACAGAAACTTGTTTTTGCACAAATATGAAAATATAAATCTGGTACCACGGTAACTGATTGTTGATGTTCAACCCCAATAGTTTTCTAATATAATGTTAGTTACTATTGCATGTTTATGTGCAGTCAGTGTGCTGTAATTAAAACTTGCAGTAAATTGGGATAAAACAAAATTAATTAAATATATTTTGAGGCAAATCTAAAAGTTTGAACCCATTTCGATGGAACCAATTGTTGATAGTCGCCTCAAATGGGTTTATAACAAGGTGTATTAATGTTGTATATCTTCATGTTAAGTCCATATGATGTAATATAGCCCTATTTTACAGCAAGTTATGACAATTTTTAAAAAATAAAATTTAAATATGTTAATCCGTTGCCATGACAAAGAATTGATGATGACCTGAAATGGGTTGGTATGCATGTGACTTACCTTTGTATATATATTGTGTGCTCAGTATGCAATAACTTAAAGGGCAGGTCTCAAAAAGGAAAACCAGATATATTTCACCTAATTTGACTCCCCTCTATACGATAACATGAAAATTACCAAGATTTTCGGCTCTGTATTCAAAGTTATTGCTGTTTTAAACTGCTCATTGCATCCTTGTGAACAAAAAGCGGAGATCGTGCTTTTCCGGAAAGCGTAATAAATATTCATTAAATAGATCATGTGACCTAGAGTTGTCCGATGCAAAATGGCGGCACGCCTGAAGCGGGCCAGTGTGTAGTCAACAGTGCTGCGTGAAATTCTGCAGCAAGACAAACTTGGACCGCGTTTTCCTGTTCAGTTTCCCAAGGGATGATACTTTGTGGAAACAATGGGTCAAGTTTGTCAAATCATGGAGGTATTACCTCCATGGTCAAATGCAAACGAAGTGATGACTGGGTGCCTGGGTCTGGGATATACATGTATGCTCGTAGTACCGTACCATTTTACTATTCACGATTTCGACCATGTCAGGCAAAGTAGCTTAGTAGGCCTACTATCGAAGTCGTCAAGAGAAGACACACCAGCCCAGGGCACCAAGCCGCAGGTCAAAGTCAAAGTCCGAGTTTTCAACCTGATAACTGCGCATCCAGAATGAAGTCGACTCAACTCCGTTCTCTTCACAGACAGGACTTCATGTGTACAGTGATGACTGACAGCACATGACGACTTGAGCACCTTGGCTTGGTACCGGAGTCATTAATCTGTCAAACCAAATCCCCCCCCTCCCCCAATCTGTTTGCCTGCCTGTCTGATCACCCAAACAGAAGCTTTATTTTTTAAAGAATCAATTGCAGTTCTATGTGTCAAAGGAACTCCAAAACTCATGCAGAATTTGTCTGAAAATGCACTAAAAAAAAAAAAGCAATACTGTTGGTAGAATAGCCTAGTAGTGATAAACACATATTTACTTTTTCAGCATTATTATTTTTCTTCCATTGTCAATATCAAGGCTGTTGATATTTGGAGTGAATGCGATATTTAATACAGAGAAACTTAAACCCAATTCTGTAAGCCCATGTACCGTTTGAGCACTATCAATATGGCATATCAATAGTACATCTATATGAGAAAAAAAACACCCGATTGAATATTTCTATTGATTCTATAGATTTAGCTTTGACTGAATATTATTTATTTATTTTTTTTTATTTCTTTATTTATTTGTTTATTTATTTATTTATTTATTTATTTATTTATTTATTTATTTATTTATTTATTTATTTATTTATTTATTTATTTATTTTGGCTTACGAGTTTGACCAGGGCTTCCAAAGTTGTCAGTTTTATGCAGTATACTTAATGGTATTAAAGATCTCATTCAGAAAAAAATTATCTCGTTGAAAAATTCTCACAAAGCATTTCAAAAAAGGTAACTTGTGTATTGCACAAACCTGGTCATGGATTTGATGGAATGGCACCACTATTGGGGTGTTCGTAAAAAAACAAACCCGTTGGGAACTGTACTAAAATCAAGGTCAAGAATGCGCACAGCCGGACAGATGTACAACCCGAAAATAGAAGGGGCCCTCCCCCCCCCCCCTCCATGGGAACGACCCTTTAAAAAAAACAACAACAACAATAGCAAAACCTGGAGAACAGATTTATTGAAGTCAAGAATTCATAGTATTGGCAACGAGCACAGTGGTCATCCACTTGTAAGGCCTCTGTCAATAATGTGTCCATCCCTCTTAAAAGGCCATTCTTGTGAAAAAAAAAAAGTGTTGCATTACAATTACATTGTCTGTATGTGGAAAGTGTATCCTTCTTGTAAGGTGGAGAGCACTTTTCAGCTGCAGTGGCAGTGGCCTTAGAAGGGGGAAAACCAATGTAAATTGAATTGTTACCCTTCTCAAGAATTTGTTTCTTATAAATGTACGCAAGTTTTTGAATTGATCACAGTTTTTGGGCAAATTTGAAATTCAATCAACTGAAAAATCATTTATATTTTCGAGGGCAAAATTTTTTTAAATACACCCAAACCAGCATTTTCCCATTTTTACTTGCTGAATTTTCAACATAGATATTAAATTCCCACCCCCACCCCCACCCCCCAAATATTCCAGACTACCACCACTCAGGAAGAAAATTGAACATTTGACATTTGTTGGTGCTGTAAATATAATTTATTGTGAAGATAATGAATATATTTTCTTCCTCTTCATTAAATTATCCATCACATACCATAGGTGGTGCCACTAGTATTTCACATCCTTATCACCTTTCATCTCGGCAATACGCCTGTAATGTTACACTGATATATATGTACAATTAAACATCCAAACAAACTACATGTGCACATATATACGAATTAATAATCTTGTGAAGTTTCATGACTGTGGGTCCAATAATTTTGGATGTACGCACAATATAAGTTTCATGTTACAAGTGAGACATACAAATCGATAAGAACAAATCTATATCACCCCTTGCTGGGGGCATTAAAAGAAAGAGAAGGAACTGCACATTTTATATATATATATATATATATATATATATATATATATATATATATATATATATATATATATATATATATATATATATATATATATATATAGTATATGCAACAGTTTATAATATTTCTCAACCCTTACTTTATCATGTTTATTCTAAAGAGCAATGAGGGTAAGAATAGCAACAAGAGGTCCATGGGCCTCGTGCTTTGCTGTCACCAAGGCTAAATATTGCAGTTACATCTTGATTTCTAATTTCCTGAAATGCATGCCCTCCATAACCTTGAGAAAGTGGTCAAGATCATCTATGTCATGCAATAGGAGACCTCCAACTGTTACTAGACATTTTGAATTTAATGTGTTTTCAACAGATTTTGGTCCATATCTTCAATTATACTGTAGGTGGCACCACCAAATTTCAACAGGTGCAACCTACTTGACCTTGATTTTTATACCCTTTTTAAGTCCTGAAAGTTATATGGAGTTGACTTGAAAACTGTAGACTGTATGGCGATGCACTGACAAACACGAGTGATTATGTACGCTCTGCGACCTTTGGTCAGCAGAGCTAAAAGAAGGGAAAATTATCCTTTGTTTTCTGTGCTGTGCAAGAGTATCAAAAAAGGTTGTCAATATTAGCAAGCAATCAGAGTGTGGTGATGTTGGCAACTGGAAAAAGGCCATTTCACTACACCTACACTGGTGTGCAGCATCTACAGATGCTAAATATACAAGGACAAGCAGAAGTAATACAAGCAAAAGGGAGGCCACACTACACCACATACAGAATAAAGCAAAGCACCCAAATTTTGAAAACCAGATATAATAGACCTAAGCTTGCCAAATTCAAACGGGGAAACAAACCATTTTTTGCCTTACAGTGACTGATTTTGACCTAATATTTCAAGATCACTTGAGCTTTAAAAAGAAAACAACCACATAAAGGATACTGAGAGAAACATGCTTATTCATGGCTGTATCAGTGCTCATGTGCTTACACTCAATGGTTCACATCCTGTCTCCATGTAAAGTCTGTTGTTTGGTGTCCCTCTCATTGCCCCAGTCACTACCCGGGCTGCAGCCAGTTGAACCCCTTCAAGCATAGTTTGTTCAGCTTGTGTACAGTTAGCCCAGACTACATGACCATATTCCATCAAAGGTCGGATAAAGGATATATATATAGTTTCAAGAGTAGACCTGTCTAGACATGATTATAGACTACGCATGATATTTACCAGTTTCGAACTCTTTTCGACTAGGGATTCAATGTGGGAAAACCAAGTTAAGTCATTTTGTACAATTAAACCCAAATGCTTGCGTTCATTAACATCTGTAATTACTTGATCTTTGAAATAAAGGGAAAGGGTGATCTCTTTGTATCCTTTTCCGAGAAATTAACATATGTTTTGTTTTGCTGGGATAAAAAGTTACGAGCCATTTTTCCGCCCAGTCACAATTTTTTTCTAAATCTTCATTAGGTTTACCTGCTGTTGTGCCGGGGTCATTAACCTCAAGAAATAATGTAAAATAATCGGCAAATAGTATGATATGTGAATTAACAATGTTTGCTATATCATTAATGTAAATTAAGAAGAGTATGAGCATGGGTTGTTCAAACAACTCTGTTGTAATAATATGAATGACCTAGACATTTGCTCTAGGTCAGTGCTTGAGGAACAGAGGAATTATTCAAATTTAGATCAAACAGCAATATATTGGCATGGTGACGTCAGAGCATTAGCTCTATGGGCCTCTTGTGATTAAAAAAAACCCAAACAAATTATATGTTTCAAAATTTTTGACATCCCCAAAGTGTTACTCAGATTACGGCAGAACTTGGTGGAAATGTTCCTTGTGGAGGGGTCAAACCAGATTGGTTACCAGCTACATGTTGTTGCTAAGAATCCCCAATTTAACACATTTTTTTTCAATTCGGCCACTTGTTGGCTAATGCATACCTTTCTATTGATTAACATGCATGTCACTGGGGATGTCAATGGTAATTCACATTTTGGAGCGCATGTGCTTCAAATCCACAAGCCAGATTCACTTCAAAATTGGTGGGGATGAACTTGAGTGGGTTTCCATCAAATTTACTCAAATGGTCAAGTTCCGGTAAATTTGGATTTTTTATCATTTTTTTTGTTCACTTATTGGTCCAATCGTAAAAAACTCCTGTCTGGAAGCGCATTGGTAAATGCTTCAAAGTTGTATTCAGACACATCTGCGCAGCCCCTAGACCTTGCCCCTAGACCTTAACTGATACAACAGGTAGTGCTGCAACTTTTTGTCCCTGCACACATGTATGTGTATGAATGGTTCAATGAGTTGAATCCGTAAAAGGGCCCTGGGGAAGATGATCGTCAGCTGACATAAAATAAGGCCTATCTATAATATTTTTTTTTCGGTTTTGTCATGTTCGTTTTCTTTCTCTCCAAGTCTGTCATCAAGATAAAGTTCTTTGAAGGGTCAAGCCAAGTTGTTCACTACGTGAGGTGGCGTTACCGTGGATCCCTGAGACTTTTTCTATAAGGGTACTTATTAGTCAATGCCCACATTACAGAAGCTTATCAATGAAGATTACAATGGAAATTTTCATGTTTGACTTTTTCTCCAAAACCACCGGTTACATGTACTTCCTGATGACGCTGTACGTTGGGCGAATGTTTACTAAATTATTTTTGTTCAAATGGTAATACCACAGCGAGTTTGGTGTTTATTGTTATTATTATTAATATTGGGGGGGGGGGCGCGGTTAGGCAATGGCAACACTCTCTAGGTGGCTAATTGGCTTCTCTTACTACTGCCCAGCTCCGGCGGGGTCCCCAGATTTTGCACCCTCGAGGAGACAGAAAGATGCTGTCCGAGGGAGGGTGATGGTGACTTGAGTGCAAAATCTTCTCTGAAATGCAGGGACAACTTTTCAAAGTTGATTAAGCACACAGCTGGGTATGAAAGTGAGACGCAGAAAGTACATACCTCCCTTTGAACTCATTCTTAAAGTGACATAGCTACTTTCATAACTTTTACTAGTCACATGATAACTTGAGAGCCATTTAAACTGAGCCTTTGATGTTATGCATACCACGGTGGTCCTTTATGAGGGCCAGGCATAGACACTATAGTAACCTTGACATCATTGTCAAGGTCACAGAATCACTATAGTGTAGTAAGGTTTTCAGTGGATAACACTGCAACTATTTTAGGTAGGACTTTGGAATTGCACAAGGAAGTAGTCCTGTATGAGGGCCAGCTATACAATGCATAAATGACCTTGACCACATTCCCAAATTAAAATGGGCGCTTCCATAATTTGGACTACTCTGATCAGCCGATTAACATAAGAATTATTTGAGCTAGGCCTATGACTTTGATGCTGGACAAAGTGGTGGTCCACTATGAGGGCAAGACAGGCATTAGGCTCACATGAGTAAGGGTGAGCTTCAGCCCATTCCCAAGGTCGCAGAGATACTTTGATAAATTTATTTGTGCACTTGATCACTTCAGAACTAGCACTCCTATGTACTTTGATAACGCCAAAACTATTCCTTTGATGTACTTATGGGGCGGCTTCTGTATATAGGCCTATATGTGTGTGTGTATACATGTACATGTAGACGTATATATTTTATGTAGGCCTACCGGTACCGCGCAAATCAGCCGTCGGACCAATGGGCTTTGGGACCAATACTGCAATAGATCGTCGGACTGTCGAGCTGTAGCCTAACCACAGACTACCGTTAAAATGTAGGCCCAAAGTTAAACCTCTCTTGTACTCCGAGTCCTAGACACACACGTACAGACACAGAGAGAGAGAATCGTAAAGCAAACAGATCTAATTTTAGCGTATTTATACTGTTACAGAATCATCAATTTTTACAACCCTCAGTTGAGGGAAGTTGAGGTAAACTATGCAACAGCCCAAAATATGAACGTCTATAGATCTTCATGCACCTGGTCTGTCACTATTGTCCATTGGGCAGTGTTTGACCCGCTAATACGAAAATGGAATTATATATTAAAGAGAGTTTTTTTCGTCAGATGTAACACAATACGACATATGTGCATCAAATATATTTCCAAGTCGTTATATTTACATGAATAACCAGTGTTGTTGAGAGAGAGAGAGAGAGAGAGAGAGAGCACATGTGTATACGGCTACTTAGTTGTGTCAGCGATACGGACTACAGCAGCCCCGCAGCTAATACGGATGTGTCTTGATCAACATGTTCTGTGAAATGGTGTAACATATTGTCATCACATTCACAGTTGGCGGAGCTGCATGCAAGTTGCAACACGCTCGCCTTTCACCTCTGCGGTCCGGGTTCGATTCGCTGCAGGCGAAGCAAGTAGAAATTACATCGTGCCCACATGCACCATGACGGCACAGTCGTGGTTGATTCACCTGTTCATGGTACCATGGACCTACTATCCAGTAGATAGTAGGTCCATGATTGATGGTACACATTCTGTCAGGCTATAGGTAGGGCGCGGCACGCTGATGCTGTCTGCATGTGGCACCATGTTAAAACGATTGCAACAATTCCTAATACATGTGTAGATGAGGAGTATTTTGTTGCCGACGAACGTAATTAAACTCGTTGTGTTTACACTTGTGAGAAAGAGCATAACATCTACTTTCAACCAATATAACTCATTTTAGTATTAAGGTTTCCGTTTTCAACCTACCCCACCCTGAAAAAAGGGTAAAATATGCCTTGCGGCGGCCGCGGGGACAACTTTCTCGAGCGCGGCACACAAAAACATGCTATTTTCCACGGAGTTTCGCATCGCACAGACTGGATCATTTGTCATCAATGACATGTCATTACAAAGCTAGCGACGTGAAGATTCTAAATCCGTTTGATCCTTTTTCCCCCGTGAATTTCGAATCTTAAATCAATTTTAATTAAAACTTAATACTTTTCGCAAAAATTGTTAACTGTGTCAGCAAACTTAGGATCAAACGGATTTTTAAAGCTCAAAATCCCGGCTTTCTAGTGGTAAAAACCGCTTTTTACGAAAATAAAAAACGCCGATGCGAAGAAGCTCTGCAGAGACCATGTCCGTATAAATAGCGGCGACGCGTCAGTGAGGCTGTCCATCATGGCGTCGACGGGTGAGGTGAGTACGCTCTTCGTCACTGAGATTTGTCATCGATTGTTTTGCATCGTCCACGATCAAAAACAACCCATTTGTTCAATAAAAACTTGAAAATGAAGGTCCCTATAATGGTTTTAGAGTAGTTTAGTGTCAGGTAAGTATAAAACACAGGCTGGAAATTAAGTTGATGTGGGACTGGAAAAAAGCGTCTGCTACCAGTCTAACGGAAAAAAGCCAAGCCATATTTTCATAGAGCTGCAAAATAATGAATTCTGTTCGAAGCAGAAAAATAGTATCCCAGAATGTTTCCAGTATTTATTTAGATTAGTTAATTGTGATGTTTGATCACCGATGGCTTTAAATTAGCTAAGATGATGACGGATTATAATCCCAACTCGCTTCGCTGTTCATGCCAGCTGTAGCAGGTGAGCGATAATTCAGGACAAATGAGCAAAGATTAATAGCATAGCGCTGAAAGTGAAACAGCAGGTGATGTTTTCCTTCTCATATGCAGTGACATTCAGACCAAATAAAGTCTGTTTGAGGCTAAAGTAAGAATAACACGTCCATGAATGTTCCTTAGGCATAAACATTATCAACTGGTCCACTGAATTCAGTGCTGAAGTATATTATAGGCCTATTTTGAATCTTAATAAAATAAAATTATGCATCTCTTCCGCTGTAGATTCTAGAAACTTCAAAATTGTTTTATGTGATTATGGGTAGGCAGGGCTAAGGAGCAGTGACAGTGCTCTTTTCCAGGCTCCCGCTTGGTTCTTATTGTGAAGCTTTTTTTCATAAAAATCAGTTAACTTGCTTACTTTTCAGCTCGAGTGTATTGGTATTCGAATGGAACATGATGAAAATAAATTAGGAAATTTCAATCAACACTGCAGCAATAGAAACAAATGATTCAATTATAATCATGTAACATGAAATTGAAAAGCTTGAGATCTGAAACAGTATTTCTAAATGCAAAATTATGCATTGCTTGCCAATAACAAAATTTAAAGTTGATATCACAGACATAGTTAACTCCCTCACCCCTGCCCCAAAGATAAAAAGAAGATTCATTTTTATACATTGAAGAAATTTTAATGTAACGGCATGTAAAAATTTAGATCTTTTAAAAAAATCTTAATCAGAATTCTTTCATCAACTTGTATTTTGATGTCTTGAATGCCTGTGGTTCATTTAGTTTGTTTGACATTTAAATCTTTTTAAAATGTTTTAATTTGAAATTAAAACAATGGAATTAGTCTTTATTTCTCTAGTGAAACTCCTTTCCACCTTTGTGCAAAGAAACATTGGAAGAAGCAAGCAGAGTCAGTTGCAGGTAGGCCTACATAAAATAGTGAAGTAGTTTTAGTTTTTATCACACTATTTGGTTTGCCATTTCATATAGGCCTACAGACACATTCAAAGTAGTAGGTTTAAGCAGTTACATTAACAAGTAGGCCTAGATGTATCATTAAGTTCTGTTTTTTTTTTTATCAAAATCTATTCCCTGTCCAGACACCAATATTTAAAGTAGCAGAACTGATTAATGTCAGAATTGCTCACATTAAATTGAATTAAATGGATTTTCATCCTGTTCCATTCCAATTGTCAAACACAGAATATTTAATGAAGCAGCATAAATCAATTAAAAGTAGGCCCACATAGATCAAAACTTCCATGATTAGTTTTGTATGTTTTTTAATCACACTCCTCTCATCTGTCATACAGAGAAACTAGCAGGATAAATCACCAAGAAGTAGGCCTACATTATGAAGTTATAAAACAATGCCTCTGAAACTCAATTTTTAAATCTTATTTTCAGCTGAATCATATTACCAGAGAGGAACCCATCCCTTGAACCCTAGGTAAGCAGTTTTGATTATGAATAGTTATAGATAGTGTTTGCCAGAATAGTTCAGCTTGATGAATATCTGGTAGAACATCTTCATAAAATCTAATTTTGGTGATGGCAAAATGTTTCTTGTTTGTCACTGTAGAGTATCCAGTTTCACAGAACATGAGAATATGTTTGCATGAGGTAGAGGTGATGCATTTGTCAGCAACCATGTGCAAAAAACTGTTTTCATGACTATGAACATGTATGTATTTTGATGCATGTTTCAAAGTGCATGATTTCTTTTTATAGGCCTATGGATGCCAATTTTCATATTTAACAGGGCTCTTGTTTGACTTTTCAAAATCTTGCAGTTTGGTGAAATTTGTTCATTGCTCCTAAAAATAATGTTACCAATTCTGTAACTTCAGCTTATTGAATTATCAAATTTATATTAGTCGACACAGTTATGCCCACTGTTATTACTAGCAAAATGCTTACATGTTGATTCTCATTGTTGAGAACTCATGCCTCCGTTGTGTTTGGTTTTACTGGCTTGTATTTGGGAAGTTGTAAAGTATAATTGTCATTAACTCTGGTTCACCTGTGTGTGATGGTTCCAGAGGGATGACCTTTATGCGCCAAGAGACCACCCATTGCACTTTGGGTATCTGAGTCTGTGCACCTTGGTATCGACTTGACCATGATACATTTCATTGTAAACCAGTAAGAAAATCACATGCAACATGGCTGTTTTGTGTGTGTGTGGTATACTGTGCACTGTAAGATGTGAAGTTGTTTGTATGCATGTGTTATATTTTTGTGGAACGATGTACACTGTAAAATATACAAAATTTATCTTCATGCATGGGGCAAAAGCTGATAAATCTATTTTTTCCAAATCTTATCAAAAAGGTAATTATTTTCAAAACATAAACATGGTCTCACATTAGCATGTTGATGTTTGTTGACAAAAACATAGTTCAACATGTAACATGCAAATAAAAGTATTGGTATAGTTGGGTAAGTTAATGTTGAAAGGTTTATTGCTAAAGATACATTTTCACTTATTTAAAAAATTCTTAGGATTACATATGTAAAAAAAATTCAAACATAAGTTTAGGTCATTCTTATGAATAGGCCTATGTGTAGGACTGTTGTGAACAGAGCGATGCATGTCCTTAAATACTGTGTGTATCCAAAGGTGAAAATTTTTATAGAGCTGGGGACTCTGGTCTGTTTTGGGGGATGGGGGTGGGGATGGGGTCTTATAGATCTTAATGATGTGTGTGTGTGTGGGGGGGGGTGATGGTGATGTAAATTCTTGGAACTTAAATTACAGTCACAGTTAACATGAACATTTGGCCTTGCTTTTAATGTTTTCTTTATCTTTCTCTGATTTAATACTTCATACAAGTTTTTGTTTTCATGTTCGATATTAGAAGAAAATTTCAGACCCTTTACATTGTAGATTGGTAATCAGATACCTTCACCATACAGGGAAAGTTTCACTTTGCTGCCACAATTCAGATGGATTGTTTCTCAAAATTAGATACAGTATTGCATTATAAAACAAAGATTGGCTGACTAGATTGCATACAACAAGAAATTGTCATGTACATCACATGATGCTAACACTTTGTATTAAAGGAATTTAATGTGTCATATGGCATGACAACTTTATATTTTGTTGTGAATTATGGTCATAATAGGGCATTCAGGTTTTTTTGCCCAAATACATTTTCGAATTGCCTCGATCAATTTTGATCATATCTGATGCATCAATATTATCAGAAATAATAGATAATATATTAGAATTTCACTTCAGTGTCACATATACATTAGTAATTTTGCAACAAAGGTGAATTTGTTGTATTTGCTGGGCTGTATAGGCAGTCAGTTTTTAGGTTAGGTGGGCAGGGGGAAACATCCATGTGGTTGCTTATCTCATAGCTTTTTAGGTTAAATATATGAAACAAATCTTTCTGGTGCTATGATAGACATGTATTGTGAAGAAAACATTGCATCTATGATGTAGGAAAAGGTTCTGATCACAATCCTAGGGATGAAGAGCTTACTTTCAAATGGCCCACTGTTTAAGTTGATCAGGAGGATCCTTGTATTAAATGTATGTGTTTTATCATTATATGTTGCAGTTGGCAAGCCACAGACCAGACGGTGAAGGAGATGTACCCCTGTTGGATCCTGTTTGCGAAGAAGCTGGCATGTCTGTGGAATCATGAATGAAATGTATCCAGGGACTGTCACTGTAGATTCCATTCTCCCTTTTGGATCCTAATATTCACCAAAGATAAATGTGGAAGTAGCAGTATTTCAGGGGGTTTGGTACATCAATCATAAGAAAAAATTAGGAAATCAGCTTGGATCTCCAAAGATTCAGAACAGATGGTCAGGTGAAAAAGCCCATGACACCTGCAATGAGGACAATGTCGGCCCAATCCTGTATCGATTTTCAAAGTCTGTAATTTTGCTTGAAATAAATTTAATAAATGTATCAATATGAATATATTGTTGACTGTCAGAGTTTAAAACATATTTGAAATTTCAAGGTTCAACTTTGAAAACTTTTCAAAATATGGATCCTTTAAATAGGACCAAAAATAGGCATTTGCAGTGATGTCGGCTACAAAAATGGCTAAGTCCAGTGTCTGGAAACAGAATTTTACACCCTTGAAATTTCAGAATAATGTTCAAATATCTTAATTATCCATGGTATTCTCATTAAATGCACTGTTTTATGTATAAAAATCAGGAACAGGTGACATGATGCAATGTGTATCTTATGATTATGGGCATAAAAGGTGATTTTCGATTTAAAGGGCTAAAACCTGTTTTCGGGTCGGGACGCGGGTCGCATCCCGGGTCCGAGGGTTATAGTGATGTATTATTTAGTAAATTATAGTATTTGATGTATTTTATAGTGTTTTGCACTGAAATGATGCTTATAAGATTTATTTTCCTGCATTGTGTATTATATTATGGCAATTTCTGTCCCTGTGTATTGTTTTGAAAAACATATGGCTAAAGTAGTGAATTTGCCCTATTTTGACCACTTCCATGGCAACCAACCCCTGTCTTGACTTTCATAGTGTGTGATTTTGCTTAAAATGAACCCTGAAAGTGTATAATTTCGAATTTGGGAGTAACTTTTACATTTTTAAAGTTGAAGACCTCAACCTTTTCAAGATCTGGGTCTGTCAAAATGGAAGAAAATTGGCATTTTCGGGTGTGCCGCTTGAAAAATTGGCTAAATCCAGTTCTGGAAGTGGAAGTTTGCACCCTTGAAATTTTAAAATAATATTCAAATATCTTCATTATCAATATAATTCTCATTAAATGCACAGTTTTATGCTTAAAAAGTATGAAAAGATGACATGATGCAAGAAATATCTGAATTTTGTGAACATTTAACATCAGTTTCCATTTTAATGGGAAAAGGCCATTTTTAGTCGCGACGCCAGCCCTATCTCTGGGAATCATGTAAATTGCTATATCTCGAGAAAGACTTCATCAATTTTAATAATTTTGGTATTGTTGGAATGCTCTCTGAGAGTGCTTTCACATAAGATTTAAAAAAATAAGTTATTAGCAACTTCAAAATTTGGTGCCTCCCACTACTATAGGCCTAAATGCAGTCGGCTGTTTGTGCATTTGACTGTTGCAGTGTTCACAGATACCCCATCCATAGACAAATTTAATAAAGGCGGAAATTTAACCTTTTTGCTTTAGAAATTCTGTGTGTGTGTACGTGTGTGACGTCACAACTATATAAGACCTAGGCCCTGACTGAAGAAACCTTACTTTCTCCTCCCTGAGGTTTTGAATATCCGCATTCAGCGTTTCTAAATAAGATAGCCACCACGTGCGGATCCATGTTGTCATGTTATACGTAAGTGGAAAAATAGACCACACAAAATATTAACAAGAGGCTTTATGCTCAGCTGACGTACATCATACAAAAATCATTTCCTGAAATGTATTCCCCATACGACCTTGACGGCTTGAACAATTAATCAAGGTCATCGATATTATACAATATCAAACTTCCACATGATACACATTTGTTGTACATTTGGCATCATTCGCCTTATTCTTTATCAAGGTATGGAATTGAATGTCCTTTTCTTAAGTGCTTAATGACCTGAAAAAATAGGTCAAAGTCAATAATTGGGTCAATGTGACGCAAAAAGTAGGTCACCAAGTAAAGTTTTAAAGACAATGCACTCCTACAATGTAGGCTATTCAAGTGCAATTTTGATCTGGAGGCTCAATTCTCTTGGCTGTTGATGTTCAAGCTGCACCCTGCCATTACACAATCCCCTCTTCCAGCTTAAGGGGCTTGGCGACCTCACGAAAAAAGGTCAAGGTCACTGGTATTATATAACATACTTGCATTGGACATCATCTATATATCCTTAAGTGTGGCATATCTAATTCGATTAGTTTTCGAGATATGTAATTTTGTATCTCTCAAGCCCTTTTTTCGTAGTAGAGGTGGCACAACTAGTAGGCCTATCATAACCAGCCCAGATTTTGACCTCTTCTACAATCACACTTAATTTCATGAAGATCCATGAAAAACTGAGGATGCTGGTCCTGTCACAAGATCGTCACATTTTGACCCATATATTACATAAAATAAAGGTGGCGCCACCAGCGTTGACGTCAACATAGATATTTATACGCTTTATTAGTCATTAAAGTTATATGTACCGAACTAAAAAACTGTGGGGTGCAGAACATTCACAAGATAACCCCTATATTCCAACGGACAATTTAACCTTGACCTTCAACTCGTACTAAAAATTATTAGTACAAAAGATGTGCGCCCCGCATCCAGCTTTCCATACATGGTCTATTTGTTCAAATCGGGTAATAATTTTTCGACTTATTGATGAAAAACTATAAACTTGGACAGGCGCCAAAGTCCATAATGATTAGGTCACGGTGACTCAAAAAGTGGATCACCAAGTAAAGTTTTATGTACAATGTGATGAATTTAAATTTTGATCTGGAGGCTCAATTCTCTTTGCCATTAATGCCCAAGCTGCATCCTGCCATTACAAAAATTAAAATCACCCCTTTCATTTGTAGAATACTGGCGACCTCACGCAAATAGGTCAAGGTGACTGATATTAAATTACAGACTAGCGTTGGACATTGTCTACACATCCTATCAATTTGGCGTGTCTAATTTACTCACCTTTAAAGATAATGGAATTTTATATCTTTTAACATATTTTAGCTTATAATTTCCGTCAAATTATAGGTGGTGCCACCAATATCATATGCAACTGAGACTTGGATCTCTACAGCCCCACTGAGTTTCATGAAGATCTATTAAATATTAAGGATGCTGGAGCGGTCACCAGAATTTCACAATTTGACCCGTATATCACATAATACTGTAGGTGGTGCCACCAGTATCGAACTTGACCTAGATTTCCATACAGTTGATAAGTCCTGAAAGTTATGTGGGGTTACCTTGAGAACCGTGTACCGTATCGCGCTCACAGGCATAAGTTTACGGACGGAATGACGGACAGACATGAGTGATCACAAAAGCTCTGCCACCTGTGGTCAGCAGAGATAAAAACATGCAACACTTTAATAATAATAATAATAATAATAATAATAATAATAATAATAATAATAATAATAATAATAATAATAATGATAGATAGTTTGTTAAGCCTCCACGAATGGAGAAAATAAAATGCATAAGAATGGTACGTCGAAATAAAATGTCACAATATCACAAGGACTCATTCAAAACATCGAAACAATAAATTACAAGGAATCAATAAGTACATATAATAAAGAGAGAAATAGGACAATTAGACTAGACCAACATAGGTATTCACAACCATATCTAATAATCACACATAATAAGTAAAAATACTTAAAGGTTACTTAAAATTATGACCTTGGGGAAAACTAAAAAGGAAAAAAAAAGTTACAATCAATCCTAAAAAGTGTGCCAGAGGGAGACCATTATACTTAATTTTATTACCAAGGGTAATTTCAGTGCATACAGAGAGTCCACAGCTAATTTACGTATTAAAACTCGGGAAAATGATATTTAGAAGTCGAAATTACGAGAAAAATTACGATATTTCGAAAGAGAAACGCGTAATTCAGAGGACGAGAAAAAGTCAAATTCCGAGATTATAAAACTCGACATTTCTCGAACTTTCCAGGAAAACAATTCAAATTATCAAGAAAAAGTCAAAATTTTTGGGAAAAACTCCTAATTTTGAAGAAAAAAGGGGCGAAGTTTCGAGTTCTTGAATTCGAAATGTCGGGAAAATTCACGGAGTTTCGAGAAAGATCACGAAAGTTCGAGATTTTTGGGAAAAAAACTCCTCTTATACAAGAGGCCCTAATATAGGCTGGTGAGCCTGTCGGCCAATTGTGTTTCCAAATAAAATATGTTTAAACCAAAGTTTGAGGTTTTAAACTCGATACTTTGAACTTTGAAACTTCAAAATTCGAGAAAAAATCGAAGTTTTTAAACTGAAAATTTTGAGATGCTAAAGTCAATATTTCTAGAAAAAGCAAGAAATTTGGACATGTAAAACTCAAAATTTCGAGAAAACAACTCGAAATTTCCAGATTTTAAACTCGAAATTTCGACTTGCATTTTTGTATTTTACTAGTCCTATTATAGGCTTCGGTTGTTTCCATTCTGTCTCTTCCTTGCATTTTTAAAAGTTATGGCCTACATCATGTATAATATTAATCTTGATTACATGTAAATATCAATATTTATGAAGTTTTGTGACGCTTCGTGGCATAGCCAACTATTCAAAATATTTTTTAAATTGACCACACTGTTTTAGTGGTCATAGTGAAGAGGAAAAACTGTTGAATCTAGAGATATCACATGGGGGGGGGGGCCTGGTTGGGGTGGCACGGGCATGCAGGCTTATTATGAAATTAATTAACTGAATATATTTGTATATTGAAATCAGAGGGAGTAATGACTTAAATAACTGAAATATCTTATAATCAAGTCACAGAGAGTCCTAGGACCTGTAGAATCCGATCCAGGTAGTTACACCGCGACTGACTTAGTATGTCTGTTTGTCTTTGTTTGTCCCAAGGGTGCCCACTGTGGAGAGGTTTCACTGCATGAGAAAACACTTTTTCTTTCTTTCTTTTTATAGATCTACTTTCTGCAGACCTGCAATGCGATCGCCTCATAACGAGGTGTCGAATTGCTCTTCTTTTCTGTCATTTCTTACTGTTTTGCGACATCTCCATACGACTGCGATATTAATATAGTAGAAAGATGCGAATGAAAATGCAACATGGAGTGATGAGTTGACCGTGATCTGTTAAAGGCGTCTCGAGATTAACTGCGGCCTTGCCACTCCGCTGAAGTAGTCTGACAGACGAGTCCAAGTGAACAGGATTTGAAACGGAAATGCTGATTGTTTAGGTGATCCCTCGTTTGATCCAAGAGGCTGAGCGGAGAGGGGTTTTGGTTTGATATGAGGGCTGGAACAGAAAGTATTTTCCAGTGGTTCTATGCCCGCATATGATATAAGCAGTAGAATGTCCAGGATATGGAGGTAGCGGTCTAGCACTAATTTCCCTAACACGTTAGGAACTTAAAATATAATAGGAATCTAGTTTTAAAAAAGGTTTGCTACAGTCGGAACCGTGTGATTGACGATTTTCTGACATGTTTCCATCCTTTAAAATGTGCAATTTTGCAGGCTGACCGCTGAATGCGAATAAAGTTGCGTCCCAAATCCCACCAGCATTCGCCTTTTTATGAGGTCTAGTTTTTCTTCTTTAGTTTTATGAAAAACAAATTTAAAAAAAACAACAAAATAACTTCATAGGTGATCGTCTCAACAATACCTTTCAATCCGTTGAAACGCACTTCTATGCAATCTATTACATTTTATATTGTTTTTCTACTCACCTGATTAATTGAATTTTTCTACATTTTTACAAACTGCAAATAATATAACATATATACGATTGTTAAAAATTGCCGCCGCATTACAATTTTCGGTCTTTTTTCTATTACAAGTTATTACAAATTGCTGCATAACGGCCAATCACGATTCGGTTAACTAAAATCCAATTGCTTATTTGGACAAAGCTGTTCACCCATTGGGTGATATTTTTATGATAATAATAAGTAAAATTACGATCATTTAATATTAATAAAGACTATATTGCTAGACAAGGATATCATCACTAAAATTTAATTTAATAATTGACTTTGATGTTTAAATTTTTGAACATTTAAAATACTGTCCAATGCACTTGGCTAGTGGTGCACTTTGGCGATGCTGGGGACTCATCATAAGAACCTTTAGCTGTATAAAAACCAGCATACTACATCCCTGCTTATTTTTATGTGATTTATATCTAACATAGATAGATCTATGAAAACAGGCAGAGAGAAAATACAACAGAGATTTTTTTGATATTGAAGCCCAATATGTAGATCCATGGGGGTGATTACCACCAAGAACGTCGTTCAGAATGAGATGCATATTATTATTGGTAAAGTGACCATTTGGTGGCTCCCATTTACGGTTTCTTTAACCAACTTGGTAGCACGCCGTGTGACATTTTGACATTTCCTTTATTTCGCACGAATTTCATATTTTTGATCAGGAGTCTTATCAAAATATGGTGTCTAAATTTAGTAAGTTGATATTTTATATAATCCCACTCTTCCATGGGACAACGGTCATAGTTTCGACCAGCGTACACCCAAGTGCACACAACGAGCATTTCATTATCATCATTAAAGTGTGAATAAGCCAGCCGATAACTGTACATGTCGAGGCTGAGGTTGTTCACGACATTTACCGTGTCAGGGCCATCTATACCACACTCAAGCAAGGACAAGGCCTTGGATCAGACACTTGGGATTTTTTTTTTTTTTTAACATGAAGCCAGACCTTTGATACAGTATGTTATGGGAACTTGTTGCAAACCGTGAAAAACGTTTCTTTTTATATATATATTCTATCATTTGCATTCTACATTTTACCGCATATTGTTGGTCACCCATCTACTTGCTCATGTATCATGCAGAGTTTTAATGTTTAGCACAATAATTACTCTTTTTTTTTTTCACCCATTGCCCTGCCACTTCTATCTTGCATGCATTATAGTTATAATGTGTGTGTGTTGTCCCTGTGGCAATGATACGTTTATGCCCTTTTTCACACATCAGCCTTGCCACACGCACACACGCACAAATAAACAAGTTTGACCGTACATGATTTTACACATGTTTTATTAGAGTAGTTTATATGTTACAAGAACACATTTTCACACTGCTCCCAGCAGCAACCTTAGATTTAGAAGTAGGAGCTGCAAAAGCAGAAAGCGACTATTGTTCAAGCAACCCAGACCTTCCGTGGAAAAAAGCATAGGGACAAATCCCCTGCATTAAAAACCACCAAAAGATCATTTCCATTGCATATAGCTGGTGAACAACAATAGTTTAGACGCCGAAATGTCTAAGCTTCAACGTCTCCGTGACACATTTTGGTTCTCATCCATATGACTAGGATGGTGGTATAATTTTTAATGACAATCTTTAGAAATTATTCAGAATAATGTTTACCCCGAGTGAACATGTTTCCTCAACCACCCTGGTCGTTAAGTGCTAAGACGACACCGTTCATTGGTGTACATCTGAGACAGTTACATCCAACTGTCTCTTGTAGGTGAATGTGACGATGGTTTTAGTAAACTCATCCAGGCAGAACTGTACACTGCGTGCGACAGCAAGACTTTCAGATGACTGAAAAATACCCACGCCAGTCCATCTTAAGCATCAATCATAATTCATATGAGTTGCAGATCAATGCAAATACCACCTTAGTCTTACACTTTTACTTCTTTGAGTGACCTCAAATAAAGCGAAGGTCCACATGGCGATGTTTTTAATAAATTCGTCCAGGCACTTTTTACCACTGCGTTCGGCTGCAAGACAAGTAGGTGATTCAAAAATAGCCGTGTCAGTTCACCTTAAACATCAACCATAACGCACAATAGTTGCAGGTGTATGAAAATACCACCTTGGCCTTCGACTTTTACTTCATCCTTAAGTGGTCTCAAATAAAAGGTCCACAAGTGCGTGCCTCTTGTTGGAATGGTATTGAAGGGCTATTTTTCTTGTCTTTAGGAAATCTTACGTGATAACCACAAACGCGACTTTCGTGGCAGATTTGAAAGCTAAATATAAGGTTTATGGGAATAAATGCAACTTTAACAAAAACAAAAACCAAAACAAAAAAAATTGTCACCATCTCTCCCTTTCTCTAGCCATCAAAATAGTCGCTCATCTACTTCTGAATCTTGTCTAAATTAACTCAGGTCTGCAGCTATGTGGTAGGTCTATAGTATCGTCTAAATCTACTTGCCTCTCAATCTATAACTGCCTGCTTCCTGCCCATCAATCCCTAGTTATCTAGCTGGCTATCCAGCTACCTGCTGTCTGACCATCTAAATCTCCCTACCTGCCTGTCCACCTAAAGCTACCTACCTGCCTGTCCCCCTAAAGCTACCTGCCTGCCTGTCCACCTAAAGCTACCTACCTGCCTGTCCACCTAAAACTACCTACCTACCTGTCCACCTAAAGCTACCTACCTGCCTGTCCATCTATAGTTACCTATCGTTCTGTCTCCATATCAAATTAAAAATCCAATAATTAGATGAGTAGATCCAGGAGAGAGATGAGTGTAATAAATTCATTATAATACTATTAAAACATGAAATTGTGGTGAAGAAGCTTATAAATGTTACACTTTTAAGCTTGTCATAGCTTGTCATAGCTATCAATGTGCTCAGGAGAGCATAAAGCCTTCGGCTTTTGCAGTTATAACTGAAACCTACCACTCCAACATTGAGACAAGTACACTGTTTAACCATGTAACGCCCGTATACAGCCGGCGAGCAATATTTTAGAAAACAAACATGTCTTTCTTCATAGAACTTTTTGCCTGAATTTTTTTATTTTCTGACAGAATAAGACCACATAAATATAATTCCTCACAATACGCCCGTATACAGCCAGCGAGCAATATTTTAGAAAACAAACATTTCTTTCTGCATAGAACTTTTTGCTTTTGCCTGATTTTTTTTTTATTTTCTGACAGAATAAAAGGTAAATCCCTTGTGCACTCTTCGACCATACCAAAATGTGGAAAACAGTTTGCAGGGTGTGCATCCCCGTAACGGCACTTCTCAGATTGTAATTTTAAAAATTCATATCGCCACCTGTCGTCTGCTTTGAAATGACGAAAATGTCGGATCAGCAGAATCCATTACGTCGAAGAGTGTCATCACAGCAGTCGATCATCACCTATAAAAGATACAAAACCAAAGGCGAGAAATATATCCGGAAATAACAGGGTACAAAGAAAGCTCGGATCCTGTAAATAATGAATTAGAAATGTATGGTGAAAATACCATATGACCACCGTAGGTCTAAGCCTGCGTACAAACTATAGCTTTCCTTCGATTTTAATTTTAAACTTTTATAGATTTATTAAACACTGCGTAATTTTTTTTACAGTGTTTCAAAATGCATCGGAAAATCAATATAACAGGATAAATAAATTTTCCGCATATCTTCATTTGCTTTTACTTGATATGTAGATGTAGAAATTGATCATCTTGCGATGGAGGTGTTACGCCGCAATTATGTCAGAACAACGCATGCTTTCTTCAATCTTATATAATCAAACAAAATCAAACTTACATAGTTGCATTTTTCACATTTTCTGTTCAACTATGGTTTAATTTCGTTATGCCTTGGAATCTGCGTCTGCAATACCAAATTAATATACTTCAAAGTAATTGAGTCAAACAGTAACCCAATCAGATATTCGACAATCGGAAAACACATGTTGATAATCTAAAACTTATCAATCCTGCAAGAGAGCTGGTCTGGCACTTGGGGAACAGAGATTTTGAACCAACGTTCACGTGTTCTATGCCACAGCTTCCATACAAATTACAAATCACCCAGTAGAGCATTTTCTGAAACAAAGCTTACTATGTCTACCCCTTCACAAAAAAACAAAATAAACAAAAAAAACAAAACAAGGATAATGCGCACAGACAATGATAGTCTCAAATCCTCAACGCTGGACATACGAACTTGGAAGTTTACACCGTTAAAGCATAAATAGTTGAATTTTACCTTAAAAAGCCATTTAATAGTTTTTAATTATTCGCACCAGTGGAAAGTATCTATGCCAATTTTAAGCTACTTCTGCTAATCCATTTACGATATGCTAAACAAGAAACGGACACAAAGACAGATAAGCTAAAACATAATGTATCCTAATAGAAAACTATCATCTGGCGATGAAGGCGTTATGCCGCATTTATGTCATTAGAAAGCGTGCTTTCTTCAATGTGGCATCGTTAAATCAAAATTAAACTTACCACGTTGCATTTTTTTCACATTCGTTTCTGTTCAGCCATGGCTTATTTTCGTTATCCCAAATAGATTAAATATTAAGACCTTCAGAAAGTATATGATGTTGATAATCTGCAACGTATCAATGCAGCAAGAGACATGGTCTGGCACTTGGAGGATCAAAAAGAGATTTTGAACCAGTTTTACGTGTTCTATGCCACAGCTTCCATACAAATTATGAATCGTCCAGTAGAGTATTTTCTGAAAGAAACAATAATACGTGTGTACCCCTTCACAAAACCATGATAATGGGCACACAAAGTACTACAGATAATGATGTAATGATAAGTTTCAAATCCTAAACGCTGGAAATAGACTTAGAAGTTAACACCGTTAATGCACAACTAAATGACTTGCCACTTAAAAAGTCTAAGAGCAAGGTTTAATAATTCTGATGAGTAAAAGGTATTTGTGCCAAACTTGAGGAAGTTTCGTCAACCAATCTACGAGATGCTAAAGAAGAAACGGACACAAGGACAGATAAACCAAAGCCATGCCTCAAATAAGAAATTATCATTTAGCGATGAGGGGATAAGGCTGCACTTATGTCCCAACAAGGCGTGCTTTTTTCATTGTGGGATAATTAAGCTTACCTGGTTGCATTTTTTTCACATTCGTTTCTGTTTAGCTACGGTGTACTTTCGTTAACCGGAATTTGTGTCTGCAATACCAAAGTAATAATATCCTTCAAAGTACATGGAGTCCAACAGTAACCAAACCAGAGTAAATATATTTTATTCCGAATGATATATTCACAAAGAAAAAAATCAGTAGAGCTGGTGCAGGTTTAAATAACTGTTGCTGGAAATCACGTCCAAATACTGATAATGAACAATCCACTCATAATACATACAACAACACGTGCTATTTTTGAAGTAGCATACTTAAAGCCAACAGAAACTCATTCTGGTTTCTGCCACCAGATAGCATTAGCACTCGAAATATGGCAGGGACGTTAGAAAAGGGTGTATTCCCAGCTGCATTTACACACTTGTTACTTTTAGCTGCCTGCATGATTAACCTTTCGTCATCTCCTGGAATCTGAGTCTGCAATACCCAAGTGATGTACTTTAATCTAATTCAGTCATACCAATCCGACAAGAGATCTGATTGCACTTGCTGTAGCTTTCATAGAAATGGCGATTCATTACAAAGTATTTTTTTAAAAATAACAACGAAACCTCTCAAATGAACACTTGCAAAGTACGGTGAAAGCATATGGCCACTGTAGATCTGTGTCTACATACGAACTGTTAACGTTTGTTTTAATTTCAAACTTTTTGAAGCTTACAGATTATTGAAAACTAATCAAACTTTATATAAAAGCATTGAAATATGCAATGAAAAAACTGGTCAATATTGGGGGCTTGATGGATTTTGATGTATAGATGATTGGAAAAATACCACATGGTGATAAGAAGCTTGCTGACGTCACAACAAAGCGTGCTATCGCTCATGTGATAAAATAAAAACAAACCCATACTCTGTTGCATTCGTTGCTTTAAGCTGCCTGTCCCTGCATGATTAACTTTTGCCATCCCCTGAAATCTGTGTCTGCAATAGCAAAATAATAAACTTTAATGTAATTTAGTTAAACAGTACAGTATGACTAGAATCACTCCTCAGATTTTTAAAAAATCACGTTCCAATTTGTCGTCTTATGGTCTTTTGGCTGGAATAGGAAAACATACTAAATGGCAATACTCACTAAACTGTGGCAATATCTACAAACTTGATAGGATGACATTCTTAATGAATGTGTATACACCAATTAAAATTGAAATATGATTGCCTATATCCTGGTGAATAAATTCAGTCAATTCATAGTTCTGCTTAGCCTGCTACGCTTTTTAAAACAAATGCTTTCTTTGTATGACAGAAGTTATTCTGAATGTCATATATTAACAAAAACACACAAACACGTGAACAAATAAGTCAAAGGAAAACAAACCAAAAACAAACAACATAAAAACAACTGGTGTAGATCTTGAATACCATACCTGGCAATGATGCTCATTGGCCACTCAGAAAGGAAGAATCCATTGGAAATGAAGAATCCACTTGGTCAGAGTAACATCACATCTGTCGAACTTAATCCAGAAAATATAAACGCAAGAACAATGAAGAATCCATTGGAAACGAAGAATCCATTTGGTCAAAGTAACATCACATCTGTTGAACTTAATCCAGAAAATATAAATGCAGGAACAATGAAAAATCCATTGAAAACGAAGAATCCACTTCGTCAGAGTAACATCACATCTGTCGAACTTTATCCGGAAAATATAAAAATGCAAGGACAGTGAAGAATCCATTGGAAATGGAGAATTCACTTGGTCAGAGTAACATCACATCTATCAGACTTAATATCAACTATAAATATAAATGCAAGCACAAAATGATGAGATAACAGGAGACAAAGAAAGCTCGGTTCAATCTAACTATTAGAAAAGTGTGGCGACAAAAAAAGCTCTATTCATTCTAACAATTAGAAAAGTGTGGTGAAAAGATGGTTACTGTTGATTTAGGTCTACATACAGACCGTTACCCCAGCAAGCAATGAAGGATGCCCCAATGTTGGCCTAATGTTACATTACATTTGGTCCAAGATTGGGCCAGTCTTCATGGTTTGCTGGGAATATTTTGTTTTAATTAAAGCACATTGATTTCTGAAAACTACTTGAAAATCAAACCTATCTGTTCTAAAATGCAAAGAAAATGCCGTTCATATCAATGCATTTTCCGATATCGTTCATTGGCTTTTCTTTGATCTACACATGATTCAAAAGATCCATTGGAAACGAAGAATCCATTTGGTCAGAATAACATCACATCTGTCAAACTTTATCCAGAAAATATAAACCCAAGAGCAATGAACAATCCATTTGAAACGAAGAATCCACTTGGTCAGAGTACTTCACATCTGTCAAACTTCATCCAGAAAATATAAACCCAAGAGCAATGAAGAATCCATTGGAAACGAAGAATCCACTTGGTCAGAGTAACATCACATCTGTCAAACTTAATATTATCTATAAATAAAAACGCAAGAACAGCATGATGAGATAACAGAAGACAAAGAAAGCTCTGTTCAATCTAACAATTAGAAAAGTGTAGTGAAAAGATGGTTACTGTTGGTCTAGGTCTACATACAGACCGTTACCCCAGCAAACAATGAAGGTTGACCCCAATGTTGGCCTAATGTTACATAACATTAGTCCAAGATTGGGCCAATCTTCATGGTTTGCTGGATTTTTTTTTTAATTCAAGGAAATTGATTTTTGAAAACTACTCGAAAATTAAACCGTTCTGTTCCAAAATGCAAAGAAAACGCGGTCATAATAATGCATTTTCCGATACCGCCATTGGCTTTTCTTTGATTTACAGATGATTCAAAAGATCCATTGGAAACAGAAGAATCCCTTTGGTCAGAGTAACATGACATCCGTCGAACTTTATCCAAAAAATATAAACTCAAGAAAATGAGGAATCCATTGGAAACGAAGAATCCACTTGGTCAGAGTAACATCCCATCTGTCGAACTTTATCCGGAAACTATAAATGCAAGAGCAGTGAAGAACCCATTGGAAACTAAGAATCCACTTGGTCAGAGTAACATCACATCTGTCGAACTTAATATTATCTATAAATAAAAACGCAAGAACAGCATGATGAGATAACAAAAGACAAAGAAAGCTCTGTTCAATCTGACAATTAGAAAAGTGTAGTGAAAAGATGGTTACTGTTGGTCTAGGTCTACATACAGACCGTTACCCCAGCAAACAATGAAGGTTGACCCCTATGTTGGCCTAATGTTACATTACATTAGTCCAAGATTGGGCCAATCTTCATGGTTTGCTGGATTTTTTTTTTAATTCAAGGAAATTGATTTTTGAAAACTACTTGAAAATCAAACCGTTCTGTTCCAAAATGCAAAGAAAACGCGGTCATAATAATGCATTTTCCGATACCGCCATTGGCTTTTCTTTGATTTACAGATGATTCAAATGATCCATTGGAAACGGAAGATATCCCTTTGGTCAGAATAACATCACATCCGTCGAACTTTATCCAGAAAATATAAACTCAAGAAAATGAGGAATCCTTTGGAAACGAAGAATCCACTTGGTCAGAGTAACATCACATCTGTCGAACTTAATATAATGAGATAACAGGAGACAAAGAAATCTATAAATCTATAAATATAAATGCAAGAACAGCATGATGAGATAACAAGAGACAAAGAAAGCTCTGTTCTATCTAACAATTAGAAAAGTGTGGTGAAAAAATGGTTACTGTGAGTTTCGGTCTACATACAGACCATTACCCCAGCATGCAATGAAGGTTGCCCCAATGTTGGTCTGTTACATTGCATTTGGTCCAAGATTGGGCCAATCTTCATGGTTTGCTAGGAATATTTTTTTAATTGAAGCAAATTGATTTTTAAAAACTGTGCGAAAATCAAACCGCTCTGTCCCAAAATGCAAAGATATGTGTTTCATATTAATGCATTTTCCGATACCGCTCATTGGCTTTTCTTTGATTTACAGATGATTCAAAAGATCCATTGGAAACGAAGAATCCACTTGGTCAGAGTAACATCACAGCTGTCGAACTTTGTCCAGAAAATATAAACCCAAGAACAATGAAAAATCCATTGGAAAGAAGAATCCATTTGGTCAGAGTAACATCACCGCAGGTGTCCTTCGCCAAAAAAAATACAAAAGAACCAACATTTTTGAAATACCAGGGAACATATAAAGTTCTGATCAAAAAAGGTTGGAAAATGTTGCAAAATTCTATGGCCACTGTGGGTCTAAGTCTACATACATTTGGAGACCGACCAAATTTTTGCAGCCAATAGATTATTAAAAACTAATCTGTCTTTATACAAAGGCGTTTCAAGACGCAAAGAAAAATCTGATCAACATTTTGGATCGATTGATTTCCCGAATATCTTTATTGGTTTTTCTTTGATGTATAGATGACTGAAATAAATATCTGCCGATAAAAAGGTTACTGACCTCACAACCAGGCGTGATACTTTCCATGTGGTGTAATTAAAACAACAATATACGCATTTATATTTTTTCACATTTGTTACTTTTAGCTTGATGTAACTTTCGCTATCCCGTGGAGTCTGCGTCTGCAATAGCAGATTGCAAACTTTGCAAAAACCAAGTTCATGGTTTTCCATTTTCATCAGTGTAGAATAAATTTCCATTTGAACTTTCAAATAGCTGATACTCCTGTCCCGTGTGGCACACACACACCCACCCCGCCAAAAAAAAAATTTGGGGGGGATTAACATTGAGCGAAACTCTAAACTGAAGTGGTCATATTTGTAAATTTTTAAACTACAATTTTTTTTCAGTACATTAAAACGACTTCGTTTCTGCCAAACAATGAACTTATTTACAATTATCTCTTCATGCCGCTATTGTGTACTTGCTTGGGGTTTTCATAATGTATCTTAACGCTTCGAAAGAAAGCTTTCAGCCTGATATGCTCCATTTATTTCCTTTCCCACACCACATCTCTAGTTTTAAGGAATTGAACGTATTAAAGGTCAACGATATTCTGTTACAATCTAACTTAGTGTAAATATATCTATATTCAGTATACTCTGTTTGTCCCAATAAGTAGTCTATGGTGCAACTTCTTGATCAATACATGGGGAGGGGGGATAATGAGTTGTCCCAATGATAGCGGATTTTAAATCCTTAATTCGGGGGTCATACTGACTTATTGTATTAAAATTATGTTCAATTATGTCCAGTTTAATCTCTTAGTTATATTTGTTGTAATTTATTTTGTATGTTGTTTGAGTCAAATACATGTATAGCTTATCTGAATCTTGAATCATGCTGAGAATATTTGCACAGAGCAATTCGCCATCCAATGATGTGGCCTGGACATGGAAACGAGGCACCAAGGATCGTGGACGCCCATAGAAAAGTGCGGAACATGCAGACTTTTTTCTTGTTCTTTTGAAAATCAAAATGTACTCGCAGTAAATCTGGCACAGAAAATTAACTAACCTGAGTGGTCTTCTAAATCAATTGGACAATCACTTCTTGTGGATACTCGACGGTCCCGCATTCCAAATGAATATCTGATGATCCAAATCGGCACACCAAACCCACATTGAAGATACTCATGAAAGAAAAAAATATAAAACGGTTGTTAGAATTCTCCAATGTAACCATATTAACACACTAATATTTTTTGTAAAATTGGATGAAAATTCGGACATACAAACACCGGTCTTGCACCCACCCCAAAGTTAAAAAACTCGGGTATATCATTTTACCTGTATTTAAAATAAATCATTGGTTTTGCATATGCCATGTAGCACTTCCGTGACACATTATAAGTCATTTATTATTTATCAACCATATGACGACGGATGGTGTAATATTTTTTAAATGGCGATCTATGGAGAACGTTCACGGTAATCTCCCCCCCCCCTCCCCTCGCCAATCAAACATGTTTCTTCAGTACATTCTGGTCGTTAAAATGCCCGAACGACATTGTTCATTAGTGTGTACCACAGACAAATTTCCATGCAACTGTCTCTGTTGGTGGATTGATGGTGTTTTCCATAAAACTCATCAAGGTCGAAATTGACATTTCACTCTTGAAAATTCCAACCGCTCAAAGCAAAATTGTGCGCAAAATATTTCAATTACAAAAAACTACACTCACGTGTACCAACGTTTCTCTCTGTCTCTACTTATCTAAATACTCGTGTGCTTCAGAATTTTGTCTGAAACAATCTACATCTATTCTGGACCTACGTACCTGCCTGTCCATTTATAGCTACCTACCTACCTACCTTCCTGTTAATCTATAGCTACCTACCTACCTTCCTGTCAATCTATAGCTACTTACCTACCTTCCTGTCAATCTATAGCTACCTACCTACCTTCCTGTCAATCTATAGCTACATACCTGCCTGTCCATTTATTGCTAGCTACCTACCTACCTACCTGCCTGCCATTTCTTCTTGCTATCTACCTGCCTGTCCGTCTATAGCTACCTACCTGCCTGTCTATCTATCGCTACCTACCTGCCTGTATCTATCGCTACCTACCTGCCTGTATCTATCGCTACCTACCTGCCTATATCTATCGCTACCTACCTGCCTGTCTATCTATCGCTACCTACCTGCCTGTCTATCTATCTATCTATCTATCTATCTATCTATCTATCTATCTATCTATCTATCTATCTATCTATCTATCTATCTATATCTATCTATCTATATCTATCTATCGCTACCTACCTGCCTGTTGATCTATAGCAACCTACATATCTTTCTATTCCTGTCTACATATTAAATTAAGAATCAAATTTCTTAGATAACTAGACCAGAGAGAAATTGGTGCAGTGAAACTCATAAATTATATAGTGCCAAAAACTAAAAATTTGCTGACAAGGACATTTTTTAACCATGTAATGTCCATACAGCTGAGCGCCACTAAATTGTAAAAGAAATTCTTTCTTCATATGGTACATATATTGAAAAGCCAAATTTGTAAGTACCGTTAGAACACTATCAAATCACACAAAGACCAAAGTCATGTTCCGTACCATTCACTAAAAAAACGGTAGAGATCTAAATCATTACATGGATTAACAATTTACTTTGTTTCAGTAACAAATCATATTTATAATACTTGGAATTTAGAAGAAAGTTTTAGGCTTTATTAGCCCATATTTTAAATCGGGTCATCGGCTGGGAACCAGACCAAGACTTGTTTCGGTGCCAGTAATCCCCTAACAAGTCATTCCGCTAAATGGGTGCACCGTTTTTGTATCTTTAATACAAACATGTATTAAGGAGTGAAGCGAATATGATGTCCCTTAATTGATAGGCTTTACATGAATCCAATTGTGAAAACATTATTTTACAACAGACGGCGCACATTAAAATTCTCAACTGTCAATATCAGATATTTCCTGTGCACTCCACGATCAGATCAAACTAAGAACACTGTTTACAATGTGCATGCACCCGTGAAAGCACTCCTCGGATTGCCACTGTAAATATTATGTCACCACCTGTCTCTTCTGGTGCTTTGATAAGTATGGAAAAAATTGAAACTGACCGACCAAACTTTGGCAATATCAATAAACTTAATAGGATGAAGTTTTTAATAAATGTATGCAGTATTATTGGAATTTGCTGCATAGAAAGATTTAAAGATAAACTGCAAACGATGGGGCCACAAAAATATTGTAAAAAAATATGGACAGAAACATCTCAAATTACAACAATCTGAGAAGAAACCTACATTGGGAGTAATTAAATTGGTCAGTTAACAACTATTGGCATTTTTGGAATAAGGTTATCTGAAACTTTCTTGCATTTGAATATAGATAAAAGTTTCAAGAATTATACAAACATGTAAACATCTTTGCTAATACAGAAAGAATTAAAGACAACATTAACATACGATAAAGATAACCCCGGTCCTCTATTGTGAAAAAAATATAAACAGACACGTGGACTGGCCTGAATCATGAGAGGAAACGTGCATGGGAATTTTCGGATTAAGGCACATGAAGTGTTACTGACATTCGAATGCCGATGCAATGCAAACAGTAAATACAAAAGTAATTCTAGCAGAAAATAAGTAAACAGACTGTGCAACATGTCACAAAAATTCCAAAGCCACCTATCTTAATGATATTTTCCATGGAGACATATAAACGAGTACAGGGTGTCCCATGCAGGTCAGGGTCCAGGCAGGTCAGATCCTGTTTGGTGCTATGTCCGTCCAACGTCTTGCCCTCATAGAATGCTGTAAAGGAAAATTCCAGTTAGCAGTTGTTTTATGTAGTTGTTAGAATATCAATAAAAATAGCTGAATACATTTGATTAACCTCTTACTAACTCGATTGACACCAATCGGTACTTAAAATCGTCTCCCTTTTTGTCCCCGCAAGGTTCGCTTTTAAAATGACGAACATTTGTTAAGTGAAAGTATCTCTTCTGGTCACATTAGTCTACTTTAAGTTTCATGACATCTCTAAAACTCGAATGCACTTGCCTAACAGCAGACATTTTACGATCTTCCTCTAGCATTAAAGATCAAGCAGAGGTTCCAAAACTCGCGAAATTTAACACATTTCTTTAAAGTCTGACGATCTCCCGAATCTTGAAAAAAACCCTCCCGTATGATCAATTTTTGTAACACAAAAAAGTTGACATTTTGCATAAACTGTTGGTGTTGTGACAGTGTTTTTGTGTATTTACTTCTAACTGACTGTGGTTAACAGCATTTTAAATGCGTTCTCATATTCCCTTTCTTACAGCTGATTTCTGAAATTTAAACCACCAGAACGCACCATTTAACTGTATATTTACAAAAATGTCTCGCGTCTGTACCCTTGGTCAAATTATGAAGCTACGATATGTGGTACACCGGCAGTAAAAAGTAGGGACACCAAGCTGCTCTTTTCACCAGCTAGAAAAACGAAAGGTTTATATGCATTAGTTACATGTGGCATGACGGAAAGAAAAAATACTTGGTAAAAAATTAAAGAAAAAAGTACAAAGCATTAATTCGATTAGTACCAGCTATAAATCGGAGAAAAGTACTTACATAGCGCTATCCAGAATACATGCTGTTAAATGCTCGCCGAGAATTATGAAGCCACGATGCCGTGTCGCAAAAAAGGACATATTCTGGACTGACCAGCAGAAGCACGTCCGTCGGCAGGAATGGCCAGTGAGGCGAGTGAACTAAGACAGGGAGACACGTGCATTAAAAAAAAAAAGAAAAAAAAAAGGTGAGGTGACTAGGTGCGCACGGCCGATGGGGTTGCTTAATTATGATTGGTCAACTCTGCAAATGTTTACCTGGCAACCTGGCGCGGCAAATTGAACAATAAAACAATGAACTACGCAGGTAAAAAAATACATGTGTGACATATGGATCGGGCAAGGTCACTTTATGAATGATGAAACCAGACCTGCAGCATTTTAATTTATGCAAAAAATAAAGTAGATGCACAAACTTTAAATCTTGAGCTACAAAAAACAAAACAAAACAAAAAATCATATTTTACGCAAAAAATATGACATGATACATTCAGGTTCAAATTTATTATTTTACGTGCCTCACAAGTAGCAGACGGGCTGTGATGATTTCCTGCCCGGTTGTTGTCAATGCCCTTGAAATAAGCTGTGACCAACTGCAAAATTACCGTGTCAAATATCACATGACTTTTCTGATCTCTCCTGAGGGCTCACTCATACTAATAAAACAAAAGAGCGACCGGTTGCATAGTTTCAATGAAAAATACGATTACCTGTAGTGTACATTTCAGTGTCAGTCCGACATTTGACCTGCGATATGCAATTTCTTTTATCTAAGTGTCACCCGTCAGAGCCCAAGAAGTTGAAAAAAAAGGAGAAACCACAAATCCATTATCGCTACAGGGGTTTTCAGCGCTGACTTAATTATTTACCATACTTGCGTACTGAAGGACCCTTTATTTTCCGTACTTAGTACCATTCAATTTTATTTAGATTTTTTTCCTGTGCCTTGTACTGGGGCAAAATTTGTATCTGTACCATCATCCTGCGACCATCCCCATCGTTACCCCCTTCTGTCCATACCTATATGGCAAACTGAAAAGCACAATTTGAACATATTAGCAGCACATGGAAACAGATGTGTTCGTCTAAACACATACATTTTATTAAATTCATACATTTTTTTCCGAAAAAAAAAATAAAAATTTTCATCTGGTCAATAAAATCCAGTGTAAAATTTTTGCTTTTCACATCTCTGGAACATATTCTTTTTACTATATTTCAAAACGAACCACATTATCAGAGTATCTGCTCGAACTTACAATATCAACCCCGACAAAGACGGACACCTGATTCTTAATCGATGTATGAATACATACACGTCATAATTGTAATAATTCATAACATAACCTCAAAAAGATGCACGTGGCAAACATAGGCATACATAACTTGACAAACGTGAACCTGCCTTAACTAAATATAGTCTAAGTTCACTTACCAAAAACCACCTAATTTAAAATATTGCTACAAGATGCATATGGCTGGAATAAAAAAATATAAAATTACACAAATGAACATGTCTGAAATAAATACAGTTTCATTACACTCAATTACCAAACAACTGTACCCATTACCAATGTCTTCTTAAAACTGTAACATTTCTATGCAGGTCTTAATGAGCTTAAAAACACGTACAAAGTCCTTAAACCCTGAATGTGCACCAATGGTGGTACTTGAAACTTAACTGTATTGGCCAAACACTGAAATTAACCCCATGACCAGTCTCATCAATTCATTGGACAATAATGAGTAAGTACAAAAGCTTAAAAGAAAATAAGTCTAAAAAGTCCTTTATTCCCAAATGGGAACAAAAGTATGATTAACCTAAAAGCATGAAAAGATTCCAAATATGAGGACACACTGAATAATTAATACCCATATACAAATAAATTCCAATATGAACTGTATAAATAGCACCTTAAAAGCATAAAAGTGCTAAAACCCTCAACAACAGTAAAATGTCAGTCACTTGCTACTACATACGAGCCCACATTTAGGAAAAAAAGAAAACCGTACAATCCTCAGTACAGGACAGACTCTTGGAAACAACTAACTCACATATAATTAAAGCTTCTATCATACAAACAGCAGCAGCAGTGTGTAATGTCGACCTTGAACAAAAAACAAAAACATAAATAAAACAAACAAACAAACAAAAATAAAAACCAGTTTCATTACACTCATTCACCAAACAACTGTACCCATTACCAATGTCTTCCTTAAAACTGTAACACTTCTATGCAGGTATTAAAGACATCTCAAAACATGTGGAAAGTCCTTCAACACTGAATGTGCACCAATGGTAGTACTTAAATCTGAACTATATTGGCCAAACACTGAAAATTAACCCCAACACAAGTCTTATCAATTCATTGGACAATAATGAGCACTAAGTGCACCTACAACTATACAGGGATAATCTAAAACCGGGCCACTCCCAAAATCATTACGGGGACGAACCATCTCCCTGACCTGGTAGGAATACAACAGTTTCGCCCTAGATTGGGATAATAGATTACTCTTTCCCTACATAGAAAAGCCCACACTTCATATCAAACTGCCCAACAAAATGGAAATACATATTTGGGGTTAAATCACATTTCCGTCAAACACCTTTTTAGCACCAGTGCCATGCCCGGGGGCATGAATGTCTCGCCAGCATACTTTAAGACACTCCAAAGTTTTTTGTTGATGGATGTACAGACGGATGGACTGACACATGGATGGACATCCGGAAAGTGACTGCTCAGTCTCGCCAACAGCTTATGATGGCCAGACAAAAACCATCTTTCTATGGAAAACATGAAGTGCACGTTTAGTTTTAGTAACCCACAAATGAGCGACATATTCAACACCATTTGTTTCCACAAGTCATTTAATACAAAATATTGCAACAACGAAAATCTCAACAGTGGAATATTTTCAACATTTACGAAAGCTTAAAAGAAAATAACAGTCTTAAAAGTCCTTTATTCCCAAATGGGAACAAAAGTATGATTAACCTAAAAGCATGAAAAGATTCCAAATATAAGGACACACTGAAATAATTAATACCCATATGCAAATAAATTCCAGTATGAACTGTATAAATAGCACCGTAAAAGC
This sequence comes from Hermodice carunculata, assembly GCA_964020975.1. Lineage (NCBI taxonomy): Eukaryota > Metazoa > Annelida > Polychaeta > Eunicida > Amphinomidae > Hermodice > Hermodice carunculata. The sequence continues at coordinate 86,382,442 of OZ026617.1, read as the reverse complement.
ATAAAAGTGCTAAAACCCTCAACAACAGTAAAATGTCCATCACTTGCTACTACATACGAGCCCACATTTAGGAAAAAAAGAAAACTGTAAAATCCTCAGTACAGGACAGACTCTTGGAAACAACTAACTCACATGTAATTAAAGCTTCTATCATACAAACAGCAGCAGCAGTGTGTACTGTGGACCTTGAACAAAAAACAAAAACATAAATAAAACAAACAAACAAAAATACAAAAACAAAAATAAAAACCAAAAAAACAAGGACAACATAGAACAAACCAATCTCTCAGCACCCCTTTACCCATTCAGCCTCTGTCTCAGCCTAAGCCTGTAGCTTCATGTAGCACTATTGCCACCTTCCATGCAAAATTTTGAAAATTCAAGGCTTCAACAGCCAAATGAATTCATCAATGGGTAATCAGCGGGAAACCATCATGCATGTTTGGCAGCCTTTAATTCCCAGACATGCTTTTTTTTGTGATGGCGGCTGCTTGTCCTTGCCTTATATTTGGTAAAGACAACCCACTTGAATTTAAAAAATGTAAAAAGGTCAAACAATAGTACATAACAAAGCAAATAATGTAACAAGTTCTTGCTTTTAATGGCAAGTCTTGCTGAAATTATATGAACTAGTATATGCACAAATATTGGCAAAAACTACCAAAATTCCAGTATTCACTTATACTGAGGAAAGAGTTTCATAATTATTCATGAACCTTCTCAGAAAAGAAACACTGAATAAACTTGACTTTCCAAAACTTTCAAAACAGAATGACTGCTTTGAACTTGAACTTATAATATCAACACAACCCAGACAAGGACAAGACACCTGATAAACAACAAAGCCTCATATCCAAAAAGAGACATATACTTCAGACACATCCAATGAGTACGGAACCCTGAAAAAAAAAGAAAATAAGATAAAGAACAAACTCCACAAAAACTCACCCATGCTAAAGTGCCACCAAGTTTGAATTGATTCTCGATGACAGTTTTGTAGAAGAAGTTGACAATGTAATTCTGAATGGTTGGATGGACGTACGGGAGGATGGACAGACAGACGCCGGATTCAGGAAGACTGACCCTCCTAAAAGCTAAGCCTGACTAGTAAGTCAGCTCAGCCAAAAACAAATCAAAAGATCATGACTAAAATAAATATACATAAACTTACACAGATGAACATGTCTCAAATAAATACAGTTTCATTACACTCAATCACTAAACAACTGTACACATTACCAATGTCTTCCTTAAAACTGTAACACTTCTATGCAGGTATTAAAGACATCTCAAAACATGTGGAAAGTCCTTCAACACTGAATGTGCACCAATGGTAGTACTAAAATCTGAACTATATTGGCCAAACACTGAAAATTAGCCCCCACACAAGTCTTATCAATTTATTGGACAATAATGAGCACTAAGTGCACCTACAACTATACAGGGATAATCTAAAACCGGGCCACTCCCAAAATCATTACGGGGACAAACCATCTCCCTGACCTGGTAGGAATACAACAGTTTCGCCCTAGATTGGGATAATAGATTACTCTTTCCCCACATAGAAAAGCCCACACTTCATATCAAACTGCCCAACAAAATGGAAATACATATTTGGGGTTAAATCACATTTCCGTCAAACACCTTTTTAGCACCAGTGCCATGCCCGGGGGCATGAATGTCTCGCCAGCGTAATTCAAAACACTCCAAAGTTTTTTGTTGATGGATGGACAGACGGATGGACTGACAGATGGACGGACATCCGGAAAGTGACTGCTCAGTCTCGCCAACAGCTTATGATGGCCAGACAAAAACCATCTTTCTGTGGAAAACATGAAGTGCACGTTTAGTTTTAGTAACCCACAAATGAGCGACATATTCAACACCATTTGTTTCCACAAGTCATTTAATACAAAATATTGCAACACCAAAAATCTCAACAGTGGAATATTTTCAACATTTACGAAAGCTTAAAAGAAAATAACAGTCTTAAAAGTCCTTTATTCCCAAATGGGAACAAAAGTATGATTAACCTAAAAGCATGAAAAGATTCCAAATATAAGGACACACTGAAATAATTAATACCCATATGCAAATAAATTCCAGTATGAACTGTATAAATAGCACCGTAAAAGCATAAAAGTGCTAAAACCCTCAACAACAGTAAAATGTCCATCACTTGCTACTACATACGAGCCCACATTTAGGAAAAAAAGAAAACCGTAAAATCCTCAGTACAGGACAGACTCTTGAAAACAACTAACTCACATGTAATTAAAGCTTCTATCATACAAACAGCAGCAGCAGTGTGTACTGTGGACCTTGAACAAAAAACAAAAACATAAATAAAACAAACAAACAAAAATACAAAAACAAAAATAAAAACCAAAAAAACAAGGACAACATAGAACAAACCAATCTCTCAGCACCCCTTTACCCATTCAGCCTCTGTCTCAGCCTAAGCCTGTAGCTTCATGTAGCACTATTGCCACCTTCCATGCAAAATTTTGAAAATTCAAGGCTTCAACAGCCAAATGAATTCATCAATGGGTAATCAGCGGGAAACCATCATGCATGTTTGGCAGCCTTTAATTCCCAGACATGCTTTTTTTTGTGATGGCGGCTGCTTGTCCTTGCCTTATATTTGGTAAAGACAACCCACTTGAATTTAAAAAATGTAAAAAGGTCAAACAATAGTACATAACAAAGCAAATAATGTAACAAGTTCTTGCTTTTAATGGCAAGTCTTGCTGAAATTATATGAACTAGTATATGCACAAATATTGGCAAAAACTACCAAAATTCCAGTATTCACTTATACTGAGGAAAGAGTTTCATAATTATTCATGAACCTTCTCAGAAAAGAAACACTGAATAAACTTGACTTTCCAAAACTTTCAAAACAGAATGACTGCTTTGAACTTGAACTTATAATATCAACACAACCCAGACAAGGACAAGACACCTGATAAACAACAAAGCCTCATATCCAAAAAGAGACATATACTTCAGACACATCCAATGAGTACGGAACCCTGAAAAAAAAAGAAAATAAGATAAAGAACAAACTCCACAAAAACTCACCCATGCTAAAGTGCCACCAAGTTTGAATTGATTCTCGATGACAGTTTTGTAGAAGAAGTTGACAATGTAATTCTGAATGGTTGGATGGACGTACGGGAGGATGGACAGACAGACGCCGGATTCAGGAAGACTGACCCTCCTAAAAGCTAAGCCTGACTAGTAAGTCAGCTCAGCCAAAAACAAATCAAAAGATCATGACTAAAATAAATATACATAAACTTACACAGATGAACATGTCTCAAATAAATACAGTTTCATTACACTCAATCACTAAACAACTGTACCCATTACCAATGTCTTCCTTAAAACTGTAACACTTCTATGCAGGTATTAAAGACATCTCAAAACATGTGGAAAGTCCTTCAACACTGAATGTGCACCAATGGTAGTACTAAAATCTGAACTATATTGGCCAAACACTGAAAATTAGCCCCCACACAAGTCTTATCAATTTATTGGACAATAATGAGCACTAAGTGCACCTACAACTATACAGGGATAATCTAAAACCGGGCCACTCCCAAAATCATTACGGGGACAAACCATCTCCCTGACCTGGTAGGAATACAACAGTTTCGCCCTAGATTGGGATAATAGATTACTCTTTCCCCACATAGAAAAGCCCACACTTCATATCAAACTGCCCAACAAAATGGAAATACATATTTGGGGTTAAATCACATTTCCGTCAAACACCTTTTTAGCACCAGTGCCATGCCCGGGGGGCATGAATGTCTCGCCAGCGTAATTCAAAACACTCCAAAGTTTTTTGGTGATGGATGGACAGACGGATGGACTGACAGATGGACGGACATCCGGAAAGTGACTGCTCAGTCTCGCCAACAGCTTATGATGGCCAGACAAAAACCATCTTTCTGTGGAAAACATGAAGTGCACGTTTAGTTTTAGTAACCCACAAATGAGCGACATATTCAACACCATTTGTTTCCACAAGTCATTTAATACAAAATATTGCAACACCAAAAATCTCAACAGTGGAATATTTTCAACATTTACGAAAGTTTAAAAGAAAATAACAGTCTTAAAAGTCCTTTATTCCCAAATGGGAACAAAAGTATGATTAACCTAAAAGCATGAAAAGATTCCAAATATAAGGACACACTGAAATAATTAATACCCATATGCAAATAAATTCCAGTATGAACTGTATAAATAGCACCGTAAAAGCATAAAAGTGCTAAAACCCTCAACAACAGTAAAATGTCCATCACTTGCTACTACATACGAGCCCACATTTAGGAAAAAAAGAAAACCGTAAAATCCTCAGTACAGGACAGACTCTTGAAAACAACTAACTCACATGTAATTAAAGCTTCTATCATACAAACAGCAGCAGCAGTGTGTACTGTGGACCTTGAACAAAAAACAAAAACATAAATAAAACAAACAAACAAAAATACAAAAACAAAAATAAAAACCAAAAAAACAAGGACAACATAGAACAAACCAATCTCTCAGCACCCCTTTACCCATTCAGCCTCTGTCTCAGCCTAAGCCTGTAGCTTCATGTAGCACTATTGCCACCTTCCATGCAAAATTTTGAAAATTCAAGGCTTCAACAGCCAAATGAATTCATCAATGGGTAATCAGCGGGAAACCATCATGCATGTTTGGCAGCCTTTAATTCCCAGACATGCTTTTTTTTGTGATGGCGGCTGCTTGTCCTTGCCTTATATTTGGTAAAGACAACCCACTTGAATTTAAGAAATGTAAAAAGGTCAAACAATAGTACATAACAAAGCAAATAATGTAACAAGTTCTTGCTTTTAATGGCAAGTCTTGCTGAAATTATATGAACTAGTATATGCACAAATATTGGCAAAAACTACCAAAATTCCAGTATTCACTTATACTGAGGAAAGAGTTTCATAATTATTCATGAACCTTCTCAGAAAAGAAACACTGAATAAACTTGACTTTCCAAAACTTTCAAAACAGAATGACTGCTTTGAACTTGAACTTATAATATCAACACAACCCAGACAAGGACAAGACACCTGATAAACAACAAAGCCTCATATCCAAAAAGAGACATATACTTCAGACACATCCAATGAGTACGGAACCCTGAAAAAAAAAGAAAATAAGATAAAGAACAAACTCCACAAAAACTCACCCATGCTAAAGTGCCACCAAGTTTGAATTGATTCTCGATGACAGTTTTGTAGAAGAAGTTGACAATGTAATTCTGAATGGTTGGATGGACGTACGGGAGGATGGACAGACAGACGCCGGATTCAGGAAGACTGACCCTCCTAAAAGCTAAGCCTGACTAGTAAGTCAGCTCAGCCAAAAACAAATCAAAAGATCATGACTAAAATAAATATACATAAACTTACACAGATGAACATGTCTCAAATAAATACAGTTTCATTACACTCAATCACTAAACAACTGTACCCATTACCAATGTCTTCCTTAAAACTGTAACACTTCTATGCAGGTATTAAAGACATCTCAAAACATGTGGAAAGTCCTTCAACACTGAATGTGCACCAATGGTAGTACTAAAATCTGAACTATATTGGCCAAACACTGAAAATTAGCCCCCACACAAGTCTTATCAATTTATTGGACAATAATGAGCACTAAGTGCACCTACAACTATACAGGGATAATCTAAAACCGGGCCACTCCCAAAATCATTACGGGGACAAACCATCTCCCTGACCTGGTAGGAATACAACAGTTTCGCCCTAGATTGGGATAATAGATTACTCTTTCCCCACATAGAAAAGCCCACACTTCATATCAAACTGCCCAACAAAATGGAAATACATATTTGGGGTTAAATCACATTTCCGTCAAACACCTTTTTAGCACCAGTGCCATGCCCGGGGGGCATGAATGTCTCGCCAGCGTAATTCAAAACACTCCAAAGTTTTTTGTTGATGGATGGACAGACGGATGGACTGACAGATGGACGGACATCCGGAAAGTGACTGCTCAGTCTCGCCAACAGCTTATGATGGCCAGACAAAAACCATCTTTCTGTGGAAAACATGAAGTGCACGTTTAGTTTTAGTAACCCACAAATGAGCGACATATTCAACACCATTTGTTTCCACAAGTCATTTAATACAAAATATTGCAACACCAAAAATCTCAACAGTGGAATATTTTCAACATTTACGAAAGCTTAAAAGAAAATAACAGTCTTAAAAGTCCTTTATTCCCAAATGGGAACAAAAGTATGATTAACCTAAAAGCATGAAAAGATTCCAAATATAAGGACACACTGAAATAATTAATACCCATATGCAAATAAATTCCAGTATGAACTGTATAAATAGCACCGTAAAAGCATAAAAGTGCTAAAACCCTCAACAACAGTAAAATGTCCATCACTTGCTACTACATACGAGCCCACATTTAGGAAAAAAAGAAAACCGTAAAATCCTCAGTACAGGACAGACTCTTGAAAACAACTAACTCACATGTAATTAAAGCTTCTATCATACAAACAGCAGCAGCAGTGTGTACTGTGGACCTTGAACAAAAAAACAAAAACATAAATAAAACAAACAAACAAAAATACAAAAACAAAAATAAAAACCAAAAAAACAAGGACAACATAGAACAAACCAATCTCTCAGCACCCCTTTACCCATTCAGCCTCTGTCTCAGCCTAAGCCTGTAGCTTCATGTAGCACTATTGCCACCTTCCATGCAAAATTTTGAAAATTCAAGGCTTCAACAGCCAAATGAATTCATCAATGGGTAATCAGCGGGAAACCATCATGCATGTTTGGCAGCCTTTAATTCCCAGACATGCTTTTTTTGTGATGGCGGCTGCTTGTCCTTGCCTTATATTTGGTAAAGACAACCCACTTGAATTTAAGAAATGTAAAAAGGTCAAACAATAGTACATAACAAAGCAAATAATGTAACAAGTTCTTGCTTTTAATGGCAAGTCTTGCTGAAATTATATGAACTAGTATATGCACAAATATTGGCAAAAACTACCAAAATTCCAGTATTCACTTATACTGAGGAAAGAGTTTCATAATTATTCATGAACCTTCTCAGAAAAGAAACACTGAATAAACTTGACTTTCCAAAACTTTCAAAACAGAATGACTGCTTTGAACTTGAACTTATAATATCAACACAACCCAGACAAGGACAAGACACCTGATAAACAACAAAGCCTCATATCCAAAAAGAGACATATACTTCAGACACATCCAATGAGTACGGAACCCTGAAAAAAAAAGAAAATAAGATAAAGAACAAACTCCACAAAAACTCACCCATGCTAAAGTGCCACCAAGTTTGAATTGATTCTCGATGACAGTTTTGTAGAAGAAGTTGACAATGTAATTCTGAATGGTTGGATGGACGTACGGGAGGATGGACAGACAGACGCCGGATTCAGGAAGACTGACCCTCCTAAAAGCTAAGCCTGACTAGTAAGTCAGCTCAGCCAAAAACAAATCAAAAGATCATGACTAAAATAAATATACATAAACTTACACAGATGAACATGTCTCAAATAAATACAGTTTCATTACACTCAATCACTAAACAACTGTACACATTACCAATGTCTTCCTTAAAACTGTAACACTTCTATGCAGGTATTAAAGACATCTCAAAACATGTGGAAAGTCCTTCAACACTGAATGTGCACCAATGGTAGTACTAAAATCTGAACTATATTGGCCAAACACTGAAAATTAGCCCCCACACAAGTCTTATCAATTTATTGGACAATAATGATCACTAAGTGCACCTACAACTATACAGGGATAATCTAAAACCGGGCCACTCCCAAAATCATTACGGGGACAAACCATCTCCCTGACCTGGTAGGAATACAACAGTTTCGCCCTAGATTGGGATAATAGATTACTCTTTCCCTACATAGAAAAGCCCACACTTCATATCAAACTGCCCAACAAAATGGAAATACATATTTGGGGTTAAATCACATTTCCGTCAAACACCTTTTTAGCACCAGTGCCATGCCCGGGGGGCATGAATGTCTCGCCAGCGTAATTCAAAACACTCCAAAGTTTTTTGTTGATGGATGGACAGACGGATGGACTGACAGATGGACGGACATCCGGAAAGTGACTGCTCAGTCTCGCCAACAGCTTATGATGGCCAGACAAAAACCATCTTTCTGTGGAAAACATGAAGTGCACGTTTAGTTTTAGTAACCCACAAATGAGCGACATATTCAACACCATTTGTTTCCACAAGTCATTTAATACAAAATATTGCAACACCAAAAATCTCAACAGTGGAATATTTTCAACATTTACGAAAGCTTAAAAGAAAATAACAGTCTTAAAAGTCCTTTATTCCCAAATGGGAACAAAAGTATGATTAACCTAAAAGCATGAAAAGATTCCAAATATAAGGACACACTGAAATAATTAATACCCATATGCAAATAAATTCCAGTACGAACTGTATAAATAGCACCTTAAAAGCATAAAAGTGCTAAAACCCTCAACAACAGTAAAATGTCCATCACTTGCTACTACATACGAGCCCACATTTAGGAAAAAAAGAAAACCGTAAAATCCTCAGTACAGGACAGACTCTTGGAAACAACTAACTCACATGTAATTAAAGCTTCTATCATACAAACAGCAGCAGCAGTGTGTACTGTGGACCTTGAACAAAAAACAAAAACATAAATAAAACAAACAAACAAAAATACAAAAACAAAAATAAAAACCAAAAAAACAAGGACAACATAGAACAAACCAATCTCTCAGCACCCCTTTACCCATTCAGCCTCTGTCTCAGCCTAAGCCTGTAGCTTCATGTAGCACTATTGCCACCTTCCATGCAAAATTTTGAAAATTCAAGGTTTCAACAGCCAAATGAATTCATCAATGGGTAATCAGCGGGAAACCATCATGCATGTTTGGCAGCCTTTAATTCCCAGACATGCTTTTTTTGTGATGGCGGCTGCTTGTCCTTGCCTTATATTTGGTAAAGACAACCCACTTGAATTTAAGAAATGTAAAAAGGTCAAACAATAGTACATAACAAAGCAAATAATGTAACAAGTTCTTGCTTTTAATGGCAAGTCTTGCTGAAATTATATGAACTAGTATATGCACAAATATTGGCAAAAACTACCAAAATTCCAGTATTCACTTATACTGAGGAAAGAGTTTCATAATTATTCATGAACCTTCTCAGAAAAGAAACACTGAATAAACTTGACTTTCCAAAACTTTCAAAACAGAATGACTGCTTTGAACTTGAACTTATAATATCAACTCAACCCAGACAAGGACAAGACACCTGATAAACAACAAAGCCTCATATCCAAAAAGAGACATATACTTCAGACACATCCAATGAGTACGGAACCCTGAAAAAAAAAGAAAATAAGATAAAGAACAAACTCCACAAAAACTCACCCATGCTAAAGTGCCACCAAGTTTGAATTGATTCTCGATGACAGTTTTGTAGAAGAAGTTGACAATGTAATTCTGAATGGTTGGATGGACGTACGGGAGGATGGACAGACAGACGCCGGATTCAGGAAGACTGACCCTCCTAAAAGCTAAGCCTGACTAGTAAGTCAGCTCAGCCAAAAACAAATCAAAAGATCATGACTAAAATAAATATACATAAACTTACACAGATGAACATGTCTCAAATAAATACAGTTTCATTACACTCAATCACTAAACAACTGTACCCATTACCAATGTCTTCCTTAAAACTGTAACACTTCTATGCAGGTATTAAAGACATCTCAAAACATGTGGAAAGTCCTTCAACACTGAATGTGCACCAATGGTAGTACTAAAATCTGAACTATATTGGCCAAACACTGATAATTAGCCCCCACACAAGTCTTATCAATTTATTGGACAATAATGAGCACTAAGTGCACCTACAACTATACAGGGATAATCTAAAACCGGGCCACTCCCAAAATCATTACGGGGACAAACCATCTCCCTGACCTGGTAGGAATACAACAGTTTCGCCCTAGATTGGGATAATAGATTATTCTTTCCCCACATAGAAAAGCCCACACTTCATATCAAACTGCCCAACAAAATGGAAATACATATTTGGGGTTAAATCACATTTCCGTCAAACACCTTTTTAGCACCAGTGCCATGCCCGGGGGCATGAATGTCTCGCCAGCGTAATTCAAAACACTCCAAAGTTTTTTGTTGATGGATGGACAGACGGATGGACTGACAGATGGACGGACATCCGGAAAGTGACTGCTCAGTCTCGCCAACAGCTTATGATGGCCAGACAAAAACCATCTTTCTGTGGAAAACATGAAGTGCACGTTTAGTTTTAGTAACCCACAAATGAGCGACATATTCAACACCATTTGTTTCCACAAGTCATTTAATACAAAATATTGCAACAACGAAAATCTCAACAGTGGAATATTTTCAACATTTACGAAAGCTTAAAAGAAAATAACAGTCTTAAAAGTCCTTTATTCCCAAATGGGAACAAAAGTATGATTAACCTAAAAGCATGAAAAGATTCCAAATATAAGGACACACTGAAATGATTAATACCCATATGCAAATAAATTCCAGTATGAACTGTATAAATAGCACCGTAAAAGCATAAAAGTGCTAAAACCCTCAACAACAGTAAAATGTCAGTCACTTGCTATTACATACGAGCCCACATTTAGGAAAAAAAGAAAACCGTAAAATCCTCAGTACAGGACAGACTCTTGGAAACAACTAACTCACATGTAATTAAAGCTTCTATCATACAAACAGCAGCAGCAGTGTGTACTGTGGACCTTGAACAAAAAAACAAAAACATAAATAAAACAAACAAACAAAAATACAAAAACAAAAATAAAAACCAAAAAAACAAGGACAACATAGAACAAACCAATCTCTCAGCACCCCTTTACCCATTCAGCCTCTGTCTCAGCCTAAGCCTGTAGCTTCATGTAGCACTATTGCCACCTTCCATGCAAAATTTTGAAAATTCAAGGCTTCAACAGCCAAATGAACTCATCAATGGGTAATCAGCGGGAAACCATCATACATGTTTGGCAGCCTTTAATTCCCAGACATGCTTTTTTGTGATGGCAGCTGCTTGTCCTTGCCTTATATTTGGTAAAGACAACCCACTTGAATTTAAGAAATGTAAAAAGGTCAAACAATAGTACATAACAAAGCAAATAATGTAACAAGTTCTTGCTTTTAATGGCAAGTCTTGCTGAAATTATATAAACTAGTATATGCACAAATATTGGCAAAAACTACCAAAATTCCAGTATTCACTTATACTGAGGAAAGAGTTTCATAATTATTCATGAACCTTCTCAGAAAAGAAACACTGAATAAACTTGACTTTCCAAAACTTTCAAAACAGAATGACTGCCTTGAACTTGAACTTACAATATCAACTCAACCCAGACAAGGACAAGACACCTGATAAACAACAAAGCCTCATATCCAAAAACATGTACTTCAGACACATCCAATGAGTATGGAACCCTGAAAAAAAAAGAAAATAAGATAAAGAACAAACTCCACAAAAACTCACCCGTTATACAGTGCCACCAAGTTTGAATTGATTCTCGATGACAGTTTTGTAGAAGAAGTTGACAATGTAATTCTGAATGGTTGGATGGACGTACGGATGGATGGACAGACAGATGCCGGATTCAGGAAGACTGACCCTCCTAAAAGCTAAGCCTGACTAGTAAGTCAGCTCAGCCAAAAACAAATCAAAAGATCATGACTAAAATAAATATACATAAACTTACACAGATGAACATGTCTCAAATAAATACAGTTTCATTACACTCAATCACCAAACAACTGTACCCACTACCAATGTCCTCCTTAAAACTGTAACACTTCTATGCAGGTATTAAAGACATCTCAAAACATGTGGAAAGTCCTTCAACACTGAATGTGCACCAATGGTAGTACTTAAATCTGAACTATATTGGCCAAACACTGAAAATTAACCCCCACGCCAGTCTTATCAATTCATTGGACAATACTGAGCACTAAGTGCACCTACAACTATACAGGGATAATCTAAAACCGGGCCACTCCCAAAATCATTACGGGGACAAACCATCTCCCTGACCTGGTAGGAATACAACAGTTTCGCCCTAGATTGGGATAATAGATTACTCTTTCCCTACATAGAAAAGCCCACACTTCATATCAAACTGCCCAACAAAATGGAAATACATATTTGGGGTTAAATCACATTTCCGTCAAACACCTTTTTAGCGCCAGTGCCATGCCCGGGGGGCATGAATGTCTCGCCAGCGTAATTCAAGACACTCCAAAGTATTTTGTTGATGGATGGACAGAAGGATAGATTGACAGATGGACAGACATCCGGAAAGTGACTGCTCAGTCTCGTCAACAGCTTAGCACTCTCTCAGCACCCTTTTACCAATCCAGCCTCTGTCTCAGCCTAAGCCTGTAGCTTCATGTAGCACTATTGCCACCTTCCATGCAAAATTTTGAAAATTCAAGGCTTCAACAGCCAAATGAATTCATCAATGGGTAATCAGCGGGAAACCATCATGCATGTTTGGCAGCCTTTAATTCCCAGACATGCTTTTTTTGTGATGGCGGCTGCTTGTCCTTGCCTTATATTTGGTAAAGACAACCCACTTGAATTTAAAAAATGTAAAAAGGTCAAACAATAGTACATAACAAAGCAAATAATGTAACAAGTTCTTGCTTTTAATGGCAAGTCTTGCTGAAATTATATGAACTAGTATATGCACAAATATTGGCAAAAACTACCAAAATTCCAGTATTCACTTATACTGAGGAAAGAGTTTCATAATTATTCATGAACCTTCTCAGAAAAGAAACACTGAATAAACTTGACTTTCCAAAACTTTCAAAACAGAATGACTGCTTTGAACTTGAACTTATAATATCAACTCAACCCAGACAAGGACAAGACACCTGATAAACAACAAAGCCTCATATCCAAAAAGAGACATATACTTCAGACACATCCAATGAGTACGGAACCCTGAAAAAAAAAGAAAATAAGATAAAGAACAAACTCCACAAAAACTCACCCATGCTAAAGTGCCACCAAGTTTGAATTGATTCTCGATGACAGTTTTGTAGAAGAAGTTGACAATGTAATTCTGAATGGTTGGATGGACGTACGGGAGGATGGACAGACAGACGCCGGATTCAGGAAGACTGACCCTCCTAAAAGCTAAGCCTGACTAGTAAGTCAGCTCAGCCAAAAACAAATCAAAAGATCATGACTAAAATAAATATACATAAACTTACACAGATGAACATGTCTCAAATAAATACAGTTTCATTACACTCAATCACTAAACAACTGTACCCATTACCAATGTCTTCCTTAAAACTGTAACACTTCTATGCAGGTATTAAAGACATCTCAAAACATGTGGAAAGTCCTTCAACACTGAATGTGCACCAATGGTAGTACTAAAATCTGAACTATATTGGCCAAACACTGATAATTAGCCCCCACACAAGTCTTATCAATTTATTGGACAATAATGAGCACTAAGTGCACCTACAACTATACAGGGATAATCTAAAACCGGGCCACTCCCAAAATCATTACGGGGACAAACCATCTCCCTGACCTGGTAGGAATACAACAGTTTCGCCCTAGATTGGGATAATAGATTATTCTTTCCCCACATAGAAAAGCCCACACTTCATATCAAACTGCCCAACAAAATGGAAATACATATTTGGGGTTAAATCACATTTCCGTCAAACACCTTTTTAGCACCAGTGCCATGCCCGGGGGCATGAATGTCTCGCCAGCGTAATTCAAAACACTCCAAAGTTTTTTGTTGATGGATGGACAGACGGATGGACTGACAGATGGACGGACATCCGGAAAGTGACTGCTCAGTCTCGCCAACAGCTTATGATGGCCAGACAAAAACCATCTTTCTGTGGAAAACATGAAGTGCACGTTTAGTTTTAGTAACCCACAAATGAGCGACATATTCAACACCATTTGTTTCCACAAGTCATTTAATACAAAATATTGCAACAACGAAAATCTCAACAGTGGAATATTTTCAACATTTACGAAAGCTTAAAAGAAAATAACAGTCTTAAAAGTCCTTTATTCCCAAATGGGAACAAAAGTATGATTAACCTAAAAGCATGAAAAGATTCCAAATATAAGGACACACTGAAATGATTAATACCCATATGCAAATAAATTCCAGTATGAACTATATAAATAGCACCGTAAAAGCATAAAAGTGCTAAAACCCTCAACAACAGTAAAATGTCAGTCACTTGCTATTACATACGAGCCCACATTTAGGAAAAAAAGAAAACCGTAAAATCCTCAGTACAGGACAGACTCTTGGAAACAACTAAATCACATGTAATTAAAGCTTCTATCATACAAACAGCAGCAGCAGTGTGTACTGTGGACCTTGAACGAAAAACAAAAACATAAATAAAACAAACAAACAAAAATACAAAAACAAAAATAAAAACCAAAAAAACAAGGACAACATAGAACAAACCAATCTCTCAGCACCCCTTTACCCATTCAGCCTCTGTCTCAGCCTAAGCCTGTAGCTTCATGTAGCACTATTGCCACCTTCCATGCAAAATTTTGAAAATTCAAGGCTTCAACAGCCAAATGAACTCATCAATGGGTAATCAGCGGGAAACCATCATACATGTTTGGCAGCCTTTAATTCCCAGACATGCTTTTTTGTGATGGCAGCTGCTTGTCCTTGCCTTATATTTGGTAAAGACAACCCACTTGAATTTAAAAAATGTAAAAAGGTCAAACAATAGTACATAACAAAGCAAATAATGTAACAAGTTCTTGCTTTTAATGGCAAGTCTTGCTGAAATTATATGAACTAGTATATGCACAAATATTGGCAAAAACTACCAAAATTCCAGTATTCACTTATACTGAGGAAAGAGTTTCATAATTATTCATGAACCTTCTCAGAAAAGAAACACTGAATAAACTTGACTTTCCAAAACTTTCAAAACAGAATGACTGCTTTGAACTTGAACTTATAATATCAACTCAACCCAGACAAGGACAAGACACCTGATAAACAACAAAGCCTCATATCCAAAAAGAGACATATACTTCAGACACATCCAATGAGTACGGAACCCTGAAAAAAAAAGAAAATAAGATAAAGAACAAACTCCACAAAAACTCACCCATGCTAAAGTGCCACCAAGTTTGAATTGATTCTCGATGACAGTTTTGTAGAAGAAGTTGACAATGTAATTCTGAATGGTTGGATGGACGTACGGGAGGATGGACAGACAGACGCCGGATTCAGGAAGACTGACCCTCCTAAAAGCTAAGCCTGACTAGTAAGTCAGCTCAGCCAAAAACAAAACAAAAGATCATGACTAAAATAAATATACATAAACTTACACAGATGAACATGTCTCAAATAAATACAGTTTCATTACACTCAATCACTAAACAACTGTACCCATTACCAATGTCTTCCTTAAAACTGTAACACTTCTATGCAGGTATTAAAGACATCTCAAAACATGTGGAAAGTCCTTCAACACTGAATGTGCACCAATGGTAGTACTAAAATCTGAACTATATTGGCCAAACACTGAAAATTAACCCCCACACAAGTCTTATCAATTTATTGGACAATAATGAGCACTAAGTGCACCTACAACTATACAGGGATAATCTAAAACCGGGCCACTCCCAAAATCATTACGGGGACAAACCATCTCCCTGACCTGGTAGGAATACAACAGTTTCGCCCTAGATTGGGATAATAGATTACTCTTTCCCTACATAGAAAAGCCCACACTTCATATCAAACTGCCCAACAAAATGGAAATACATATTTGGGGTTAAATCACATTTCCGTCAAACACCTTTTTAGCACCAGTGCCATGCCCGGGGGGCATGAATGTCTCGCCAGCGTAATTCAAAACACTCCAAAGTTTTTTGTTGATGGATGGACAGACGGATGGACTGACAGATGGACGGACATCCGGAAAGTGACTGCTCAGTCTCGCCAACAGCTTATGATGGCCAGACAAAAACCATCTTTCTGTGGAAAACATGAAGTGCACGTTTAGTTTTAGTAACCCACAAATGAGCGACATATTCAACACCATTTGTTTCCACAAGTCATTTAATACAAAATATTGCAACAACGAAAATCTCAACAGTGGAATATTTTCAACATTTACGAAAGCTTAAAAGAAAATAACAGTCTTAAAAGTCCTTTATTCCCAAATGGGAACAAAAGTATGATTAACCTAAAAGCATGAAAAGATTCCAAATATAAGGACACACTGAAATGATTAATACCCATATGCAAATAAATTCCAGTATGAACTGTATAAATAGCACCGTAAAAGCATAAAAGTGCTAAAACCCTCAACAACAGTAAAATGTCAGTCACTTGCTATTACATACGAGCCCACATTTAGGAAAAAAAGAAAACCGTAAAATCCTCAGTACAGGACAGACTCTTGGAAACAACTAAATCACATGTAATTAAAGCTTCTATCATACAAACAGCAGCAGCAGTGTGTACTGTGGACCTTGAACAAAAAACAAAAACATAAATAAAACAAACAAACAAAAATACAAAAACAAAAATAAAAACCAAAAAAACAAGGACAACATAGAACAAACCAATCTCTCAGCACCCCTTTACCCATTCAGCCTCTGTCTCAGCCTAAGCCTGTAGCTTCATGTAGCACTATTGCCACCTTCCATGCAAAATTTTGAAAATTCAAGGCTTCAACAGCCAAATGAACTCATCAATGGGTAATCAGCGGGAAACCATCATACATGTTTGGCAGCCTTTAATTCCCAGACATGCTTTTTTGTGATGGCAGCTGCTTGTCCTTGCCTTATATTTGGTAAAGACAACCCACTTGAATTTAAAAAATGTAAAAAGGTCAAACAATAGTACATAACAAAGCAAATAATGTAACAAGTTCTTGCTTTTAATGGCAAGTCTTGCTGAAATTATATGAACTAGTATATGCACAAATATTGGCAAAAACTACCAAAATTCCAGTATTCACTTATACTGAGGAAAGAGTTTCATAATTATTCATGAACCTTCTCAGAAAAGAAACACTGAATAAACTTGAGTTTCCAAAACTTTCAAAACAGAATGACTGCCTTGAACTTGAACTTACAATATCAACCCAACCCAGACAAGGACAAGACACCTGATAAACAACAAAGCCTCATATCCAAAAACATGTACTTCAGACACATCCAATGAGTATGGAACCCTGAAAAAAAAAGAAAATAAGATAAAGAACAAACTCCATAACAACTCACCCGTTATACAGTGCCACCAAGTTTGAATTGATTCTCGATGACAGTTTTGTAGAAGAAGTTGACAATGTAATTCTGAATGGTTGGATGGACGTACGGATGGATGGACAGACAGATGCCGGATTCAGGAAGACTGACCCTCCTAAAAGCTAAGCCTGACTAGTAAGTCAGCTCAGCCAAAAACAAATCAAAAGATCATGACTAAAATAAATATACATAAACTTACACAGATGAACATGTCTCAAATAAATACAGTTTCATTACACTCAATCACCAAACAACTGTACCCATTACCAATGTCTTCCTTAAAACTGTAACACTTCTATGCAGGTATTAAAGACATCTCAAAACATGTGGAAAGTCCTTCAACACTGAATGTGCACCAATGGTAGTACTTAAATCTGAACTATATTGGCCAAACACTGAAAATTAACCCCCACGCCAGTCTTATCAATTCATTGGACAATACTGAGCACTAAGTGCACCTACAACTATACAGGGATAATCTAAAACCGGGCCACTCCCAAAATCATTACGGGGACAAACCATCTCCCTGACCTGGTAGGAATACAACAGTTTCGCCCTAGATTGGGATAATAGATTACTCTTTCCCTACATAGAAAAGCCCACACTTCATATCAAACTGCCCAACAAAATGGAAATACATATTTGGGGTTAAATCACATTTCCGTCAAACACCTTTTTAGCGCCAGTGCCATGCCCGGGGGGCATGAATGTCTCGCCAGCGTAATTCAAGACACTCCAAAGTATTTTGTTGATGGATGGACAGAAGGATAGATTGACAGATGGACAGACATCCGGAAAGTGACTGCTCAGTCTCGTCAACAGCTTAGCACTCTCTCAGCACCCTTTTACCAATCCAGCCTCTGTCTCAGCCTAAGCCTGTAGCTTCATGTAGCACTATTGCCACCTTCCATGCAAAATTTTGAAAATTCAAGGCTTCAACAGCCAAATGAATTCATCAATGGGTAATCAGCGGGAAACCATCATGCATGTTTGGCAGCCTTTAATTCCCAGACATGCTTTTTTTGTGATGGCGGCTGCTTGTCCTTGCCTTATATTTGGTAAAGACAACCCACTTGAATTTAAAAAATGTAAAAAGGTCAAACAATAGTACATAACAAAGCAAATAATGTAACAAGTTCTTGCTTTTAATGGCAAGTCTTGCTGAAATTATATGAACTAGTATATGCACAAATATTGGCAAAAACTACCAAAATTCCAGTATTCACTTATACTGAGGAAAGAGTTTCATAATTATTCATGAACCTTCTCAGAAAAGAAACACTGAATAAACTTGACTTTCCAAAACTTTCAAAACAGAATGACTGCCTTGAACTTGAACTTACAATATCAACCCAACCCAGACAAGGACAAGACACCTGATAAACAACAAAGCCTCATATCCAAAAACATGTACTTCAGACACATCCAATGAGTATGGAACCCTGAAAAAAAAGAAAATAAGATAAAGAACAAACTCCATAACAACTCACCCGTTATACAGTGCCACCAAGTTTGAATTGATTCTCGATGACAGTTTTGTAGAAGAAGTTGACAATGTAATTCTGAATGGTTGGATGGACGTACGGATGGATGGACAGACAGATGCCGGATTCAGGAAGACTGACCCTCCTAAAAGCTAAGCCTGACTAGTAAGTCAGCTCAGCCAAAAACAAATCAAAAGATCATGACTAAAATAAATATACATAAACTTACACAGATGAACATGTCTCAAATAAATACAGTTTCATTACACTCAATCACCAAACAACTGTACCCATTACCAATGTCTTCCTTAAAACTGTAACACTTCTATGCAGGTATTAAAGACATCTCAAAACATGTGGAAAGTCCTTCAACACTGAATGTGCACCAATGGTAGTACTTAAATCTGAACTATATTGGCCAAACACTGAAAATTAACCCCCACGCCAGTCTTATCAATTCATTGGACAATACTGAGCACTAAGTGCACCTACAACTATACAGGGATAATCTAAAACCGGGCCACTCCCAAAATCATTACGGGGACAAACCATCTCCCTGACCTGGTAGGAATACAACAGTTTCGCCCTAGATTGGGATAATAGATTACTCTTTCCCTACATAGAAAAGCCCACACTTCATATCAAACTGCCCAACAAAATGGAAATACATATTTGGGGTTAAATCACATTTCCGTCAAACACCTTTTTAGCGCCAGTGCCATGCCCGGGGGGCATGAATGTCT
Source organism: Hermodice carunculata (assembly GCA_964020975.1). NCBI lineage: Eukaryota > Metazoa > Annelida > Polychaeta > Eunicida > Amphinomidae > Hermodice > Hermodice carunculata. The sequence continues at coordinate 86,362,782 of OZ026617.1, read as the reverse complement.
CGCCAGCGTAATTCAAGACACTCCAAAGTATTTTGTTGATGGATGGACAGAAGGATAGATTGACAGACGGACAGACATCCGGAAAGTGACTGCTCAGTCTCGTCAACAGCTTAGCACTCTCTCAGCACCCTTTTACCAATCCAGCCTCTGTCTCAGCCTAAGCCTGTAGCTTCATGTAGCACTATTGCCACCTTCCATGCAAAATTTTGAAAATTCAAGGCTTCAACAGCCAAATGAATTCATCAATGGGTAATCAGCGGGAAACCATCATGCATGTTTGGCAGCCTTTAATTCCCAGACATGCTTTTTTTGTGATGGCGGCTGCTTGTCCTTGCCTTATATTTGGTAAAGACAACCCACTTGAATTTAAAAAATGTAAAAAGGTCAAACAATAGTACATAACAAAGCAAATAATGTAACAAGTTCTTGCTTTTAATGGCAAGTCTTGCTGAAATTATATGAACTAGTATATGCACAAATATTGGCAAAAACTACCAAAATTCCAGTATTCACTTATACTGAGGAAAGAGTTTCATAATTATTCATGAACCTTCTCAGAAAAGAAACACTGAATAAACTTGACTTTCCAAAACTTTCAAAACAGAATGACTGCCTTGAACTTGAACTTACAATATCAACCCAACCCAGACAAGGACAAGACACCTGATAAACAACAAAGCCTCATATCCAAAAACATGTACTTCAGACACATCCAATGAGTATGGAACCCTGAAAAAAAAAGAAAATAAGATAAAGAACAAACTCCATAACAACTCACCCGTTATACAGTGCCACCAAGTTTGAATTGATTCTCGATGACAGTTTTGTAGAAGAAGTTGACAATGTAATTCTGAATGGTTGGATGGACGTACGGATGGATGGACAGACAGATGCCGGATTCAGGAAGACTGACCCTCCTAAAAGCTAAGCCTGACTAGTAAGTCAGCTCAGCCAAAAACAAATCAAAAGATCATGACTAAAATAAATATACATAAACTTACACAGATGAACATGTCTCAAATAAATACAGTTTCATTACACTCAATCACCAAACAACTGTACCCATTACCAATGTCTTCCTTAAAACTGTAACACTTCTATGCAGGTATTAAAGACATCTCAAAACATGTGGAAAGTCCTTCAACACTGAATGTGCACCAATGGTAGTACTTAAATCTGAACTATATTGGCCAAACACTGAAAATTAACCCCCACGCCAGTCTTATCAATTCATTGGACAATACTGAGCACTAAGTGCACCTACAACTATACAGGGATAATCTAAAACCGGGCCACTTCCAAAATCATTACGGGGACAAACCATCTCCCTGACCTGGTAGGAATACAACAGTTTCGCCCTAGATTGGGATAATAGATTACTCTTTCCCTACATAGAAAAGCCCACACTTCATATCAAACTGCCCAACAAAATGGAAATACATATTTGGGGTTAAATCACATTTCCGTCAAACACCTTTTTAGCGCCAGTGCCATGCCCGGGGGGCATGAATGTCTCGCCAGCGTAATTCAAGACACTCCAAAGTATTTTGTTGATGGATGGACAGAAGGATAGATTGACAGACGGACAGACATCCGGAAAGTGACTGCTCAGTCTCGTCAACAGCTTAGCACTCTCTCAGCACCCTTTTACCAATCCAGCCTCTGTCTCAGCCTAAGCCTGTAGCTTCATGTAGCACTATTGCCACCTTCCATGCAAAATTTTGAAAATTCAAGGCTTCAACAGCCAAATGAATTCATCAATGGGTAATCAGCGGGAAACCATCATGCATGTTTGGCAGCCTTTAATTCCCAGACATGCTTTTTTTGCGATGGCGGCTGCTTGTCCTTGCCTTATATTTGGTAAAGACAACCCACTTGAATTTAAAAAATGTAAAAAGGTCAAACAATAGTACATAACAAAGCAAATAATGTAACAAGTTCTTGCTTTTAATGGCAAGTCTTGCTGAAATTATATGAACTAGTATATGCACAAATATTGGCAAAAACTACCAAAATTCCAGTATTCACTTATACTGAGGAAAGAGTTTCATAATTATTCATGAACCTTCTCAGAAAAGAAACACTGAATAAACTTGACTTTCCAAAACTTTCAAAACAGAATGACTGCTTTGAACTTGAACTTATAATATCAACTCAACCCAGACAAGGACAAGACACCTGATAAACAACAAAGCCTCATATCCAAAAAGAGACATATACTTCAGACACATCCAATGAGTACGGAACCCTGAAAAAAAAGAAAATAAGATAAAGAACAAACTCCACAAAAACTCACCCATGCTAAAGTGCCACCAAGTTTGAATTGATTCTCGATGACAGTTTTGTAGAAGAAGTTGACAATGTAATTCTGAATGGTTGGATGGACGTACGGATGGATGGACAGACAGACGCCGGATTCAGGAAGACTGACCCTCCTAAAAGCTAAGCCTGACTAGTAAGTCAGCTCAGCCAAAAACAAATCAAAAGATCATGACTAAAATAAATATACATAAACTTACACAGATGAACATGTCTCAAATAAATACAGTTTCATTACACTCAATCACTAAACAACTGTACCCATTACCAATGTCTTCCTTAAAACTGTAACACTTCTATGCAGGTATTAAAGACATCTCAAAACATGTGGAAAGTCCTTCAACACTGAATGTGCACCAATGGTAGTACTAAAATCTGAACTATATTGGCCAAACACTGAAAATTAACCCCCACACAAGTCTTATCAATTTATTGGACAATAATGAGCACTAAGTGCACCTACAACTATACAGGGATAATCTAAAACCGGGCCACTCCCAAAATCATTACGGGGACAAACCATCTCCCTGACCTGGTAGGAATACAACAGTTTCGCCCTAGATTGGGATAATAGATTACTCTTTCCCTACATAGAAAAGCCCACACTTCATATCAAACTGCCCAACAAAATGGAAATACATATTTGGGGTTAAATCACATTTCCGTCAAACACCTTTTTAGCACCAGTGCCATGCCCGGGGGGCATGAATGTCTCGCCAGCGTAATTCAAAACACTCCAAAGTTTTTTGTTGATGGATGGACAGACGGATGGACTGACAGATGGACGGACATCCGGAAAGTGACTGCTCAGTCTCGCCAACAGCTTATGATGGCCAGACAAAAACCATCTTTCTGTGGAAAACATGAAGTGCACGTTTAGTTTTAGTAACCCACAAATGAGCGACATATTCAACACCATTTGTTTCCACAAGTCATTTAATACAAAATATTGCAACAACGAAAATCTCAACAGTGGAATATTTTCAACATTTACGAAAGCTTAAAAGAAAATAACAGTCTTAAAAGTCCTTTATTCCCAAATGGGAACAAAAGTATGATTAACCTAAAAGCATGAAAAGATTCCAAATATAAGGACACACTGAAATGATTAATACCCATATGCAAATAAATTCCAGTATGAACTGTATAAATAGCACCGTAAAAGCATAAAAGTGCTAAAACCCTCAACAACAGTAAAATGTCAGTCACTTGCTATTACATATGAGCCCACATTTAGGAAAAAAAGAAAACCGTAAAATCCTCAGTACAGGACAGACTCTTGGAAACAACTAAATCACATGTAATTAAAGCTTCTATCATACAAACAGCAGCAGCAGTGTGTACTGTGGACCTTGAACAAAAAACAAAAACATAAATAAAACAAACAAACAAAAATACAAAAACAAAAATAAAAACCAAAAAAACAAGGACAACATAGAACAAACCAATCTCTCAGCACCCCTTTACCCATTCAGCCTCTGTCTCAGCCTAAGCCTGTAGCTTCATGTAGCACTATTGCCACCTTCCATGCAAAATTTTGAAAATTCAAGGCTTCAACAGCCAAATGAACTCATCAATGGGTCATCAGCTGGAAACCATCATGCATGTTTGGCAGCCTTTAATTCCCAGACATGCTTTTTTGTGATGGCAGCTGCTTGTCCTTGCCTTATATTTGGTAAAGACAACCCACTTGAATTTAAAAAATGTAAAAAGGTCAAACAATAGTACATAACAAAGCAAATAATGTAACAAGTTCTTGCTTTTAATGGCAAGTCTTGCTGAAATTATATGAACTAGTATATGCACAAATATTGGCAAAAACTACCAAAATTCCAGTATTCACTTATACTGAGGAAAGAGTTTCATAATTATTCATGAACCTTCTCAGAAAAGAAACACTGAATAAACTTGACTTTCCAAAACTTTCAAAACAGAATGACTGCTTTGAACTTGAACTTATAATATCAACTCAACCCAGACAAGGACAAGACACCTGATAAACAACAAAGCCTCATATCCAAAAAGAGACATATACTTCAGACACATCCAATGAGTACGGAACCCTGAAAAAAAAGAAAATAAGATAAAGAACAAACTCCACAAAAACTCACCCATGCTAAAGTGCCACCAAGTTTGAATTGATTCTCGATGACAGTTTTGTAGAAGAAGTTGACAATGTAATTCTGAATGGTTGGATGGACGTACGGGAGGATGGACAAACAGACGCCGGATTCAGGAAGACTGACCCTCCTAAAAGCTAAGCCTGACTAGTAAGTCAGCTCAGCCAAAAACAAATCAAAAGATCATGACTAAAATAAATATACATAAACTTACACAGATGAACATGTCTCAAATAAATACAGTTTCATTACACTCAATCACTAAACAACTGTACCCATTACCAATGTCTTCCTTAAAACTGTAACACTTCTATGCAGGTATTAAAGACATCTCAAAACATGTGGAAAGTCCTTCAACACTGAATGTGCACCAATGGTAGTACTAAAATCTGAACTATATTGGCCAAACACTGAAAATTAGCCCCCACACAAGTCTTATCAATTTATTGGACAATAATGAGCACTAAGTGCACCTACAACTATACAGGGATAATCTAAAACCGGGCCACTCCCAAAATCATTACGGGGACAAACCATCTCCCTGACCTGGTAGGAATACAACAGTTTCGCCCTAGATTGGGATAATAGATTACTCTTTCCCTACATAGAAAAGCCCACACTTCATATCAAACTGCCCAACAAAATGGAAATACATATTTGGGGTTAAATCACATTTCCGTCAAACACCTTTTTAGCACCAGTGCCATGCCCGGGGGGCATGAATGTCTCGCCAGCGTAATTCAAAACACTCCAAAGTTTTTTGTTGATGGATGGACAGACGGATGGACTGACAGATGGACGGACATCCGGAAAGTGACTGCTCAGTCTCGCCAACAGCTTATGATGGCCAGACAAAAACCATCTTTCTGTGGAAAACATGAAGTGCACGTTTAGTTTTAGTAACCCACAAATGAGCGACATATTCAACACCATTTGTTTCCACAAGTCATTTAATACAAAATATTGCAACAACGAAAATCTCAACAGTGGAATATTTTCAACATTTACGAAAGCTTAAAAGAAAATAACAGTCTTAAAAGTCCTTTATTCCCAAATGGGAACAAAAGTATGATTAACCTAAAAGCATGAAAAGATTCCAAATATAAGGACACACTGAAATGATTAATACCCATATGCAAATAAATTCCAGTATGAACTGTATAAATAGCACCGTAAAAGCATAAAAGTGCTAAAACCCTCAACAACAGTAAAATGTCAGTCACTTGCTATTACATACGAGCCCACATTTAGGAAAAAAAGAAAACCGTAAAATCCTCAGTACAGGACAGACTCTTGGAAACAACTAAATCACATGTAATTAAAGCTTCTATCATACAAACAGCAGCAGCAGTGTGTACTGTGGACCTTGAACAAAAAACAAAAACATAAATAAAACAAACAAACAAAAATACAAAAACAAAAATAAAAACCAAAAAAACAAGGACAACATAGAACAAACCAATCTCTCAGCACCCCTTTACCCATTCAGCCTCTGTCTCAGCCTAAGCCTGTAGCTTCATGTAGCACTATTGCCACCTTCCATGCAAAATTTTGAAAATTCAAGGCTTCAACAGCCAAATGAACTCATCAATGGGTCATCAGCTGGAAACCATCATGCATGTTTGGCAGCCTTTAATTCCCAGACATGCTTTTTTGTGATGGCAGCTGCTTGTCCTTGCCTTATATTTGGTAAAGACAACCCACTTGAATTTAAAAAATGTAAAAAGGTCAAACAATAGTACATAACAAAGCAAATAATGTAACAAGTTCTTGCTTTTAATGGCAAGTCTTGCTGAAATTATATGAACTAGTATATGCACAAATATTGGCAAAAACTACCAAAATTCCAGTATTCACTTATACTGAGGAAAGAGTTTCATAATTATTCATGAACCTTCTCAGAAAAGAAACACTGAATAAACTTGACTTTCCAAAACTTTCAAAACAGAATGACTGCCTTGAACTTGAACTTACAATATCAACTCAACCCAGACAAGGACAAGACACCTGATAAACAACAAAGCCTCATATCCAAAAAGAGACATATACTTCAGACACATCCAATGAGTACGGAACCCTGAAAAAAAAGAAAATAAGATAAAGAACAAACTCCACAAAAACTCACCCATGCTAAAGTGCCACCAAGTTTGAATTGATTCTCGATGACAGTTTTGTAGAAGAAGTTGACAATGTAATTCTGAATGGTTGGATGGACGTACGGGAGGATGGACAAACAGACGCCGGATTCAGGAAGACTGACCCTCCTAAAAGCTAAGCCTGACTAGTAAGTCAGCTCAGCCAAAAACAAATCAAAAGATCATGACTAAAATAAATATACATAAACTTACACAGATGAACATGTCTCAAATAAATACAGTTTCATTACACTCAATCACTAAACAACTGTACCCATTACCAATGTCTTCCTTAAAACTGTAACACTTCTATGCAGGTATTAAAGACATCTCAAAACATGTGGAAAGTCCTTCAACACTGAATGTGCACCAATGGTAGTACTAAAATCTGAACTATATTGGCCAAACACTGAAAATTAGCCCCCACACAAGTCTTATCAATTTATTGGACAATAATGAGCACTAAGTGCACCTACAACTATACAGGGATAATCTAAAACCGGGCCACTCCCAAAATCATTACGGGGACAAACCATCTCCCTGACCTGGTAGGAATACAACAGTTTCGCCCTAGATTGGGATAATAGATTACTCTTTCCCTACATAGAAAAGCCCACACTTCATATCAAACTGCCCAACAAAATGGAAATACATATTTGGGGTTAAATCACATTTCCGTCAAACACCTTTTTAGCACCAGTGCCATGCCCGGGGGGCATGAATGTCTCGCCAGCGTAATTCAAAACACTCCAAAGTTTTTTGTTGATGGATGGACAGACGGATGGACTGACAGATGGACGGACATCCGGAAAGTGACTGCTCAGTCTCGCCAACAGCTTATGATGGCCAGACAAAAACCATCTTTCTGTGGAAAACATGAAGTGCACGTTTAGTTTTAGTAACCCACAAATGAGCGACATATTCAACACCATTTGTTTCCACAAGTCATTTAATACAAAATATTGCAACAACGAAAATCTCAACAGTGGAATATTTTCAACATTTACGAAAGCTTAAAAGAAAATAACAGTCTTAAAAGTCCTTTATTCCCAAATGGGAACAAAAGTATGATTAACCTAAAAGCATGAAAAGATTCCAAATATAAGGACACACTGAAATGATTAATACCCATATGCAAATAAATTCCAGTATGAACTGTATAAATAGCACCGTAAAAGCATAAAAGTGCTAAAACCCTCAACAACAGTAAAATGTCAGTCACTTGCTATTACATACGAGCCCACATTTAGGAAAAAAAGAAAACCGTAAAATCCTCAGTACAGGACAGACTCTTGGAAACAACTAAATCACATGTAATTAAAGCTTCTATCATACAAACAGCAGCAGCAGTGTGTACTGTGGACCTTGAACAAAAAACAAAAACATAAATAAAACAAACAAACAAAAATACAAAAACAAAAATAAAAACCAAAAAAACAAGGACAACATAGAACAAACCAATCTCTCAGCACCCCTTTACCCATTCAGCCTCTGTCTCAGCCTAAGCCTGTAGCTTCATGTAGCACTATTGCCACCTTCCATGCAAAATTTTGAAAATTCAAGGCTTCAACAGCCAAATGAACTCATCAATGGGTCATCAGCTGGAAACCATCATGCATGTTTGGCAGCCTTTAATTCCCAGACATGCTTTTTTGTGATGGCAGCTGCTTGTCCTTGCCTTATATTTGGTAAAGACAACCCACTTGAATTTAAAAAATGTAAAAAGGTCAAACAATAGTACATAACAAAGCAAATAATGTAACAAGTTCTTGCTTTTAATGGCAAGTCTTGCTGAAATTATATGAACTAGTATATGCACAAATATTGGCAAAAACTACCAAAATTCCAGTATTCACTTATACTGAGGAAAGAGTTTCATAATTATTCATGAACCTTCTCAGAAAAGAAACACTGAATAAACTTGACTTTCCAAAACTTTCAAAACAGAATGACTGCCTTGAACTTGAACTTACAATATCAACTCAACCCAGACAAGGACAAGACACCTGATAAACAACAAAGCCTCATATCCAAAAACATGTACTTCAGACACATCCAATGAGTATGGAACCCGGAAAAAAAAAAGAAAATAAGATAAAGAACAAACTCCATAAAAACTCACCCGTGCTACAGTGCCACCAAGTTTGAATTGATTCTCGATGACCGTTTTGTAGAAGAAGTTGACAATGTAATTCTGAATGGTTGGATGGACGTACGGATGGATGGACAGACAGATGCCGGATTCTGGAAGACTGACCCTCCTAAAAGCGAAGCCTGACTAGTAAGTCAGCTCAGCCAAAAACAAATCAAAAGATCATGACTAAAATAAATATACATAAACTTACACAGATGAACATGTCTCAAATAAATACAGTTTCATTACACTCAATCACCAAACAACTGTACCCATTACCAATGTCTTCCTTAAAACTGTAACACTTCTATGCAGGTATTAAAGACATCTCAAAACATGTGGAAAGTCCTTCAACACTGAATGTGCACCAATGGTAGTACTTAAATCTGAACTATATTGGCCAAACACTGAAAATTAACCCCCACGCCAGTCTTATCAATTCATTGGACAATACTGAGCACTAAGTGCACCTACAACTATACAGGGATAATCTAAAACCGGGCCACTCCCAAAATCATTACGGGGACAAACCATCTCCCTGACCTGGTAGGAATACAACAGTTTCGCCCTAGATTGGGATAATAGATTACTTTTTCCCTACATAGAAAAGCCCACACTTCATATCAAACTGCCCAACAAAATGGAAATACATATTTGGGGTTAAATCACATTTCCGTCAAACACCTTTTTAGCACCAGTGCCATGCCCGGGGGGCATGAATGTCTCGCCAGCGTAATTCAAGACACTCCAAAGTATTTTGTTGATGGATGGACAGAAGGATAGATTGACAGACGGACAGACATCCGGAAAGTGACTGCTCAGTCTCGTCAACGGCTTAGCACTCTCTCAGCACCCTTTTACCAATCCAGCCTCTGTCTCAGCCTAAGCCTGTAGCTTCATGTAGCACTATTGCCACCTTCCATGCAAAATTTTGAAAATTCAAGGCTTCAACAGCCAAATGAATTCATCAATGGTTAATCAGCGGGAAACCATCATGCATGTTTGGCAGCCTTTAATTCCCAGACATGCTTTTTTTGTGATGCCGGCTGATTGTCCTTGCCTTATATTTGGTAAAGACAACCCACTTGAATTTAAAAAATGTAAGAAGGTCAAACAATAGCACATAACAAAGCTCATAATGTAACAAGTTCTTGCTTATAATGGCAAGTCTTGCTGAAATTATATGAACTAGTATATGCACAAATATTGGCAAAAACTACCAAAATTCCAGTATTCACTTATACTGAGTAAAGGGTTTCATAATTATTCATGAACCTTCTCAGAAAGGAAACACTGAATAAATTTGACTGTCCAAAACTTTCAAAACAGAATGACTGCTTTGAACTTGAACTTACAATATCAACCCAGACAAGGACAAGACACCTGATAAACAACAAAGCCTAATATCCAAAAAGAGACATGTACTTCAGAAACATCCAATAAGTATGGAACCCTGAAAAAAAAAGAAAATAAGATAAAGAACAAACTCCATAAAAAACCATCCGTGCTACAGTGCCACCAACACAATGTTCCCCCTTCCCCCTTCTACACGCGTATATTCAGACAATTAACATGACGAAAAAGCTGCAAACTTGCCACATTTAGATGCACTTCTAAAACTTTTGTTCACTGTTCATTGACAGATGGCTCAAACCTACATGTGTAAGTTAGAATTTTTTGTCTATCTGCAATAGTTTCTAAGATATGGAGCTTTAAAAATTTGAATTGCCCCAAAATTTGTATAATTTTAAACATCATGACTATTTCAAGTCAGATGCCTAATTTCAGTGGTAGGCCACTCACCATGGCAGATTTGGTGGTTTTCGGAATAGTAGGGTCCGAGAAAAACTCCGGACGTCGTAAAGAAGAAAGAAAGAAAGAAAGAAAGAAAGAAAGAAAGAAAGAAAGAAAGAAAGAAAGAAAGAAAGAAAGAAAGAAAGAAAGAAAGAAAGAAAGAAAGAAAGAAAGAAAGAAAGAAAGAAAGAAAGAAAGAAAGAAAGAAAGAAAGAAAGAAAGAAAGAAAGAAAGAAAGAAAGAAAGAAAGAAAGAAAGAAAGAAAGAAAGAAAATTAATTCTTGGAAAAACAAGATGTCTGGGTTGGCACCCAGACATAAAAACACTCAGCCCTATCCCACTGCCGCAGCTTTGTGCTCGGCATGCCCATAGCCCCTACTGATGTTACCACCCAGCAGGGTCATGGCAGCCCTAATAAGGGTCACCTTCTCCCTTCCCTTCTAAGTTTGCCCTCTATTCTCTTCGGTGACTTATCCTAAGATATCATTCCTTCTCTCCCAGCACTGCACAAAGAAGCCTTTCATTGACTCTAAACCAACTGTACTTCCTGGAAAATCGCCCTTCAATCCTAGTATCTATGCTAACCTATTATTTTCTGCCATGTCCCTCACTTGCTCTAAGCTTTTACACTGCCAATCTCTTGTTCTCTACTGTACAAACCGCTCTCTTGGTGCTCCATAACCTGTCATATGATTAATGGTCTCATCCACGTCCTCTCTGCACTTCCCATCTCTCCCATTCGTCCACTTCTGTTTCTCCTTTTCCAGATTGATCACTCCTGCTAGGCTGCTCTGCCCTGAAACAACACTCCAGAACCCTTGCTACCATCACAAAATTTAGTTTTCACTGGCTTGTCTACAGCTCTATATGCTCTTAGTATGTTCTTCTCCTCAACCCTTCTTTTCCACTGCTCCACATGTTTCTCTTGAATCACCTTTCCTATATACGATTTCCACGCCATTTCAATCTCATCTGGCCCTTTCAACTCATATTTCACACTCACATGCAGGTGATGGATAATATTCCCTCATTATTTTATGCATTAAGTTGAAGATAAGTTTATGTAAATCAGCGACTAACTAAATGCAGTTGCGTAAGCAAATGTACTTACCAGTCCCAGGTGTGCATAACTTTGACACAATTTACCTGGAGAATTTTATTTACGTGTATCGACGCATAAATATGAACAACGTCATTGGCGACTTTCCGTTTCTAACAGTGCGTGGAATGGCGCGAGTTTTTTTATATACCAGAGTGCCTAACAGGTCACGTGTCTCAATGCACAATGCTTTCTGATTGGCCCTCTTGAAAACAAAACTGAAGAATGAAACTGTTAATACATTTATTTGTTAGCTTGACACTTTAATAGCACCATCATTCATTTAGAAAGCAAAGCCCTGTCAATGTTTTTTTCTGGTAATTTATCCAATATACCTTTACTTCCACACACAAACAAGAAACGACCACATCAGTCATCATAATATTGTAGACTTCGTCGTTGTCTTGTGTGTCGCGCATTCAAGTTCAATCATTTATTTCCCCGCGACAAACTGCATTCCTATTGAGTTTGCTTTGATAGCACAAGCGCCTGAAATATGCCAATTGCTCGGAGTTGACGCGTGGACCAACGTCAAACAAATATTTCAGTCATTGCATTGTTTTGCAGTAACTTACAATTAGAGAAAAAAGTCATGCCCATTTGCACATTTTTTGTTGGTCGGTGGTTGTGAAGCCACATGTTAACGTTGACGCCAGGTAAAAATCCAGGTCGTTGGTTTGCACAGGGTTTTGACAAGTATGGATTATACCATTTGTTGAAGCCATACTCTCGTGATTTTTGTTTTACCCTTCATCGCTTGACCCATGTTCCTGTCTGTATTAAGATTTTGTTTCAATTTTATGACATTGAACATGTTGTCGGGGTAGTTTTTGTGTTGTTAGGTGGCTTTTGGCCAGTTCCACACGGTTTTGTCAATATTTTGAGAGAAAGAGAGCACTTGAACTTGGCTATACAACATCTTATGGCCATCGATTGGGCTACAAATCATTTCCAGCACAGATATATCGATCCAATCGGTCTGCATCTTTCCTCTTCTGCCCTGCCCCCCCCCCCACCCACCCAATCTGGCTTATAATTACTTATCCAAGATACATCACCTGTACGCTATTAAACGCATCAGCAAACTAGGAAAGATGATTTGCTGCATAGCAAATCAGTGTATGTGCCTTCAAAGCATATTGGTATGGCAATGTACAACTATTCCGTAACACACGAGTAGAAGTTGGAATAGCATCTCTATCTATTATAGTGTTGAAGGTATTCAAGATTGAAAATTTCGAATACTGCTAATTAGCATAATTTAAATAATAATAATAATAATAATAATAACAATAATAATAATAATAATAATAATAATAATAATAATAATAATAATAATAATAATAATACGGTGGCTCTCCGCTTGTCTACCGCGGTACTGTGTCACAGAGTGACACAGGACCAGTTCCTCTTCCTCTAAACCCTGAACCTCTTCTAAACCCTTGTAATTGTAATCTTCTCTGTGCCACTTTCTGAAAAAATCTTCCCTTATCTCTCTATATGCATCACACCACAACAGCCAATGGTCCACTGTCTCATCTGCCTCTTGTCTACATGACTTACACTTTCCATTACTCCCTGTTGTCCACTTTTGATTTCTCTTTTCGAGATTGATTACTCCTGCCCTACTTTGAAACAGAAGTTTGGATCCCTTCCCTCCATCCCAACACACACTTTTCTGTGGCTTTTCTAATACCTTGTATGCCTTCAATGTACTTTTTTCCCTGACTCCTCTTTTCCAGTCTTCTTTCCAACCCTCTGTAACAGTCTTACCTACATATACTTTCCAATCATCCACCTCATCATATCCTTTTAGTTCATATTTCTCTGCTAACCCGTCTATGTCTTTGACCCATCTTGTTTTTTCCTTGGCTACCTGATTGTAAACTTTCCTGCACCACCTGTCTTCACTTATTCCTTGTAAATAACCCCAGTACTTTAACTTAGCTTTGGCAATTCTATCTGTGATTTTATTCCATCCTAACTCTCCTAGGACTGCTTCTGTTGCTGTACATGGTGGTGCTCCTAGTATCCATTTCCCCATCTCATTCTGTGCTTTCTCCATTCCCTGGATATCTCCCTCACTTACTGAAATCACATCTAAGCCATATATCATTCCTGGTATTGCAACTGTATCCCATAATACTCTTGCTGTGTATGCTCTGTTGAAACTGTTCAATGCAGTAGCTTTAATCATTCCTTTTGTGCGATTCACTTTCTGTTTAATCTTCTCACCTGATACCTGAACATGCCTTTACCCGTTGCTTTAATCTTAACACCTAGGTATTCATACTCATCAACCTCCCCAATTTCAATTAACTGTTCCCTACCTTCTGGAATTTGGAACTGCCCAATTCTCCATTTTTTATTTGCATCTGGTTTCTTCCCAAGAGTCATCACTTTACTCTTATCCGTAATAAATTCTAACCTCCATTTATTCCCGTATTCCCCTGCTATGTTCAGCATCTCTTGCAGTTCTTTCTGGGACTCTGCCATAAGTACGATGTCATCTGCAAAGAATAGACCAGGAATTTTTAGATCACCTACCCTTATGCCCTTATCACACTCCATCAACTTGTCCCCCAACTCCTTAACATACAAAGCGAACAAAATTGGGGACAGCACACACCCTTGCTTTAGGCCTATATCCAGACTTGCATTCTCTACTTCTACCTTTCCCACTGAAAGTGTACAGTCTACATCTTTGTAGAGTGCTTTCAGAATTTCTAGAAAATTTCCACCAAATCCCAATCCAGTCAGTTTTCCCCATTGAGCATCTCTCCATACCCTGTCATACGCTTTCCTCACATCTGAGAATCCCATGGAAACTTTCTTCCGCTTTTGTCTTGCCAGTTCTAAGACCTGGGTCAATGTGAAGATGTGGTCACCTACCCTTCTACCTGGTCTGAAACCATTCTGAATTTCCCCCAGAAGTCCGAGCCTTTCAACTATTCTACTTAGTCTCCGGTACATTATCCTACTGAAAATTTTACCGACATTTGATGAAATCGCAATGCCGCTACACTGATCCAATTGACCTCCTGGGCCCTTCTTTGGGATATATGAAATCCTTAGTCTATTCCATTCCTTTGGTACTTGTCTTTTCTCAATGACCCTATTGAAAAGCAACTGTAAACTATCTTCAATTTCTTCTGGCCCTCTCTTTATGAATTCTGTCAAGATATCATCTGGTCCTGGGGCTTTGCGTAAATTGCTACAACTTTTGTTTTCGATTCATTACATGCGCAAAGGTCAACGACTCCCTAGTAGAAGTTGAAATGACATCTCTATCTCTAATAGTTTTGAAGATATTCAAGTTTTAAAATTTTCAATGTTCCTAATTAGCATAATTTAAATGGATACAACTTTTGTTTTAAATTCATTAGATGCGCACTGGTCAATAACACCTAAGTAGAAGTTGGAATGACATCTCTATCTATTATACTTTTGAAGATATTCAAGATTTAAAATTTCAAATGCCCATAACTTGTATAATCTTAAACAGCTTCATTCTTCTGTATAAAACGGTGAAACTCCTTGTATTGAGGTACAATCATGCCAAGTTTGGAGTTTCTATGTATAATAGTGTTCGAGATAAGAGTCAGATAAAATTGCTGGTAAAGAAAGAAAGAAAGAAAGAAAGAAAGAAAGAAAGAAAGAAAGAAAGAAAGAAAGAAAGAAAGAAAGAAAGAAAGAAAGAAAGAAAGAAAGAAAGAAAGAAAGAAAGAAAGAAAGAAAGAAAGAAAGAAAGAAAGAAAGAAAAGTGTGTGTTGACACACACACTTTAAAGGGCAGGTCTCAAAAAGGAAAACCAGATATATTTCACCTAATTTGACTCCCCTCTATACGATAACATGAAAATTACCACGATTTTCGGCTCTGTATTCAAAGTTATTGCTGTTTTAAACTGCTCATTGCATCCTTGTGAACAAAAAGCGGAGATCGTGCTTTTCCGGAAAGCGTAATGAATATTCATTAAAAATAGATCATGTGACCTAGAGTTGTCCAATGCAAAATGGTGGCACGCCCGAAGCGGGCCAGTCTGTATGTAGTCAACAGTGCTGCGTGAAATTCCGCAGCAAGACAAACTTGGACCGCGTTTCCCTGTTCAGTTTCCCAAGGGATGATACTTTGTGGAAACAATGGGTCAAGTTTGTCAAATCATGGAGGTATTACCTCCATGGTCAAATGCAAACGAAGTGATGACTGGGTGCCTGGGTCTGGGATATACATGTATGCTCGTAGTACCGTACCATTTTACTATTCACGATTTCGACCATGTCAGGCAAAGTAGCTTAGTAGGCCTACTATCGAAGTCGTCAAGAGAAGACACACCAGCCCAGGGCACCAAGCCGCAGGTCAAAGTCAAAGCCCGAGTGTTCAACCTGATAACTGCGCATGCAGAATGAAGTCGACTCAACTCCGTTCTCTTCACAGACAGGACTTCATGTGTACAGTGATGACTGACAGCACATGACGACTTGAGCACCTTGGCTTGGTACCGGAGTCATTAATCTGTCAAACCAAATCCCCCCAATCTGTTTTCCTGCCTGTCTGATCACCCAAACATAAAGCTTTATTTTTTAAAGAATCAATTGCAGTTCTATGTGTCAAAGGAACTCCAAAAATCATGCAGAATTTGTCTGAAAATGCACTAAAAAAAAAAAAAAAAAAAAGCAATACTGTTGGTAGAATAGCCTAGTAGTGATAAACACATATTTAATTTTTCAGCATTATTATTTTTCTTCCATTGTCAATGTCAAGGCTGTTGATATTTGGAGTGAATGCGATATTTAATACAGAGAAACTTAAACCCAATTCTGTAAGCCCATGTACCGTTTGAACACTATCAATATGGCATATCAATAGTACATCTATATGAGGAAAAAAACACCCGATTGAATATTTCTATTGATTCTATAGATTTAGCTTTGACTGAATATTATTATTTTTTTTTTTTTATTTATTTATTTATTTATTTTGGCTTACGAGTTTGACCAGGGCTTCCAAAGTTGTCAGTTTTATGCAGTATACTTAATGGTATTGAAGATCTCATTCAGAAAAAAATTATCTCGTTGAAAAATTCTCACAAAGCATTTCAAAAAAGGTAACTTGTGTATTGCACAAACCTGGTCATGGATTTGATGGAATGGCACCACTATTGACGTGTTCGTAAAAAAACAAACCCATTGGGAACTGTACTAAAATCAAGGTCAAGAATGCGCACAGCCGGACAGATGTACAACCCGAAAATAGAAGGGGTCCCCCCCATGGGACCGACCCTTAAAAAAATAACAACAACAACAATAGCAAAACCTGGAGAACAGATTTATTGAAGTCAAGAATTCATATTATTGGCAACGAGCACAGTGGTCATCCACTTGTAAGGCCTCTGTCAATAATGTCCATCCCTCATAAGAGGCCATTCTTGTGAAAAAAAAAAAAGTGTTGCATTACAATTACATTGTCTGTATGTGGAAAGTGCATCCTTCTTGTAAGGTGGAGAGCACTTTTCAGCTGCAGTGGCAGTGGCCTTAGAAGGGGGAAAACCAATGTAAATTGAATTGTTACCCTTCTCACGAATTTGTTTCTTATAAATGTACACAAGTTTTTGAATTGATCACAGTTTTTGGGCAAATTTGAAATTCAATCAACTGAATAATCATTTATATTTTCGAGGGCAATTTTTTTTTAAATAAACCCAAATCAGCATTTTCTCAGTTTTACTTGCTGAATTTTCAACATAGATATTAAATTCCCCCCCACCCCCCCCCCCACCCCCCAAATATTCCAGACTACCACCACTCAGAAAAAAAAATTGAACATTTGACATTTGTTGGTGCTGTAAATATAATTTATTGTGAAGATAATGAATATATTTTCTTCCTCTTCAATAAATTATCCATCACATACCATAGGTGGTGCCACTAGTATTTCACATCCTTATCACCTTTCATCTCAGCAATACGCCTGTAATGTTACACTGATATATATGTACAATTAAACATCCAAATAAACTACACGTGCACATATATACGAATTAATAATCTTGTGAAGTTTCATGACTGTGGGTCCAATAATTTTGGATGTACGCACAATATAAGTTTCATGTTACAAGTGAGACATACAAATCGATAAGAACAAATCTATATCATCCCTTGCTGGGGGCATTAAAAGAAAGAGAAGGAACTGCACATTTTATATATATATATATATATATATATATATATATATATATATATATATATATGTGTGTGTATATATATATATATATATATATAGTATATGCAACAGTTTATAATATTTCTCAACCCTTACTTTATCATGTTTATTCTAAAGAGCAATGAGGGTAAGAATAGCAACAAGAGGTCCATGGGCCTCGTGCTTTGCTGTCACCAAGGCTAAATATTGCAGTTACATATTGATTTCTAATTTCCTGAAATGCATGCCCTCCATAACCTTGAGAAAGTGGTCAAGATCATCTATGTCATGCAATAGGAGACCTCCAACTGTTACTAGACATTTTGAGTTTAATGTGTTTTCAACATATTTTGGTCCATATCTTCAATTATACTGTAGGTGGCACCACCAAATTTCAACAGGTGCAACCTACTTGACCTTGATTTTTATACCCTTTTTAAGTCCTGAAAGTTATATGGAGTTGACTTGAAAACTGTAGACTGTATGGCGATGCACTGACAAACACGAGTGATTATATACGCTCTGCGACCTTTGGTTAGCAGAGCTAAAAGAAGGGAAAATTATCCTTTGTTTTCTGTGCTGTGCAAGAGTATCAAAAAAGGTTGTCAATATTAGCAAGCAATCAGAGTGTGGTGATGTTGGCAACTGGAAAAAGGCCATTTCACTACACCTATACTGGTGTGCAGCATCTACAGATGCTAAATATACAAGGACAAGCAGAAGTAATACAAGCAAAAGGGAGGCCACACTACACCACATACAGAATAAAGCAAAGCACCCAAATTTTGAAAACCAGATATAATAGACCTAAGCTTGCCAAATTCATATAGAATGAAGACCATCTGAGAGTATAAAATCTTGTTGAGGCTTAAAAAAAAAAAATTAAGTGTGCTTCCCCTCATGAACCAAAATTTTTTTTTGGGGGGGGGGGGGGGCAGGTAGGCAGATAATTCGGGTGGGTCGGTAGATGTTTTTAATTTTTTTTAGAGAAAGGTCGTTCCAGTTAGGGGAAACAAACCATTTTTTTGCCTTACAGTGACTGATTTTGACCTAATATTTCAAGATCACTTGAGCTTTAAAAAGAAAACAACCACATAAAGGATACTGAGAGAAACATGCTTATTCATGGCTGTATCAGCGCTCATGTGCTTACACTCACTCATACTGATCGTGCCAGGAGCACGACTTGGATTTAATCAATTTTGAAACCTGGTAAGGATGTGTCTGTCCAAAGTTATATTGACAGAGAAATACTAATATACAACACAATTTTTTGTTTTAATCAAAATGTATCTTATATCAGGATCTAAAGGAGCTGTGCTCCTGGAAGAGGCTTTGCTGAAACCCAAACTGTTGAAGGACACTGGCAAGCTTTCACCAGTGTACCAGACTTCCATCCTTGAAGCAAAATACAGCTTGGATGTACAATTTGTACCTAAGAATGTTGCATTCTCTTACTGGGGGGATGTATGTGAGGTGAGATCACAAGAGACATTTCTTCTATGTTTACATCTATTTAAGCACTTATACACATGCTTCTCTGGGATGAAAGTTAAATACATATCCCATGCAAATCACGCAATTACCCAGTTTGTTATGAAAAGTCATGTACATTTGTGGCTATCATAAACAATGCTTCAATTCACACACAAGGCCTGAATGTTGCTGTCATTTAGGAGCAAAATGCTGACAAAATTTGAGCAAATGCTGCTAAATACTCCCACTTAAATTGACTCAAAAAGCCAAATATATTTTGATTCAGCATCAAAATGTTTCAAGGTGCATTAACTCTAGGAAATAACTGCTCTGTAGCCACTGAAGGCAACTTTCAGCCCAACACATGATAAACAAAATATTAGTTATATGAACTTTGTCAGCTTTTGAAAATGTACTGAATGAATGAAATGAATACAAAAATGCACCATTTGTATGGGTTGAAATCACTGGTCAGTCTCTGATAAGCCCTAGAAGTGGTAGACAGAAGAAGTTCATTATTACCAAAAAGTTACTTAATTTTGTTGACCATCAGAGACATTTGATAGCACCATCCACAACATGTTCTTGCAGTCATGCCACTTGTGCATTGCTGTTTTTCTGCATCACAGTCCTTGGTACAACTTACTGCAAGTACATTAAATAGGGATTGCTCTAAAGTATCCTCCCAGTCCATGACAGTACTGTAACCCTTTGCTCCTCTAAATTTTAGATTGTTCATATCTGCCATGCATTTCAACTAGAATGCAGACGGAATGCGAGCAACCACAAAAGATGGGAGACCCTGAGCTTCCCAAGAGCGAAGGAAGGAGGAGCTGCACTGCGCATGGAAAAAAACAAAGCCAACATATGGTTAGCCATATGCATCCATGGGGCTTTCTCATTTACAACTTTTCAAAATGCTTTGTATTATCATAACAAATGGCTGTGTGGTTAACCAAGTCAAGATGCCTCAGATTACATGTATTGATCACAGCTACATGTAGTACCTCAATTTATCTACACATGTAGGAAAAAAATCCCACTTCAAAATGGCCCATTAAAACTAAGGTCAGCATCTTGTAGAACTTGCTCATCTCAGTGAACTTTTAGTATGTACACAAAATGTTGCTATACTTGTATAGTTACCCCCCCCCCCCCCATTAAGATTGAAAAAAAATATGCACACATATTAAATGTTTTTCATTAAAAATGCAAATAAACACTTGACAGCCAGTACCTTTAAAACCCAATCATCGCAAATGTACCCCCCCCCCCCCCATGACATTGAAAAAAGGCCAAGGTTGCTGAATGTTGAAGTATACTTAACTTCCCACAAGTTGCTTCCACAGTATAACTTTCATGATCAAAGCTTTATTTTTTTCTTTTTCAAAAGCTACTGCATCCAAGAAGAATGGACAAAAGGAACACATGCAAGAGATGACACACAAACATGACCACAATCATCAACTATACCCTGTTGGCCTGTTCAGGCCACAGGGTAAAAATTATGAGAACAGGCCACATATTTACTTCAGGCCAGTTTTGGCCACTTTACGGGGGGAAGGGTTAATCATGATCTACAAATTTGGCTTGATTTCTTTTCTTTTTTTTTTTTTTAGAATTTGCACTGCAAATAATTGGGAATTTGTTCCAAGGTTATGCTGAATGCCTGTCCAACCTAAAGGCATGTGCATGGACAGGCACAGACACCAGACTCCGCAGACACTATCTCCCAGCTGCGAACGTCCCGACATAGATACCTCTGTCAAGGAGTTTGTGTCCCGTTACTGCTCTAACCAGTGGGTCCAGTGAACTGACACAAAGTTTAGAATGTACTTTGCTGATTTAGTATCATGCCAGTTCATCCAGGTCTACAGGGGCCTCATGATACCCCTCAAAGACCAAAGATGGGAAACGGTCACAGACTATGTTGACCACACACAATGGCAAGGGCACTTGGATGTTCTTTCCCAGGAATCCCGAACACCACCGAACGAACTGCCCACAGGCAATGTATCTGTAGTGTCTGCAAAAAAAAAAAAAAAAAGTGTTGACCATTTGACTAAATACATGCATACTGATAATGAAAGCTTCTATGACAAAACCAGATGCATCTGTGCTTGACATTAACTGATGTAGGGGGTTAGTATTTGTAAAATATTACATTAGAAAGACTAGGCAAGTATTGATAAGAGCAGATACACTGTGTACCAAATGTGCCTGACTCCTTTGATCATTCACTGGACTCATCAGAGGTTAATGCATACCAGGGTAATAACTAACCACAAGTTCAGCATAACTATGTCTTACGCTCATAAGTACAGGGAGTTGATATCTTTCAACCCCACCACTGTCCTTTGTATTGTATTACATTTCTTACAAATAATGTGTGCATTATCTGTGCTGAATGTAGGAGTTGTTGCAATGTCAAGCCTGAAGTGTCTTGGTGAACATTCTTCATAAATATTATGCGCAAAGACATATACATGTATGTGTAACAAGATGACATTATAGTTTAAGTTGTCTGGTTTCTAGAAAGTTAAATAAGAATGGTAATAATTTCCCTTCCAAAACATGAACATCCATAGTCAGGCTCTTAGGAAGAAGCCTTCTAAACAGCAGTATCATCTAAAACATTTTATCATGATGATTGTGTGCCTGTATATTGGAGAAAATGCAATGGTAAGGCAAGAAGGGTACCGCAGACAAAGAGCATACCTTTTGCTCTTTTGGGCCTAACAGCTTGGAAATATCACAAACCAAAAAAGTTTGGTTTCTGTCATAAGCTTAGTCCCAGCTGATTATTACAAGTGTCTGCTTCGGGTAGATGTAACAGTCCAACATTCTGCTCTGAAATTTAATAAGTCAGTGGTGAAATAGACATTACACTCTTGTTTGGAAACTACATGGAATTTATAACTAGCCTAAGAAGAGAAAAGACCCCCCCCCCCCCCCCCCCACACACACACACAAAATATGGTACCTGTGAGAGGGACCAGCCCAAGCTCCATATTCTTGTATTGTAGGTAAGCACAATCAAGTGCATACCTAGCTAGGCATACTTGTGCAAACCCAGGGTGTTGAGTGATGCACTTGATGTTCATCCCATCGTCTACCTCCTGATAGACTGGCTCCCTCATTATCTGCTCCAATTCGTCCACTCATGGCAACAAGAGGATTCTTCCTCAGTGGGCAAAGGTTGACAAACCTCACATAGGCATCTGCATACATATATACATGTATGAAAGTTTAAGTCATCCAACTCCTACATGTACCATGAGATACAAATGGTCTCTTTGTTTTTTCGCAGAGATAAGAGATACAAGAAAGAAACTGATTCATGTTACCTGGTCTGCAGTACATGTATATGCATGGAAGTTCATTTCATAAAATGGATACATGTGCCACAAGATAGAAAAGGCGTGTATGTGGTTTTTTTTTCTCACAGATACAACACACATGAAAGAAATTACGTGTGCACATGCCATAAACTTGCATGTCTGCTTTGAAACACCACAGCTATGCCCGGGGGGGGGGGGGGGGGGGGGGGGGGGCATGAATGTTTCGCCAGCATTGTAATTGTATGGGTGAGGATTATTTTTGTGTAGTGGTGCCTGTATTGGTAGAATAACATGCAAAAGATAGCACAGTGTTCTTAAAAAATTGTGTCACTGGAGGGGTTATCAAGACAGGTACCACTGTATTTGGTAAAGTTGCTGAATATGTGAAAAGAATAACAATCTATTTGTTGAGAATATATCGCTCCCCCACCCTTTTCTGAATCAAAATGGTCAATGATGTATATAATGTGTTCAAAATACTCAGAGCTTGACGTACCTGTCTGTATATTTGCAAGGAGATCCAGAGACACTCGGGTATTAAAGTATTGAAACCGCGACCCAAAGGGGCTTATGGTAACTGAATATTGATTCTAAGGTACCAAATTTCAATAATCTATCACACACATTGGTAAACACTGAGTCTATAGCTGTGCTTTTATCAGTCGTTGGTTCATGTATAATCTGATGAAGACCAAATTGACCCATTAAGGCTAAAAGTGACTTGCAGCTTGAAGAATCATGAAGACAGTCAATGTTAAAGTCTCCCATGATGATTGTTGGTGTAGATTGCTTTACTTCATGTGCACGATACAAGTTGATGATGGCTGCTTTTATTGGAGATTTGCTTACGTGGACGACAGTAAACACATACAACCTGAAGATCCATCTGGCAATGTTTGTATAGCACCACTTGTATCTCAACTTGTTTAAAATTGGCAATAAATGTGTGGAGATGTTCAGCTTTTGAATATATTGCTGTACCATATGGCGATCTGTGCACATTGTGGTCATTACGATGTAATTGGAATGATGGAATTTCATATTCATCATCATCATCCAGTGAACAAAGCTTTGATTCTACAAACATGAGAAGATCTGAAGCCAGTATATTTTCATCATGAATTATATCTGAATGATGCAGATGCAGTGATTGTATATTATGGAAATATATCTTAAAGAAATTTGGTGGGAGTGAATAAATTGGTGTATAGCACAGTTCTAATGGATTTTGACGTAGTCGCTCCATTTCTTTCTTCACATTCTCAGAAACAGTAATTTTTGTTTCATCAAAATCCTTAACAATATATATGTCATTGAGCTTTTGTGCTCTACTGAAAGCAACATAATGAGTATGAATTCTTCTCTCATTGGGAAGTTCAATGGCAACAAACTGTAAGGTGCTTCCCTGTGAACGTTGTATTGTTTTTGCTGCTGATGGTTGTAATGGAAATTGCAATCTTGCAATTTTTACATTTTTGTACTTTCCATATGGATACTGCAAAACGATTCTGTGTATTGGACACCAGTTTGGGTTAATAAGTTTATATTGATCCCGTAATGCTTTCCCAATATTGGCATCATCAAATTCGATCCATATAGTAAGTATTCTTTGATGGTGCTCATCATACTCTAGTTTTTTTACGATTCCACCTGCTGCATTTACAAGGCCATCCTGTGTATCTAAGTTTACATTTAGCTCATATCTTGGGTCTTCTGCAATTTTTAATCTGTTCAGCAGATAAAAGTACCAGTATATGCACCTGTACAACCCACAGGTAATTAGACACCTTAACGGCAGTAATTTCTCATCTTATTTACATTAACTATTCAATGTATTTTGTTGCTACATGAAGGCAGATATAATAAAATACAGAAAGGTTATCACTGTGTTCTGCCATGTCATATATAATGCAATGCCAAACTCTTTATTCAATACCCAGACCCAGACATCACATGTATTGTATGAGCAATGAAGTGTCACATCAATAGTACATAATATAAGTTTCTGGAAGTTTTTCTCCAATGCTCAATCATGCACGAAGTAATCAATGAAGTGTGACAGTGATGACCCTCATCTCTAAGGATGATTACAATGAATCATCCACCCAAGCATGAAAGCCTTTCCTAGTCTAGTTAGTGAAATAATGCCACTCAGAAGTTTTTCTCCAATGCTCAATCAAGCATAAAGTAATCAGTGAAGTGTGACAGTGATGACCCTCATCTCTAGGGATGATTACAATAAGTCATCCACCCAAATATGAAAGGCCTATGTAGTCTAGTTAGTGAAATAATGGCACTCTGAAGTTTTTCTCCAATGCTCAATCAAGCATGAAGTAATCAATGAAGTGTGACAGTGATGACCCTCATCTCTAGGGATGATTACATTAAATCATGTACCCAAATATGAAAGGCCTATGCAGTCTACTTACTGAAATAATGCCACTCCGAAGTTTTTCTCCAATGCTCAATCAAGCATGAAGTAATCAATGAAGTGTGACAGTGATGACCCTCGTCTCTAGGGATGATTACAATAAATCATCCACCCAAATATGAAAGGCCTATGTAATGTAGTTACTGAAATAATGCCACTCCGAAGTTTTTCTCCAATGCTCAATCAAGCATGAAGTAATCAATGAAGTGTGACAGTTATGACCCTCGTCTCTGGGGATGATTACAATAAATCATCCACCCAAATATGAAAGGCCTATGTAGTCTAGTTACTGAAATAATGCCACTCCGAAGTTTTTCTCCAATGCTCAATCATGCATGAAGTAATCAATGAAGTGTGACAGTGATGACCCTCGTCTCTAGGGATGATTACATTAAATCATGTACCCAAATATGAAAGGCCTATGTAGTCTAGTTACTGAAATAATGCCACTCCGAAGTTTTTCTCCAATGCTCAATGAAGCATGAAGTAATCCATGAAGTGTAACATTGATGGCCCACATCTCTAGTGATGATTACAATCAATCATCCACCCAAGTATGATAGCCCTATCTGATCTAGTTAGTGAAATAATGCCACTCCGAAGTTTTTGGTTGACGGACGGACTGACGGACGGACGGAAAGTGACTGCTTAGTCTCGCAAACAGCTAACGCTGGCGAGACAATAACTGATCTGCATACATGTAAAATGCTGACGGGATAATGCAATTATCATAATCAGGATAATACACATACATGTATAGTGTTCTGGCTACATTTCCCACAAATTTGCATGTCTGTTTGCCTGGGAAAAACAAAATCAACTCAGGGCCAGAATTCTATACAATAAATAGTTATAAACATATTATGCACTGTACCCATTAAATTTGCTTTCATTAGTGCAGTAAACATGCCATATGACCAGATGGCACATCATTTACAAAAAGGGCAAATGCAGGGAGAAAATATTGGGGTGCCATCAAGGAAGAGAAGTACTAATCACCCAAAGTTACAACTGTCAGACTTGTATCTGCAGTAGGCCTACAGCAGTTACAAACTCTTGATTATAACCAACCCTCCCGCCTTGAAATGGTCACATCTGGCAGCTGATCATATATATATATGCACATACATGCATTTACAAATATTGAACAACCCATATGTTTTCTATTAACATGTCTCAAAGAGGTAAATAACTTGACCACTAGGCCTACAACTCTTGTACACACAAACACAAGATTGTGTTGTGCTACGTTTTGTAACCCAAGACAGCACCGAGCTTATCTGAAAACTGTAATAATGAAAAAGAGCTCAAGTCAGAAGCATAATTTAAAAAAATTACAGAGTGTATTAGTGCATGTATATGTTTTCAGTAACTCTGATTTGGGTACAGATGGATGGCATCCATATTTCCTTCAGCCTCAAGATGCAACATCCAATGTATATTTCTGTTAACTGGCATTGCAGTTCCCCTATGGACATCATGGTTGATTACCCATGTTGCTTGTGGTTTTATTCTTTATTTTACATACAACCTGTTGCCAATAAAAAGCGGAAGATGTTGCCTGCACTTTTCACATGTGCCCATTCACTAAGCTCTAAGCTATATAAATCCTGACGAAAGCTTTACTATTTAAGCCCATCATCAGATTCAACCTTTCGCAAAAATAGTGTGTGAAGTACCAGTTAATTATTCACAATTTCCTGTTATTATGATACAACATCACATATCTGGTGTTTATACTCAGCATGGGCCTGACTGAATATTTTTCTTTTTTCTTTTTTTTTTCAGAATAAGTTTATCAAAGTATTGAAGTGTTGTTATACAAAACAGTGGCATTGACTTTTTTGTAAATAGTTTGTATTTCAAATGTACAAAAAAAAGTAAATGACAGCATTACTATCTGACAAGAATGGAGATGACAAAATGTGATTGCATCAATTATGTCTGAATAAAAAAAATGTTCATTTTTAAAAAGTGATAGCAGTTACCACAGACTTGTTGTAATACCATAGATATAATTCAAAATTGAAATGGTATAAAGGAGTCTAGGCTCCTTGTTGGTTTAGAGGGCATAGTTGTTTTAAAGTAGTTGATTTAAAACTCAGAACCCATGTCTTATTTGAAATTGCAATGGTGAATCCATCAAAGTTTGAGCTGCACACATACATATTCACCAAGCAGAGATTAGTAGTGTAGGTCAGTGTTTTTGATGCACAGTGAATCTAAGATATTACTAGGAAGCCTAAAATGCTGTAAAATGTTTAGGCAAAGAATACATCTGAATGCTACTACAGCACGTGCTACTACCACCACTCCATACATGCAGTAGGTTGTAATTGTACTCACACTTGTTCAGAAATAGGCATTAACATTCTATCATCAGGTCATCGGGAATCCAAAACCTGTCGAGAAATGTAAACAATAAAATTGAATTGGTAGGATATCAATTCTGAGCCAGGAGCCAGGGACAATGCCAATGGCCAACAATTGAACCGGCTTAAGTTAACGTTAGTCGTTACAGGGCCTAGGCCTACTCTGAGTACTCAGCCTACAACTGCCGACTGCAGCAAAATAGACATCTTAGACTATTGTACTTCTTCATTGAGTCTGACTGCCCAAATCCTCTCCGATCGTCTCATTCATCTAATCTTTTACTTCGTGGATTTATTGAGCAGGGATCCTTTCCAAGCTCAATTGAGCTGTCACGTTATGCACGACGCCCACGACCAAGACGAGCATTGCAATGCAGCACGTGTTACTGTCACTCATTCTGTTCGGGGTTTCTTATTTAAATAGCAACAACCGCACAAAAGTCTCAATTTCAAGTGCTGGTCTCAGGTAGCCACAAATATAATTCATATAATCACTTTTTAAACAATGACATTGACTTGTACATTTATAGTCGCATGATATGAAACTCTTTTGTTTACCAATCTGTGTTCCCCACGCGTCGCGGCGGTGCTGCACCGTAATGTTGCACCCAAACTTCCATGGCTTCTGGATCGGCAGCCCTCGCCACTGGCTCATACCGCCACTCAACAAGTGGCAGGTTGACAGATTACTCAGAATCTCTTTCCCTCGCACCATCATACAGGTACAGATTCTCTCCAGACACAAGGGAGTCTGAGAACTCCGAATTGCTGCCACTGTCAGACATGTTATTTAGCTTTGCGTCTTCTAAAAGTGTCACACCCGTGACGTGACGAGTGTGCAACCCAATCATCGGCCGTTTCCGTGAACCTGCCTCTTTCGCCCAATAGAGAACCATCACCCAGCGACATTTGGCGCGAAAAAATATACGCGTGGTATCTGAGTACGATGATTGACAAAACTGAAACTTTAAAGTTATTTTGAGACCTGCCCTTTAAACTTAGAGGAACTTACGGAAAAACAACAAAGATTACAGCCAGATCTGAATCCGCTGCTGTGGAGACAACAAGTGAAAAGGGGGTGGTCTCTTAAAGCTACAAGCAGAAAAAAAGTGGACGTTTGAGAGTGACAAGTGCCCGAAATATGAGGTCTTTTCCCAAGCCCCTAGCCGTATAGCAAGGTGTAGGAAGTAGGTCTACCTCCCCCCCCCCCCCCCCGCCTATGAATTGCTTTGATATGATATATACATGTATGAAACGCTATCTCCTGGTACCATTGACTGCTTCACTGTTAAGTTTTAGACGGAATCAACAGCTTTCCTTCGCACGCTTTGGCCATGTTGCCAAGGAAAGCTGCTGAATTGGACCAATCTTGTGTTTTCATGAATTATAGTTACGCTCCTATTCCAATGTCATGTTTTGTCTCCTACTCTGTGATCTGGCCTTCGCCCTCTGGGATGACACTGGATTTTTTGCAGCATGCAAATATATTTCTTACGGAGGCCTGGAATGTGAGTAGAGTGTCTGCGGGAGGGACCCAATCTATATGTAATTGCTTTTTACCTGACCTGTATTATAGTGTATAAATTTAAATTTCTCTTATGTGGCGAGGCGTTAATGTTCGTTGTAAAACGATAGGTTCATTATTAGAAGTAGTAGTAGTAGTAGAAGTAGTAGTAATAGTAGTAGTAGTAGTAGTAGAAGTAGTAGTAGTAGTGGTAGTAGTAGTAGTAGAAGTAGTAGTAGTAGTAGTAGTAGTAGTAGTAGTAGTAGTAGTAGTAGTAGTAGTCACCCTAAATATTCGATTTGCAGCCACGTCCTCCCAAGAAATAAACGTAGAGAAAAATGTGATGTAAGAAGTACAATGCATTCCCTTTTCGGGTTACTCACTAGATAAACGTGACTCAAAAAGAGACAGCTTTTATCATGTAGGCGTGTAAAATTTCTACATTCCAGACGGGAGATATTTTATACGGATCCAGATACAGCACTTAAACGTGACCTTCATGGACAAAAATGGGAATTCATTGAATATCATGTTGATAAGGTGATCGTTTTCCTGTCAAAGAGGTCTAACATTAAATGTCATCTGGTTCAATACCATCAATTAGATTTTAACCCTAAGAGAAAGTACTTGGATTAATATTAATTGTAAACCAAGATCTCGCAGTTGGCATATCGCAGCTACACACATTTACTCGGTACGAGTCGGAACCAGAGTTGAAATGCAATAAAGATTAACCGCTTCAAAACACTAATACCTCAGGCCATATTCCTTGTCAGCAAAGAAGCTCTTCAATAGGCTTGGCAATTAAGCAGCCAATTCTTGATAATAAACTGTGGTACATATTTCGGTAATAATGGCTGAAAAACATTTTGCTCAACAGCAAGCTGTAATTCGTGTGAATGTTGGCAGAGTACCCTGGTCATACTATTGTAAACATTATCTGTATCACGCGTTGACTTGAAGCCAATAAGAACTTTATGGGGTGAACCGTTCCGAACAAAACCTATGGCATCTTGCTAAACAATACGCGGTATAAGTGTGGTACAACACACACCACGAAGGCGCAACATTTTACAGACAACAAACCAGAAAAAATACACACACACACACACATACACACACACACACACACAAACATATATATATATATATATATATATATATATATATATATATATATATATATATATATATATATATATATAATATATATATATATAATATATATATATATATATGTATATATAAATACATATATATCGACGGCAGGACTGCTGGTGCAGAACAGCAAAAAAGAGTAAGAAAATATTTGCAGAATGAAGTCAAATTGTTACATGTATTTCTATGCATCCTTTTAAATATTTGGCAAGCTTACAGATCAGATGCGAGTCGTTTAGGCTCATTATGAACCCATATACGCATTCCTCATCAGGACTATCAAAGCCAAAATCTGGCAAATATATCTTTTTTTATTACGAATTTGGAACATTTCATGATTTATTGCTTTTCATGTTCCATTATTTTCATGAATCAATAAGTTGTTGTTTTTTGTTTGTTTGTTTGTCTTTTTTTTTTTTTTTTTGCTGAATTATGTTTGACTTATTATGATGTCTTGTTTCAATGCATCAATTATGAAGACTAATGCGGAGTTAAGTGATATTTAGCATAATTTGAAATCTGTTTGTTCTGTGATAATACATTTTTACGTTCAAATCCAGTTGAGACAGAGCATAGTAGTAGTAGTGGTGATAGCAGTAGTGGCAAGCATAGTAATTCCAGCAGAATCGAGGCTCAAATTGCGGACCTCGTGAAACGCATTCTTGCCTGTAAAGCGCCCTCTGTCGGATGTCTTGTCTTTATGACAACACGGTTCAACTGTGAACATCCAAAGTGCAAATATATAGGTTTTTAAGAGCATCAGCTTCCACGTGTATCCCAGCGAGTAAATGTAGCAAGGCCTCGTGGAGAAGGACGAAGAAAAGCTTGTTTGCGTATGCATGTGTCGCATAAAGAAGATGCATAATACAGTAATGATGCAAAGTGCTTTATGTTTGGTATGGGACATTTTTTAATCTTCCTCAGAAGGATCAGCCCTTGCCCTCGGCCTAAGGCAGGTCGAAAAAATGAATAGTAGCGATCAGCGAGTAGCGCCATCCCCGAGCATTTGTTCGGGCCACGCTACTGAGCAGAATTAATTATCCTAAAAAGGTCAAATGTCCTGAAACAACTCCTATCACCAATACCCGATGCCCATTAGCCTCGTTCTATGACCTTTATGTTGTTTGTTTCGATTATATCTTACCTATGACCAATAAATAAAGAAACGTTGAAAAATCTTGTTACTATTTTTCTTTCCAATTTTACCAAAACACGACAAGTGATTTTTAAAGACTATATCATTATAACGGTTAATAACGGTTCTATAGCGGGTGATTTTCAGATCACGTTTCGGAGCCTGGAATACCCGGATGCGTGCTGAGTCCTATTTGAATTCGACTTCAGGAGATCAATTATTACCAAACTGTATGCTTGTGTTTCGAGAATGTCTTTGACCCGACCAGGGATTAACAGTTTTTAGCTCTAGCATCATGTTCATAGCATAAAGTATTAGAAGTGTTCACACATATCTGTAATAGAATCTGTCTTTTGTATCCCCATTCAGCTCACCCGTCTTCCGCTTCTCGCATATTGAATCTCTCACCGTAACTGCTTCACGTTGTGTCTTGTAGAGAGTTTCAGGCATTATAAGTAGTTTAAAAGCGTTATTACTGCGCATGCTTTAAACATGGCCAGACATCGTTATTACTTGACATTTAACGATATCAATAGGCGCAACAAAAAGCGGATTTCCGTTACAAAAATTCGGGTTTTTTAAAATAAAAAATATCAACAAATGCTTTTTATTCGTTCCAACACTATTTTGAAACAATTGTACTTGTGAAATTCTTGGATTAAAATAAAAGCAGCGTTGATTTGGTGATTCACACTTCCTACTCGACTAGATATATAATTTTGTGTACCTCGCACTTGGCAAGCATTGCTTTTGGTGGTAACCAAAGTGAGTTTTCGGTAATGTATTCTAACCCGCAACATTATCTTGTACCGGTTATGATCAGTACAAATATTAAGGATAAAATGCTTGGAAATTAGTTCTACAATAAATTTGGAGAGATACCATTTATTGGACAAAACAAATACGTGAATATTAAGTGTTCATTAATGTAGCATTCTGGGTTTCTTTGCATAAAAACTTTGAAGTACATTGCCTTTAAAACTTAAAATACACGCAAATTTTAGATGAAATAAGGGCGCCGCATATGGTATAATTCTATGTGAGAACGTCTATAAACTGTAAAATGGTTAACTTAATCCGAAAAAAGGGAAAATACTCAAATTTTAAGTCTTCAAATATATAATAATAAATTCAACCAAGTCAGGCATGTACATATTATTAGACCCTAACTGAAAAATAATTATCATATGTGATCTAGGTTTATGGTTTTCCTATAGTTATGCTCGATTCACTGAATAATTTATTTTTGGTAGGCCTGCACTTGCAAGCTAGGCGTTATGTTTTGTAAAAGCACTTGGTGTTTAAGTAGATTCGTGTTATCTGCGCTACATTTATAAATACGCCTATCAATAAAGGCACATTATATTTGCTTAATCCCTTAATGCATTAGCTCGGAATGTTTGCAGTAAAAGTAGAAACATGGTGCCCCCAGTTAGCAGAATGACATGCCCGGGATTAATGGCAACGAAACAAGGTTTCCGCTGGTTTTTCGCTTTTGATATTATATAAGGGCTGACAAAACTTAAAATCTACTTCTAAATTTCAAACTTTATGATAATTTTTTTTCTTACACAAAATTAATTTGTGTTTGCAATGTTTCTCTTTATAGTAAGCATGATGCTTGGGCAGGTTTGTTCTTGTATGTGGCTTCCCTAAATCTGTGTAGTAGACTCAAAAGAAATGCCGTATGGTTGATTTGAAAGGCCGGGGCAATCTGAACATGCCTGTGACACTTTCACAGCTTGCATGCAGCCGGCATTTAAAACATCATGCATATAAAAGGACGTCAGAATGACTTCTAACAGTGTTCTTGTATTGCACCAGAAGTTAGACTGCGTACATCCATTTGCCATGTAATGTAAATTATCCTTGCCCGTTCTAGTCATCGAATCTGTTATGCTGCACAGCACTAGGCTTTTAATATATATATATATATATATATATATATATATATATATATATATATATATATATATATATATATATATATATATATATATATATATATATATTAACATAGTCATTTAATTGTACACACACACACATATATATATAGAGAGAGAGAGAGAGAGAGAGCGAGAGAGCGAGAGAGAGCTTATCTACGTCTGCATATTGTCTTTAATTTGTTGGCTTATTTCTAACAAAAGCATAATTGAAATTCAACAGCAATAACTGTAGTCATTTACATTTCTATTATCACTAGAGGTATTGATATAGGCGTGATGCCTGTTGTGCATAGTTTTTTTTTTTTTAATTAAAATTTGTTTTAAACAATCCTAACACAGATCATCGCATATTACAGTGAGATGAGTCTTTTGAGAGCATTTATTATCACACACGGTGCACTGGTAAGACATCTCCTCTGTGATCATATGACGTCATCCTTTTCAGTGCAACTAATCACTGTTAAATAGTAGGACTTATCTCCTGCGTGAGCTTTAACATGTGTCTTAAGATTACACTTTTGAGTATACTTGTTATCTCGCAAATTACGCTGGTGTGGCTTCTGTCCATCGAGTCTTTTTATGCTTCTTGGGATAATATCCCTTAGAGTGTATTTATAGGGACATCTGTGCACTGATGCAGCTTCTCTCCAGTGCGAGTCGCTGTACGCTTCATTAAAATCATTCTTTTACAGCACTCCTCCTGTCTAAAATAAGCGATCTTTCAACAGTAGAACATCACCCATCCCCTCACATAGCTTATATATATATATATATATATATATATATATATATATATATATATATATATATATATATATATATATATATATATATATATATATATATATTATACATATTAGGCAATGAATGTTGGTGATATTCTGGCAACTTTATAAATGTGTATTATTACTGAATGATAATTGTATTACACTGGATAAACAAGACAATTTTTTTGCTCTCTTCTTTTGTCTGTCATGACGACTTTGCTTCACATTAAAATGTTTCGTTACACATATTTCGACTGTGTAGTTTTGTTCGTAATTTAATATTCCCAAAGAGCCCTGAAAATGTGCAGCATCTATATTACACATAAATTGACTCAGAAATTTTGTTTAATTTAGAGCTTCCAAAGTTCTTTGAACATGCATATGGTTATGTAGTCCCGTGCAGTCAACTTCTTTTAATGAATCTGTAAATGTATAGTGTCACATGGAGATTTTGATTATAAATTATTTCGCATATAGACTGCGGTTGTCATGTCAAAATTTTTCCCTAAAGAAATGATTTTTAATTAGTCGGTTGATGATACAAAATGAAAATTGACATTCAGCAGTTGCACATGTCAACAATTGAATTTTGATTTGTATTTTTCAATCTTCTTATTTTGAATTTTGCGCGAAAAGTGACCACGAGGACACGGATATGAGATGCGCCCTCTGGTGGTCATTTTGCGTTACTCTTCATCTGAACACAATATCGGTGAGCAGCAATCCATTTTTTTAGCTTTGCTGA
The DNA here is from genome assembly GCA_964020975.1 of Hermodice carunculata. NCBI lineage: Eukaryota > Metazoa > Annelida > Polychaeta > Eunicida > Amphinomidae > Hermodice > Hermodice carunculata. Next base: position 86,328,105 of record OZ026617.1, on the reverse strand, counting down.
CTTGTCAGTAAGCAGAACTATTGAAATCCTTTTACGCCCGTCGTTCCTCTGTCGTTAACCTTTTATATTTTCGACTTCGTCTAGAAACAAACGCTGCATGGAATGTTCTGATCTTGCACATGGATGCTCTCCAGTGCATCTGTACAAAGTTTGCAAGGGAGATGATGATGCAAAAAGTTTTCCATTTTTTATGAATTTTTTAATCATTCCTTCTTTTTTTAAAAAATAATGTTCATAACAGAACCTACGTAGCCATCAGCCTTGGTATCACATAAAGCATCAACAGAATTCACCTAGTTTTTATGTTGGCCACCAGGTGGCGCTGTAATTTTTTCTTATTTCTTTGAGGTTTGTGTGTGAAGGCAATTTTTGACTTCTACCCCAGAACGTCTAAACAGAATTGCTTAGATATTTATCAGAATATAATTTCACTTTAGGCAATTAAAGTTTCAGAAAATAATAAGGATATGTTACCTTTGACCAAGCTATGGGAAATCAATTTTTGCAACCGTAGGTAGCTGCTTCCACTGTACAGTATATATGGCTATTGCACATGTATTTACCTTTTTGGACTTCCTCTCAAAAACCGGTGCTTGGAATGTTATCAATTTATACATAGTTGTTACCCCGGTAGACTTTTACCAAGTTGGCAAAGGAATTCATGACGCAATAATTTTCTATTTTTTTCAATTTCTTATTTGTTTTTCTGAATAAAAAACCCTTCATGCCCAGAACAACTTAGCTAATTGCTTTTTTATTGCACATAGGGTCAACTAGGATCACCTTACTCTTATTGTGGCCACCAGGTGGCGCTATATTTTTTCTGATTTTTTAAATGAATTTTTTCTGTCTTAAGCCTAATTTTGACTTCTTGTCCAGAACGGCTGAACAGAATGCTTCAAATTTTTATCATAATTACTTGACTTTAGGCAATGACATATTACGAAATTTATATTGATATTTTAGTTTCTGTCGAAGATATTGGAAAACAAACTTTCCTCTGTAGGTAAGTACGGACTGTTCATATAGTCCTTTTGTTTGATTGATATTGTGAAAAAAAGAACTTTTTCTCTCAAGAACTACTTGGCCAGTTGCTTTGATAAGGCACAAAGGGTCATCGGGAGTCAATCAGTTCCTTTTTGGCCACCAGGTAGGGCTGCAATTTTTCTTATCTGGCGTGTTTTTGTGTGTTAAGGCTATTATCAACTTCTCCAGAACGGCTTAAAGGAATTACTTAAAATTTTGTCAGATTTTAATTTGACTTTAGGGATGGTCCAACATTTTCATTATTTTCACAAGCATACACACAGTACTCTTTTTCATGAACCCAAGGCTATAATTGTGTGTGCAGTACGAAATTTGGGTGAAATACAATAAACCGAGAGACGGTCTAATTTTGGACATCCTGACAATTTTACAAGAAAAAGTTTAGAAAGGCTTACCCATAAGTCTATAATGAATAAGAAAAAGATAAGGTGCTCCATTTACTCTGAATTAATCGAGTTATCTATTAAAAGTTAAGACACTGCTTCAGACACCAAGTATAGATTTAACGGAAACTAGGGTACTGACTTGCGTTGGGTATTATTAATGATGTTGTCTCTAAATTTAGTTTTAACAAATGGCCCCTTTTTATCTGAGGTTTACATTCTAAGTGTTGTTTTGACAAACTATGGCATGATGGGCTGTTTTATAAAGTGGAGTCTTTTGGATTCTACTGATTCTCTTTTATTGTATTCCTGCCATAAAAATACCTTGACTTTGTCAAATGCTAATGTTCATAAATTAAACAATTTTGCATGGCAATAACAATAACAATAATTATAATAATAATAATAATAATAATAATAATAATAATAATAATAATAATAATAATAATAATAATAATAATAATAATAATAATAATAATAATAATAATAATAATAATAATGTGTACTTTTGTTATCCCCAAAACATCTTTAGGAGACAAAGTAGAGTAAAACCTGTTCTTGTGGACACTTCCGTAATCTAGACACGTCTTTAAAGTGGACAGATTCCCCCAGTTATTTTCGTCTAAGGAACACGTCGCTAATGAGGGCACTTGTCTAATGTGTAATTAGGACACTCTTCATAGTCCCAAATGCAAAAATAACCGTCCAATGTGGACACAACATACATTAGACACAACATGTAACAAAATGCCCGTCGCCACAAATCCCCTTGTTCTCAACTTTCAATAGCCAGTTGGACACGTTTGTACAATGATAATGCCTGAACACACGCATTCAGCTGAAAGTTCAGTCACAGGCTACTGACGACATGATGTAGTTTGACTGAAGCTATCCATAGTCAATGAACCATGTATGCTGTGGAGAATGTGTAAACAAACATCTGGGTCTTGATTTATGATCAAAGGTGATTAATTCTTCTGTTGAGTAGGGTTATCAAAGTTACTCAGCTAATCAAAGCAAATAAACTAAATTGATAAATCATAATCATCAAACAAAAGTATTCTATGCCAATACAAAGTAACTATTATGTGATGTACATGTGTAGAGCATGGACTGGACAAGATTTGAAATGCCTCATAGTCATGTACATGTACATTTCTGAACTTCAGCTCATTTTATTTTTATTTTTTATTTTACTTTTTGTAATAAAATTGTGTATTAACACCTTGTGTCAAGTTTTAATTCGATATATCAAAGGATAAATTATCGTGCATATATATATATATATATATATATATATATATATATATATATATATATATATATATATATATATATATGTGCTTACATGTACACAGAAACATATAAATACATGCACATGTGTATGTTCACTTTACGTGGAGGTCGAACAAGTTCAGCCACGGCCTAAGGTGGACACCTGTCAATTGTGGACATCTTTGGTCAGTCCCAACGGTGTCCGCAAAGGGTAGGTTTCATTGTATGAATAATTTCAAGCCTATGTATCTTGAGCTTCATCATATTTCGAGAAATGGGGGGGGGTACTGACTTGCGTAGCATATTATATAATGATGATGTCTCTTACTTTAATTTCTAATTTCTACAAATCACTCCTCTTAATGTATTCATTAATGACTTGAAAGGTCCCATTATGATAAATGTATGGGGCGGCATAATACTCTTCACTTTGCTTATGCCGATGTAACCTTAATTTGATATGCCAATTTTATTCTTATGTGTTCGCAAAAACAAAATATGACATGATTGGCTCTTTTATAAATTGGCGTGTTTTGGATCCTGTTGGTTGCTTTTTATTTTGTACCTGCCACAAAAATCTCTATGCTTTTGTCACATGGCAACGTTCCTATATAAAACAATTTCAAATGGCGAGATGGACCCGATATAATAGCATACTCCCTCCCAAGCGTTTCAATGTATTCATTGATGACTTATCACTCCAACTTGATGGGTCCAATTATGGTGTATGTATGGGTTGGTATCAATTTAATCACGTTGCTTATTTAGATGATATAACTTCAATTTCCCCTACTGCCGCGGAATTCAATCTCTTATTCATATCTAACAGCGCCACGCCCAAATCTGCATTTTTCTTATGTTCGCCATAAATTGAAATGTCTGATGACTGGTAATACCCATTTTTTTTACGTTGGGTAGTCTTTCCTTGCAGTTTTTAAGGCTTTTAGAAAACCGTCAATTTCCAATCGTACTGGAACTAATTATTCATGGTTTTATGTACACCAGTAATAGGTGGAACACCTTTTATGTGATAGCAATGTCCTGGTCTCCTCTGTCATGTGAAATCACATCTCTAGAAAACAATAGGTATTGCCAGTCTCACTTACTGTATGAATTGCATACATGTAGACATCCTTGAGAGCGATTGGGCATTAAGTTAGAGTCCCCGCAAGGCACATTTGTCTACAAACTGATGGAGTTTGGTAAGCGTCACCATCATACTCGACTACTTGACGTTTTAAATACCCCTGCCATTTTTTTATTTGGTTTAGCAAGATGTTACATGTCGGGTGTTTCGAATCAGACGAGTACAGATATCCACTGGGAATGTCTTCTTTTACCTATTGGCAAAATATATATATGAAATGACTCAGTCATAAAAGGGACTTTGCCAAGCTCTTATGAAATATAACATTCCTTATTATTGACTGTTCTCAACACCTAGGCAGTAACCCGCCACTCCTTGCACCATTAATCGCCTATATCACACTTTGTGTTACCTTTTAAATAGCCCAAGGTTTAAACAACGTGGCTCTTCGAGCATCATGTAGCAGAAAATCTTTGAATTTTTTGTATTTTTTGTATCTATTTTTGCTTTTTGCTCTTTTGTCTGCATTATTACGATTTTGCCATTACTTTACAATTAGCCTCGGACACGATTAAGATGTATTTTTATGTTTCCTCGCCTTTTCCAAGATTTTAGTATGATGATGATGATGATGATGATGATGATGATGATGATGATGATGATGATGATGATGATGATGATGATGATGATGATGATGATGATGATGATGATGATGATGATGATGATGATGATGATGATGATGATAACGTGTATTTTTTTTTCATCAAAACATCTTTAGGACACAAAGTACAGTGTTACTGTCAGTAGCAATTTATCCTGGCATGCTCACATTACTCGTATTACCACCACAGCTAGCCAGCGAATTGCCCTTCTGTGTAGATTTAAATATAAACTTTCCCGCAAAGCTCTGATCAAACTCCATTTATCTATGATTTGACCAATACTTGAATATGGTGGTGTGCTCTTTGACAACTATGGTCACAGCCTTCCTGATCTTATTGAATCCATACAGTTTGAAGCTGCCAAAATATGCACAGGTGCATTGAGGCACACATCATCTGCCAATCTCCTACGTGAACTTGGTTGGACGACACTCGCCAGCAGAAGGCAGTACCAAAAGTTACTTCTTCATTACAAAGTGTATCACAACTTAACACCCTCTATGTCTCTCATCTAATTCTTCCAACTATTAATGCTCGAAACCTTTGCCACTCTAGGTCCATACATCCCATTAATTGCAAAACTGATTGCTTAGACAAATCCTTCCTTCTTGACACTATTAAGCTGTGGAACAATCTTCCTTCTAACGAAAGAGACTCAGCTTCTCTCCAAATATTCAAATCAAAACTGAAAGCAACTCTACCAGCAGTGAATTATGTTCCAGTTTACTATACCCAAGGACACAGATTTGCCAACATTTGTCATACCCAGCTTCGTCTTGGATTCTCGAGACTTAACTTTGAACTCTTTAAAGTCAACATCATCCCACAACCTACATGTTCCTGTTCCTACCCCACTGAAGATCTGCAACATTTTCTGTTCTTTTGTCCGAAGTTTGCCTCCTAAGCAGACTTTCTTGGGGCGATACACTATGTTGGCCCCCAGCGAAAGTGGGGGGGGTAGTAGACCGCCAAGAACGGATGTTTAGCAGGCAAGTCCGAAGTATTAAACTAACAGAATTACACTTCTCAACTCAGTCATCCGTTTTATTGCTCCGGGCGTCCACCCGAATCTGATTATGCACACACTGAGTGACAGACTAGCTCATATCCTTATCTTTTGTAGCGTCCATTCCCCTCAACATGCAAATTTGTGATGCTTTCCACAGATACATCGTACATACAAGACGCTTCGTATTTTAGCTCTGTTATGCATGAGCAGTAATTTTAATTGAGTTAGTCGCTGACTTACACAAATTTATTTCTAAAGTGTCCTTTATGAAATTTCTTGCCGCTGGTCTGTATTATTGTGAACAGGGGGCGTATATGTGTGCATTCTACCTGTAGTGAACTATCTTTCTTTGTTTCGCATCTTGGTGACTTTTTTATTTTGATTCCTGTATGCAGGGTACAAATCTGAAACATGTGTACACCTTCTTTGTTAATTGGGTAACTTTGTTCCTGTTTTGTCCTGTGTGTTTTGTAATATACATTTCGTGTGTCACTCGTGTTCTGGAGAACCACCCGATTAGTGACATCTCGATGTATTATATGGCCATCCAGTTGAAATAAATATGTTTGAACTAAACTAAACCCTGTTCTTGTGGCGCCTCCGTAATCTGGACACCTCTGTAAAGTGGACAGAGTTCCCCAGTCCCGAATATGTTTTAGTCGTTTTCATCTAAGGGACACCTCCCTAATGAAGACACCTGTCTAATGTGTACTAAGGCGCTTTTTATAGTCCCAAATGCCAAAATGACCTGTCCAATGTGGACACAACATATAACAAAAATGCCGGTCACCACAAATTCCCTGGTTTTCAACTTTCAATAGCCAGCTGTACAGCTGTATAGAGTGATAATGCCTGAACACACGCAGGCAGCCGAAATTTCAGTCACAGGCTACTGATTGCATGATTTAGTTTGACTAAAATTATCCATAGTCAGTGGACCAAGTATGCAGTGGAGAATGTGTAAACAAACATCTGGGTCTTGATCTATGATCAAAGGTTATTAATTCGTCTGTTGAGTAGGGTTATCAAAGTTACTCAGCCAATCAAAGCAAATAAACTAAATTGATAAATCATAATCTTCAAACAAAAGTATTCTATGCCAATACAAATTTTTGTTTATAATAAATCTGTGTATTGACACCTTATGTTAGTTTTTATTACGATAAATTAAAGGGTTAATCATCATGCGCATATATATATGTATGTGTTTACAGATATATAGAAACAGATGTATATACATGTGCATGTATCTGTCACGCTTTACCTGGAAGTTGGAAGTTCAGCGACTGGCGAAGGTGGACACCTGTCAATTGTGGACACATTTGTTTAGCTCCAACGGGTTCTGCAATGAGCAGGTTACACTGTATACTCAACTTCAATCACATGAATCTTGAACCTCATCATATTTAGAGAAACGGGATCGGGAGGAAGGTACCGACTTGTGTAGCGTATTATTGAATGATATTATCCCCTATTCAATTTCAACAACAGCATGCACAGACCCAAGTGTTTTTATTTATTTATTAATGACTTATTACGTACTCATCTTGATGGGTCCAATTATGTATGGGGCGGCATAAAAGTAATCACTTTGCTTATACAAATGATATAACTTTAATTTCATATACCATTCCATTCTCTCGAGTGTTCTGAAAACCTAGTAGCACATGTATTACGATTTCAATACTGTATTTGCAAAGATATTTCACACATTTTCCATTTGTGTATCAAAGCAATGGAATTGAACCATAATTACTTTTCGTTCCATTTCCATTCCTTTAAAAAAATAAAAAGATACGTCACGCCTCTTCTACCAGATGTCAAAAAGCAGGAAACAATAAGAGTCTGCTAAAATAATTTGGCAAGCGAATGAAAAATACCAGGCGGGGGATTCTTCAAAATAATATTCCCTCTACCATCAGCGTTGGACCTAGATCTAGTCTTTTTAGGCCTGTAAAACGTTAGATTCTACTTAAATAATTTGCTTAATTTAAACGTATTTATTTAGTCTGGATAGCCCTATAGTACATCGAGATAACTAATACATGGGTTCTCCAGAACATGGAGACACACAGTAAGTATATACAAGACACACATGACAAAACAAATTTTACCAATGTATTATATATCTATGTAAACTCTGTACGAATATCAAAGTTTGATTACTTGTAAGATACAAGTTAAACCAATATGAATTGAGTTCAATATTTACCCATTAAAGAGAAAAGGTATGATACAAATAAATTTGCATAGTCCAACCGATAAATACGACAGTAACAGTAACGGAAACATTTAGTCGTTAAAGCGCCTGGTATCAATAATGTACTGATGGAGAGCATCACAGATCTGGATATTCAGGCAGTTCGAAAGCTCGTTACTGCCACGGAGAAATATTTCAATTAACCTATCACTACCAATATGAATTATAAGATGCGGGCTAACCCCCGGAGCAATCAAAGGAATAACAGTATTCAGTAATCTGTTTCTCGGAACGATGTAATAGGGACAGAAGAGTAGGAAATGCTTGGAGTCTTCAGTGGGATAAGAACAGGCACAGGATGGGTCAGGAAGGATGTTAATTTTGTGAAGGTCGGAGTTTAGTCTAGAGATATCCTAGGCGTAATTGCGTGTGGAAAATATTAGCAAATCTGTCACCATGGAGATAGAACTCGGGAACAGTGTCTGTGGCTAAAAGAGTAGTTTTAAGTTTCGATTTGAATATATGTAGAGAAAGCGAATCTCTGATGTCGGAAGGTAGGTTATTCCACTGTTTGATAGCATCTGGGAGGAAAGAGTTAGACAGACGCGATGTTCTACATCTAACGCGCACTGACATTGAACGTCGGAGAGCACGACCAGCAGGAGGAGGGGGTACTAGATTAGATAGATAAGAAGGAGTCAGCTTGTGGTACATTTTGTAAAAGAGGACAAGCTTAAAGTATTTACGTCTGTCTGCAAGAGTTGACCAGCCAAGTTCACGAAGTAAATTAACATGTGATGTATGTTTCAAGGCACCTGTACAAATTTTAGCGGCATTATACTGAATCGATTCCAATCGATGAATCGATTCCAATCAATTTGGCAAGCGAATGAAAAATACCAGGCGGTGGATTCTTCAAAATAATATTCCCTTTACCATCAGCGTTGGACCTAGAACTAGTCTTTTGAGGCCTGTCAAACGTTATGACAATGAGACCAGCAATTCTGAGAGAATTTAACCTGGCCTAAATTCAATTGGATAACTATGTAATGGACATATAATCATCTTCGTCGAGAAATTTTGCATTGATTACAAAAATATTTATTAACAATTTAGCATTTTACCTCATGGCAAGACATATTCATTCCATTTTCTAGATGAAATGCATATGGGTAGAGATTGGTAAAAGTTACAATCTGGCTGGCACTTGCTCGCTTTTGTAGGCTGACATCATTGGAGTCAAGTTTATGAAAAAATTCAGGGACGTACATGTATGGCCTCTTTTTTTTAATTAGAGTCCATGGATATATTCTGTTGAGTTTTTTTCTCTACGCAACGTACCAGATTTTTAAAGAAAGAGATTATTCGTAATGCAAATAACCCACCTTAAGCAATTGCAGTTAAGGTACACAACCAAATTCATTTTAGGCTCTCACAGTACGTAATATTATTAGTGCAAAATAGGAAAATTTTTGTTATATTCCTAATTGCTATGCATGTAATTCGATTAATGTTAATAATATTTATTTTAATCAGTGTATGACTAATGTGGTATAAGTTACATGATTACTTTTGTAATATGCTGTTTACTATCGGGTGGTACTCAGGGTGGCATGCATGCTAGCGACCCATCAAATGATTTAATATGAATCTCCTCGACCAAAATGTTTGAGTAATTAAATTGAAACTTCAGTTAATTTTGTACTACGTCTATGTTTTCAAAAATGTTTATGTATGTATATAGTCGAATAATCTTGATTCGAATCGATGATTCTGTCGTTATAACGTTTTAACCGACTCCGTCCTCGATTCCTTTGCTTCAGTATTTTTTTACTCCTAGCTCCAGGCTTGCTTTTATTGTGAATAAGAGCATCACTAAAAGGAATATATCATTGACATAAATCAGGAAACTCCCGGCCCACCAAAGCACTGTATCATTTATTTAAAAAATATCTTCGAATGTCGTATCAAATGGACCTTAAGAGACTGCTTATCAAAATTGGCACTTTTATAATCCGAAATTGAGCGTTCAAAAGGACGGTCTATTTTACGAAAAAAAGAGAGGGTAGAAAATACAACTGACCGATCAGACGCTGGGTTTGGTGTGAGCTTGCCGGAGTTTACCATGAAACCAGGTAAATTAGTAATTTTTATGCCAACTAGACTTTAAGGTCTGTGCGTAATACCAGCTGGGCCAATTATCTGTTGATATGAATTATTAAGAAGAAGAAGAAGAAGAAGAAGAAGAAGAAGAAGAAGAAGAAGAAGAAGAAGAAGAAGAAGAAGAAGAAGAAGAAGAACAACAACAACAACAACAACAACAACAACGGCGACGACGACGACGACGACAATTGTAATAATAATAATAATAATAATAATAATAATAATAATAATAACAATAATAATAATAATAATAATAATGATTATAATAATAATAATGATGATAATAATGAATAAGACATTGACATTTTCAGTTAGATAAGAACTTAAAACTACCCTTCGCAAGTTGGGGGGGGGGGCATGATCTATCGGAGTTTCTGCAACACCTTTATTTCGCTTGCTCCTGTATTCTTGTTGTCAGGGATTCCAGGGGTTAGAGGTCAATTTACGCATATTAAGCCATTTGTACAAAGTTGTAACATAATCAGCAGTCAACAGAAGGCATTTATTTCAAAACGGTTTAGGCTACAACAACACTTTCAGTTGACCGCGTTTCATACTGTTCGAGTTACAGGTCAAAAGTAAAGTTTTGTTTCAACTACGCAAAAACCTGAAATTTGTTACATGAAGTTTTAAAACTTTGCTTTAATAATCTCTTGTTTTCTTTACGCTTGCTTTTCAACCATAAACATAAAAAATAAAATGTTGACCTCAACTGACCTTTCAAGGCCAAACTCAGGTCATTGGGGAACATTTTGCATTCGAATGGAAGATAAATTTCATGCGGGTATAAAATGTACAATTTTCAGTTTTAATAGATGAAACCTAATAAAACCTGTAAACTTGTAAAAAGCGTATAACAAAACCATGAGGTTCATGGCTAAATTAGCGCTTAAAGATATCACGGGTCAAAAATATGTTCTTATTCCTAGTTTGCGAAAATGGTCAGAAATCAGCCTTTTGGCATTTCTTGCTGTCTATATGACCTTTTTGCTATTTTCTACTCAGAATTAAACCATAGGGCACACAAAATTTGTTCAATTCAATTTTATTCGACCTGTCAAGGCCATTCATCATGTATATGGATGCAAGAATGCTTATGACCACCTTGACCAAGACGGACCCCGCCCAAATGACCGGAGTCACTCGCAATACGAAGATGCACCATTATCATCAACATATCATGTTACACTTCATTTAATCACCTACTCTAAAACTACATTTCTGTCAGAATTTCTGTTTCATAAACGAAGCTTCAAATATATAGAACAATGGATTTGAACATCACTCAAATTTGTGACATTTTAACGGTGACCTGCATGAATCCACACGAATGATATGCAACAGGTCGAGGTGCCCTTGGCAGTCGCAAAAAAAAGGGATTTGGAACCTGCATATTTATGGTATTTATTTGTAATTATAAATCACTTAAAGTACGTACAGTAGCCAAATGCTCAATGAATCCGGATAATGATAAACTGCAAGATGTGCACGTCAAATCGAACCGTATATGTAAAGCACATTCCTTTACTTTTCCAACAAAAATAAAGGTTAGGGCTCTGGATTTTAGATTTTTTTCCAAATTGAACAATCGTATAGGATCTCTCTCTCTCTCTCTCTCTCTCTCTCTCTCTCTCTCTCTCTCTCTCTCTCTCTCTCTCTCTCTCTCTCTCTCTCTCTCTCTCTCTCTCTCTCTCTCTCTCTCTCTCTTTACACACAGACACACACACAGACACATACACACACACACACTTCCCCCTCTAGCTTAATTGACGTATGCTTTGATTTGTATATGCAGTATAATGTGTTTTGAAGATTAATAAAATAATTAGAATTTGTTGTACAGATTTTCAGCACTGGTTTGTAAACCAGTGTTATAATCAGCCAAGGTGAAACCTAAGTGCAGATCGAGACTTAGAGTTTTGCCGTTTCTCCGAGACCATCACATGCAAGTGAACCAGAGAAAATCAATTTATGCTTTACAACGTGATAAAAGTATCTACCAGCCCAGCATGCTGTGCAGCGCATTCTCTGACTAGATTCATAATGAATATGATGTATTGTAACCAAACTCCAGTGGCATGCCATCAGCTTTTGCGTTTTTTTAGAAAACAAGAGAGGCACACTGTTGCATCCTGAATTTTAATTCTGCAATACTTCTTAAATAAACTGGAATTCAGTGTATCATTTTTCATAATTGCAGGCATAGTTTGTGTTCTTAATGTAATAACTGTGGTGATTTGTAGCAGGGGTATAATGTAGTACAAGTGACCTGTGTCAAAGACGCTGCAATGCAAAGAAAAAACTACAGCATAAAAATGATCTCTACAGGCAGTCTGGCAGACTTCCCCAACCAATCAATGAAACTGGGGGAGGGGGCTGACGAAAAACGTTAACGCACCTAATTGTTTACCATTTCCATTCTAGATACTTCGAATAGTTTACCTGTGATTGATTAATGGCCAGAGAAGCTATTTTCAATAGCATGACTGAAAGGAACTTATTATATTTCCTAATTTGGATCTTAACAATCAAGATCAAAAGGTGTGTAGAAGGATATACCCTGGAAAAAAACCTTTAAACCTATGGTCTGAAGAGGCACATTTTCCAATTGCATGATTCAAGTGAAGACTTTCATTTTCACTTTGATCTCAACCTACAAAGTCAAGTGGGAAAATTTGTTGTTGATATCGCCTGTATTTTAGAACCGACTTGCCAATATAGACTTTTATATTCTACACAGGTTTATGATCGCTCTGGGTCATATTAACACTCGGATGGTAAACGTAAGCCATTCATTGGTACTTGTATGCAAGAATTCACCCAAATCATGTATAGTTGTACAGGTTTTAATTATACACAAAAGTTTGCGATGGAGCATCCATTCAAGTCCCCCATAATTTAATACTAAGTTTATTTGATAAAAAAAATTCACTACTTCTACAAAATATCAATTCCATACAATAGGATATGAAGTTTGCAGCCCTTTTGATAATTGTGAATTCTGTACCTCCGGTTTGTGAGCAAGAACAGTATTGTCACCTTTTTTACGATCCATCAAACATGTTTGTAAAAGTTTTAAAATGTCAGAGGTAGTACGGTTTATGCTACCATAAGGTATATATTAATAATTATTATTATTATTATCATCATCATCATCATCATCATCATCATCATCATCATCATCATCATCATCATTATCATTATTATGATTATTATTATTATCATTATTATTATTATTATTATTATTATTATTATTATTATTATTATTATTATTATTATTATTATTATACCAATTATTATTATTATTATTATTATTATTATTATTATTATTATTATTGCATGCCAGTATGCATTTACATGTGGTAAGTGTCAGATTTGGGCACAATTTTGTATAAAACATAAGTGGATCCGTTTACATGCTATTCAGCATCTTCCTGGATTGATCACACCTCACGTTACGGTACATGCTTGCCAACCCGTATCTTTATAAGGTATTAATGATTATGCTAAAAGCAAACATGTAGTTTATTTTGATCAAAAACTAAATTACTTGGTCATCCTGAATGGCATTTTAATCTGGTTCTAAGGGACCAAAGGAACATGAACTACGATGATGAACTCCTAACCAACCATTTCAAAATAAAAAGCGAAAGCACCTTATGAAGAACCAACGTCATGAAGCTGTCCCATTCTAAAACAATTTAGGTTCTGTAATCCTGTAAATTCGAAATAACTTGTGTAAAGTGAGTGGCACACAAAGTAGCAAATTAAATGTTGAAGTTTGATAGAAAAAGGCTTCCTGTGAATGCTTTGGTGTCACTCAAGACTTTGGCATTTACAAACAAAGAGGAGTAAAAAACAAGCCAATGTGCAAGGTCCAATTTTGAATAAGGGTAATGATTTGATACAGCGTCCTTTCTGGTAACGGCAAGCTCTTTGCCTTTTTACAAATGGGGGATAGTGTGGCTGGGTCGAATATCTTGGAAGCAGTTTTGTGAAGCCATGCTTATGCTGCACGGAATGGAAGTTGGGTCTCAGCATCCGGTGTTTTTTCTATGAGTATAGTTGATACAAAACGTGACACACCTGTTATTCAAATGCAATATCTGTGGGTGGTGTGCGTGGAGGTTTTATTATATTTCTACTGCAATACAACTGGGCTTCATGATTATTTTAAGTCGCAAACCATAGTCCACCATACATTTGCAATACTAGCCGCCGAGCCCAAGCAAGAGCATCTTCAGAACTTGTTGACTCAACTGGCGCGTGATCGGGTGCTAGATTTGCTAGGGCTTCACAAGTAGTCGGATCACACTGGAGTACATGCGTTGCAGTTTTTTCCCTTTCCGATAGAACCTGCTGGTGGTGTCACATTCAGTATCAGCATGAGCAACTGGCAATGCTGTAACAATAGAGGATCCAAGTGGAGCAGATATTTCATGTCCTGGGATAAACTGTGAAAATGATTGCCATACCCACAACCCCTTCAGACCCTGAAACATGTGGAAAAAGTAAACACAGAACGTGACAACAACAGTGACTGAGGCACATTCAACTACTCATTCACACCCACTGGAAACAGAAAGAGTGGCATGTTTCACTATTAGAACATCTGCTTCTTCCTTTTCACCTTTCAGATCTGGTGCTCAACTAACACCCACACTGCTTAAATGGATGGACCTGCGTTTGTCCGCGTATATACCTGCACAATGCAATGGCACATCTGCCGGAAGCTGGTGAAGAAGCAAATCTGTGGCACATTCTTCCACAATAAAATTCAATAGATCACCCTTGCCAACTGCGTTTCTCATAGGCTCTTCCAATCTTGGAACAGGAATATTGGCTGCTACATGCTGGTTCACTGATGATTCTATAACTTGACCTCGCCTTAACCGTCGCATATGTTTCGGACTGAGGGACTGGTCATACCTACCGCCAGCCCATTGCAGGACTATATTTTTACAACGTCTACATAGAGGTATCGCGATGTCTTTCTCACTATGCTATGCCCACTTGGAGAATGGTGCCTGCGATCTTTTTGTCAATAAGGCAAACTGCCCAATGGCTTGCCTACCCAGCCTGCAGTCAGTTTATTGGAATTGGAAGCCCTGAGAAAGAAGTCAGGTGAAGGTCAAGGGCGTGTTTTTTAACACACTTCGCAGAGAAAAGGGGCCATGATCCCAATTCCTACGAAATCAAACAATACAAACTGCATTAGATATTATATTTCAAAACTGAGTCGACCCTACCCATTTATCACACATAAAATATTTACACATTCATGTCATGGTTTCTCTACATAAATAAAATCCTTTCTTTCTTATAAATAGTTATCAATAACACTAAATAAATACTTAACTGCAATTAACTGTCTTTACAAAGGGGCAAAATTGGTATCCAAAGGCAGTCTAATCAGAGATATTGCCTTTCAGTGTCGTAGAGCATAAGAGCTGCTAATGTTGGACCTTTGATTAGCAGCTTCATGAGTATTTAGTTGAATACACAACCAAAGATACATAATTCTTGTGAGTTAATGTTAGGTTCGCCTATTGAATGGTATGTTAAACCCCGTCTTTGAACTGGTCACATTTGGAGCTAATAAAACAGCCTTTTCAGTCATGGGTAATGCATCGAAACATACTACGAAAAATATGGTGTTTTGTGCGTAGATGTTTTCAGGTCATTCATTTCAAGGTACAATAAAATGTAATGGAGATCCACAACTTCTACTCTGCTTACTGACGTGCCATCTGCAGGAGGTGTACAGTAACCTTCTATTCCTGGACATGCTATTCCATGTAAGATCGCAATTTCGTCCGAAAGGTATTTAGTAAATTAACATGGATGGTTTATTCTATATCAGTCAGTCTTGATGGTGGGAAGTGATGCAGTGAACTTTTAAAATGTATGCACTTCAAAGCTACCATGAGTACAAAAATAAGTGGCAGATTAAACACCTTAGAAATAACTTCTCCTTCCCTCAAAATTTAGTTCAGAGATCTTATTTTTAGCATAGAGGTTAGAGGTGCTTTCGCAGCAGAGCTAATTTTAAAAAGAAAATACGTGAAACATTCTTGTGAAGCTATGAATATGCGGCTTCAAAGTACAGAGGAAACGTCAGTCGTGTTAAATTTATGATAACAAACATTACAACAATAGCCAGTTCAGTGGGCTTTACAAAAATTTGAAAGTGCACACGTCTTGACTTCCGCCCCATAAGTACTGTTCAATCTTTCTAAGATAAATCAAAGCCGTGAAATATGCACTATGTTTACTTTACGAAATGCTTGCACCACCCTAGATATATTAGCCTTTGTTTGAATAACAAAACAAAAGCATATCAATTTGTATATCATCGACATTTCAATAAAAGATCCTGAAAAAGCTTCAATGTTAATTGCTAAAGTAATATGTGGATCCAAGAAAGGCACAAGTAAATCATGCTACAAAGCAGTGCATACACCCTTTGCAAGGCTTGGGCAGGGGACAGTTTGTGTTCACAAATCAACTATGATTTAAAGCTCAAAGACAATATTATGCTCTACATATAAGACAATTTGAAGCACATAATATAATATTTGGATGTAATTACATATTCCTGGCAAACATAAATTATGATCCTATCCAGTAAGAAAATGGCCAGAGACAAGATACCCGGGGAGCCAACTGCGAAACAGCTGCCTTGGCTGACTGGCCTAGCTCGCAGAAGACACAAGCCCATGTTGTGTTGGACTTTATTGACACGCAGAATTATTGGCAAAATGCCCGTCTTTCGAAATGGAGGGTTGTGGGGTCAGTGTGCAAGAAAGAAACAAAGAAAGAAAGGAATGAAGGAACGAAAGAAAGACAGAAGGAAGGAAGGAAATTAAGGAAGGAAAGACACAAAAAAAGAAAGTCTTGTCTATGTCTTGCAGTTTCGGCTGGTATAATGTAATGCGGCTAGTATGGTGGAGGATCAGTGACTGTAATTTCATGATTTGGTGATGCGGAGCAACTTCCTACTTCATTAAAGTTAGATCAGATGGATGGGGGTCTACATATTAACGTTGTCTTCGTGTCCAATTGAGCTGCGCAGCACAAAACATGTGCTCTTCGTTTCAATAAAGCCAAGCTGCAAAGCGCAAAAGAAAAGACGTTCCGAAGGCAAAACTTCTAGACAAACATATGATGGTGCAAGAATGTGTGAATAGACCATATCAAACTCTTTGCTTCAATCAAAGGCAACCGAATCGACTTGTTTTTTTTTTTTTTTTTTCTTTTTTTTTTTTCTTTTTTTTTTCTGTGGTTCTCTGGAGCAACAGTGTCGGAGGACCATGAATGTTGCACGGCCGTAGTGCTGCTGCAACACGTGTCATCAAAGAGTACCTGGGTGTTTTGGGTGGCTGTTGCCTGGCCGGTGTGTTTTTCGACCGGCACCATAGCGCCCCCGAACGGATGCAACCGGAACTCTGCGAAAATTAAAGACCCTTTCTTCACTCCTCTCAAGTTTGTTCAAGCTCGACGCTATGACCGCCCCCTCATTTATTTTCATATTCATTAGAAATTTCGTTTTATAACGAATTCACCAAGAAAGGATCTGAAGAAAGGCTAAAAGTTGGGTTTTTTCAATGATATGTGGTGAATGTATAAGCGTGAGTTTGCCGCTTTCCAAATTTGCTCGACTTATCGTGCTTGGTTTATATTCTTTGGAATTCTACTGGTTCAGTGGATGCTTTCGCATGTTTTCCAACGATTCATTGTAGGCATTCACGTGGGACTAATATGGCACTGGGCGTTTTGTGCGGAGTGTATTGTCCGGGTTAATATCATTTGAGACCCTTATTTTCCTATAAGTTGATAAAGTAAATACTCAGTATGAAGATATGAAAAAAATATGTATTGTACACGGTTAAACGCGTATAGGTGTATACATGTGTTCCATATACACTTGATGCGCGCGTAAATTAGATTGTTCACTCACGTTGCAACATTTCTAAGTCTGGTACATTGAGTATGCGTATTATTTATCAAATGTGTATACTCAATGTTATATTCAAAGCTACATATTATGTATTAAATATGATCAATAGCTTGAAGGTGTGAATCAGGAACTGGGCAATATATCGTATATTAATACTGTATATCACATTTGCAGTTTTAGAATCCGGTAGCCGCATCCGCTATTTGGATCCATCCATATGGCTTTTTAGGTGTGCAGGCACATCCGACAACTAATATGTAACCCTTCTATCATTGCCTGAGGTGCATGGGATGCATCCCTAACGTGGATACAGTATTCCGTAACATGTGGATAGGATTTTTTCAAGAGTAACATTATTGGAAAGGATCCGGCAGTGGAATATCCAAAGGAATAATTCACCATATCATTTTTATTTCTTATTAGTTTTCATTTCTGGAGATTTCCGGTCAGTGCAGCTCACATTACCAACTATAGACACATAAGCCTGCTGGGCTGCTTTGGAAAAACTAATGCATAAAAGACTGTACTCCTTCTTAGCCAAATGCAAATTACTTTACAAATATCAACTTGGCTTCCAAGATAATTTGACTGGATATTTTAGAAATCTCAGATAACATTCGTGAAAATATAGATAAAGGGAATAAAGTGTTAATATATAAATGTATATGGGTGGAGAAGCATTTCATACCGTTTACCATGACATCCTTCTAAAAAGCTGACACACTACGGAATACGTGTCAAAACCCTGGCATGGCTCAACAGCTGTTCACATTAACGTAAGCAAAATGGTACAGTAAACAACTCTCGACCATAATTTTGATACATTTCTTATGGTGAACCGCACGGCTGTGTATCAGGATCATTGCCGTTTGTAATTTATGTTGATGATATTCACTCTTGCTTGCAAGCAGAAAACTGTATCTTAACTTTGTGCATAGTGTTTCGAGGTGGCTCTTCTTACCACGTCTTGTGCCAACCATGCCCCCAATAACAGAAAAGTAAAATACTATACTTTGTTGCCATGAACATAAAACAAAAATCAGAAACTTTTGTTTAAATATATATCCATTCGCATAATACAAGAAAACACAGCAACGGCGGAAACAGGTAGTTTGTTTTTTAAATGTCCATGTTGACTGTTTTCACACCAAGTGGTGGGTCCTGTGTCCTGGCTTGTCCAGTCAACCTCATGGCTGCAACTCAAAATCACAGAGCAGTATCAGAAACAAATAAAACCTGAAACACTATCTTGTAATTTGTGGGGAAATCTCATTTGCATTTGTAACCCCGAAACGGTGGTTTAGTTCTCAATTTTCGTACAAAATACAAACTATATTCATACGAGCTCCAAACTTGCTTAATAAAGAGTCCACTTATTCAAATGGTGAACCACACACAGGTACACCATATACAAAATACATGTATATTGGAGCACACAAGCGCTCAAAATGGCCTATTTGGAAGCCTACATTATCCATTAGCTATTTACAGATACACCGAATACAAAATATGTTGGAGCATTCAAGAGCTCAAAATGGCTTCTTAGCCTACATTATTCAAATGGTGAATCGCACAAGATCCACGAACCACAAAATAGTTTAGAGAATACAGGAGACATTTTACATGCACACAAGCAACTATGTGCATGGACAAGACAAATTTGGATGTCTGACCCTGATCAGTAGCACCCGGTCCTTTTTATTTAAGACAGACTGCCCTGAAGCTTAATCATACCCCCACTGTGATGGCCTTTCACTTACTGAACCCATCAGGTAGGCCTTTCTTGACCAATCAACATGATCAAAACTAAGCAAGACCGGCGATCACTCAACCACTCCTTGGCATGCTAACACTTGGCATTTAACCCTCTTATGTCCCAAAAGTGCTTTTGCTGCAACTTGAATCTGCAGCCACTGCATATTTTACACAACAGATTACGTTGCATGATCTTTTATTTACCAACACATAAAAATAGCGACACAAAAGTGTTAAAAGTCCAAAACATATGTGATTATAATACCCTATTTTTAAGCAGGTGCACAACAAACTCCCTTCAATATACAGGAACTACCCTACAGCGAACAACCATTTATATGCACACCACACAAGACAAAGTGCAAACTAAGATAGCATTCAAGTAGACTTCAACAATTATCTCAATATGACTAAGTATGCAAAACCCAAACTGTGGAATAAACTTCCAATGGAGATCAAGCGGGTAGAAAATATGACTAGGTTTACAATCATGTTGAAAACACTTTTTATTACAACATACATTTAATCTTTATCTCAAAAAGAATCGAAAAATTGCATTTTAATGTACTTTTGAAAAACAAAAACAATACACTTGTTTCGTCCCACAAGGTCGTCAATTTTAGGGATCTCAAAGCAATGTACATTAGTACACCCACCTAGTTAATAAGCTGTAATTAGTAAACGTGGTGCTAAGTCATACAATGTTACTGGATTCTACCCCATTTGTACTTTTTAAGCTTGAACGTTTTACATTTTATTTTACATTCACTACTTCAGGGAGATGTAGATCATCACAGCAGCACAAAACCTTCCATTTGTATTTTTTATTTTAAACATATTTATTTCACATGGATTGCCTAAATAGTTACAAAGAACTAATCTGGAGGCTCTCCACAACAGGTGACGCACAAAGAATTTACAATACACACAGGACATACAATCTATGAATTGGCATGTGGTTTGACATAAATATTCGGTACAATTGAATCGAGAACAAATCGCAAACGTTGACAGCTGAAAGAAAATCTGACATATCAATATAATACACTAGAAATGGCTTAAAATCCAAAGCGTCTCGTGTTCACGATGTAGGTCTGCACAGTTTCAAATATTTGGTAATTAACATCATCACTGATCATGAGTTCTGAGTTGCCTTCTTTGAAGTATTGTATGAGTATGTCACTAGCTAAGTGAACTAAGAGATTTGGATTTACACCAGGTGCTAGGATGTGACACACTGTATCCAGTAAAGCTTGCCTGAGCACTAAGAATTTGGGACAGGTCAGGAAAAAGAGATAAATGTCTTCATTTTGGTTGGAGCAAGAGCCGGCAGGTGATTGGACTATGTTTAATTTGTGGAGATGGGAGTTAAGCTGGGAAAAACCAAGGCGCAACTGAGTGTGACAGATGTTTGGAAAGCGCTTACCGTATGAAAAGTAGGAGGGTATGGGGTCAACAGATAATAAGGTCGATTTTAATTTAGATTTGAAGATATCAAGTGACGCAGACTCTCTGATATCGAGTGGTAAGTTGTTCCAAACGAGAATACTAGATGGAAGAAAGGAGTCCCCATATCGTTTAGTTTTAAATTTAACCTGTCTAATGTTGAGCCTGTTACGTAGGCTAACATTAGAGATAAGTCCGAAGTTGCGAGGTACTAGGTCTGAAAGGTAATTAGGTATCATTTTATGGATCATCTTATAAAAGAGGACCAGTTTGTAATATTTGCATCTAGTGGAAAGACTTTGCCAACCGAGTTCAGTTAAAAGCAAATGACGGGGGGGGGGGTTCAAGGCACGGGTACAGATACGTGCTGCTTCACACTGAACGGCTTCAAGAGATGCTGATAAACCTTCCGTGCAGTTGTCAAAGAGTACACATCCGTATTCGAGTATGGGACGGATCATGGTAATGTATATACGGGTAAGGGCGTTGCGGGATAGTTTAAATTTGAGACGCCTTAACAGGGCCAGACGTTGACTGGATTTATTGTTGATGCGTGTGATATGGGAGTACCAGGAAAGCTTTTCAGAAAGTGTAATGCCAAGGTGTGTGTGTTCATTTGCTTCAGGTATGGGTGTATTTCCCAGGATAAGGGGTGGGTGAGTGGGTTTGTTAACTTTAGAAGAGAAGAGAACAACTATTGATTTGATCGTGTTGAAGGTGACGCGCCAAAGTTTGCCCCAGGAGTAGATCTTATGAAGGTCCCTGTTAAGTCTTTCAGCAGAAATAGTAGGATTGTGTACGATTTCCAATACACTGGTGTCGTCAGCGAAAAGCTTGATTTCACAGGTTATGTCGTCAGTAAAGTCATTAATGAAAACCAGGAACAATAGAGGTCCAAGTATGGAACCTTGTGGTACGCCAGCTTCCACTGGGAGCCAAGTGGAAGTTTGACCGCAAAGAGATGTACGTTGGAAGCGGTTTGACAGGTAATTATTAAGGAAGTCCACGACAGGGTTTGTGAAGCCAAGTTGTTTCAATTTGAATAGGAGACCACCATGCCAAACACGGTCAAACGCCTTAGATATATCAAGAAATACCATACGCGCTACCTTGCCAAGTTCAAGTCCATTGTGAATATCATGGAGAATGCATACGAGCTGGTTGATTAATGGTAGAGTCATTTGCTTTAAAGCCAGAATTTTTAGGGGTAAGTAAGTTATTTGTGATGAGGTACTCATAGAGAACATTATATGTAAGTCGTTCAAAGACCTTTGAGACGTTACACAACAGAGAGATGGGTCGATAATTTCCCTTGGACTGTTTGTTGTTTTTCTTATAGACTGGGCAAACATTAGATTTATTCCATGGTTGCGGAAAGTGGGAGGTATTTAGACAGTGATTAAATATTTTTGTAAGTGAATGGGTAATTCCAGAGGCAGTGTTCTTTAGTAGAGTGTTTCCTATATTATCAGGTCCAGAAGCCGAACTAGTTTTTAAGGATCGCAGGATCTTTTCAACCTGTGCAGGTTCGAACTGAAACATATACAGGCGAGAGACGGTTCTAAAAGCAAAGTCGGGTAGGGGTAGGGGGTTATCTTGGGGTGGGAGCTTACACTGGTTCGCAAAATAGGTGTTAAAGATTTCGCACTTTTCAACGTGATTGGATATAACCTTTCCATTGTCAATGAGAGGCGGAATTGATTGGTGGAGTTTGTTGCCAAGTATTGATTTACTGAGGGTCCACCACTTTTTAGGATTAATCTCTTTTGAATCAAGATCAGAACGAATTTTTTTTCAAAATACAGACGGATTGACTTCCTTATTGCATTTGCAGTTGTGTTGCGTTTACATTTATACAGTTGGAAGAAGCGTTCGATTTTGTCAGCTAGGGGAAGGGTATAGGGACGGGGTTGAAGCGTGAGCCGCTTGTATCTTTTCCATGCACGGTTGCGTTGCCTGATGAGTCTCTTGATGAAATTATTTATCCATGGTTTGTCTTTAGGTCTGATAGTTATTTCACGGGATGGGCTAAATTCTTTACAAGTATCTATGAAAAGATCAGACCAATAGGATACAACGTCATCGATGGAGTCAGAGACCGCGAAGCCTGTATCCCAAGGTGCATATTGGAGGGCTGCGTTTAGGTGATCAAAGTTGGCACGCTTGTAGTCCCATACAGTACGTTTAAAGGGTCGATCTCTACGGCTTAGGATGGAGAAAGAGCAATAGATTACAGCATGATCACAAGTGGCGATAGGTGGGAGTATGCCAGAATTCAGAATAAAGCCAGGGAAGTCGGTAATCATAAGATCAAGTAAACTTTCTGAGTATTCAGAAACACGCGTAGGTCCCGATATCAGCTGGTACAAGTTATTCTGTGCAACGAGGTCAAATAGGCGCTGGCCAAGTTCGCTGTCGGTGTGAGTAGAATCCCAGCAATTACATCAATCATTGAAGTCGCCAGTTAGGATCAAAATGTGGGGATCGAGTTCAAGTGCAGTTAAAATAGAGATAGCTAAGTTATCTATGAATAAGTCTCTGTCCTCTGCAGATTGGCCAGGGGGGCGATAATACACGCCAAAGAGTACTTTGCCATTTGTCACGGTGATTTCGATCCAGATACATTCACTATGGTGGGATTCGAGTTCAGGACGTCTGGAAAAGGGTAAATGGTTTCTAACATAGACTGCAACTCCACCCCCGGAACCAAATGCACGATCTTTACGAAGTGGTGGTTGAAATCCATCTAATGACAATAATTGATCAGGGAAACTACTATCAAGCCAAGTTTCAGAAAGTGTCACTACATCGAGGTTTTCCACCTCTGCCAGGATATGAACTTCGTCGAGCTTGCCTTCGGTTTTTATACTGCAAACATTAGCATGACAGACAGAGAAGGTTTTCTGCAAACCGTCCTTTGGTGGCCCTGGGTTCGGGTGTATGTCTGAAGAGAGAGCTTTACACAAGGATATAATGATATGGCGTAAGTTAGAATATACTTCAAGAACTAATATGATGGACAGTAGTGTAAGGAAGCTGTACGAGGAAAAGACTTGGTCATGACAAAAATTTGGGGGGAGGTGTATGCTTATTTTGAGTAGACCATGTGTATTGTTAAATAGTCCAATCACAGCTCTATAATGTTGTACGCTAATAGCCATTTTGGAGGTACAGGAAAAAGATGACCTTCACTGGATACTGTGTGGCAGGAACATGTACAATACCAGCTGTAACGTATCGAAACACTTTGTGACTGATGGAATTGCTGACTCGATACATGCACAATTCGCAGAGAATCAATCTAACACAAGTACAAAATACAAGGTATGAAAGAACAGATATAATACACATAACGAAAAATGTGAACAAGGTAGTAACAATGACCGTTCAGCGGGACTCGGTTAACATAGCAAGGAAAACAAAAACAAACAAAAAACAAAAGCAAAAAAACCCCACAGTGTACACGCAATTAATGCATAAAGCATGAATAAACATAATCATAACAGGAAACAAAGATGTGATTTGCGTAATTCCTGCGATAAGTGATCCACCATGATAGAACAGGCAGCACGTGTCTTTTATAACAGGGCCCAGTGTAAGCCAAATTAATTTGCTGTATGAAGTCGGACACAAGCCTGAACAGGAGAACTTGCATAATAGATTTGCACATGAATGGACTCAATCACGTGTCCGTTGGCGAACTTGATTGTGCTGGTCAGCCACTTACAAATGAATAACTTACCATAGCTGTCATAGGGCAGAAAACATGTCACACAAGTGTGATTCAATACATAATACCAAATAAGTAACTCGTCAGCCGAGAAGCAGATCTTAGAAAACGGTATGAAAATAAGATGAATACAAACAGCCACCATATATGAATTCAAAAGTTGCCTAAAAAGGTCCAGCCTAAGCCGTTGTGCAGAATGGACTCAGGTCAACAACATAGATTAGTAAATTAGCATAATTTATCCAAAGTAAACCCATGGAAATACTGTCGCATATGCTCAGTAAACATGCACTTATGTCTGGGCTTAATCGCGACATGTCATGAACCTAAATTGCTAATTACATCATATAAGTAGTAATTGTATGTGATTATGATTATTGAATCAACATCTTGACATAATAAGACCATTGTATGTATCTCGTAGAATGCTGAGCTTTGAGACGTGTATCATGCAGGTGTGTTGAATGCATAAGTTATCAAGAAATTGCACACATTTATCACCAGATATACCACGCCTTGCATCAAAGTACTATGCATATGTGATGCAGAAAGACAACTGTTGGACGCATGTAGCTTACTAGTAACTGTAGTAAGCGTGGTAGATCGAGCCTTGATGCATCACACATGTAACACATGTGGCTTACAAATAACCGTTATTATTATAAACATATTTATTTTCTTTGGATTGCCTAATAGTACACAAAGACTAATCTGGAGGCTCTCCAGTACATAAAACGACGCACAGGAATATATACAATACACACTGGACGAGAACAGAAGACTAAATTCAAGGCTTGTACACGAATAGTGCAACTGATGCCAAATAATGAAGACTTAAAATTAGATCATATTCCAAATTAGTAAATAAAACGTCTAGATTCTGATAAGAATGTCTGAACAGCCTCAAAGATACATACATTATCAGTGTCTGGCAAGTCCTCACTACCTTTCAAGAGAATACTTAATAAAATGTCACTAGAGCACTGAACTATTAGAGACGGATTTACACCTGGAGCGAGTAAGTGACACACAGTGTTCAGTAGACGGACCCTTTGCACACTGAACTTGGGGCAGAACAAAAGGTAATGTTTCGTATCTTCAGTAGTATGAGAGCATGCGCACGTTGAGGCTGGAAGGATATTGACATAATGTAGATGGGCATTTAAAACAGAGAAGTTCAGACGTAGCTGCGTGTGGCATATGTTTAGGAAACGACTTCCATGTTTAAAGCATGTGGGCTTTTTGTCAACACTTAAGAGTGATAGATTTAATTTAGATTTAAACTGCGGCAGGGAATTGGTGAGACGAGCATCAACCGGGAGGCTATTCCATAATTTGATAGCAGACGGGAGAAATGAATCGCCGAAGCGATTGGTGGTGAACCTAATTTGGCGTAATTCAGTGCGATTTCTCAAAAGGCGCCCAGTAGTGAATGTAACGTCACGAGGAACGAGATCATGTAGGTATTGTGGAGTCAACCTATTGTACATTTTAAAGAAAAGAATAAGTTTAGAGTATTTCCTCCGATTTGCCAGAGTTTGCCATTCAAGCTCTTCGAGAAGTAAGACACGTGGAGTGTACCTAGTTGCGCCAAGGCAGATCCTGGCTGCCTCATACTGCACAGCTTCTATAGGTTGTGACAGGTTTTCAGTGCAATTGTCAAACAGGACACACCCATATTCGAGGATAGGACGGATCATTGTACAATACAACCGTATGAGTGTCTGGCGGGAGAGTTTATATTTGAGTCTGCGTAAAAGAGCAAGCCGTTGGCTGGCTTTGTTACCAATACGTGTTATATGCTGGTGCCATGACAAATTACTTGAGAGTGTAACTCCAAGGTGAGTATGTACAGTGGCCTCAGGTATCGGTGTGTTTCCAAGAAGTAGGGGAGGATGATCAGGCTTATGTCGTTTAGCTGAGAAGGTCATTGAGATGGATTTCATGGCATTAAATGTCATACGCCAGAGCTTGCCCCAACGATGAATTTGTGTAAGATCATGATTGAGGCTTTCATCAGTGGCCATTGGTTCGTGGACAATTTCAAGAATACTGGTATCATCTGCGAATAAACGGATGTCACAGGTGATGTTGACAGTGATGTCATTAATGTAAACGAGGAAAAGTAGGGGACCAAGGATCGAACCTTGGGGCACTCCAGCCTCTATAGGGAGCCAAGGTGAGGTCTGTCCTCCAATAGTAACACGTTGAAGTCGGTTTGAGAGATAGCTTTCTATAAATAGTAACACAGGATCTTCAAACCCCAATTGTTTTAGTTTAAAAAGTAGACCAGCTGCAGCGTGCTAGACTCTGTCAAAGGCCTTGGATATGTCCAGGAAAACCATACGGGCCTCATGGCCCAATTCAAGGCCACTGTAAATAGTATGAAGAATGCTAACAAGTTGATATGTGGTGGAATCGTTTTTCTTAAAGCCAGAGTTTTTAGCACAAAGTAAATTTGTAGAGGTTCGATACTCATAGAAAACGTTATAAACTAGACGCTCAAGTACTTTAGAGACATTACAGAGGAGTGAAATAGGCCTATAATTTTCCTTTGACTGTTTGTTACTTTTCTTAAAAGCGGGGCACACGTTGGTCCTCTTCCAGGGATCTGGAAAATATGAGTTGGATAAGCAGAGATTGAACAGATCAGAGAGAGCACGTGAGATTGAGGGGGCACAGTATTTAAGAAGGGTGTTGCCTATACCGTCAGGACCACAAGCAGAACTGGTTTTCAGAGATTTTAAAATCTATTACACGTCATTTACTTGCACTTGGAACATAGGCAGGCGGGCCTCAGTACGGAAGGCAAGGTCGGGCAAGGGCAAAGGATTGTCATCATGCGGAGTCTTAACACTGATCAGCAAAATACTTGTTGAAGGTCACTGACTTCTCTATATCGGAAGAAATGTTCCTTCCATCGTCAATAAGAGTTGGAATGTTTTGATAAAGTTAGTGACCGAGAATAGATTTGCTAAGGTTCCACCATCTTTTCGGGCTTATCTCTCTTGAGTCTAGATCAGATCGGAGTTTGGTAAAGTAAAGACGAATGGAGTTTTTGATAGCGTTGACTGTAAAGTTACGTTTCCGTTTGTATAACTGAAAGAGGCGTTCAATATTTTGAGTAGTGAGAAGTGTGTAAGAACGAGGCTTTTGTGTCTGGCATTTATATCTGTTCCACGCGCGATTGCGCTGCCTTATAAGCCTCTTGATACTACAGTTGATCCAAGGCTTGTCCCGTTGTATTTGGACGAGCCATGATACGGACATTATGCATGTGTAAAGCGTTACACCATTTACAATAATTAAGTAAATTCAGACTTCTGTTACGTCAAAAAGGCAGTATGTGTTATTAAGATTCAGTCACCGTGTGGATTGGCCCGACCTTTCATGGCTAAGAGTAACGTTATTGAAACGCTGAGCCTGTAAGAGATTGTGACCAAAAAAGTTGGCAATACGTGAATTGCATGCAAGAAATTTATATGCCACTCCGACAAAATTCCAAAACAGATAAATTAGTACATCAATCAATAAACAATTAATAATAATAATAATTATTTTTTAAAAAAGTGTACACGTGAAAAGTTCATGGTAAAGAGTGCGATCTTGGTACAATAGAACTATGTGGGACCGAAGGTGGTACATACTGTGGGACCGAAGGTGGTACATACTGTGGGACCGAAGGTGGTACATACTGTGGGACCGAAGGTGGTACATACATTTGTTAGTGTACTGCAAGTTTACCATCTTTTTGGATGGTTTACCTGTACTTGGAATTTTACAGTTTTTATCTTTTACGGGAAAAATTGTGTATGTATGGGCTTACCAAGCTAATGAAAGTTTGCGTAATTTCTTTTACTAACAGAAAAGAAACAAACAACAAACATACCACAGGGATATCCTATCCTTTGAGTACAGTGTAACTGTATATGCCATTGTTACAATTGTGAATAACTTCACATGAGTGTCAGGGGGTCCTTTGTTTTAGGCTTAATGATTGATCTATGGAGCTTAATTGTTTGATACAGAAAGTGTGAGCAACCTCACTCAACAGGAGCACCAGTGCTCAGAGACACCTGGCATGTTCGTTGAGGCATTGCAGCCTAATTGCTTGGCTGAGTGAGCTTATTATGTGTTACAGGCCACTGAACAATGGATTAATTAGTCTTTGATTCCAGCTTAACATGCACGGCATTGTTCAGGCATTACAACTTGGAACATCATAAGTTGCAAAAAAATACATTGATACATTGTGTCCGCAATAGACAGATTGTTTTTGCATTTGGTTCCCCAAAAAGTCTCCGCAATACACAATAGACAGGTGTCCACTGTAGACAGGTATCACCGATATGAAAATGACTTTAAAATATTCCGTTCTGGCCACAACTGTCCGCATTAAGCAGGTGTCTACAGTAGACAGGTGTCCACAAGGACAGGTTTTACTGTAGTTACTTTATTTTGTTACTTTGTATTTTAATTGCGGTGTAATTCTAGTGGTGTCACTATTCTAATCTCACTGTAATTATGGAGTCAATATTGAACCAATGATGCCATATAGACTCTAAAAGAAGTAAAGACTAAACAATCACTCGTGTGAACACTATGTAAAATATCAAGAGTAATTTTCCCTCTGTCCCATGTAATTATTTTTCTATTTTCGTATTTTGATTTTTCGTCTCTTAGGGTGTGTGTGTCTGTGTCTGTGTCTGCGTCTGTGTCTGTGTCTGTGTCTGTGAATGAATGAATGAGTACTTAGTCTTTTTGTACACATGCTTAACTAAAATAATATTCAATGGTGCTCAAGTTTCATAAGTTTAACTCCTCTGGGAACCTGCTATGAATGTATATTGTTTTGCATAACTAAGAGAAAAAAATTCAATTCAATTTAATTCACCTCACATTGTACATTAATGAAAGTGAACAACAACAACAACAACAACAATTTCCAATTTGCAGTTCAAATAGTTTTGCTGTTACAATAGAGGAACCAATGTCATAAAACATGTTCAGTGAGCTGGAAATCAGGGACAATGTTATTTGAATATATGGGTTTGTTTACCACAATAAGAGTCATAAGTAGGTAAAATTTCAAGTTTTTTTTTAACAAATAGTTCTGCAGCTGTAATATTAAAGAACAAACTGTGAAGTTTGACCTTTGACCTTCCGTATGACAGTGAAAACTATTCCAAGGTCATCTATGAGGGTACCTTATGCATATGGATAAGTAAAACGTCCTTATGCATTTTTTTAAGAAAAGAACATTGTTTTGTCGTTACTTGTTTATTCACACGTTAGATACACGTATATATATACATTTCTGTATGGATAAACAGACGGACTTTCCTGCAGCTCCTACAATTTAAAGGTCTCTGAACGCCATCCTGGATGGCACTGAACAAGAAAGGTTGTCTGACCCTCCCTGGTACCTGGGTATGTCATTGTTGTCAAATTGTGAAAGAGTGATGGTGATGTAACTTCATGAAACTGAGTCCATTGTGCATGCGCCTGCCTCTATAATTCCAAATGGATCTATGCCCAGAAGTGTTTGTAATATGCGGGTCCACCTATGTGCCACCTTTAATGCTTTTACCACCCTCCCTTGTATCTGGGTGTGCCATTCTCGTCAAATTGAGACAAAATGCTATTCAAACTAGCACCATGAAAATGAATCCATTGCGCATGCGCAAACATACATATATATATATATATATATATATATATATATATATATATATATATATATATATATATATATATATATATATATATATATATATATATAATTTCAAGTGACTCTATATGTGGAATATGTTTGTGACATACAGATCTACAGAATTAAGTGCTAAATTTGATGCTTTTATCACCTGCTTTGGTATCTGAGAGTGTCAGTTTTCTAAAATTGTGAAACAATTCTGGTAATATGATATGATAAAAAAGAATCCATTGCGCATGCGCCCATTTATACAACTCCAAGTTTCTATATCCAAAAATGTTTGTACTATACTTCTCTCCAAATGTGCCAGTTGCATGTTTTATCATTAAATGAGCGATTGTTTTACTATGCCACTGCAATAATGAGGTCATCTGTATCATAAAATTACATACCACAATCTGGCATACTAAACGACAGGAAGGGTGACGGAGGCATTTATTAGCATTACGCAATGTCAGTTACATCAATTTTACTCATTTAGTTCAAATATGTTTTGCCTCCAAAGGAATGGGAACTCTTCAGCGTTATTTTTAAAAAGTTCGGGACAAGGTCATATCTTCCTCAAGAAAAGATAAAGTGGATAAAACTGAAAGCATCATAGAATCAGTTCATCATTACGACGATATCCATATGTAACAACTCGTTACAAATTCATGTCACGCGTAAGTACCCTTATGTTTGTGGCACAAAGTCGAGTATAAGCAAAACTGGCAATATTAGCACCCTCAGGGATACTTTATATGTTTCTCATTTTGGATGCTTCCTATCTGTTTTGTCTTCAATATTTTCTCTAGCTTGTGTTTGAAAAAAAAAAGTAATAATTTGGCCTTGAAGAGTGCCGAAGGAAGATGCGAAAGACACACTTGAGACACATTTTCTGCAAGTAAGCACGGTACTGGGGAAAAGTTGCAAGATCATTGAACGTGTTTGTCAGTAGAATGGGTTGAAATTTGTCCATGTGACATAAGAAATTCACTATATAAGACAGAGTTGTGTAACTGATAATTGATAAATGTATGTAAACTTCTTTAAAATACGCGACATCGGATTTTATTGAAATGAGTGGAGACATGCTGATGTAAATCTATGAATGTTAATATATGCAGGTAGATTGTGCATATAAATACTGAGATTTGCATATATACACCATGCGATGCAAAGATTAGTACTTTGGACTTTGAAAATGTATTTTCCCCACAATTTACCCGCACAAACAAGTCTGGTAGATAAATTATGTCATACATAGGTACAGTTATCGGCGTGTGTGGGTGGCAAATCGTGGCGCTACCTGTGGAATGTGCACCAAATGTAGGTTTTCTCTTGGCGTACGGGTACCATAATGAACAACTCGTCTTTTTTCTGAATCTCTATCGATTCAGTTGATTTCACTTAGGTGCGTGAAATTAAGCAATTTTCTATTGAAAGCTATACACAATCAAATCAACTAGATGAATTTCGAATACATTACCCGACTTATTAGGATCCCTTCAGCAAACAAATCTCAACACCAAAACCACTATTTCAGTAATTGAATATTTTCCATTAATTACATATTGTTCGACATAGCTTAATGAACAAACTGACACACAAAATGTTGAATAAAGCTTACGCAAAGGAAACTCGTATTTAGCGAAGGTAGTCTCGTTGGACAAAACTAGACTGTAACAGTCCTGCGCTCAGCTGACTTGGAATACACCATGACAGGCCGAAGTGGTGTGTGGCTTTAAAAGTAAATAGAATTAAGGTCACATTTCTTTCAGACTTTTATCTCTCTTTTCACTATTAAAGTCTTCGCTCCTCGGAATCTGCAATCATCCTTTGCTAAAAGATTAGTGACAAGATCCAACATTAACAAGATATGAGCCAATGTGTCATTTTGACCCTACAAGGTTTCTCAATGTCACAATTAGCAACACGGGGGGAATCCCTTTCGGGAAAGAACGAGCCAGGCAGCGATGCGGCCCTGGCGAAGAGTAAACAAAGGGTCTTGATGGTTGACCGGGCTGCGACCACATCCGTTCGCGGGCGCCGCGGTACATGTAATTGTCATATGGCTGGTAGGAATTAGCCAATCATAAGGCTCAAAAAGTGTTGATTATATCCCATAACCATTCATTATGAAAAAGAATGTATTATGAAACTTGATAATGCATCTTTTTTGGGCTGACCTTCACCCTCAATCATCGCAAAAAGGGCCCGCAAAAAGAGTGAATTAAGTAAAACCTATAACTCACTCTTTCCACATTAACCTTTTCAAAGTCTAACAATAAAATTTGAAACAATTTACCGAATTTCCATGATAAAAACTTTCCATTCAAGTACCAGCACGCATTATACCATTAGCCACAAAACTTCTCCGGGTCAGTAGTCTTGATGCAGTAGCATATCATGAATGCAAAGCAAACTTTGATTGTGAAATTGTAAAAACACTACAAATAAAAACCAACATATCTCCCAGTACTGCCGGTGCCGTCATTTCTTTGGAAAATAATTGCTGAGTTGCAGTATTATCGAGTTCAATTAGAGGCACGTCATCTTCCATTTTGTGGCAGCTAGCATATTCACGAACTACCTGTACGCCTGAGCGAAATCACGAATGAAGTGACTCAGAAGTGAAATGACACTGTCACACGTGTGTGTAAGAATTTGATTACGTAACTGACAGATAATACGCTTGAAATCACTGATCCGACTTAAACACAAATGACCATTCTTACCAGCCAATGACAAATGTGTTACAACATGAAAGGAGACGATTATGGCTATAACAACTGTCTCGTGGCTTCGCCACTCGACAGTTATAAGCCATAATCATCTCCTTTCATGTTATAACTCTCACTTAAACAGCACTCATGTCCCAACACCGGGGAACAACCGACCGAAACAAGCAGGTACACTTTGATAACACGTGTTGCCACAGGTGCTAGCGCAGTTGAGGGTACTCGGACACTACCGTGCCTTGCCGTAGGACTGCCTACCTTTCTTCACTCCTTGCCAGGACTTGCTATAGCTCGACGCTATGACCGCCCTATGATTTATTTTATTACATTCTTTAGCTATTTTGCTTAATAACGAATTAAATAAGAAAGGGTATTAAGCATGACTAACTGAAACATAGTTTGAGTCCCAAGCACGATAGTTTCTACCTGCTTCTCACGTGTTTCTCTTGCTGTAAATTATTCCCGTGTGCTCTATATTGCTTAAAAGGCGTTATTTAATTGATATGCTTTGTAGGATAGCCTAAACATTACTAATTGTAGTCAACAGCCCCGGTTGTTTTTAGCAGCACTTCCTTTGACATGATTAGACTGATGAAGCCATATTCGTCCTCACACATGCAAAGTAGCAATCTTTCCCGACATCAGACTATTAAAATCTCCAAGAGGTTTGGTGTCCAATGAAACGATATGCAGGAAAAAATGACCAAAATTCTCAAAATTATATTGACGCTATCTTGTAACCAATTGTACATGTGCAAATGAATATCCGTGCTCCCAACATGTGGGTTTGTATCCTAAGGATAGAAAATAGACCATATTGAACGCTGAGTGCCACTTCAAGTGTCCCAAGTATGCTTCTTAAAGCATAATCCTCATCGTCGATATTCATATTGAAACCACACACATAGCCAAAACAATAAACACACGCACATGCTGCGCGCTTACAAAATTGCAAGTCCTTTTAGCTGGAAGCCCTACTATATCCTTGTCTCAGCTCATTTTGTTGGTATCCCACATTACGGTATTACATAAAAAAACATACACTGATCATCAGGATGTCAATGTAATTAAGGCTAAATCTGATCAACTTACAAAATTGCGTTTCAGGGTATGTGACAAACCACCGTCACTTTCCTGTCAGTGAACATGAAATGTGTGTGAGGGTTCCCACATACATATCTTCTTAACTTAGTGTGTCGCATATTGTACAAATACACTAAAAACTCATTTGATAAACATAGATATGTAAATAATCTTTTGGTACCAGAAATGACACACGTCAGTATACGTGCTGGAAGACTAAAATACTCCTTAAGACTATAGCAGAACGCAAATTCTGCAGAAAGCCAGAAAAGGGGCCACTGTAGTTCCCTGCAAGATATGTGCAGATGCATGAAAGAAATTTAAAGATATTCAATGAAGACTTTTGAAATATCAGAACAGTGAAAAAAAAGGTTTGTTTATTCAAGGATTAGTTGCTTAAAGAAAAGAAAACAACTGCTCGTGAAAATTGTCATAATTAGTGTAAGGTTGAGGCAAAGAACTTCTAGAACGACAAACTTGCATCAATTGTGGTGATGGTCGCCTATAAATTATTTGAATTGTGATCGGAAAAAGGGATTTGAGTCATTTTGAATATATAAATAGCCCCAAAATATGCAGACAAAACGAGCTTTTCTTAACGTTGGTATGGTGGTAGAAAAAAATCACAATCGAGATAACTGAAGAGTACTAATGGACCTAGTTTGTGCTTCTTAAGCAAATGAGGACAATCGACGTTTTAGAGTTGTAACAAACACGTTCATTTTGGGAAAATGTGATCTAGCAGGTATGGAAGTACAATTATGTACAGGAGGACAACTGACCTTTTGACTGACCAACAAGCACTTTGTTTCCAGGCAAATATAACATGGCAGTCATTAAAGTACATAAATAGCTACGCTTCCCTTAGTGGCCATGAATGTAACATAAGGCTGTAAACTGCCTTTCACAGCTTCACAGCATTTGCGCATTATTCGAATTGATTACACAAATAAAACTATTTTGTGGTTATGCATGTGACCTGAAATAACAGTGTAAAAGAAGGATTCAGATAGATTGAGAGCGACCTGATTTGACCAAAAAGCCACACGTGTAGATCAACATCAAAGTAATGGTACAAGAAAAAGGAGAAATAAGTAACAAGAATGATCTCATGGACAACAGGTGAAGATGATCCCATGTAAAGATGCGTAGATCCTCTATCGTTTGGGTCACCTGTGGTAATTGTGAACAAAATTACAAACGCAGACCCATCATACAACTTGAAAATGTCCATAGTTAACGCGAAAAATCAAAAGTTAAATTTGGATGATGTCAATTCGATATCATATAACTAACACAAATCAACGTGAAAATCGCGGACATCATAAATTAAAATGTCATTTACAATAATTGTTCAGATGTAGGAAGTATGGTTGGAAACAAAATATACGATGGCAGAAATAGCAATGTAAAATTATTGCTTGCAGACATGGCAATCAGTAATGGTGCAGGTATGGTTATATGGACTGATCAGAAATGCTTTAGGGTATGTGGAAAACCCACATTAAGGCCTAGCCTTTATTTGGCAAGCACTCTGAGGATATAAAGTCAAATATGGTATTTAGTCAAGTGATGGAATGGGACAGAGTAGCGGGGAACATTACGATTGCGGGTACGATAGGAATGAGAATCATATACACGTGAAAATATTTGGTTTGATTATCCAGGTAATTAATTCTTAAAGTTTCGATAATTGAACTTAAAAGCCCTGGCCTGCATCAAATCATCCAATTTGAGACTGTTGAATTTTTTTTAGAATAGGCTCAGTATTGCCATTGATAATCGCATATATAACCCCAAGCAATAATCAAGTAGATTGGATTTGGGAGAAAAGGAAAATTATAGATTGTTAGGAGTTCTTGTAAAAGCAGAAACTGACAAAACTTTACTTCAAAGGGGAATAAATCCGGAGAATGCGGTTGTGATGGTATTATCATTAGCGTTCTTAATCAATGTTTCATCAAAAAATACCCCAAGAAAATCAAACTGTTTTTTTTATCAATGACTGTAAAAGTGAGACGTAAAGTAAAATTTTGGATAATTTACCGTTGAAGGTCTAGAAAAATCATGTATTTAATTTTAGTAATATTGAAAGACAATTTCCTAGCAGTCAATCATTTACACTCTTTTACTAGTTCCAAATTAATATTAGCATATACACGTGTACCTTTGCTTAGTGAAGATTTCTGATCAAAATAGAATAATATGCTCACCAACGTAGTGGTATCACTATAACATCATCAGCATGATAAAAAGAATCAAATTTTTGACAAAACTTCGTGCATACCACTTACATATATGATAAAAAGAGGGGCCTAGAACAGAACCTTGTGAGAATCAACAGGTAATAGGTAATACTGTTGAGCTTTCGTTTTCAAACAAACATCTTGAAACCTATTTAGCAAATAACCTGCAAACCAAAGCAAAGAGACACCGGTAATAGCATAATAATCTAATTTCCAAAGCAGAATGTTGTGATCAAGAGTATCGAACACCTTTGACAGCTCCAGAATATATACATATACAGGGAATTTGCCAGAATCTAAAATATCACAAATTCTATCAATGAATTCAAGAGCAGCTGAATCGGTTGAGTGAAGTAAAGAGTATGTAGTAAAATAAGAACAGGGTTGTTTGTAAACAATATTTTTAAAACTGTTAGGTAAAGCTGGTAAAAGAAAAATCGGCCTGCAGTTGTCAATTTGAACGTCACCCTTTTCATGTACAGGCAGAACTTTTGTAATTATAAGTTTATCTCCGAAAATTTCGGTTTTTAAAGATTGATAAATATTGCGAGTCAGAGGAAACGCTGTAGGGCCGCCGACATAGTTAAAGACTTTAACAAAAATATTATCATGTCCTGTACTAGTTTTGGTCTCAAATAGTGGATAATTTTCTCAATCTCGGTTGCAGCTACACGAGCGAAGGAAAACCTGTGGTCAATTTGGTCATCCACATAAGTAATTTTTTGTGTGCAGGTTTTGGCAGCTAGCTGCGGACCAATGTTTGACCAAAATAAAAACAAAAGACCCCCTACCAAAAAAAGGGGGAAAAAAACCAAAACAAAAACAACAAACAAAAAACAGGACTGAAGAACTGATCGGATAACGGTCTAGGTTATATATTTGAGGACCACTTTTCATGTTTTCAAATTAACACCGATAGCACTTAGTGTTTAACTAACGACTATTACGATCAGGTACCTGATTACAAACCCTTGGGTTATACTAACGGGTAAAATATAAAGGTGTATCAGTTAAAGTACTCTTTGAAATGTTTTTTATAAATTATCCGAAAATTTTATAGATCTTAGTACACCATTAGTCATCGCTTATGTCTATATTCATTGAATTAGGGAGTTTTGACTGGAAGATATTCATTTATAGCATCTATGATAATATTTTCTATTTTGTTGGTATTTATGTTGGGGTGAGTGTGTGTTTTCCGATCCAATGCAACTTTAATCAAATCTAGTATATCCTGTAGAAATATGTACAGGCTGACTTTTGGGGGGGGGGGGACGTAGCAAATTTAACAGATGATCCAAACAGATTAAATAAAGGTAGGTGGTCTGAAAAATCTGATACAATAATACGGGATAAATTGCCCTTCTTGGAATTTCAGAGATTAAAAAAAAAATTATCAATTTAAAGTTGCCCGTCTCATCGAAAGACAAGCTGTTAATGTA
Source organism: Hermodice carunculata (assembly GCA_964020975.1). Taxonomy (NCBI): domain Eukaryota; kingdom Metazoa; phylum Annelida; class Polychaeta; order Eunicida; family Amphinomidae; genus Hermodice; species Hermodice carunculata. The sequence goes on along the minus strand of OZ026617.1, from coordinate 86,290,184 downwards.
CTATGTGACGAGGAGGCACAATACAGCATACAGTCTAAACATTCCGAATATTTGCCCCTCAGCTTAACTCTCAATAAATCATTATTAAAATCTCCAAGAAAAAGTTTATCTGACCGTTGTACAGCGAGTAGGTGAAAAATTGGCGCAATGTCATTGACAAAATTTTCAATGTCCATATTTCTGTCACGATGTGGCCTATAAATGTCATATGAAGTAATTGTTTTGCTGATAACCCGTTTCTAAAACACATCTATAAACTGATCTTCCCAATCAACATTCAGAGAATAAGTTTTCGGAGTATTAAATTGAAAATCTTTGTGTAGATTGATGAGCAGCCCTCCATGTGAGCTACAAGCAGCTCCAAGAGCTATTGATGCATAATTATCAAGCTCATGCGGACCATAGGTATATGGCTTTATGGCCAGGTTTCCTCGATACAAATAGTCCTGAAAGCGTAGTTCTCGTTAGGAGGTAATTTATCCAACGATATTTGAATCTTATCAATTTGGAATTTAAACATTGTATGTTCAGACTTAACACTTACAAATTCTGTGAAAATATGCACATCTTCTATAAGATCATTAGCATTTACTATTAATCAAAATAGCATTATCAAGGTCATCTGCATTTTGCATCAAATCATACAGATTATTTCGAGTAGCCACAAACGTTTCGTAAGATATTTTCAACATAAATAATCCCACAATAACGCTTGTGGTAGGGTCAAACTAGTGATAATATTCCTCTTGAAAGCATGGTGGGGATGTACCTTGGGTAGACCTTTACCGATGTTGTTCAAATGGTCATGCTCTAGTGATTTCTAGATTATTATTATTATTATTATTATTATTATTATTATCATCATCATCATCATCATCATCATCATCATCATCATCATTATTATTATTATTATTATTATTATTATTATTATTATTATTTTATGTTTTGGCAAAATTTTAAAACTCATCTCCAAAGCTACGAAGCCAATTGCTCTGAAACTGCATTGGGACACTTCTGGGGATTTCAAGACCTGAATTTGTTCAACAGTTGGCACAGAGATTAATTTTCGCTTTTCAAAGAATTTAGTGTGTTTTCAATTTTCATGACTTATTATGCCAAATGGTAAGTTGGATCCTTATTAGGAATGTAGGTGGACTTCGTGCCCACAAAATTGGCTCGAGCAAATTTGGTGAGGATGAGAGCAAAGTCAAATACTACAAAAGGCAGAGATACAAGAATTACCAAAAATTGTTTGTTCAGATTGGAATTGAAAGCTGGTTGTTAATGATTTAATCATTATTCAGAAAAGGGGTTAGTTCGGCACAGGACTGCTACAGTCCTCCTGTATTAGTCATATTGCTCTCTATAAGATAGTACAGGTCTATGAATTCAGATTGGACTAATGTGAAATAATAGAGGTTATAATAGACACTTTTAGGACCCTAAAGGGAATGATGTTAATCATTTACATAAATTTACCAACTTGCATAAACAACAAATTGGTTTGAGGACTTTAGTTAACAAATGGCCGAATTTATGCGAATGAACACAGTCAAGTGCTGCCATCTGGTGCCCTAAATTGCTCTTTTGGCAATCACTGCCTCACCGCCTTGTTAGCATAACTCACAGCATACTATGCACATATGGCCTCCACAGACCTATGCGAATTGATACTTTTCTGACTGGATTTGAGACTGGAATGAGACGGGCAAAGCATCTACTTTTAATGCTTCAAGTGGAAAAAACAGTACGAAGGCTCACGTCAGTAGTTTCAGTACAATGGTCAAAAGATGAAAGGTCGGCGGAAAGAATGCACCTTATATGTATCGATAATGTCAATTCGGTTTTCTGCTTTTCCTCTCATTTCATTGATAGTCTGAGGTCATCAGTCAAAAAATAGTAACAAGCAGAGTATTAAAGCGAAATTGGCAGAATGTACGCGTTACATTGCATACGGGTCAAATTGTCAATGTATAATTTGTTTATTCAGAGAGTGCAGCTATACGTGAGAAACCAGCGTCGAAAAATGAAGCCTCGCCCAAAAAGAGGATCTGGCGACTGGAAGAAAAAATATGCTGGAAAGTGCAAGTACCTGAAAGTGTATATTGGCCCTATGCGAATACATCTTTTTTCATTGCGCCCATGTGCGTGCTGCTTCTAGATGCCTACTTTTCTGTGTCTAAAATGGGCTGACTTGGTTTCGAATGTGTACACCAAATAAATAAAATCGGGAATATAAGCCCTTTTTTTAAATATACGAAATATATAACATGGTTCAGATTAAGATCAAGGAACCAGGCAGAGTGATTTCTGGAAGGCAAAACGAGATATCCCAGAAAAATACATTTTTGCCTTTTTGTGAAAAATGATCGTTATTACATGTATAGACAAATGCAAGTCAGTGCCATGAAAATAGGCTACAAAGAAGTGAGTTGCAAGGTTAAGCTTCTACTAGACACGGATGAAACACTTAAATGACAGAAATACCTTCATGGTATAAGGAACATGCCATGACAAGTGTTGCACTGCAAAATCAGTCAATTCTCATAATAACAAGATATAGAACATAATGAAACCTTGAGGTTTGTACGAATGACATTATAGGTCTTGAATATATCTGCTATAAGAACAAATGACTGGATTAAATTAGAAAATAAGCTAATCGCTACTTTAGTAATAACACCAACGGATGTCCTAGCACAATAACGAGGTACAAGCACAAAATACCAAAGCTGTGAGCTTTGCACGCATGACATGTGTCAAACATGCCAATGAGATTTAATCGTCGGATTAGATTAAAAGTAAACTAAATGGCATTATTAAGTTAATAATAAACTCAATGCTACTTGAATAATAACGCCTGGAGTACTTGCCAAATTACACGGTAAGAAGACGTTAAGCACATAATGCTGACACTTTGAGTGAAGTAAGGTAATACGGTGGAGCTGGAGGTACCTGACAGTTACTGTCACTGAAAGGATACGCCACATAGGCTTCATTTACAAGTAGACATGATGCTTATACCTGAACAAATTTTATGTTTCTGAACGTCAGCAATCAGTTTGATTCATAGCTCGTTCACATGTTTTTCTTTTTTACTAATAAAAGTGTTTGTTTGGTTTACTGCAGTGGTTTAAAAGGTTTGGCAGTTGGTTTAAACATATTTTGTTCAAAAGAGAAAACAATTCGGGAGGAGGGCAAGGCCTCTGTTGGCCCCTCTTGTCAGAAAAAGACAATGGGTACCTTAAAAAAACCAACGTAGGGTACGTACAGTATCTGCCTCCGCTCAGTTTACCTTATACAACGCAGAGTGTAAAGGTGTTCCCCAATCAGTCAAACTGAACAAACAACAGGTACACTAACCCAGCAAAAAAGAAAGGGTTTCAAGAAATTAAGGCGGGTTTTTTTTCCTTTCTCTTGCGGCTATGTCTTTCAACGACCACTTCTAATAGTATGTTTAATCATCTACAGCATTGCTCGTCAACCCAAGCCAGAAAGAAGTTATAAATGATCCTACCAATCTCTGCAAGGGGAGAAAAAAACTTCTTGCCTCGCTTCTCTTCAAACGTCATGACGCTGATTCATTTACAGGTATCAGCATAATTTATATATATATATATATATATATATATATATATATATACATAATCAAATACATACATACATACATACACGCACACACATATGATATAAATAATATAACACCTAAAAGACTAGACACACACACTCTCACTCACACATATGTATATATACTATATATGTATATATATATATATGTGTGTGTGTGTCCAGTCTTATATATATATATATATATATATCCATTCATTACAGGTGTTATGGATACCAGGGGCGCTGATATTCCAGTCTGGTAGCTAATTGCTTTTCATAATTTGTGGGATAATACCGTGAACCACCGCACGGACAAATTCGATTTGGATACATTTTCAGATGCGGACTGTTTTCCCTCTTTCGTTTTGGAAACAAGAACGCAATTAGACATCTTGAAAATAAACTTCACATCGCCCAGGAATGGCCAGGATCGAACAGACTCAAGTGAACAGCAACAGAGGGTGTATACACCTTACTTCGTCGGCTAGCCCATCCAAATAGACTTGCAAATCTACTTCCCATTTTTTGTAATATTCCCACAAAACTTTCACTCATCTTTCAATACAGTGTTAAACATGTGTATCAACGATTTGGCCATCTGCCTACTGACTTTAATCAGGTGGGTTGGATAAGTGGAGCTGCGCTTTTTTGCAGAGGCTACTCATGCTTCAGGATGTTGGTTGTAACTTGGTTGAATGTATATGTAAAACTCAACGCTGTCTATATAAACTTTTCTTATATACGTAAAAATATTGCCTACCACAAATACAAAACCTCTTGCTTATATATACATAATATATATATATATATATATATATATATATATATATATATATATATATATATATATATATATATATATATATATATATATATATATATATATATATATATATATATATATATATATATATATATATAGCAGAGCCAACTACAAGTGTACAAATGGAAAAAAACACTACATGTAAAAACAGATAAAATACATCACCCAAAACATGTAAAGGATGTTTGTGAAGCAATTGTTTGTATCTCAAAACAGGCGTCAAATTTCTACAGTTTTTTTCATGATGGAGATTAAACCCATTTATTTTCATAAGGTTTCGTTTTTCAGAGAGATAGTAAGAAAGATGACTAGAATTGAAATCATACATCCAAACAGATTCCTGCCCCGTTTGTTTTCTTGCTTTTGAAAAATAACTGGGGGCAAATATTCAACCCTTACTTCAGGAAGTGGGAGGTCAAAACTTTACAGGGAGTGGAAAACAAGTGGTCCTTCCCGTCGCTGTGTCATTTGCCTTATTTACATAAATTAAAATGATGCAACTTTGGTTCATGGCTCATTGAACCATAAACCAAAGTAGAGATTTTTCACAACATGTTAAAAGATTATTGTCTACTGAGCGCACCAATGTTCAAATAAAATGTAACATTTAAAAACAACCGAATTTTAGTCTGCTACACAAGCAAATAAGTTTAATACATTAAATCTACAATCATTTACTAGAGAATTTCAAGGAATGGCTCAGTCAAATGTACACACCTCGTAGAGTTATAAACTAGGCAAAATTAATAACCCTCTGCTTAAATAATTTAATGGTGTACCCATACATTTTTAGGTAATTTAAAGATACGCACATGTATGTGTAGCATAATCCTTTGATTACATCATGTGTAAAGATGAGCAGAGTTGGAGCCCATGCTTGACTGCACATGGGCTCAATGTGACACAAAGTCAAAAAGTGCACTTCGCAGAAAGGATCATGTGTGGTCTTTCCTGTCCCTGTTAGGACCTTCCTGACCATTGATTTTTCTCACCATACCTGTGTAATGTGGCCAGAAACTGTGCCAATCATGGGTATAAAGGCATAGGTTTTTTTCTGTCAGTTATGGATTCGCCATCACTGGTCAAACTGTGAACATCACCATGCCAAGGCTATCCAAAATGGACAGGGCAAGAGCCATAGGTCGCATTGAAGCCGGTGAAAGTTGCAGAGCTGTCGCACGGGGAATGGGTGTGAACCACAAATCCATCAATGAGTTGTTGAGAAAATACCGAAACACAAATGATGTTGCAGATTTACCACGGCCGGGAAGGCCAAAGCTGACCACCAGGCAACAAGACCGTTTCATCGTCAATGCAGCACTGAGGAGTAGGAGCCGCACAGGTCCTGATATTCAGAGCCAGCTGGAGAGAGCCAATCCTCACCAAAGACGCATGTCCACCCAGACTGTTCGTAACAGACTGCATGCTGCTGGTCTAAGGTCCCGGAGCATGGTGAAAAGCCGCTTCTTACCCCACGTCACAAGGTTGCTCGGTTGCAGTGGACAAGAGAACATATCCGTACAACACATGCAGGATGGAGCAATGTTCTCTTCACTGATGAGTGTCGCTTTTCCCTCCACAGAGGTGATGGACGTGTTCGTGCATGGAGACGGCGAGGGGAGAGACACGCTGCTTGTTGTGTTCAGCCCACAGTTGCATACGGAGGGGGCAGCATCATGGTGTGGGCGGGCATCTCTGCTAATGGCAAGACAGACCTCGTCATCATGGAAGGAACAATGACAAGCAGACGGTACATAACGGATGTCGTGGAACCCCCATGTTATTCCATATGCGGGTGCCATTGGAGACAACTTCACGCTGATGCACGACAATGCCAGGCCACATGTTTCAGCTGTGGTTCGTGATTACCTGGATAGTGAGAGTGTTGAGGTGATGGAATAGCCAGCATGCTAACCTGACCTCAACGCGATTGAGCACCTGTGAAGCCATATGAAAAGAAATGTGTACCAGAAGATGGGTCCTAACTCACACTTTGCAGATCAACGGCGTTATCTTCTGGAGGAGTGGAACAGTATACCTCAGGCACTTGTGAGAAAGCTCGTCTACAGCATGCGAAAACGCTGCCAACAGTGCATTGACAACCATGGTGGCTACACATCCTATTGAATGGACATTTAAAGGTGCTTTATGTGACACAGTGATGAGTCAATTTCTGCTCTATTGAAATCAGAAAATGCATTAACTTTAAGTACAGTCTGTGATAACTTTTGATGCAACCAAGCACCATCAGTGATAACTTCTAATGGGACTCTGCATTCAGTTCATATGCATGTTTGAGCACTCTACAGGTACTCTTGCGAACTTGTGATTCAGACTTTGTCTGCTTATTGACACTGTGCAATGAAGCGTAACTTCATTTGATCGGAATTTCCTCTACAGATCTACTCTAAAATATATAAAGAATAAAAGAAACATTGAATATATTCAAAATATGTGTGTTTTTTTTTATATAAGAATTGCTTTTAATGGAGGGTTATTAATTTTGCCTAGTTTATGTTCTGTATTACATAATGCCAGCCACTTACTTGTTTAATTTTACCAAGGATCGTTTTTTAGCCTCCTTGATTTTACCTATTTGATCCTGTTTAAAATACTGTATAAGCAGCATAGTTCTTTCTCTGTAAGCCCGTGTTGCAGATGGGGTTGTGTCGCAATGGTATTGAGCTCTTCTGTCATTGCAGACCATTCGGCTTGGTTTGAAACAGGATTTCTATTGATCACTTCCAGGAGTAGAACAATGTCTAGCATTGGGGTAAATTTGATTCTGTTTGCCATGGTTTTTTTTTTTTTTTTTTTTTTTTTTTTTTTTGTTGGGTTTTTTTTGTCCATAATTATTTGCTAAATTATCACGAATTAAGTCAAATCCTGTTGTGATTGGCCCAGAAATATAAAAGAGAGCAAGTAAAATATTCATTGGTAACACTTTTCAATGCAGTAGATAAAGGTCATTTGCTGTGTGTAATACAAATTGATAAGGCATCTTATTTTATCTGCAATTATTTGATTACGTTCATGAACAGCCAGCGGTCCTACTACTAGGCGTGGTGTGTGCTTAATAGATTGTCCAACGACGGATGTCGTGACGCACAGCGGTAGCTCCCAGAATAGACATTCGCTGCTTGCGTGATAAATTTGTCTTTTGCTCAGATGCCATGTCTGAAGAAATTTCAACCTGAATGTTTCGTGACAAAAGGAAACAATTTCATGATGACAAATTAGTGAAATATTGCATTTCTCCTTCAGTTTGTATACATGCATGCTCAGGAAAAAATTAAACTTTTAGAACATTACAAAATTATGGTTTTCATGTTTGTTGTACCTCATTACTCCATCCTGGTAAAAGCACTCGAGTCACGCAAAACTGCTCGGGGTATAATTTTTCAGGCAATTCACGTCACCGTAGATAGGAGATACCGTGCGAAGATTTTTAAAGCTCTCCGATATTACAGGACAAAAGAGACGTCAAGGGTCCAAAGCGAAGCTCTAAACGTGTTGACAGTTAAAAAGACACTGCCACCGTGAACGGCACCACTCCGGATCAACAAAGTAAAGATGGAAAGAACAAATCACAAGACAGATACTGGGGCGATTATAGAAAAGCAATAAAATTGTCCATCCCATTAACGATTCATATTATGTAGTATAGTTATAATACAAGTGCAGGATAAATTGTAAATCAATTAACTATGTGGCCACGCTGGTTCGAAAACGTTTAGTTTTTAGAATTTAATATTTGACTGCCAGGAATATTTTCTTATTAATTTCAAGAGTGCTTACGGAAACTTCATATGAAACGGTTTCAAGGCCGAAATGTGCATAGTTTGTTTTTATTCTATTCAGTTCTGGTTCTAAATTGAGGCAAGTCAGGGGCCTGTCTCCTTAAACAGCTTCTGTTAAAATTTTGTTCATTGAAATATATCATGCTAAGATATTCAGGGAGCAGATTATTAGTTATTTTGTGCATTAAGATCAGTTTACTCACTTTCCTACGTTTTGCCAATGTACTAAGACCAGTTTTTTCATATAGTTTATTATAGTGCCCATAGCACCAGAAATAACACGTGAAGTAGCCAGTTGAATACTCCCCACTTTAAATGCATCTGATTAGGTGTAGTCATCTCAGACAACATTACCATATTCCATTAGAGGTCGAATAAAAGAAGTATAGATTGTTTTTAACGTTTTTCTGTCAAAACGATTTTAGAGCGTTTTCAAAATATTTAGTTATTTAGTGGCCTTAACCACAATAGTATAAATATGATAATTACAGCTTAAGTCATTCCGAAATACAAGCCCCAGATGCTTTTGTTGATCCACATGTTCTGACTCGTGATCTTAAAAAACTAACGGAGGGTAATGTGATGGGTCCTTCATCCTTGAAATTAACACTGCACCAGTATTTTGGGCACAGAATGTCACCATCCATTCGTCAGACGATGAATTAATAGATGGGAGATCACTATTGATCAAATTTGCAGTTAAATTTGGATTAACAACCCGGAGGAACAGAGAAGTGTCATCCGCAAAAAGTTTTGTATTCGACCGCACAATGCCTGCCATATCGTTTACAAATATCAAAAACAGTAAAGGCCCTAGAACAGAGCCACGGAGAACACCAACATTTATGGCACCCCATTCAGATGATGGACCATTTATAACTACCTGTTGTTGTCGGTTAGACAAATAATTTTGAATCCAGTTTAAAAGTGACCCAGATATCACATCAGGTTCCAATTTGTACAGAAGACCAGCATGCCAAACACGATTTAATACCTCGATACTGTTAAGAAAGACGATTCGCACTTCCTTCTGAAGATCAATGGCAAGATACAACTACTCATATAAAGATAGCAGTTGATAAATAGTGGAATCGTCGGGAAAAAATCCCTACTGATTTACCGATAAAGTACGTTGTTCCTAAAAAATTAAAAACGTGTTTAAAAATAGCTTTCTCGATAATTTTACCAACACAGCTTAAAAGGGAGATAGGGTGACAGTTATTTCATAAATGTGAGTTGCCCTTTTTATATAAGGGGATGACGTTGGCTTGCTTCCAAAAGCTGGGAAAAGTTTCCAGATTAAGAGAAAGGCTAAAGGGTTTGGTTAACGATACGCAAATTGATGGTGCTCCTTCCTTCAGAAGTCTAGCTCTAATTCCGTCTGGGCTAGTGGCTTTACTAATATCTAAGCTCTAAAGAATGTCAAGGACTTTGCTTTGATCAATTTGAATAGAGTCAAGTACAACAGCGGGTTGGTCCACAGTTAGAATTACTGGGACTCTTGCAGAAAAAGGAATAGAATATTTTGGCTTTTTATAAGCTGTCATTCACATGGCGATTTTCATGTATTAGAGAAGGAATAGACGAAGAAAGATTTCTGTTCATGAACTATTTGACGGTGCGCCTGCAATTTTGCGTTCTTTAAACAAGCGCTAAGTTTACTATTGTGAGCTTCTTCGGCACATTTCAGGTGATCTTGGTATTGATTACGAATTATCATAAGCACTCCAAGCTTGTGGATCATTATTCTTATCCTTTGCCCTCTTATAAGGTCGAAAAACCTTGCAGTTCTCACAACGGAGCCTAGAATTATACCATGGAAGATCACAGGGACGAACTCTTATTTCTTTGTTTGTAACAGTATGGTTTGCTGCATCAAGGAACAATTTTGTCCAAATATTACAGCACAACTCAACATTTCGAGTCTCAAAGCAAACGTCCAAATTTGTTTCATCAAGGAAGTCCCTAAACACTTTGAAATCAGCTCTCTCTTGTTCCAAAATTTGTCTAGTAAAAGAAGGTTCCTTTTTGCACCGAAAAAGTACATTGGTAGCAACGACTGAATGATCACAATTAGAGATTGGCGATAAGACAGATGGTTCTTTAATAGAATTTGGTATTTCAGAAATTATTTGATCTAAATAAGTAGACGTTGTTGCTATTATTCGAGTAGGCTCGTGAATGTGAAAATTAAGAACATTTGTGTCTAAGGACTGCTGCAACTTTGCAACCGATATTGTGTTGAAGTCAGAATTTAAATCCCCAGTTTAAATTATATTTTGAATGTTGGAAGAAGTGGCTAAATTGCAACTCTCTTGTAGTTTGTCCCAAAAAAGACAAGTGAGTTATGAGGTCTATAGACTACTCCAAGTAAAAATTTATTATTGTGAACTCTAATCTCGGTCCACAAAAGTTCGACTGCAAGAAGCTCTAGGTCAATGCGACGAGAAATTGCACTAGCGTCAGATGCAAGCACAGCCACGCCAACACCTAAAATATTAGGGAAGTCCTTCCGTATGATATTTTGATAGCCCGCTAAATTAATGTTATTATCAGGTGTATTGTTTCGAAAAAAAATGTTTCAGACAGGGTAATAATATCAAAGTCTGGACCAATAATAATAATAATACGGTGGCTCTCCGCTTGTCTGCCGCGGTCCTGTGTCACTCTGTGACACAGGACCGCGGCAGACAAGCGGAGAGCCACCGTATTATTATTATTCCCCAGGCCACCTGTGTCACTCTGTGACACAGGTGGCCTGGGGAAAAATCCATCCCTCTCACACCCTATCCCCGCCTCTAAGGCTCAGGCTTTTCCCATGGGAGCCCCCATGGGAGCCCTTATAAGGGCTACCACCATTCCCATTCCTTCCCCTCCCTGTACTCTGGGATTCTTGTTTACCCTGTTGCCTTCTAACTCTATTATTTCATTCCTTTTCTCCAAGCATCCTGCCAGGAAGTCCTGTACATTTTTATTACCTTTCCTGCCTCCCAGAAAGCCAACTTTCATACCTAAAATCCATGTTATACGTTCCTCTTCCTCTAAACCCTGAACCTCTTCTAAACCCTTGTAATTGTAATCTTCTCTGTGCAACTCTCTGAAAAAATCTTCCCTTATCTCTCTATATGCATCACACCACAACAGCCAATGGTCCACTGTCTCATCTGCCTCGTGTCTACACGACTTACACTTTCCATTACTCCCTGTTGTCCACTTTTGATTTCTCTTTTCGAGATTGATTACTCCTGCCCTACTTTGAAACAGAAGTTTGGATCCCTTCCCTCCATCCCAACACACACTTTTCTGTGGCTTTTCTAATACCTTGTATGCCTTCAATGTACTTTTTTCCGACTCCTCTTTTCCAGTCTTCTTTCCAACCCTCTGTAACAGTCTTACCTACATATACTTTCCAATCATCCACCTCATCATATCCTTTCAGTTCATATTTCTCTACTAACCCGTCTATGTCTTTGACCCATCTTGTTTTTTCCTTGGCTACCTGATTGTAAACTTTCCTGCACCACCTGTCTTCACTTATTCCTTGTAAATAACCCCAGTACTTTAACTTAGCTTTGGCAATTCTATCTGTGATTTTATTCCATCCTAGCTCTCCTAGGACTGCTTCTGTTGCTGTACATGGTGGTGCTCCTAGTATCCATTTCCCCATCTCATTCTGTGCTTTCTCCATTCCCTGGATATCTCCCTCACTCACTGAAATCACATCTAAGCCATATATCATTCCTGGTATTGCAACTCTATCCCATAATACTCTTGCTGTGTATGCTCTGTTGAAACTGTTCAGTGCAGTAGCTTTAATAATTCCTTTTGTGCGATTCACTTTCTGTTTAATCTTCTCCACCTGATACCTGAACATGCCTTTACCCGTTGCTTTAATCTTAACACCTAGGTATTCATACTCATCAACCTCCCCAATTTCAATTAACTGTTCCCTACCTTCTGGAATTTGGAACTGCCCAATTCTCCATTTTTTTATTTCCATCTGATTTCTTCCCAAGAGTCATCACTTTACTCTTATCCTTACTAAATTCTAACCTCCATTTATTCCCGTATTCCCCTGCTATGTTCAGCATCTCTTGCAGTTCTTTCTGGGACTCTGCAATAAGTACGATGTCATCTGCAAAGAATAGACCTGGAATTTTTAGATCACCTACCCTTATGCCCTTATCACACTCCATCAACTTGTCCCCCAACTCCTTAACATACAAAGCGAACAAAATTGGGGACAGCACACACCCCTGCTTTAGGCCTATATCCAGACTTGCATTCTCTACTTCTACCTTTCCTACTGAAAGTGTACAGTCTACATCTTTGTAGAATGCTTTCAGAATTTCTAGAAAATTTCCACCAAATCCCTATCCACTCAGTTTTTCCCATAGAGCATCTCTCCATACCCTGTCATACGCTTTCCTCACATCTAAGAATCCCATGAAGACTTTCTTCCGCTTTTGTCTTGCCAGTTCTCAAACCTGGGTCAATGTGAAGATGTGGTCACCTACCCATCTACCTGGTTTGAAACCATTCTGAATTTCCCCCAAAAGTCCGATCAATATCGGTTATTATGCATCTAAACTTGTCAGTAGTTAGACTACGAACATTTATGAGACAGAGGGTAATATCACAATGATCACCAGTGGGCCCAGGATTGACATGAATTTCACCAGCTAAGATTAACAGTAAGGGAATTACCGTCAATAATTAGTCACTGGAACGTATGAAGTGTTTGTGACATAAGGCGAAACAAAAATTTAAAATAAACATTTGATCTCTCAGCTTACAGCGGTATGTAACAACTCTAAGACCGTGCATACATGACAAGTAAATAAATAGATATCCAAACAAGTAGAGCTGGCCTATTGATTTGTAGACGGAAAAACTGGAATCCGGAATGACTGCACAAAAACAGTGATAAAACATATTAATGATACACTTAGCAACGGCAAAGATAAAACAGTATGTTGACACAAAAGTATGTAATGAGCCAAGTGGAGACACCATCCCTTAGTGTGCAGAAGTATAGACATTGCAACTTTGAGCCTCTCGTATATTGCCAAGTGGAAAAAACGCAAAAGCTGTGTCAGCAAAGCTGAACTGCTTCCCCAGTAAAGACTGCTCATATTATTCACAGACTAAAAAAACTAACACAAAGTACATGGGGGCTGACCCAATGTTTAAACTTACCAGGACTCGCTAAGATGAGTACCCGTGTTCAATAAGTTTTACACACACACACACACACACACACACACACACACACAACACAACACAAATCACTAAGCCCCAATAGTCATTGTTCAATTGTTTTGTTTTTTGTTTTTGTTTTTGTTTGGATTTTTGTTTTTGTTTTTGTTTTTGGTTGTTGTTGTCTTTTTTTGTTTGTTTGGGGTTTTTTTGGAGGGGGGTGGTTGTTGTTTTTTCTTGTTTCTTGTGGGGTTCGTTTGTTTTTTTTGTTTTGTTTTTTTTGTTTGTTTTCCTTTTGCTTTTGGTTTAAACATATTTTTATTTCCCCAAGTGAAAAAGCATTGGAGAAAAGTACAGAGCACTGATGTGAATTCCTTTCCGTGTACATCAATTGAATTTCACAATTTTATCAACAAGATGGTGGATAATATATGCACCTCACATGTTGTCATATACAATAATGCTTATTTATGGTATTAATGCAATGGTTTCACAGAAGAATAAATTTATGCAACCGATGAGATGAAACTTTTTACAAACACACTGACAAAAGTTACAAACGCTTAGTCTGAATAAGGGAATCATGGACTGTTCTAAATAAGTGAATGTTTACACTCTCTGGTTGGCTGGGGTCGCCGTATAGCAGATTATTGATGTTTAGGTTGATGTGGTTTGGTAACTGACTTACTAGTGCTGCTCGAGCACGAGAATAACGGTTGCATTCGAGAAGATAATGCCTTGTGGTTTCTCTGACGTAACCGCAGGAACACGGGGGGGGGGGGCTGGAGTCCATTTAATTGTGTCTGACGAGCTGGTCGTTCAATGAACTAGAGGACGTGCGGAGTCGATCGTGCAGTACCTGACCTCTTCGAGAGCCGCAGTAGACGTGACTTGGAACCTTTGAGGTGGAATTGTTCAGCTTAGTCTTACATTGAGAGATATTCCATAACAGGTCGTATGTAAATAAAATACAATTTTCAAGTGTTTTCGTGTTTGAGAAGTAACTTAGTTTACACAGACAATCTACTCATCGCCGAAACATAAATCGAATTTATATGATTTTCCGAAGTTCCTTTTTTGTTACAAATTACACCTGAATGCCTGTAATGCTGAAGTTCCTCAAATTTGTGGTCTTTTGAAATAGACAGGTAAATTGCTTTTGATTTTGAGGAGTCGGAGACCTGTTTTCCCTTCCGTTTCACCATGCTGTCTTTGAGGCCACGGAATTACCTGTACATTGTTGTACACCTAACATAAGCAATTATTCAAAGCACAAACGTGATATTCTCTTCATAATTTTTTTGCATGTGTTCTTTAAGGAATAAGAATATACCAAAAAAGAGACGGAGAGAGAGAGGAAGAAAGACCGACACATAGAGGCATGCATGTATTAGTAATATTTTTGTGATCTTCAAATACATCTTGCACCCACCATTATTAACATGGACGTGGCTAGCCCTTTATCAATGTGTAAGCATATATCACACATTATGTATATGCACACCCGTATCATGTATATACAGTACAAAAAGATCTACATAACAACACTCCGGATCCATCCTAGACTTTACTTTGTTTGACAGGTGGCATTGCAATTTTCTGTTTATTGAAATGATCGAACTTTGTGATTTTTTTTTAATCTCTGATTTCTGTTTCCCAACCACAAACTGAATTCTGTTCAATCTAAGCAGAAATGTAAATTGACTTGATCTCCATCAAAATTTGTACTGGGTGATAGTTTGGTTATATGCTTATGTTTAATGACCTTTCGACCTTAGGCAGTGTAATCTTTAAGAACACATGGTAGCTCCAGCACTGCACAGCGTGACCAGCATGCATGTATATATAGGTTTCTCCAGAAAGTGTGGATTAGATCCGTTTAAACTTGGTGAGAATGCACTTTGGATAACTATCTATCAAGTGTCTCCACACAGTCACGCTCCAAAAGTTTTTTTGGGGGGGGTATTTTTTTTTTTTTTTTTTTTTTTTTTTTTTTTTTTTTTTGTTTGTTTGTTTGTTTTTTGTTTTGTTTTGTCTCGGGGGATAAACATTAAAGATAATTTTCTTTTCTTGACAAAACCACTCGACAAATGATTTTGAAACTGCAAACACTTTTGGGTACCTCTCGACAGGGTGGGATTTTTTAAAACCATTTGTAAATACGTTTAGTTCACATTTTACCGTATACGTTACATTATAGCACAATAGGTAATTAATATATATACTCGTCTATGGGGTTGGTTGCAATAAAGATTTGAGGTGTATTGCGCTCGACTAGTGCTTAGATTAGCATAGCTTTCCAATAGCATAGAGAAACACTGCTTTGATAATGGACAATTATGGAGCATAACCTAACAAATTCATCAACCGCATGACATTATCTTTCTTTCCTGTGTTTTCGTTATCCTTAACTGACGCTATAGTGTGACAAGGTCAGCGTATTACCTGTGTCAGCAAATATCAAATAAGTCCAGCCCTATAATAGCATGGTTTCCGATAACACTTATCTGTTGCAGACTTCACGCAGATCTTAGACCTAGGAAACGAAATTTGACTACATTTCTCTTTGCATGCAGATACCATCGTACGCCATTTTAGTTTGAATTTCCAAAGAAAAGGAAACGACAATTCTAAGACAATGTTTCAATCGCATGGTACCCTCTATATGCTTACCAATATTCTGGAATTTCCCGGTAAGCAATATGTTTGGTTTTATATTTGGTTACTGTTTCATAAAAAATAAATAGCTATTCAAATGCGTATTGAAGAATTCTATATTTACATTCATCACAGAACATCCTTTATCGAAGTTACCCATCAGATATAAAGGGTATAAATATCTACTTGGCATATATAAGTACTGAGGTTGAAAAACAAAAATCTTCAAGTAACACGGTATCTTTGAAAATATGTCAAATATTGACACAGCCGATGCCATGATATTATATTACCTATCCAACGCCCAGAAAATACGAAAGCACACGTTGGTGAAAACAATAAATGGATACAATTCCCTATAGTCAAAATCCGGAACTACTTGAATTTCAGACCGCATATTCTGTCGGCTTTGTGGTCATTGGGAGGATATAGGCTGCCCAGTGATGGGAAAACATAAGCTTACCCAGACATTAAAGCAGTCTCTAGAGGATTCGTCGGATTCCATATCCGATGTGAGAGAATATCTATTGGCTCAAATTCGCAGCTACGGTACCGTTGTCAACGATTGGGGTATGGCCGCACACATAACACAACAACCTTTACATAGAAACTGCACGTTGACGCTTGTAAGTGGAACTTGGTGTTTAATCACGTCTGATATATTGTTTATGTATTTGGCAATGATGGATTAAGAACTCACAGTTATTATGAAACATCAACAGGAAAGTGTGTGTGCGTTTCTTTCGATGTTGTTAATTGTGACCTGACCATTGAGCATTGAAATGTAACACCGGTATATTGGCTCGGTAATATCAAACATTTTGTCAAAGCACTTAGTGGCAAGCACCTTATAAAATACATTGCTAAGGAAGTAAAATCTGCATTTGCAGAAGCAGCAGAGACCAAAAGGAGAGCGCAAAATATTTAAAGTCCTATTGTTTTTTCTTTCTCTCTCTCTCTTTAAATAAAAAATGACAAATACCTTACGCTCTCAAAATTTGTTTGAATACACATTATCATGATTATGAACACTTGTATTTTCAACGCAGGACCTTAAAATGTATTTTCATGCAAACCAGCTTTCAGTATTTCTACACTGGCAAACAAATATTACGAGTGTCAAGCTCACGGTAATTTTTTTCATAGAGACACCTGTACTGCAGTATATTTTGAAAGTATCTGCCCGGAGTATGTATATATATATATATATATATATATATATATATATATCCACTCGACATGTTAAAAGTGGCAGTAATTTCAACAACACTTTGCAGGGAACTCAGACAACACTTTGCAGTGGAACTTTTTGTCTACCTTTTTAATGAAAAAATAACATTGTGACCGTGGGCAGGTTCGGATCAGAAGAGCATTGTGACCACCGTAGGAAAACATTGTACCGCCAAATCTGACACGTTCAATACTGTTGTAATCACCATTGGCCGTATTCACAAAGAATTTGATCTGATCCCAACTTTAATCCCAAGATTAAAATCAATGCGGTTTGGACTCTAAAATACTTTATCTTTGGCTCAGTGTTTGTGAATACGGCCCTTTATGAATAAATATGTCTTCAACTTCAACATGGCCATGATGTGAGCAGTAATGCTTGGTTCCAAAGGCAATAATCTTCAATATTTGAAATGCAGTTAGAACCGCGATTGAAAACTTGTGTAAAGTACGATAACACAAGCACCCTTAACTTGCTTTATTAAATTCAGTTAATATTTCTATCTATAGGGAGTCACAGCAGCGTGAGTAGTGGTAGAAAGAATTAATTCTGAGAATAATGTAAGCATAGATGTCAGGATCCCCCACCAAAATACTCTCTCTCTCTCTCTCTCTCTCTCCATATGTGTGTGTGTGTGTGTGTGTGTGTGTGTGTGTGTGTGCGTCTATCTGTCTGTCTCTGTCACTGTCTCTGTTTCTGTCCCTGTCTCTTTCTCTCTTTCTCTCTCTTTCTCTCTCTCTCTCTCTCTCTCTCTCTCTCTCTCTCTCTCCCTCCCTCTCTCTCTCTGGTAAAATGATGGGTTTGATTGAATGTCTTGAAAGAACATGATACTGCCATTTACTACTACCACTGGTAAGTATAAAAATGGCACCATAAACCGTTATATTTGCTGATGTGATGTGTAAGCTAAATAAAACTAAAAAAATCCGAAACAAACAAGAGGGAATAAAGGCAGACCACATTTGAAATGATTTTACACTCCTGCTGATCGATTTAAGCAGAATAGTTTTGTTTACAGAACAAAAGTTCTCATGGACACAAAGTGTGCAATAATAGATACTGAGGAATTTTGCATGACAAACTTTTTGCTCAGGTGACTTGCCATTTAGCTGCGCTTATCTCCCATTCACCCGTCCCTCGTGGTCCGTCCATTTTTTGTCCCTTCGTCCGGTCATGGGTCCATCCGTCGTTTGTCAGCAATTCAAATGTTCGACCTCTTTCCCAAAACCGTCATCCAGATCTACTTCAAACTTAGTGGGGATCTACTAAGGTGCGTCTTCACCAAGCTTGTGCAATTAGTTACGATTTAGGGAGTTTTAATTTTTTTAATTATTTTGGGTCATGTTTTCAGAAAATCTTCAAAAATCTCCGAAATCGCCAAGCTAATTCTTTAGAACTAGGAAAGGTACACTTCATAGGACTCATAGCCCTCAATTTGTTAAACAGATGGCGCTGCCATGCTTTGTAACTTTTTATGAATTTTCGTGTGCTATTTTTGACTTCTCCGGCAAAACTCAAGTTGTTCTGAAACTTGTTGAAAATATACCATGTGGAAGGGTTAAACAAAGCTATTTACTGAGTGGTGATATTCAAAATCCCTGATTTTTAATGAATAGTTTAATTGCGGAACTTGTTTGTCAGGATTTATAAATGCATACGTTCGTATTGATTACTATGTAAGTTAATTGAAATTGCAATGGTAATTCACAACTTCAACTTCTCTGCACTGCTTGCCAGATTCAGTTCACTCTTACTGGGGACCTACATTAAGTAAGTCTCCCCAAATTTGGTTGAAATATTTGCGCTCTAATAATTTTGAGACATTTAAGAATTTGTTTCGTTTATTGTGGGGATTTTTTTTTAAATCTCCAAAACCGCCAGGCCAATTGCAATGAAATTGCATAGGGGCACCTCAGTGTCTTTTTCAGGGTATTTGTATTTTAAGCTTTCTTCACTTCTTTTTTTTTACCAAAATGGGATCCTTTTCAAACTTTTGGGGGATGTTCTTGTACTTGATCTTCAACAAATTTATTCACTACATAATGGCGACATTCGTTATTTCAACAAATTATCAAAATTAAGAAAACATTGGCATGTTCATGTTGGCATTGTTACTGTATATTGGGAATAGCAGCAAAATATGACATATTGCTTCATATTGCGGTAGATTGGGATACTGGGCGGCACAAGGTTGTTCTTTAGCACTAATACGAAAGTACCTGTTGAATTTCTTTTAGGGTTCTTAATTTTAAAAAGGTAAACTGATATAGTGGCCAAGATCTCAGTGATTGGGGATCATAGAGCCATGGTAACTGCTTTGAACTAATAGGAATGTATCAATACTGTTGTTTTTTTATGTCAATTTTGACCTGGCGTGAATTTGATACATCAAAGTGGCATATGAGCATATGTCTTGGTAAAAGTGGATTCCTTCACTTTTCATTTCATGAACTGCATGAGTGAAGATTAAAATGACAAACTGTGATGAAGGTCTTAAAGAAACATAACCCTGATACTATTCTGAAGTTCTCACGACCACTTCAGTCTGAGTATGTAAGGTCAGCTGAGCACAGAACTGTCAAAGTCTTCTTCCGTTTGTTTTAGGAGTGGGGCTTTACACACATGCACTGGAAATGTGATCCATACAGATTACTTAAGAGTTTTATAAAACTGACATGTTGCCACATTGAATCATTGTTTATCACATGATGGTTCCGGTACCTTAGCAATGTCATCAACATATCTTGCGTTGTTTGATAATTTTGTAGCCATTTGAAAGTTCTTTTTCAACAATTTATCCATATTCTTAAATTCATGCCAGGTTAAATATAAATCTGCCAGTAAAGGGGAGCAGTTGTCAGAGCTGGCCCAACCTTTGTGGTATTGGATCAGCCTTGACAGGGAAGGATGAATTTAGTCGTCAAGCCAACTTCTTTTTCAGCTGTTTATTGTAGCCCTTTTCTTTACATCAGGTAGCAGGCTGGTGATGGGAGAGACAGTGTGTGTGTGTCACAGGTGTGTCTCCCTTTTTATCACGTCTCGTTCACTCAAGGGTCAAAGTTCAGTTTTTATGATTCTAGCCAATCCTAGAAGTTGGCTGGTCAGGAGGTACCGAGAAATTACGAGAGTCAGGGTGGGTATTATGAAATCTACCAGGTGACTTCCGATGTGATTGTGAGAGATTACACGTGAACTACTACATCTACTCATTTGTAGAGTTTGCTTTGACCTGTGATTCAGGTTGATGGCGAGGCTTGAACACTTATAGGTAGCCATGGGCTTAGATAACACAACGGGTGGCTAGTCTGGGACTACTAGGGTGCCAACCCAAGTGGGAAGTAATTTGTACTAGATTTTTGATGGCAGGTTGTACTGCCTGAACCAAGAAGTTACATATGGTGTTGGGAAAGAATGTTAAGGGAACTATATGGAGATGCAGGCGATACTAAATAGATGGATTCACAGGGGAAGCTGCGTGGCTCTTACTTAGGACTGTTGATCCTGTTTTGTAAGGACAGGGTCAGTATAGCATAAACATTTACATAAGTAGTTGTCAGAAGTTTGATTTAAGTGAAACTAGTACAGAATGCCAAATAATGTACCTGAAGTTGTTTTAGTTGTCAAAAGTAATGAGGGATGAGAGATCTTTTTATTTCAAGGGTGGTCAGTTTGTGTTTAAGTTATTTTGGCTATAACCGTGCGCTAGCAGGTGGGAGGACTGGACACTTGAATGAACGAGTATACAGTTAAGACTTTTCTCATGTTTTGGGGAATTTTCCTCGTCACATTTTGATTGCATATCACACTGTTGGTACCAATTGGAATGCCTTTTATTTGTGAAAAACCAATGGTCTGCATCGAACAAAATTATTATCCAAAAGAAATTTTATAGCATCTATCAAAGTTTCAACAGTGTAAGATTCAACGTTACTTTTTGAATATTTATTGTGTGACTAATATGCTTTCTTTGTACATGAATTAATATCTATGTATGGTTTACCATTATGTTTAAACATTTTGCTTATTAATTCTGAAAGTGAACTTTTGACTTCATCTATGGGTAAATTTTTGTACAGTGTAGAAAAATCAAATCGTTTGATATTTTTTGCTTTTATATCTTTGATTTTAGATACAAACTCAGAATAATTGCTAATACTCTAAAAACAATTTGTTTCACAGTTTCTAGAAATTGCATTACAGTATTTACGAAAATGATTCCTAATTGCAGTCAAACACAATGTTACTGCTTTTGATAATTGTTTTGTAGTACATTTTAAAACACCGGCTATGAATCTAGATTTTAAAGGGTTTTTATGTAATATGGGTATCCAAAAAAAGTGGAATAGAGGAGTCCTCTTCAGAAATTTTGATATTACAATTCCTATTCATCTCATCTTTATGTGTATCTATCAAATTATCAATGGATTGTTTGTGTAATTTATATACGTCATGACCTCTTATGTCTGAAATATTGTTTATACCAAGTTCCTTTTTCAAAACATCCAGATAATATTTTTTGCAGATGATCCCAAAATTGTTACCTGCCTTATCTATGTTAGTAACTACAAATCTTTCTTGTAGTTGTTTGACTGCTGTAGAAACTTTAGGCTGTTTTAGATTAACCGTTTTGAAATTCTTAATGTGTGATTTGTAACAATAAATTCTATTTCTAAAGGCTCTTTTCAAGTTTGATAACCATCCTTCAAATTTCTGAAATTCCATTTTTTCTTTCTTTGCACATTTCATACAGTAAGAATCAAGTGTATCACATGTATCCTGTCAATGTCTAACTTGGGATATATCCGAAATCCTGTTATTTTTTTCATGATTTCTTTTAAACCTGAATTTTGTATTATATCCAAATTACCTGTAAATACATGTTTGTGGTATGTATCAACAAAATTGGAATATTTACTGTTAGACATAGAGTCACAATTTTGGTTTGCAGCGACATCCTTAAGAGTAATTGAAGCCAGAAATTTCTTGTAATTCATGATACTTTGTCCAATATTGTTGTAGTGAGTCTTCACCCGGGGCTTCAAGGCAAACCCAGGGTACAGTTGCAGACTTTCATGTGCTGTTTGCTGTGAGCATATGCTAATTCACCAGATGAGACTGGCTACTCCCAGCAGGATGCTGGCCTGAGGCCTTGTTCTTCTCTCCAAGACAAAGTAGTTTTCTTTCTTGTCAGGGTTGTGGAGGCATCCGATCATATCTACCAGTTTCAAATCATTTTCATGAATATTTACCGCTGCTGAACAGGATTAAGAAGTCCTGTGGGAATAACAACTACACCTCAAAGTGACATCCTTTCCGGTTCTTAGTTTCTGGCAGTTGTTTACAGCATGCTTAAGGTATGTTTTAATCCTTGCTTTGAAGCACTTTGCCTCAAATGTGAAGGCTTTCTATTGACATAAAAATAATGCATCGCCAGGTAATAATGAAATACGGGGTCATGATGCTCGTACGCAGATTGCATAACAGATCCGATGTTTCCCTTTGTATCAAATTTGACTCCATATATGTGTGTACATTGCAATTCTGCACCGCACCAGGATGCGTCCCATACATTAAAGGCATCTGTTTGCCACAGATGCCTCTATATTTTGGCAGCACAGTACACTGAATTCACTGCCTCCACTGAGAGGGCATATAAAGCAAAAACTGGTGCATATTGAATCGCAGAGTTTATAGTCTTTACTTTCATTTTTATATACTGGTTTCTAAGACTTTGGCCTGCCTGACACCTTATGCTCTACTTGAATGCATCGCTTGTGATTAACTGATAAAACTTAACACTGGTAGCATTGACATGCAGACACGTGTGATTGCTCTGTAAAAATGTAACAAAATATTACCACACCATGTGATTTTGATGCAAGCCCCCGGGGAAGCAGTTTTACACAGCTGTGGATATATATATATATATATATATATATATATATATATATATATATATATATACATACAGGGACGTGCTATAGATGGGCTGCCAACGGGAGCGCTAATCCCTTTAGTGGTCAACTGGGCGCGACGACTACAAAGCGTGTTCAGAAGCGCCGCTCAAGTTAATCCCCCCCTGCTCAGTCCGATTGTTGTTCCATCTATGTTTCCGCGTTCGGTTGTATCGGGTTACTTACATCAGGCTTACATCGGGTGTGCTATTGTACCAAGTTCACAAACGGAGAGTTTTAGGCGTGCGCAACCAGTCTCATCGTTTGAATCAGAACCGTGCGAGTCCATCGATGTGTTTTTCGTTGAAATCGGCCGATAAAAGGGCCAGTTTTTGCATTTTTTCTGTCCAAAATGATGCACAGTTAGACAACTTGCGTGCGTAATAACTCCTTACGCCGTTATCAGTAATAAAAATGTAGTTTCAGATGGATAGTGTATGCCAGTAGGATCATGATGGTGGTTTCATTTCTTGTGGCTAAGTCCGGCGTAACGCTACATTTTGACTTTAAAATGTGGAACATGGTGAAAAATTTTGCACATTTCAGTCGGTGACGTGATTATTCTCGCCTTTCATCGCGTGACCTGGCCGCGTTTATATCATGGTCGCCAAGCGGACCGTGGAGTTGTGTTTCTTCAGCACTGAAGGTGCTTGCTCAAACACCCGATCACTTGAGCAGCGGCAACATAGATGGTACAAAGGGGGCCCCGCCGTTGGCAGTCCATCTATAGCACGTCCCTGATATATATATATATATATATATATATATATATATATATATATATATATATATATATATATATATATATATATATATATATATATATATATATACACATATATATGTGTATATATACATACATATATATATATATATATATATATATATATATATATATATATATATATATATATATATATATATATATATATATATATACATATACATATACATACATACATAAACAGGTTAAAACAACCTCCAGTTTTAAGTTCAAAGATCGACAGGGTTTATTTAAACAAGGTCTTGCGGCACATCAAACTATCTGGCTTCAACTGGAACTCGGGAGACATGGGCTCTACCTAGCTAAAGCAACATAGCAGATCCTATGAGGTATTTCTGTACAACTTACTACGCACTTGAACCAAAAACTGATAAATACTTCTTACTCTTACAATATATTTAAAAAATAGGTTTATCCTGATGAACACCACGCTTGTGTCTGCCAACTAATTCTCACTCCATTCACAACCTAAGGCAAAGCTACTTCTTCATTGTCGTGCATTTCCCCTATACAAAGTATCCAATAGTCATTATGAACAACTTATTACTTCAAGTGGTAAAATTTCAATTGAATACCATGCATCAAGTATTAGAAACAAGAAATATACACTGTCCAGCATTTATCAAAACATATATAATAAACTGACAATGAACTGCCACACACGTCTGTCCATTGTCATAGAATAGGAGGTAATGCAGAAGAAAGAAAAGTCGCGGGAAAACAACACATGGCCCCGCACACAACTTCCAGACCGCTCGCCCGACCACAGCTGAAAAGCTGCCTGACTTCGGAAACACGTCGGGAACCACCGTGACTACGGACATGCACATGCGCGCACAGCAATTCACTGATATACCACACCCATATATAACATAATAATATACCGCAACACTTTTTTCCTGACACACATATATACATATTAAATCCAACCCTGTCACACACACACACACACACACACACACACACACACACACACACACACACACACATATATATATATACATATATATTCATAGTCACATACATTATTTTCAAATTAAAGCTTATCAAATGTGTACCAGGAAGTTAAGCTGTTGCTTGTACCATTTGAGCCTGGGCTTTGGCCTCCCAGAGTGATATTAAGGATTTCATTGGAGCGGATTTACTTTAATGTAGAAACCATTGAACTGAAACTTTGTCAGCTCAGATAAGCTTAATGGAATGGTGTTTACCTGCGATGTTCGAATTGGGATTTTGCGTTATTTTCGATCTCAAAAAGACCGCAAAGGCCCAATGGGGGTCCACAACACTGTTTCTTACGCCGCAGACGTACACGACTGTTTTTAGACACCTTGTAAGTCACATTCCAGGCGAACGTAACTCCGAAACGATGACTTTTTTGAGGTGCAGTCGCCATTTTGCAAAATTGTTGTTGACATCCATTTATTGAGCGCAAAAAAAAACCAAATTCTTCCACCACAATAATTAAGCTTACAAAACATAGAAAGAAAAGTCAAGAGCGTCAAATATTATGGACACGTCTTAAAATGTAAATGACAAGCTCGTGACGATGAGAGCACAATTCACAAAATATATGGGACCTTCTCCAGGAGCCCCAGCCTAATCATGAAACTCTACAGACTAAAATAAGGCCTATAAACCTCGTGGCTTCAAATGACCACTCATCACTCAGTCACTGTCACTGTGACTGTCCATTATGGTAGGTCTGCGAATGCGTTGAGGTTGAAAGGGTGCAGAGGAGCACTTGAAATTATTTATGTGCATATTTGTGGCTGTGAAGTGGCAAAAGAGACCACTTTCTGGGTTTCTTGTCAAAATGTTTGAGTCTGGTAGGGAAGGCATCTCCAAGGATTGTCTGACCGACGGCCCATTGGCGCTGACACCCACTGCTGAACATTGAGCTACTACCCGTTGAAAAGAGCCTGGAAAAACAGGAGCCGGTCGTGGCGTGATTTAAACTAACATGTCAGATAATCTGAATGATAAAATCTCAGGGAGGCTTTGCTGTTACTGGATTTATGGCAAGTCGTTATAACATTTAATCATTTTATGGATATCCATAAAGATAACCCTTGACATAAAGAAATTATCTATTAATATCAAAAATAATGTTTGATATCAAAATTGTTTCTGATATCCAAAATTGATTTTCGGATATCCAAAATCCAAAAGTCATTTTTGGTTATCCCATCCAAAATTGATTGATTGATGTTAAAAAAATCATTATTGTTATCCTAAAACAAATAGCCAGCAAGAGAAATTCTTGATATTAATCAGTCAATTTTGGATATAGAGAATTTAATTCTTGATACCAAAAAGAATAATTCATCTTTGATGTCAGAAATTCAATTACAGATATTCAAAAGTCTCATTTTGGGATATCTATCTGCATTTTTATGTCCATCATTGATTTATGCGTATCCAAAAATCATTTTTAGATACCAATAAATAAACAAATTCTTGATATCAAAAGTTCTGGACTAAGTGTTGGTCCTTGAAATAAGTTTTGCTCCCTGTCCGATTGTTAAAGGTGATTGATTTGACCAGTAAGACACCTTAAATCCAATGGTTTGTTTCTCAATACACATAAAAAAAATTGAATAAAAAGGAAAACAAAACGTCTTTTGGCGCGGGTATCCCCCAGAGGACTGTGGCAGGCATATAAGTATCATCCAGACCAGCCATATTTCATCAGCGTTCACGGAAACCAACACCACATCAAACGTTCATTATCGCAGAACTTATACTCACTTCCGTTTGATATCCAAAAGATGATACTAAGATATCCAAAAGATGATACTAAGATATCCAAAATGATTTTTGGATATCAAAGATTGAATTTTTTTATATTTTTCATATAAAGAATTGATCAAATCATATCTAAATTGTTGATATCAACAAAATGAATTCTTGTTACGAAAAATGCGTTCGGGATATCCAAAACTGAATTTTTCGATATCGCAAATTTATTTTTGGACATCCAAAATTGAATTACGAATACACAAAATTGATTTCCCTGCTATCAAAAATTGAAGTTTGTTTATCCATTATTGATTTCTTGATATCAAAAATATAGTTGGATATCCAAAATAACAATTGAAATTTAAAACGGCTGCCATATAAATAGACATTTCACTGTAAATATTGACATTCTGCTCATTCTTGTGGCCAGGGATGTTGCTACCACTTAACTTCAGTATCATATATTTACGTGCGGAATGGTTTGTGATATGCCTGTCTTAACTGAAGCCAACTTGTTTGGCCATCCCAGGCATAAGCTTGTCTAGTTTATTATCGTCAATTTGTTCTCCAATAAACCAGGTTTCGTATTCGTTTGGACTGATGCTGTGTGTCTTGGTAACTAGATAAAATAAATGTTCTGACGAAAACTTGAGAAGTCATTTGTTTGCGTAACTGTTTGTACAAGAATGGAGGACAATGAACAAGGTTATTTAGCAAAGCCCATATTTTAGCTGTTAATGTGAGAATATCAGTAATGTTCACATCCGCTCTTTTTTTAGTTTTGCGTCCGATCACTTTCAGATATTCTTGGCCATCACTGTAGCATTTCAACTGAACGTCACCGCAACAACTACACATGGCTGTCTATGCTCAGTACCTCCCCCGGACACCAAACTGAGTAGTGTGTACAACCGCGAGTTAATAACACTCGTAAGTGCGTACTGTCCGAGTTGTTTCTTTCCAACTAACATATTTATTTCAATCAGATGAAGGGTTAGTCATTTGGCAGCCCTTATAACATTTAATTGTTATTGTATATATCCAAATATATTTTTATATCAATTACCTGCCCCTGCGGTTTCAAAGACTTCTGTTTACTTTTTGAAGCGGTCAGAAAATTGCACCCATATTATGAGGGAAAGGTCGGCTTCGTAAACATGCTCACGTGTGTCGCATTTAAGGCTTCCATCAATACAATTGAGCGAACTGGGCTTATACTCTTCGCCTTTTTGGTTGCTTACTCAAATTTGAAAGTGACAAGGCTACTGATCAATATTCGCAGGCGACACTTCAGTCATTTGCTTGTTTTCCCCATTGCTGCACATGTAATCGTGCAGCAATTTCGCGTGGGGGGGGGTCTTCTAACTGTAAATGGGGATTGATTCTGCTTCACAAAATTCGACACTGCCTCATTATTTATTGCAAAAATTCCTTCCAATATTTCTGGTTGCTCACTGTCCAATTGATCAGAAGTAGCGCTGAACTCCGCCATGTTGCTTATTTTATATATATATATATATGTGTGTGTGTGTGTGTGTGTGTGTGTGTGTGTGTGTGTGTGTGTGTGTTATCGTCTGCAATAACAACGACGTCACAGTCTATGCGTATTCAAATTTAAATCTTTATGAATAAATGATATTCCTGAGTATTCACATAATTACTACAGTTTTACTAAGAAAAGTAGTGCTTCGCTATTTGTATTGGTTGCCAATGTATAAACGCATCCACGTATTTTAACTCTTTTAAAAAGGCTGCCAGGTGGATTGATATTTATAAACCTTGTCTCCAGCTGGTTGATGAGAAGATGTCATATCAGTCCGTCAAACGTTGAAGGTATCTGAGCGAATAGACACCTGATCCACCAGCCATTGCCGTTTGTCAACGGTCTTATCAAAACACACACCTTGACACATCCTTTTAAGGTCTTCTGGTATTGATTCTAGTTTTTTGTCTCAAATTTTACAAAGCTTCAAACTACATAACTATCCATATGCGAATAGGTTAGATATGGTTAATATATGGATGCCAGAAGACATGCATGAACGTTGTGTACATCGTTTGACTCGATCCACTTTAAAACTGGTAGGGAAATACATGGAGGTGGGATCCAGTATATTCAACAGGTCTTGACTCAGCTACTTTTGATATTTAACACATTTTGTGGTAATTTTTTTCTAACATTATAAATACTCCTCTTTCAACTGCTAAGCCAGTTCTGTTGAAATTGCACAAGAATATAACCGGGATCCCCCAAATCTCTTTTTTCATTTTATGAATCTTTTTGTTACTGTTGAAGTGGTTAAGGCAATATTGTTTTGATAAGTTTACTTTCAACGCGTTCACATTTCATGCTCATTATTCCGCAATTTGCATGATTCTCACACAAATATTTCATGATTACAGCATACCTATCCCACTACTCACAAGTTTGCATCCCCGGTATGAACTCTTCAGTCAAATTTTGTGCCTGCATGGCATAACGAAAACAAACCAAAACGTTTGTTGAGGACTGAAAATTTTTCATTGGGTAAAGCAGTATTTTTAGCGCTTAGAATTGAACCAAGTGAAAAGGGTGACATTAATTACAGGCTGAAGCAAAAGCAAATCTTTTGCAAAAGGTTAAGTGTTTTCGTAGTGATTGAGAGCAAAACGCCTCCTACAATCCAGTATGATAGTAATTCAAGGAAAATTTCTTCAGTTTGTGCCCTCCCCACCACGATTATTGTGCCACTTACTCCCCAATTAGATCGATAATTACACATTAGGCATTATGATATCGTTTTAGAGATGCACACGCACACGGATTCAAGGAGGGCTCATTGGCATTTAAAAGTCCGCTTGCTATCATTTAGGTTGATAAAGTTGCCAATGTGTTAAAAACGTATATAACTATCTTATGTGTTGCAAAATAAAGTTCATAATGAGAAAGAACAATATCCAAATAGTCAAAACTAGTATCATGTCAAATATGAGTTCAAAAAAGACCAGCAAAAACAAAGTGTGCCATTTCCATGCAGGCAATACACCACAACCCTCAAATATTGATCCAAACCACAATTAGTCCTCAATGAACCTTTAATGTCATATTCGACAACAAAATCACCAAAGGATCCATGCATTCAACATCAAGAACCTGCTCACATTAACAGGCTATCATTAGACATAACTGCAAATATCAGAATTCGATATTTCAAACACACGGATTTTTGGTAGACCTAATAGATGCACAGAATGTCAGGTTAATTAAAATACTAGCCCAAAAACACTGTTCCATGAAAATAGAAGCAGAAAATAGTGTTCAATGATATTGAGAAGACCACACCAAAAACTATTTTAACCTTAACAGATTCATATAGCAATTTTCGTCATTATAAAGATCCATATCGAAAGACCAATCTGTTTAACTGAAAGATAATGTTCTGTACCTGACATGGAACAGGTTACCAACACAAATAGGAAGTGGCTGAAACTAGTTTCACGGGATTCAAATCCTTCCTCTTTGGAACACACTCTGTTACATATCAAGAAGAAGAAGAAATACTGCTAAAAAATTTTACGCAGGCTATATAGAGTACCATGTTACAGGTCTAAGTAATAAATTTCACTTTCTAGTAATGAGATCTATATTGTTCAGCTGACAAGCAGGAAGAACAATGTTTCTAGTTACATTCTTACAAAATTTTATCGATGTGCTCAGAAACATTACGTGATAAAGAACATCTTTATACTATTAATCAAGATACTGGGTATGTACTACTTCTGCAGATTCTATCGTACATGGTGATCATCGGATCTTATATTTATAAATGGCACAGTACCATGTGTTTTCGTACATAAACTAATAACAATGTGTCACGTCCTACTTCAAAATTAAGTTTAATCAATTTATTCAACAGAATAAATTAAGCCATTTGCTAGTGTTTCACTTCTAGCAAACGTACCAGTGCACTGCATTAGCTTTATACTGAAATACTTCAATGATGTCGAATGATGGCAGTTGATCTCTAATAGTCTCTGTTCTCTGGTGCGCTATTGAAAAATACGCAAATAACAAAGATAATATACATTTAATAATACACAAATATGTGTCTTATATTTTGGATTCTTTTCTTATGACAGGTTTTACTACTAGTGCAAACAATAATACATTATTTATATCGAGTCACTATTTTCTGTATTTTTACTTTACCAGATGCAAGAAAAGAACATGCGTTCATCGTAAACAGTTGTTTCAGCAAGATATTTCTCCTAAAAACTGCACAGATTGGTAAATGTTGCAGTAATTCGAGTATAGCCCATGACTCTGGGAGTCAAGACAAAACCATACAACAAATACTTACAGACAACAACCATCATACACAATATCAAATTCTTGGTCCAAAGAGGTCTTGGGGTACCTTAACACTGAATTAACAAAAGCATTCAGTAAATTTGGTCAGGATAACCTCATAACTCAAAATACCATTATGCACATCACCTGTTCACCATACCATCTACCTATAAATGGGCACACAGAAAGGCCTGTTAAATCAGGAATAAGCAAAGAGTGACCTTAGCTAAGCGTCCTGTGATACATCTGAATTCAAAATCATCAGGTCTCCTTTACTGATTGCCTAACACCCAATACTTCTGCAAACATGTATATGGATTCCCTGGTGATAAACTTGTGAAAATATTTGACATTCTGCATCAGCAAATGGGAAAATGCCGGATACAAGGTGTCTTCATAACACTTCAGCATGGCCATATTAGTTTACGCAGGGAAATACGGTTTGTGTGCAGACTTATGAAGCACACCTGATGCGGACATCATGCATGGAATGACTAGATTTAAAAAAAATCGAAACTCACCTGAACCTTTGGGCTCCAAATCGGCACACACGAAAAGTCTCCAATTTCACCAGTGGCCATGCCTAAGAGCCTTCCCGGAGTAGTCTCGCACAATACCAGTGGACATAGCCATGCAGGAGTGTGTGTCCCTCAAATATTGGAGCTGTGACTGTTAAATTATATGCTTGGCTAGCTTATACATTGTGACCAAAAACCCAAGCGCTCTTACCTGGTTTCTTGATATTTTACACTCATTTGTTTGGGTTTGTTATTTGTTGTACACTCTCCCCAGTCTAAATGTACTCCTAAATTAAAATGAAAAATTTAGAACTTCAGAATACAACCATTACACACTAAACTATTAGCACACAGTGCAGACCCTGTTACTCTACATTCTTTTCATCAATTATTACATCTACCCCAATTTAGTAACGTATAAAACTGATAAAACACGTATGAAATATGTTGGCACATTTGTCTAAGAGGTTAGCTGGGCCAAGCTTACATCTATCATTTGTTAATTCATGATACTTCAGCTTCAGCATGATACATTACCAAAGTGGTTATACACGCAAGGGAGGCAAAATCTCAATTAGACAACGTCCCGCCATCCAAATGGATGGACAACATTTTTTTTTACTTCTTGACCCATCTCATAATCTTTTTCTTGTTGTACACTATTTTTTGTCCAATACCTCATGGCGCAGACCAAAGTAATTTTTTATGAACACAAGCATTTACATTTAAGGTAAACGAGTTCATTATTGGGTAATTTAAATAAGCTAATTGGTCACAAATCCAGGTATACCAATACTGCGTTATCCATTCTGTTGCACGCTTTTGCAAAATTTCTATTGGACTATGAAGAATTACAAATCAAGTGGTAGCAACTGTGAGCTGATTTTCGTGGTCAATACTGCAGCTTTCACATGATGAACGGTTATCGGCGACTCACAGGCTATAAGCACCATGCACTCTGCCACCTCCATTACACCCTGGCCCATTTTGCAGTAGCTCAGTCACCCAGTGGCTCATGAAAATTGCCGCCAAAAACATATCTCACAAAACACAATTTATGAACTTGAATTGAAACTTGATATCAAATAGTCAATATGTTGCAGAGTCAAAGGTTACTTTGCATGCATATTGGCGTCGACAGGTGATGGCATATCAACACAGATATCATACAACCATTTTGTTTTTATATTAAACAGAACCAATAATCGTCTGCCACGGAACATAAAAGCTTATGTTCTACAATGGATATGTTGGCCTTGAGTCATATCTACAACCTTCAAGCTATAGCGCCAACAGTGCACTTTGTGCGTATTATTGTTTCAGGGCTCGAAAATTCCTATGATCTCTACATATGCTGGTGATTACTGCGGTCCTTGTGAACAGAACAGACACCACAACGCAGGCATGTGCGTGGGGACGCCAATGCGCAATAGGTGATTATAATACCCTGGCCAAAAATAAACAATCCGGGTTTAAACAATTCCATGGTCAGCAGTTGTATTCAACAGGACTTGACTACCTACTTGATTTCTGTCAAAACAAGCAGGTATTTTGACCGTTGCGTGCATACAACTACGAGATCAAAGGCACCAGCAGTAATGCATTGGGGCATATGGGCTTTCGCCCATTTTTGGAGCAACGTCAGAGACACAGCACCTCACCGGCAGTCTAATCTGTCCGAACGAAGACAAAGTAACATAAAAAAAATAAAACTTGCATGGCGAATACTTGAGCAAATTAGCATCAAAGGCCATTGACCAGTAGGTTCTAAAAGTGTTGGAAAGATCATGTAAAGGTGCCGCGAGTTGACTTCCTGGCCAAGCAAAACACACATCTGCCAGTCACTCGCAATTGACCGCGTGGAGTAATCTACGATGAACTGAGCATCATGCTGACTGATCTGTCACACATTCGGCATTTTTCTCTGTCCCCCTACCTTTGCGTATTTGCCTGTGACTCCAAA
This sequence comes from Hermodice carunculata, assembly GCA_964020975.1. Classification (NCBI taxonomy): domain Eukaryota; kingdom Metazoa; phylum Annelida; class Polychaeta; order Eunicida; family Amphinomidae; genus Hermodice; species Hermodice carunculata. The sequence goes on along the minus strand of OZ026617.1, from coordinate 86,256,573 downwards.
CAATTGTTGCTATAAACATTGGAATCTTTTATTTTCGCATGCTGCAATACAAAAAAAGCTTCCCGTTGGAGTGTTCCCTCCGTAAATTTCAGAAGGTTCACACACGTTCACAGGGTGGAAGCCATGATGAACACACTGTAACACGAGCCGTGATTGGCTCATTTTTGCATGTGACTCAATTGACCAATCAAGTGATGTGCTGTTTGTCAGACCACATGGCCAATGCAGCTGTTTGTATACAGTGGTAGGAAAGATGGTGACCGCACGCTCGATGTGCATTACAAGGAGACGGATTTTTTTATTTGAAATTCTTGATTTGAATTTGAATTTAGAACACCATTTATTGATAGGAACTTGCCGATACTGTATACACAAATTGACAACGATGTACGGATAGCATTCATGGTAGTACGCAAACGATGGCGTCAATGTGCATCCCATCAGCGGCAACAAGAAAGACGATGCTAAAACCAATACAACTATTAATCTGTATTAAATTTACCTGGAACAGTGACTTCCAGAAATTACACAGTATCATTCATCGTGAATCACCCGGTGCATATAGTTTACTTTTAAATTTGTATTTTTAATATTTTGCCAGTTTAACTGTTTACAGTCATAGCTGGAATCGTGGTAAAAATTGACAGATTTTTGCCGATTTGCAAGCGACAATAAGCGCCAAATTAGGGTAAATGGTTTGTCCAGGCCTTTATGTATTGATTGATTAAAAAAAGAATATTACTATGTTTGTTCACAGAAGTCACAGATATTCCTCATGTAAATCAATGGCTAAGACGGACAGATTACCCAATATGTTATTGATCCATGAGCCTTACATACAATGAGCATTGACTGACACTTGGGACAGTTATCAAAGGTCTAGTAGTCTGCCAAACACCAAAAAAAACTAAATCAAGTTGGTGACTCAATATCCAATACAGCCAAATTAGGCATGCCAGAAATGCAATTATGGCACATTGCCTCAAGATTTTTTTCATTCCTGTGGCCTTGCTGTAGTCTTTTTCTTCCCTCGGTTGATGCAGGAATACACTAACAAGTGACACCATTACCATTTATATCATTTACAACGGGTAATTGCATTTTCCGTTGAGCAGCCTGCAAAGTTGTACTATCTGATCTAGGGTATTTTGTGAATGTTTGCACTTCAAATTTCGTGATGGACGTTTCAATACCTTCTATGCATAAAAACTTGGAACTGACATTCAGGTATAATATCTGATTAACTGAGTTCTTATAATCATGTTGATGTCATGTCGGACATGCAGGCTAACCAACCAATTTCGTTGACCGGATACGAAACTGTAACTGCATGCAACATACATTTTGTATTGTGTCTGTGTCTGTGTCTCTATTTGCCTTTATCTTAACGTAAGACCCTGTGCAAAATGCTCTCGTGTTGAATTACTTTAACCATATCATCAAAATAAAGCTTTTGCTTGCTTACACAATTACATTCTAGATAGACTTACAAATATTAGTTTTTGCCTTGAGAATACTTTGTTGACAAGTTTTACAAGAAAGAACATCAGTGCACTGATGCCCCTTCAGGACATTCGACAGATTGTTGCCTTCAGAGCGTGACTCCTGATGTACTGTTTTCTCCACAGAAGCTACACTTCTGTTCCCCAAGCATATTCATATAGTGTCTGGTTTTACTATCTTGACAATACGTAAGTATTAATTTTATTCACATAAAGAAGTAATTTCTGACTCAAAATTCATACAAATAGATCAATATTCAAGACTAATTTCCATAGCTATAAATGATATGAAACAAGAGTTCAGAAAAACCTTACCCATATTTCTAAATTTCAATCCAACAATGATAACAAAGTTAAATACATATAAGACAGAGATTCAACAATTGCCAAAAAACACCAATATGCATCTTGCAATACCAAAGCACAGAAATCAATGTCACTTATGACTTGAGACAAGCAGTCACCCATGGAAAGGAACAAGTGGTTTTAAACCATTCCTCTCAACCTTTGCAATATTCTTCATTAACTACAGAAAAAACATATTGGCCCAGCTGCTCAAAACACAAAATTTATCACTGCACCAACATGAAGCTGTCTGTACTTTAAAATATCTTTTTGTGACTCATATAGCACCCAGATAATGCACAACCAGAGTTTCAACATGTGCGACTGTAACACCTGCCACCAGTGATGACTGCTTGTGTGCAGTTGGCGGCAGGTGCAAAGCAACATGATATTGTATATTCCATGCATTGTTAATGGTTTATATCCCATGCATAGTTAATGGTTCGGAACTTTGTTGACCGGAACTAGATTTCATTACAGCCTGAAGGATGCCCACATAATACCATCTGTTGTCTATATTTCTGTCTCCAATGTAACATAAATATATTTTCTTACCTAGGATATCCTTTTTAAGTTGGGTTATTCAATTTAAGCAGCGTAAGATCAAACCTGTGATCTAAAAACGATGAAAGGCCAATATTTGGAAATAAATGTTGTGTCCATGGCCCCCGTTGGAAGCAGACAAGCATCTTTATGTACAAAGTGCAAACAGATGGTTCATTAAAGTGGAACATTCCAACCACATATGGTGCCTATTACCATATGTTGCAGACGTCTGATTTCCTGCAGCCAGGCCATTTATGAAGACCTGTGATAGGACCTTAAAGATTTGGCCAAGATGAGACCACAGGTAAGGGGCGTGGCCATAAATTAGAAATCTACAATTTAGTTTCCAACTTAAACCGGCCATTCTGCAGTCATTTCTTTTTCGCTACAACACAGAGTAATTCATTATCTACCATTTGATACCAGACTTTATCCCCTACTTTGTACCATATTACATTGAAAACCCATGGGATATGGCCTATGTGATATTGTTGACCATATCCCATGGGTGGGACTACTTTTTACCATATTTGTAAAATCACAGATACGGTTTTCCAAATATGGAAGGAATCAATTCCATATTTGGTATATCCAAACTCGCCTTATTACCTTGCCATAAATCACGGCCGAATACCTGATGATCCGTGGTATAAATCCCAGCCAACAGGTAAGAATAAACTTGATTCTGTGATGCAAACTAGGGCCAAAATGCAGGACTGATGGTTCCCAGTAAAAACAACCACTCTGGGAGACGCACGATGTGCAGTAAACTTTTACATCCAAGTGTCCCGCCAACCAATATTCAACACATGAGCGAGCACAAAAATACGCAGTCTGTGAACAATTATGCAACAGCAAGCCGAAATCAACAGTACGCCACGTGCAGCCTTCTCCAGGGAAATTATTCGTTCTTTTCAGAGACCTCTAACATCTGTCCAAAATACTCCCCAGACTCTGTCTTCATCGTTTGTCCCAGCTGGTGTGGCAGGGAGCTATCGCCCCGTTCCTTCGGGTAATGCTGGCAATGCTGCCGTCAGTGAAGGGGCCAATCTGACGGCCAACAGTCAGTTGAACTCCACGGCTGCATACTTTGGAATGTTTGCTGGTGCAACATTCAAAGTCAACAAGACCTTCCAATTCTCCTCTCCACCCAATTAATTCCATATAGAAATAATAAAAAAGTGTCTTTTTGTCGAGATTTCTGTCTGAAGCGACTGCCGTTCAAAAAAATCCGCCATTAGGCCTGTGGTTGACCGCTTTTCTTTGTTGTTTAAATTTTATATTCATACGCGCGGCATGACTGTGTCAATATCCCATGTAATGTAGTGAAATAAAATGTTCCAAGTGATATAAATGGTCTTTTTTTCTTTCTTAAAGGACCCTAGGGAATAAATACAAAATAACCCTCGTCGTTAATCTGTCTAAACCGAATTCCCCTCGTTGTTTGCCTGCCTGCGCGCCTGAACACCCGCGTGCACTGCGCTTGGGTGATCAGGCGCGCAGGCAGGCAAACAACTCGGGGAATTCGGTTTGACAGATTGACGACTCTGGTAATGGTGTTTATAATGAGTCTGGGGTGAACCATTGCTTGGCAAGATAATATTTGGCATATATGTTCATATTATCATGAGATAGACGGGTGTGGCTTGGTTAAAGTGAAATTAAAGTTTCTTTATTACCAATGTACAGTTCTTACTCTGTGAACACATGATTTTAAATGGTAGCATCCTTTGCAGTTACAAGGGGCAAAAACTGCATTAATACAAATGCTCACTGTGTCACCTATTGATTGCACAAAACATGGCATGTGGGAATCACTACTACTGGGTTCATCTCTCACAAATTAACGTACATTATATAATCTTACAGCCTACCATGAGCCCAGAAAGGTAATTACAATTTGACCTGTCTGCAAAAATTCCTGTATCATCCTTGGGGTACCCTATCATGGGGGTTACTCTGCGCTTTTATCTCAAATCTTATTATACAATGTACAACAATATATTTGCATTTAAACTTGACACAAATTCTGGATATCTGGTGCAAGATTAGAATGAGCTCTCTTTTGTTAAAACAAAAGGGTATGACATTTTAAACATTTGATGCAGGATGAACTTTGAAATGCTCCCATGCCGCCATGTTGGATCGTGACGTCACACATATAAGAACTCCTAATGGCTGCTGGTAATCCAGTCATATATAGTCAAATCGGGGTATGGCCTGCAAATGCATTACAAAACAAACTGATTGCAGGAGTTTTATCTGTTGATCATTGTGCATCGGAATCCGAATGTGATCTTAAAGAAAATACGAAATAAATCATGAAGGATCATAAGTAAACTCTCTACAGCTAAAATTCGCCAACAGGGACCTTGAATTTGTGTGGTGTATTAAACAGCTAATACCACACAGTGTTTAACTACCAGTCCATTATATGCATTTTAGACTAGCATATATACTTCTCACATCTGCTTCCCTGCTGGATATTAAACTCCATTACACTGATCACAAAATATGTTTCTGCCAAACTGTGTCTGCCTTTTACTTTTAGCCTGGTATAAAATTGAAGTCTAAATGAGCTGGTAATCAATATCTTAGTTTTTTCCCTTACATCTTGTATGCAATTAGTTTTGTCACTTGCCGTCACCTCGTGGGTAACTTAATGAAAATAATACAGAATAGTTTCCATCCCTTCAATAAAATAAAACGCTGGCTCAAAACATTTTTCTCCACTAAGTGCCAGTGGGTCAGCCACATTGCTGAACTCTACTTACCCACAGGATTTTTCGTCTGACAACTTGCTATATACACTAGAGATGTCGCTCTGCTGCCCATACACACAATCATATAACTGCTTACATAAACATACAATAATACAATCTCCTGAACTTAAATCAGTCGGGCTTTAGACCCTTGCATTCTACAGCTACTACCCTGATAGATGTAAATGACTATGCCCTTACCAATATGGACAAGGGTTTAATTACAGGTGTGTGCTTTTTAGATCTCAAAAAAGCCTTCGATACTGTGTCATACGAAATCTTACTGACAAAACTTGAATATTTAGGGATCAATAGTTTGAACTCTGTTGGTTTAGAGACTTTTATCCGAGCGGACTCAATGCGTCCAATTCAAATAAGACAGTGTCATTACCATATCCAAACTGTAGTCCTAACAAAACAAATCCAAGTCAATTCCGACCAAAGGCAATGTTCCTTGGTATGTATAGCTGAAAAATATAAATTTACAGTTCGTATTTACCCAAAAGAGACCAAAACGTAAATGCAAAGGTCCATAGGGGGAAAAAAACTTTATCTAGTTTTTCACATGACAGAATGCAAAAAGTTTTGTTTGAAATTATAGGCCTATTTCAGTAAATTGGCTTGAACATTTGCATCATTCATGCATATACAGGACCATACAATGGGGAATTGTCTGACCACATGGAAATAGCCTATGGTGTCCCACAGGGATCAATATTAGGTCCCCTACTTTTCGTCATTTTTATAAACGACCTTCCCTCTGTTATTACAAACAGCAAGGTTGTATTGTATGCTGATGACACCGCTATTTTCTTTGCTGCTAAATCGGTTCTTGACATTCAGAGAACATTAAGGTGGCACACCCAAAGCTAGGCACTTAGAGGAGTGCTTTCTTCAACACGCTCTCCTGTTTTGGTTTTTATTTTTAGACCCATAAAACTATACAAATTCTTGTTGCTTGGGATCTTTACATTATATATACACCAAGAAAAATTTTTAAAATCCCTTTTTTGGGCGAAAAATGGACATTTTACAAAAGGGTTCGATTTGGAGCTTCTCGGGATTCTCGAAAAATATAGTACTTGAAAACTCGAAAATTTGCAAAATAAAACTTTGTAGTCATGGCCAGGTTTGGTTCCTTCACTTTTTCCATAAACGCAATAGATAAATTGTAATCGATTATTAATCATGATGCTCGTGAAGATGAACACTTCTTCATGTTTAGGGGGCATAAAACTGCCTAAAAAAAACATATTCCAAAACGCAAAAAAGCAGTCCTGGGTATGTCTACGAAGTTTCATTTTGCAAATTTTTGAGGTTTCAAGTACTATATTTTTCGAGAATCCCGAGAAAAATCTCCAAATCGGACCATTTCGTAAAATGTCAATTTTTGCCCCAAAATGATTTTTAAAATTTTTCTTGGTATATATATATATATATATATATATATATATATATATATATATATATATATATATATATATATATATATATATATATATATATATATATATATATATTTATATATATATATATATATATATATATATATATATATATATATATATATATATATATAATCTAGAGGTCCTAAGCAACAAGAATATACATAGTTTTATGGGTCTAAAAATAAAAACCAAAACAGGAGAGCGGGTTGAAGACAGCACTCCTCTAAGTGCCTAGCTTTGTTTGTGTCACCTTAAATATTGAAATGTTTAATGCAGCTAAATGGATGAACTACAACCATCTCACCTTGAACATTCAAAAGACTAAGTGCATGCTATTAGGAACTAGTAGGAAACTTCAAGAAAATGACCAACTGAATATTTTAGTGGACGGGCAGCAAATTGAACAGGTCGACTATTTTAAATATTTAGGACTATGGTTTGACAAGCACATGTCATGGAACAAACATGTTGAAAATATTTGCAACAAAATTTCACAACGTCTCAGTATTCTGAGGAGAATGTCCCTATTTGTGTCAAAAGATTCAGTATTACTCCTGTACAATTCTCTGATATTACCACTTTTTGATTACTGTGACGTCGCATGGTCTGACTGTTCTACAAAAAACCTGGACATCCTTCAAAAGTTCCATAATCGAGCAGCCAGGATAATACTATCTAAAGGTCGTAGAACGAGAATTAGGGACACGTTTAAGGAACTTCATTGGACTGATTTAAGGGCCCGGCACCAATATCATCGAGCTATTTTCATGTTTAAAGTTATAAATGGCAAAACTCCTACCTACTTGATTGATGCCTTTGAAGCAGTGTCGGAAGTCCATGAGCATTTTACAAGGCAAAGTAAGGCTAATCTGACAGTCCCTAACACACAAGGCAAGTCAGGTCAAAGAACGTTTAGGTTTACAGGTGTCAAGACTTAATAGGAATAGCTTAAATGATAAGGTTAAAGAAGCACCATCCCTGACAGTTTTTAAATCTGTATACTGCAAAACGTACCATGTGTAACGATTTGACGTCTTTTACAACCTGCATTATGATCGTAAATTTGCCATTACATTAAGAAAATGTTCAAACATCATTGACGTTTCATCATGAAATCACAATCTTTTAGTTACTTTTAGTAATGACCTTTTCATACTTTTTAATTTACCTATTGTTCATGTATTTTACAGCATATTATATTTATACCAATTGATGTATGAGTGCGAGTGTGTATCCAGGGCCCCTATGGAAAGCAGCCTGAGTGCTGATCAGGGCTACCCTGTATAAACATAAATAAATAAAAAATAAATAAATAAATAAATAAATAAATAAATAAATAAATAAATAAATAAATAAATAAATAAATAAATAAATAAATAAATTAATACATGGAGTGACACTCAGTGGCTCCTTGACCTTTGTCTCGAACAGATCTCAGATTTTATGACTGCTTATGCGAAAATATGAAAACCGTTGAAAAGAGATGCTATAAAAACCAAAAGTTGGTAATACTTCAAGCCTAGTGATAACGCAAAAGTGTAGTACAAAGTTTGAAAAATACTACAGTTTGAAGGTAACGTAGGGCATAAGCTAAAGAGTGAGCTGAAAATTTCAAATTAAATATTTTGACATGTCAAAACACGGATATTGATGATATTCGTGATAAATTTATTTTGCAAAAGGAGGTCTTTCAATAACTGCCGAAATTGAAATGTGGGAACACCTGTGGAAAGGATGGCATTGGATTCCATTGTTTTTCTGGCATGAAATTAAGGATCTGAGGTACTGGATACAAGTGTTAAGAGACAAAGAAGGATAAGTTTCATATTTCTGTCTCAGATAAATAGATAAGTGAAATAAGGGATAACTTTACCAACAGAATACTAAATCAGAGAAAACAACAACAAAACCACCAGATCCTGCTTTGACAAATTCAGAAGTTGTTCAGTGCCTAAAAAAAATGCATGATAAATGTTTTTGCACCTCCTCTCCTGATAACACATCCAATAACATTATCACCATATGCAGACAGTTTATTATAAGGTTCTCACTGACGAATTAGACCTGTTGACCAACTCAAGTTCTCCTACATGTGAAAATGCAAATCAATCATTAAGTATTATTTTAAACATATATCTACCATTTTATGTTCATCTGGCCTTATATTTTCTGATGTATATGGCCATTTACTCACTTCCAAAATCATTATAAGTTCTGATTCATAGCAGGCTCGAAATTTTGCTCCACAAAAAAACTGTCAGTTTTGTTGCCTGGAGGCTTGAAGAAAGTACAGGAATTTTGGTTGAATTGCTGTGGTCAGTAAATCTTCTGGTATTAACAGGTTTGGGATTTTATCTGATTCGAAGATCCTGTCGGAGCACTAAATGGTACTAATAATCATGTACCCTTTAAACAGATTTCACCTCGGGATTTCTCCACTTTAGATACAACTATTCCTTATCCCAATTTGAAACAATGTAACAAGCCTTACATATATAAAACATTCAAAAATTAAACTTACATACCATGATCATATCTTATAAAGGTATTGTGGCAATGATATGATTTGATTTGATTTTTTTTATTCAGGCAATTATCATAAAATATAAATACATAGAGTAAAATATCTTATAAAAGGAACTTAGAGTTAAACAAAAAACAGGTGAATCTGCCAAGCTTTCATGAAATGATGACTACCTGGGATATATACACAATAAAGCCGTTAAGACTATTTCCATTGTAGTCCCTGGCAGTCCCAAGACTGGGTGGCTCGGAATAGCGAGTTTGGATGAACCAACAAACTATGAATATTACAGATATGCTTATTTTAATATAATTAAATGTAAATTAAAACTTATTGCATTCTCTGGATAGCATGATATTTGTTAGATGTTACTAAACTGCAGGTTTAAAGGTAAGGATCGAGTCCTTGGATTTAATTTCTGAGGGCAATCGATTCCACAGTTTTATAGAAGAATATAGGAAGGATTTCAGTCCAGGCCCCGCAACTCCTGGGACCACCAGGGAATCCATGCTTGAGCGAGTAAAATGGTTGTGAACGTCACCGGTGCGGACCATATTTTCTTTCATGTAATCTGGACAGGTGCCCCTCATTATTTTAAACATGTGTGTCAGTTTGTTTTGTTCGACTCTGCTAGAAAAATCCAGCCATCCTAAATCGGAAATTTGTTCAGCACCAATAAGGGTTCTTGCCTGCCATTTATTAATAAAACGGATCATTTTGTTTTGACAAACCTGGAATTTCTGTTTTGTTTTCAAGGTCACAGTGCTGTGCCAAGCCGCACACGCGTAGTCAAAGTGAGGTTGGATTAGCGCAGAGCAAAGAAGCTTCCTTGTTCTTGTGCTCAGCCCCAATCCTTGCCTATACAAAAATTTGAGTTTAGAGTCGATTTTATCCAAAACTGATTCTGCATGAAGTTCTCCAGAAACATTCTGGTCCAGCATCATTCCCAGATATTTGACCTTAGAGGATGATTTTATTTCGTGATTATTTCATGTGATTTTGAGAGACGAATTTTTCTTAATTTTAGGTTTTGTGCCGAACAATATTGATTCCGTTTTGCCCAAATGAAGAGATAGCTTTTTATCGATCAACCATTGGTTTAGTGAGTGAAGTTCAGAAGAAAGAGTATGTTCTATTTCGTGAATGGATTTGGCAGTGACCAGTAAGGCTGAGTCATCTGCGTAAAGAAGAAGTTTGCAGTTGACAGCCATGGGCATGTCATTGACATATATTAAGAATAATGGTGGCCCGAGTAAGGAACCTTGTGGCACGCCACAAGTGACTGTATTTGCTTCAAAAGTAGCACTCTTGTAATAAACAACCTGTGAGTGACCATATAAATAGGATTGAAACCAAGCAACTGATGCAGAGTCCAAGCCGATTGATTTAAGCTTTCGACAAATTAACCATAGTTTACTGTGCCAAAAGCTTTCTGGAGGTCAAGCAGGACCATCCCTGTGTAAAGGCCTTTGTCCATATTCATTCTTATATAATCCGTCAAATGAATAAGACAGGATTCTGTTGAATAGTTGCGTCTGAAGCCAGACTGCAAACCATACAGAATATTGGACTTGGACTGATATGTCTCTAGTTGAGAATAAACAATCTTTTCCAGAATTTTTGAGAAGATGCACAATATTGAAACAGGTCTATAATTACCTGGATCATTGGGACTATGTTTCTTGTGTAAGGGAATAAGTTTAGCTGACTTCAGTTCATTCGGTACAGAGCCCGTTGAAAGGGACAGATTGGCGATGTGTGAAAGGGGTTGAGTAGGTATGAAGGTCAGGTCGCCGTTGAATGTAATCAGTTTGTTGAGTGGTTAAAACTTTTGATTGGTGACATATATCTCAATTTTGGGGATTCCATTTCTAGACAGACAATTGGTATTCCCATGGGTACCAAATGTGCACCTTATTGAGTCAATTTATATGTATATATACATATATATGCGTGTGAGTATAAGTTTCTTATAAAGCTGTCAAAAGAGACAAAATTTCATTACAAATGTTTTACATTGAAATTGGTATACATTGATGTGTAAAAATGAAAATTTATTATATAAATATCCAGTGGATATGAGATGTTATTGAAATGATGTAGTAAATATGTACATAAAAACTTAGCAATTGTAACCAACATTTGATACAATGTGTGTATGAGGCAAGATATTTCTTAAACGTGAGAGTGGCTGGCATCAAATAGATTGAAGCTACTACTAACTGTTCTTGGTGCCTGTTTCAAGTACGAGAAGGATGTTTTCCTTAATACTTCATTTCGTATCCGTTGACTGCTATATGAAATATCATTAAGTGTAGCCTTGAATATGTGTCTTGTGACCTGGCTTGTTTGATGGCTAAAAGGTTTTTATAATGGATAGTTCTTGTTTATTTGGATTTTTTGGGGTGCAATGTCTCGAACAATGTTGAAAACTGGTGTCCGGTTCTGTTTTTCATGAGGTGTACATTGTCAATTTGAGAATTTTATCCTCATTAGATGTTTAATGAATAATGTGTCGCTTGATGCTTATTTATGTCTTCTTTGTATATCTGGTGATGTTCATATTAATGGACTTGTCAAGATTTGGACGGTTTTCGGCTTGGACTGACTTTTCCGACTATGGTATTGACAATGAATGGTCTCACCACTAACACGTCCCACACTCTGGCCAATAGAGACAGGCAAACGTGCTCCACTGCGAGAAAGCCTCTTCTTAGCAAATTGACTAAACATATACCACACTCCCCCGGCTTCTCAATTATAGAACAGTTGCATAAGGAATTATGTTAAGCAATGTGCATTCTTTTTCACCATTTTTGTGTGTATGATAACGTCAACAGTACTGAGTAATACATTTACATGTATGTACCACAATTATGTCTGTCTCCGACAAGAAACAATAGGACATGTGTTGCTGCAGCTGTTACTATGTATATGACAGTACACCTCCGTTTCGACAAAATATGGTGCTGTAACTTCAAACATATTTCTCCATCCGGAATTACAAGGCCTGTGAGCATTCCAATTGGTGGTTAGTTTTGTATGTATCCTTACCGTAAAATTTAGATAATGTTTTACACTCTTCTGTATAACATAAGGATTTGCTGCTTTGGTACCTCTCTGTAGTAGCTAATGTATAGGAAAGGTTTTATGTGGCAATAGAGTGTCCAGAGGTGGATTTTAAGCATATGTGTATATTCTAGTGCAGATGGTTTAGTAGAATAGATCACTATATATTGCTGACATGTATATCTGACCTGACCTGTACATGTATATAAGTCAATAAATTTATCGGTCTATTTATGTATATTTGTCTCTTGTCTCCTGAAAGTACCGATTGTTTGTCGCCTACTGAAATACCGTTTTTGTGTTGCTACATTTCAATGTTTCTGACAGCTTTTCAATGCAGATAACATCTGTTTTTCCAACAATTGTCTCTTGATCTCTTTACAGCATGCAGCAAGATTTTGGAAGCACTTGTTGCAGGATATCATTCCTTTAAGAAGTTCAAATTGGGATAATCATACCCCTTACAGTAATTTTCTAATGCCCGCTTTACAACACAGATATACTGGTTTGTCATGCAGAAAACTTTCTTTCAAGTGCGAGTTTGCAAGTATTTTCCATAAAAAGGGGAGTGTTCCAGGTACCACCTTTCTTCCTTTGGATACGAGGAAAGACGGTGGGTTAATTTACAATCCCAACAAAGTTGAAAGGAGCAAGGGAAGGTGACATATCAACCATCAGCGGTGATTTGTTATATTTCCCCATCCCAGCTGAAAGCATCAACAGATGGGTTAATGTGCAAATATGCGCCTACATGTGCTTATGCTAAACTATTGACGGTACAGTATGATAGAAATCTCCCTTTTTCCAACTTAAACAAATCGATATCCACAGCATATGAAGAGTTACACCAGTGTATGTGATCATCGGTATACATTAGTCTATTTATTCTTGTCATTACGTATCAATTATTTAGGTCATGTGGACACATTGTCTTTTCCTAGTAGTAACTGTGAACATCAAAGCAATGGAATTCATGCTTTCTGTGTATATATGAGAACTGAGCACATTATTGATACAAATTTACAAACCTTAATACAAACAAAACAAAAAACATTGTTTCCATGCATCACATTTACAATTTTGGTTCATAATACAACTTTAAGGGTAAGTGAAACGTATTGATCTCTATTCTTTGTACTACTAGTTGAGACAAAGATAGCATTTGGTTAAAAGCAGAGTTTGGATGCAACGCATGGAATCTTTCGCATGTTGTATCGAAAGCTTGCAACAGAAAAACTATCCCAGCTAATGACATTTTACTTTATACAGTCAAAAAATTACCAAAGGCGGCACGTGTGTTCTCAAAATAAAAACTACAATAATTGAACTACAAATTTCATACGCAAATCTCAGAAGTGAGTAGCGTAAATGATTATATTCTGCGTTGCTGTCTGTTTCCCAAGACATCATTAAATGGAACAAAGTTGGGTTTTTTTCAAAAACCGCGTGTGACCAGCAGATGGCTCTGAACAGGGAACTGTGAGATGAATAACAAAACTGCAGGACGACTGCTCGTTAAAGATGGTTTGTCTTTTTTTACATAAAAAAAATGCCAAAATAGTTTTCCGAATGTGTAGAATATCCGCGTTCAAAATGAATGCTTTACAAACATGACCGTAACCTAGAGAATGTGCAATTTTGGTCAAATATACGACAGATTTTAAAATATGAACTGTATATCTTGGGAGAATATATTTTCAGAACATATATTTTTGTGCTGAGCGAGTCGTCTACCAAATGACAACATATAACTGTTAGAAATAAACTGTTAAAAGGTATCACTTCTCTGTTGTGAGTCGTTACAAGTCAACTTGGGAATTAAATTAAAGTAATGACCATTTATAGTTATACTGTGTCCTGCTTTTATTCCACCCTTTGCTCTTGCCGCACAAGACACAATGTGTGACATATGTGGCGGGTGAATATCGTGATAACCATCTCAGCTGGAGAGGAAAGGGGCTCTACCAATATTTACCATGCCCGCTCATACGGCATCTGATATATTCTATTCAACTCAGCGTATGTCAATTCAGCCCCTGAAATCATTTTCATCATCATGCGGGTTGTTCTTTACCACCAATTACTGTCCGTTCATTTACCCGAGAACAGGGGTGGGTATGAGGACTGTGACTGGTATAACTCACCCCTATAGAATGTAAACCTGCAATATACGCCCAGCTTTGGAGGGGAGTCTGTTTTATATTTTTTCACATCTTTACATGCCAAGTTTAAAGCTTAGTAGCGTGTCTTTAACGCCTGCACTACGTAAAACCGATGTTCTTTTACCTTTGTGCTTGTCTTTTTCCATATTTTTAGGTCACTCTACCGCAAATACGATGAAAGCCTGGAACATGAGCTCGTTCAGTGCTCATTATTTGGATATTGATCTTCTGTTAAAGGACTTCATCACTAGGGTACAGTAGTTTTCTCAATAACCGAAATCCTAAGAAGAAAAATTTGAGGTAACATACCATATATTAAAGTACATACCAGCATTGTGCTGCTTGTTTTTGGCTTAGAAACAGCATTGTGAAGAACAAAGGCCCATATGGCATCACTTTGGGGCCTGTCTTGTTCCCAGTTAAGCTCTTTTGAAGCCTTATAACCTCTATTGTTTGAGTATTCATCCTAGATGGTCTTGAAAACACAACCAATGGAGTTTTGTCTTTGTGTTTATGTCCATACACTTGAGGCACACAACAGTAACCAAAATCACAATTATGAAAATCAGATAATATTTTGCGTACTATACGGGGAACTTTTAAAAATTTTATTAAAACCATAAAAACAGACAGCTACTGTACATGAAAAATCATAAGTGTTACCTCATCACGTCCTCCTCCGGTTTCAAAGTTGGAATTTGTCAATTGTGAACAACAGAAAAAAAAAACGGATCTGAGGGCTTTAATATTCGGTGTCCAGGACGTATGTAGAACTACGCCTGATTGGAAACATCACCCTCGCTAGCCGTATTTACTTTTGAAAGTTCCAACTCTAAGCAGTCAAGGCACCACATATCTTACAGCTCTACACATTGAATACTTTCCATGTACCTTTTATGAAATGACGTTGTATCATTTCCAAAACGTAGCTTTTGCAGCACGGACACGTGCAGCTACATTAACGTTGTATTATTAAACATATCAGGCTACCATATTGACATACCGAGATAAAACTTGTCAGCCTATTTTGCAACACGCTTGTTGCAAGCCGATATATACATATAACATGTACCTATGTGGGTTATGTTTATGAGGCTTGTGCATTTGTAAATCATGGATTACAAAAAACAGTGACATGTTTCGACGTCAAGAAAATCCAAGCGTTCATTCATGTCGGAGAAAGATACATAATCCGGATCACTAAAAAGGCCTGTAACATTCTGTTGGATCGCTTTATATCTGCAGAGGAAACGTATGTGGGAGCACATAGCAACAACACTGACGAAAATGGCCACCACAATGATCAGGAACAGCAAAGCACAATTAAATGCTGTGAACAATTCCGACTGTTCAACATGAATTCTTTGACCTTCAGCCCATATATTCAAGAGAACAATGGAGCGGTCGTACCATTCATTTATAGTTCGCGTGCAAAGTGTCTATTTCCAACCTTTTGATCTGAATGCTCAAAATAAACCTGAAATGAGCTTAACTTCAATGTGTTTGATCAAGGAAGCTTTGACTGAGACTTTGGGCGGTGCCTAAAAGTCTGGGTATTTGTTATCGATGTGCACCCATTATCACGCGCCGGTTTCGTTATGACAGAAGACATTCATGTATGAAGTCTTCAGGGCCTGAAAAGTTGATGATTCATTTGGTTGAAGATCCAATATACCACGGAGTAAGTGTTTGTTGGGTTGCATTATGCACGGCAATGTTAGCGAAGATGGTTGAATCTAAGTCACATCTGAGACAAATAATCATTTGCAAGGTAAAATATTACACTGGCACATGGAAGAATCTGATGGTGATCAACATATGGCAATTTGTATCCAGTGGGCATTTTCGGCACAACTCAGCATGCAGGATTGAACAAAAAACAATACCAGCCTCCTTGTTAAGACTGAAAATAAGATTAGTGTTGCCCCTGGAACACCCAATAGATGACAGCAATTACGAACATTCTTATTTAAACATATTTGCCAACATTTTCTGGAAATTAGGATCATGTCAGGGTTTCATCATTAATAAATCTGGTGACGTTTCAATGGGGCGGTCATTGCTCAAGTAGAAATGTGTAAACTGATTTTAAGTGTCTCTTAAGCACTGGAATATAATTTCGAATGTTAACAAGCCAATGATTTAATTGAAATGTAACGTTGCTACAACATTCATACCATTTATAATCACTTAACATGTGGATACACGGGACCCCATTGGTAACTAACCTAAGTTACCAATATTTTCTTAATCCGGTCGGAAGGGACTAAAAGTATTGTATGTTCTAAGAGCTACCGCACCACACAGTATTATAGCATTACAGGCTCACTGTATGTCAGGACTGACATTCTCATAGCATAACACAAATTTTCATTCTTTCACACACGTTCTCAGTCAAATGCTGTTTCAGACAAACTATAAAAAGTTTAGAAGCATCTAAATTCAGCAAAGCTGCTTTGAAGGTAATGAAAAATCCCCATGCATGCGTATAAGTTAAACTCTCTACTATAATACAGGTGTGAAATGCCCATCTTTTGTATAAAAAACAGTCCTCCTCAAACACACTGTCCGTGGCGTTTGGGCTAATCCAAAAATAGTCACATAAATCAGAGCTTCTTGTGCTACAAGCTGACGCGGATAGCCATTCCGCAAGATACGCCTGATTCTTGCTCTCATTAGCACAATTCCACAAGTAATTCTGGCCATTTATCCACATAGAATCTCAGACTTCTACAAAGACAAACCTCATGATCTGTCACAACCAGCTACTACTTTTGATCAAATATATCTACAAATTTTGCTGTAAATATCCTGAGATGGTTACAAAGTTTGGCTTCAATAATTTTAGAGATTTTAGACTTGCCTGTTTTGCTACTTAATTTTATCTTTTTGCATCATTCTGTTTTAATGTTCACCTTTTCGACATTTTAGGCTAGCTTGTTTTCTGTTAGGTCAAACCCCCTGGGGCTATAGGTAGCAAGCAGCTACTGACGACAGTTACAAGCTTGCCTAATTGTACTTGATATCTGGTTAAGAAATATTATATTTTCATTGCATTCTCTTGACTTAAATACAAATGACTTTCATTCTTTTCTGACTTACCCTATAATTCTGCTGTTAATATCCAAAGATTATTAGAAAGTTTGGCTGCAATAATTTACAGCTTTAAGACTTGTCTGCTTTGCTACTTAACTTTATCTTTTGGCATCATTCTGTTTTAATGTTCATGTTTCACACAGTTTAGCTTAGCTTGTTTTCTGTTCGGTCAAACCCCCAGGGGCTATAGTTAGCAAGCAGCTACTGACGACAGTTACAAGCTTGCCTTATTGCACTTAAAATCCTGTTAAGAAAAATTTTGGCATAAATTCTGATGAGTTTCATTCTTTTCTGACATGCCTTAATGCACATTTACTCAATATTAAAAAATTACTCAAAATTGACAGTATTTTCTCAAATGTCACAAACATGACACATTACGTTGGTACATTGAGTCAGGGTTGGCAGTGAAATAGAACTTGCCTAATTGCACTTAAAATCCTGTTAAGAAAAATTTTGGCATAAATTCTGATGACTTTCATTCTTTTCTGACATGCCTTAATGCACATTTACTCAATATTAAAAAAATACTCAAAATCTACAGTATTTTCTCAAATGTCACAAACATGACACATTACGTTGGTACATTGAGTCAGGGTTGGCAGTGAAATAGAACTTAAGTGTTTGAGGAGTAGGTGTCATAATGGAGTTTGTTTTACATTTCTGGTGCAGGATGTACATTGTTGCAGTCCTGGTTAGGATTTCCCGTGGTTTGTACAGGCAACTGTTCATGCTATAATCACTGGGACTAAATATAATGCCCCAGCTTGTTTCCACTTCAGCTATGCACTGGCGGGTGGTTTAATTGCGATAAGCTGTCCAGCTAGAAAGGGTATATATTGGTTCAGGGGTAAGTTGTTCTTATCTGAACCTGTACTATACAAATTTAGTAATTATGGTTTGTTTGACAGGTATTCTTCTTTCATAATGAAGTCTGCATTTATAAGCAAAATTTCACGTATATAGCGAATTCATCATTTGCCACGTTCATATTTATTCATTATTATGTGGGTTGTCTTTGCTGAATATTTAGCTTAGACAAGGAGCCGCTACACGGAGAGACATGTACGGGTAAAACTGCAGGGCACGAAAACTTTTTTAAAAAGCACTCGTCGACAGGACAAGTGAGTTTTAAAGTCCATATGCAAAATCCACTTGTCCGAATATAACCTGGTGCAACAAACATAGTAATAATTTTTTTCATCAATCCATACATAAAGGCCTGGACAAACCATTTACCCTAATTTGGTACTTATTGTCGCTTGCAAATCGGCAAAAATCTGTCAATTTTTACCATGATTCTAGCTATGACTGTAAACAGTTAAACTGGCAAAATATTAAAAATACAAATTTAAAAGTAAACTATATGCACCGGGTGATTCACGATGAAAAATACTGTGTAATTTCTGGAAGTCACTGTTCCAGGTAAATTTAGTACAGATTAATAGTTGTATTGGTTTTAGCATCGTCTTTCTTGTTGCCGCTGATGGGATGCACATTGACGCCATCGTTTGCGTACTACCATGAATACTATCCGTACATCGTTGTCAATTTGTGTATACAGTATCGGCAAGTTCCTATCAATAAATGGTGTTCTTAATTCAAATTCAAACGAAGAATTTCAAATAAAAAAATCCGTCTCCTTGTAATGCACATCGAGCGTGCGGTCACCATCTTTCCTACCACTGTATACAAACAGCTGCATTGGCCATGTGGTCTGACAAACAACACATCACTTGATTGGTCAATTGAGTCACATGCAAAAATGAGCCAATCACGGCTCGTGTTACAGTGTGTTCATCATGGCTTCCACCCTGTGAACGTGTGTGAACCTTCTGAAATTTACGGAAGAACACCCCAACGGGAAGCTTTTTTTTTTTGTATTGCAGCATGCGAAAATAAAAGATTCCAATGTTTATAGCAACAATTATTTGGAATCACAGGCAAATACGCAAAGCCAAAGGTAGGGGGACAGAGAAAAATGCCGAATGTGTGACAGATCAGTCAGCATGATGCTCAGTTCATCGTAGATTACTCCACGCGGTCAATTGCGAGTGACTGGCAGATGTGTGTTTTGTTTGGCCGGGAAGTCAACTCGCGGCACCTTTACATGATCTTTCCAACACTTTTAGAACCTACTGATAAATGGCCTTTGATGCTAATTTGCTCAAGAATTCGCCATGCAAGTTTTATTATTTTTTTTATGTTACTTTGTCATCGTTCGGGCAGATTACACTGCCGGTGAGGTACTGTATCTGTGACCTTGCTCCGAAAATGGGCGAAAGCCAATACGCCCCAATGCATTACTGCTGGTGCCTTTGATCTCGTAGTTGTATGCACGCAACGGTCAAAATACCTGCTTGTTTTGACAGAAATCAAGTAGGTAGTCAAGTCCTGTTGAATACAACTGCTGACCATGTAATTGTTTAAACCCGGATTGTTTACTTTTGGCCACGGGATTATCATTACCTATTGCGCATTGGCGTCCCCACGCACATGCCTGCATTGGTGTGTATGTTCTGTTCACACGGACCGCAGTAATCGCCAGCATATGTAGAGTCGCGAAGGCTCTGACTGCTCATCATCAATGTTGCCGTGTATGCAAACAGACGTAATTTCAGTCCGATTAAAAAAAAAATGGCTTGTCCGCAGGACAAGTTGAATTTGAAAGTCACTTGTCCGAGAAGAGCTTTAGCTTGTCCCGGAACGTCGGATCATAGGAATATTGGAGCCTTGCAACCTGGCATTTAATAACTCAATTCAGTTTTTCTTAAACATCGTGTCCAATTCAGGGAAGTAGCCAAGCACACCAGACAGTCCAGCGCGTCACGCATGATATTTTACTGGTAATACAACATTTTCGTTAACAAGTTTACCTGGATCCAAGATTCGCGACCGGAATCCTTTCTATATTCTCATGTAGCCAAATTTGTAATTGTTTTCTTTAATTGTTGTGAGAAAACAGGTTGACCATCTATCTCGTATCTATTAAAGCAACCTTTTCGCAGTACCTAAGACTAACGCTATCAAAATCTAGCATAGTACTTTCCTGGCAATTGCTCATACTTTCGGCACCAATGTTTTTCACCCCTGTGATCCCAGAGAAACTCCAATTTCGCCAGCCACATTTCAATTCAAACAGCTTTCCTTCAACCATTTCTTCGTGAAATTTATTATCGTAATAGATTATGTCTACCCCAACTTTGAGCTCATTTTAAACAAAAATGAACAACACATTTGTGAATAAAGCAAACAATTTCTTCTTTTTTTTGGGCACACATATTTCAAGCTCGACTGAGCACTGGATCTTGTCCATTTAGATGATTATTTGTTCAGACGTAACATTGTTGATAATGGCATATGTTCTTTTGAGCGCAAAAAAAAAGAGACTAAACAGCCCTTGATTGTCCACCGTCAAATTTCTGCGAAGAAAGTTATTGTCAGGTTTACCAGGGACGTGCCATACACGTCCCTGGGTTTAGCAATAAACTTAAACATTGCCACTGACTTATTTTTGTTTGGCAACTAAAAGTATGCGTTTACCACTGACAAAGGTAATATTTGAATACGTTAGACAATTATACGTTTATTGTCAACAAAGGCATACTTAAATCAGTTTGATAATTCATCATCGTGACCAAATTCAGCTATTTAACTTGTACAACATTGCCCTGCCGAAACTGCTTCGCTTTATGTAAATTTAAAAGGCGCGTGTATATGGGTCATTCTACAAGAAATGGCCTGTTCGTGTCCTTGCATCCTATATCGTCTGTTTGATGACGCAAACTTAACAAATATTGCCTATGCTGATAGCTTGTAAATAATTCTATGTACTTTCTTTCAATACCACATTGATTCCTGTTAGCTTTATATATTCGATTTACACTGTTTTACAAATCGTTGTCTGGCAAAGATTTTTCATGGGCTGAGACTCTATGACTGCAGTATATTTACAAACAGATATAAAATGATGGAGCTGAAAATTCCATGTGCTGTGCCGCTGGGAAAAGTATATTTATAAACGGGAACATGTGTCACTAAACGACATGTATATATTGGCCTAATCGCCTTCACGATTTAAAATAAATACAGCAGCATATGACTTTGGGCTGTTTGGAGTGTATTGTTTACCCAGTGTATTTAATTAGTGTAGGCCTAATTAACCCCCCTACCGAAGTCAAGTACAATGTTTACAAGTCTGCTAGTCATTTAGGCCTACCACGAACCTCCTAGTGTGGCACTGTATATGTGGCTAAATGCCATGATATTTCTATGAATCAATTTATTCATGGGTAAACCCCAAATTCAGCCTACTGAATTTAAATTTAATGTTTTATGCACTAGTAATATAAATAAGTAGTCCTGACATGTTATGGAGACCAAAAAATTTCAATGGTGATTTCCGGGGCATATTTTTTCCTCACCTTCTTAAAATAATCACTTGCTTTGAAGGGTGGCAAGAGCTATTTTCCGAAAGTAATGGTGAAGAAAAAGCCTGAATATTTGCGAAATAAAAGATTTGATCAGATGATTAAATATAAAAGTGTAAACAATATACTATAAAGAACAAAATGACTCTAGAATGGATGGTTTCAATCTCTGTAAAGTGTAAAATGGCTTTGAAGTTCGCTACGAACTGTAAAATTTGACCTGCAAAACATTAAATTGCAATGTATGAAATGGTTTTTTGGTTAGTTGTAGTTTGATTTCAATGGATTACGATGAGGGATTTTTAAGTGCCACAACTTAGCCTATTCCGAGCCTAAGCATTGTGGTATACTGTCAAAACTGAAGCAGATGATTGATTTTTTTTTGAAGAACTACACTCGTCTGGACACGTTTAGCAGGTTTCACCCTTGTGTACCCATCTCATGTTTCTTTTCTTTTTTCGTCTTTTGCAATGTTCTTATTTTCAACACTCGGAGGGCAGTTTCTTTGTGCACTTTTGCTCTTCAGTCAAAATATGTGTTTCCTAAATTTATCTGTCAAAATTGCGATCGTAAATCTCAAAATTTGAATGAGTACTATATGTAAAATATATAAAAGGGACAGAACCTATCATAATTGTTCTCATTGTTGTTTGAACTTTTCCCTTGGAAATAAAACGTGTTAAGTTAAACCATTTAAATTCAATTCAAATTTACTGCGTAAGCTTAACAATTTTGTTTAGAGACATTATGGCTGTGAGTTATTATTTATTCTGCATTCCATTCTCTTTGGGCATAAAATATGTTTTAATGACACTATTAAATTCGAAGTTCACTGAATGTACTTAGAAATATATAGGGGGAACTGGCTGCAGGATTTACACTTTTAGCATGTCCGAGCAGATTGGGTACTTCTTAAGTGAACTACAGAAACGTATGCAGATTAAGAAATTCATCGGGAGACTAAAAATTGGAAGTTGACAGGGCAAATTAAACTATTTACTCAAACTACATATTTCGATGGGTGCAAAAGCATAGAGGGAGCTATATCCGTACTTTGTCGATCTCCATGTCATCGAGATCGGACAGTACACCGGTGTTCCCACGAAATTCATCGGGCCACGCTTTTGCGCAGAATTCATCAACCTCGAAAATAAGTCACGGTATTAGTTCAGTTTGCCATGTGTCTTTTGCCAACATTTTTCAAGAGTGATTGGATTTATGCCCAACAACTAAACCCTATTAGCAAAACAGCTGACCAGTTAGCATCTATCTGTTGTGCTGGTTAAAGCATGTCTGCAAAACAGTTAGGCGAATATTCATGCACTAAAGCCTATTACCAAAACAGCTGGACAGGTAGATGTTGTGACCAAATTATATTGTCACAACAGCCTGGCAAATTCAGCGCAGTCAAACGCTTTAGCCGCAACATCTGGGCAAATAAAGCATAGTCAATTCTGATTGATAAACAGCCGGGCAAACAAAGTATGCTAGAGCCTTATCGGTCAAATAAAGCATGGTTCAACTTTGTTGGCAACACATCTGGGCAAGTAAGCACGAATAAAGCCCACTGGCCCAACAGCTGGGCGAATGAAGCACTGTTGAATATGATTTGTTCACATCTGGGCAAATTTGCATAGCCGAACACTATCTCCATAACAGTTGCATGAACAGACACAGTTTTTTTAAAAAGGTTAAGGCTCTATGCCTAAATTGTTTTTAAAATAACAATCTATTTTAATAATCTATTTCAGGGAATGATGTAGTCTTTTATTGTTTTCAGTTGCAGCTAAATGCAACTACACCATTTTGCATATGTCCCCTATAAACTCCTCAGCTTTAGGAACATGTATGTTTTATGAAATTTCATAATGTAATTCAGCATATGCAATCTTAAATTTAAAAAATCTCTAAGTGCAAAGCACTCTGCTGGCATCTCCGGCCACAACCAGGTTGTTGCCATCCTACAAGATTCCTCCATGGAAAACTTACCCTGTGGCTCGGTTTTGAGCGGAGAGGTTGAATGATAATAAGCACAATGTTATTTTTACACGGGGATTCTATATAAACTGCAATTCAGCTGGATCTCCTCGCATAAAAGAGGATTTCCTCACGCATGTTCATTGACAATGCAAAAGAATTTGAATGGTAGCCGGAAACCCGGAAAACACGGTTACAAGTAGAACAAAACATGGACGTGCAACGTTAACCAGTTGAGTACAATTTATACTAAAGATAATGCCGATGTAGATCGATCAGTTTATTATATTAGAATTCATAATTCGTTACCTTGCCGAACATGTAAACAGCTATACATCCACAGGTAACGGTCACGTCATACCATGGAGTCTAGTTTATTCCTCCATGGTCATACCGAGCTGTCACAGTTACGTCGACAAAGAGGATATGAGCCGAATGACTCAGTGAGCCCATTCCCCGTACCAAGTTAAGTTATTATTGTATGCCTGGGCCCAGACATTCGAGAGGATAACATTTTCTGCCGTTTGTTGTCCTCTCGAATGATCTGGTCACGCAGATGAGGGGTGGAGGGGTGGCTGAATCGGTACGGTGTGCGCAGTGCACTTTTGGCGCAGATTTGAATGGTTATACTATAGAAATAATATTTATAGGTAAAATTGTCAGAAAAAAATCACAACGCCGCTTGTCAGATAAATTAAGGTGCGGGGTACTGCAGACGTGCGCCTATGCAATTTCATAGCAATTGTTCGAACGCTTTCGCAGAAGACTTTTTCACATTTTACCAACGATTTTATTTTTTAAAAACTCATACAAATTAAAAAAAAACAATGAAACATGACTATTTGAAAACACTCAATAGAGGGATACTCAGTGTACATTCCCATCAAGTTTCAAATGGATCTGGATGACCCTTTTGGAGTAGTAGTCAAAAACTGTGTATTACTGTTACAATCCCCATTGACTGGCAGTTTAACCAACAGGAATGCATGCGTCAACCGACCAGTGCCGAATAAAAAGAAAGAAAGAAAGAAAGAAAGAAAGAAAGAAAGAAAGAAAGAAAGAAAGAAAGAAAGAAAGAAAGAAAGAAAGAAAGAAAGAAAGAAAGAAAGAAAGAAAGAAAGAAAGAAAGAAAGAAAAGAGAAAGAAAAGACGTTAAAGCAGTCAAGAGTAGGTTCATACGCAAAATTTCATAAAAATTAGCAAAGACTCGAGCGCCAATTCTTTAACAAATTCAGGTCTAGGGGTCGCTAAAATTATTCCTGAGGAATTTCGGAGAAATCGTCACAGCAGTTTTCTTTCAAAAATTGAACAAAAAATACCAAGAAAATTGAAAATCACCAGAGCATGACCATTCGAACAAGGTTGGTGGAGACCTACATTAAATAGATCCCCGCCAAGTTTGAAAAGAGTCCAGTTATTGTTTTAGGAGAATCAAAAATGGACGCCAGCGACGACGATGGACGAGTAACTATCCTAAAAGCTAACTAGTTAACTGAGCTAAAAGTTTGCAATCAATTGTGATACTGAGGCAATTTGAAATGAGCTGCGACAACATATAGCATCAGCATACTATGCTTGTTTTAAACATATGTAGCTACAACATGCAAATATAAAAAGTGTCACTTGATTCCGTTGCTAATAAAATTCATTTCAAGCCAGATGGTTACTTAAAAGTTCGATAGTAAATAGCTCGAGACGTTCTGTGTTGAGAGCACTTTTTAACTTTTTATTCGGTTTTTTTTTTTTTTTTTTTTTTTGACACGTCCTCGCTTGTGGTCAAAAGTGCTTAAAATGGGAAGGCTCCCTTTCTTTCTTCCTTCAATTTTTTTTTTTTCAAGATTTTAAAAACTTTGATTGAAATAAATACAATTGGGAAAACAGCTTCTATAATGAACCTTTTATACCTGCTAACGGGGGGAACCATGGACAAGACGCCGGCATCGACTGACAAGCTAACCGCTAACAAACACATCTCAGCATTGGGAGTGCCAGAGAGTGGTTCGGCCGGAAGGGCAGAGTAAAGAGTATGGATTTACATTCCGGCTGATTTCTGTACTACGCGGTTAATAACATGAGCAATTGTTCAGTTGACCAGCAAGGCACGAACAGTATGGGGATCACGAACCGGAACTGAAACCTTACGCAGGGACCTCTCTCTCTCTCTCTCTCTCTCTCTCTCTTCTCTCTCTCTCTCTCTCTCTCTCTCTCTCTCTCTCTCTCTCTGTCCGTATTATGACTTCTATAATCGAAATTTATGACAATTCGTCAATAGACCAATCTAAAAATGAGACATTTATAAAGTTTAGTTCCAAGTTACGTTCTGAAAATGAAAGTGTAAAACAATGTGCCTTCTGCATGTGTCAAAACGATGTCAGCACATGAGCCGTGCTACGGCATATGAAAGGTATAGCAGTTACGATGTCCACAAAAAAGTATGCTGCAGCTAGAGTCCAACTGCGTATTTATTTAAAGACACAACAGAATTGTGGCACGAGAACACTGTAATTCACATCCGAAGATTGGGCTCACGTTTTGTCACTGAAAACTGGGATCTGGTCATTATGATGGTCAAGAATTCTGTTCCCTCGCGATGCCTGGTATACAGGCGTGCGTTCAGAGCATGCAGAGAAAGCGGACAGTTTCTTGAGCCTGATTGGATTGCGCGTTTGGGCTTGAGTAACATCAAATAAATGAAATTAGTGATAGTCAAGTCTAATAATGATAACGCAACATTTTTTTTCAATTTTCCTGTCAGGTAGTTACAATGATGACGACATTACAATTAATCATTGACTCCCTATGTGGTGACTGTCGACCACAAACACATACATACAGACAGACAGACAGACAGGCAAACAGACAGAGAGACAAACATACACACCTATAATACCATTTGGAAAATAAATGTTTTTACGAAACCTGTCAACAAAGCCCACAAAGGACATGCCATATTCGAGAATGGCTTTACATATGACATACATACACCCTGAATTATGATATCAAATGAATTTCAGTTACTTCGTGTTTGTTTTACAGGGATAGCGAGCTCGCTTAGGTGTCCACCAATCTATTATGGGCAGATATACAATTGTCAAATCTTTGCCTTATTTTTCAGTAAGCATAGTCAGAAGGATTTATAAGAATTATAATAAACGTGGAGATATTGATTTATCACTATTACCTTACCTTACTTTGGGGGAGATGAAAACCAGTGCTACATATTTCAAACATTCAAATGGAAGTACCAACACCTATGACAACAGAGACATATATAAAAAAAACTTTTGGATCTTGTCGGCGTGGCTTACTTTGAATTCGCCGCAAATGTAAACATTATGACTACAGTAGGGTGAGGTATACCCCACTTACACCCCACTGTCGGGTATAAACATGCGCCAGCACATGCGCAGAAATGGTGCCATTTATACCCCACTTCAGGTCTTGGACCAGTAACCTAGGCCTAATGCATTTACATGTTAAAATAGCGACATTCCCTCGCTTATTTCTCCTATTTGAAACGTAAAACTGCAACTTCCTTGGCATTCTGCTTCAAGTTTATACCGGTAGCAGCAAGTTAAAACCAAGAAAATGGGGGGTCATGTGATTAGATTTTTTTTTACAGGTGCGTTTGTGTACCTTACCTCCATGATTGACCGTTCCGCGCCAAATATGTCTCCAAAAATACACAAAGTTATCACATGATTTAAAATATTTCTAGAGTAGCAGTGCCTTTCTAAAACTCACAGTTGATAAGTATTTTCCTATCCAAAATGATGATGGGACTTAATTTGGGATGCCCTGCTCCTGTGATATTAACATCCAATAGACACAGCAACAGTATTCAGTACTCGATCAAAAGTTGTGGATCAGTTGACCCGACCTTGAGAGGTTACTGGTCCAAGACCTTCAAGGCAACTCTAACTTCAAGGCAACGCTATATCCGTCCGAATCTAATTGAAAAGAGTGTGATCGTATCCCCCCGTAAAAAAAACAAACAAACAGACAAACAAACAAACAAAAATGGAGGCCAAAGACATAAAGACTCTGCGAACTCACCACACCTATCTGCTGGCAAACATTCCGTTAGATCCAGTGCTGGCCTACCTGTACCAATGTGGTATATTATCCCAGCGACATCAAGAACTGATCTATCATGAAGCCACCCAAAGCAACAGAATAAGCAAGCTGCTGTTCATATTAGTCAAACGAGGACCGAACGCCTTTACCGAGCTATGTAACGCGTTGATGATAGCTGACAGAATGGACGTTGTTCATATGTTACAGGGCAGTACTCCCTATATGGCTAAAGTCCCGCGGTATAGATGGAAATACGTCTGGAATGATAACGGAGTTATCATAAACATGTCTCACTACTGGTTTGTATCTTTGGCAGACTGTAGAAAGATGGGTGAGAAGCAAAAACCGTCTGTAGAAACCTGCGACTGCGGGGCGGATCATCACGAACCGGTAATGGTCATTGAGGTGAAAGAAGATTGACATGTGCATTATAAATAGGACCTTTTCAGATAGAGGTTGTACATTCGTATGCCAACCGTTACAACGATGGGGTCTCTGTTTAGTACAGCAGGAACGACGGACCAAACCGTAAGAGAACACTGTCATAAATTGGACTTGTGGTCCTACTGTGTAAACACCGTGCACCACGAAGAAGACTGGCGTAAGCTGATAAACATCATGTTTGAAGACAATATATATCACCGGGGAAGATTAGAAGTAATAGACGTATATACTGCTGATGTCATCAATGCATTGAAGCGGGACGGACAAGCCCAAGCGGCCGAAAAGGTCTCCCGCGCCTACCAAGGATGGAAAATCTATACAGCAAAGAAGACAATTTCAGACAATATACAATGCTTTTCATGTCAACACAGAGAGGAAGCACTTAGTTTAGAAAAGGAAAACAGAGTATTGAGGAGAAAGTTGAAGAACAGTGAATACGTTCATACTCTGTGTAGTGTAGATAAACTAAAAATTGAGACGTTAAAAGAAGAAAACCAACTGTTAAAAAATCAACTGAACTGGTACGTCACACCTCACATACAGTACCTGAACAAGCCGACACGCTGGGCCATAAAACAACAGGAGACTTGCGAAAACGAAGCGGTAGAAACAGAGGTGTAGAAGAAGTGTTATATACCGATTAATATCGAAAAATAAAAGTATGAATAGTAGAACCATATATAGAGCATTATACAGGTACAATAGTAAAATTTATGTATAAAATAAACTCGAGTTTACTAAAATGTTGACAAGCAATATAAACGGTAAATGAGGACCAAAATTACAGCAAGCATATGATGAACGCCAGTTCTGGAAGCCAAAAAAAAAAAAAAAAGTGAAGGATAAGTTTTATTTAGAACTCTTTTTCCCCTTACAGCGACTGAAAGAATTGAGGGTAAGTCACTATGTAACAGTAACTAATAAAGCTTGATATCGTATTATACTCCATCGTCGTATTGTCATTATATTACTAGCCCTCTGAATAATGTCAAAAAACTATAGAAAAGATGTAAGACCTATACCCAATGGTATTGAACATAATCATGTCACATGATGTTATTGACATGTGTGGGTTGATATATATTACCACGTCACAATATGCGAGCGAATGAATGAGTGAGTTAAAAACATGACAACAGAAAACGATTTTGAGTCTATGGTCAAATATATCCATCAACAACTGAACATATTGTCCGGTGAAGATTGGTACACAGAGGAACAGAATACTAATCACGATAGTTCTGTTTCATTTAATGATGATATTTATTTGCAAACAACACAGGTGTCAGACAATGAAGACGAAGCGGGCATTCAGGCAATGGAAAACTTCCTGGCTAAGGCACAAGAAGTATGGGGATCCGGGCAGGAGGGGGGCCCAGAGAGCCAAGGTGACTATTCATATAATTATGATCACACACAGCAGGCAGCCCATTTCTCGCCGGACAGAGAGACAGGCAAAGAGAGGATGGAGAAGCCAACAGTGGAGCAAGACGACCCGTCTGACGACAGAGTGCTAGACACTACCGAGACAGCAAACCGATCAAACGGGAGCGTCACTGTACCGTCAACTTCCCATCAGAATGCAGATCCTCCACTATTACAACAGAGAACGAGAAGACAGTTTACGCTGAGACAAAAACACCATCACACTTTTCAAAACAACACTGTCGAAGAAAATGTTTATGATGTAAAATGGGACGATAGTTTGCAAGGGCGGAGAGTCATAGACGTCAGGGAGGAAATAGAATCCCGCTTTGAACATGTGTTAGAAGCGGCACACGGCAAGAGTCAAGAGCAGGATATGGCACGCATATACATCAATCATCCGAACCTGCATAAACCGATCACAGTCCCTCCCATGCCGTTAGAAGAATTAAATGCCCATACAATTATGGAACAGATCGACAATGTTTTACAGTCAGACGAAGCGTTGCCATTGGACGAGCAATTCCAAATTCACTTGGGAATAGCACATATCCCCTCGGGTGCAGGGAAGGCTGTGAAAATCAGTCGAGCTCAGGGAGCTCAAAATGACCTATGGGCCAAACGGAGTGTGGTTACTATAAACAACACTGACAAACTCTGTTTAGCGCGCAGTATAATAATTTATTTCGGAAAACTACCCCTTTGACACGGGGGCACCGTAGACCGGGGTATGTCCACGATGCGTCCATGGTAGCATAAAATGATAGCTATGTACAAACCAACTTACATCTAAGACATCCATGACAATATACAATAAGAGATATATAAAATCTAAAATACATCTAAGATAAATGTTCCAAACAGATACCAGCCTGATGTGTGAGCAGTCCGGAGACGATGCGCAAGAACACACACCCGTGTGTTAAAAGTGATGAAAATATTTACATTGTGAGGCACCATTATGTAGAGTGTCCACTGCTAACCATATTGTCTAGATACTCTTTTCGGCGGGACCACGCATCAAGCAGGAATTTTTTACATACGTTGTCAAATTCAGAAATGGCAGTTTCATTTATGTGTGAACTAGTGTGTCCCAAAAGCATGCATAGTTTGGTGAATAATGAGCCGTTCATGAATCCTTGCCAAATATATATATTGCCACGCGTGGTTAGTCTGGACCCCAGCAATTTAAAATACTTAATTCTCAGGTCAGTAAAGTTAGGGCACAGAAAGAGAAAATGTTCCAAGTCCTCTGTTCCCGAACCACATAAAGTACAACTATCATGTTCCGATGTGCCCCATCTATGCAAGTCCGCCTGTAGACCGAGACACTTAGTTCTTGCTTTGAATTTTAACCTGGCGCCATCAAAACCATTGTAATGAAATAGATAATTTTCTCTGGTAGAGCGGACTTTAAGATATTTATACAAAGACAGGGTACTTTTTGCTTCAATTTCATCGACAAATTCCTTATTGAATAACTGCATTCTTTATCGTGGTAGCCCATGCAAAATTCGAAAAACACCCAAAATATAAACAAATTAGTGACAGCAGAAGACAAATCCAGACTGATTTAGCCAAAGAATTACACCGAAAGGCAAACGTACCCACGGATAGGACACCCACATTAAATGATGTTCCCAAATTTGAAAAAGTGCTCCAGGTACAAATCGTTATCTTGTCAGCCATGCGAAACAACAAACCTATCTATGTAGGCAGCGAAGGAAGGAAACGGGTGATTTACTTGTACATGACCGAGCCAACCGAAACCGAAAGACAACAAGGGAATTACGTGGGGCATTTTGACGCTGTTGTAAACGCCAAGGGATTAGTTGCGGCCCAAAACTGGTGTTCGCTGTGTCAAAAACCCTTTCAAAGTAAAAAGAAACATCAATGTGCTCAATATTGTCCCACATGTCAGAGACATCGGTGTAAAATGAACGAAGAAGAAGCCATGTACTGCCCGGACTGTCATTTGTACGTTCGCAATGCAGCATGTTACGAAGAGCACAAGCAAGAGAGAACGAGTGTTTTGCACTGTCAAGGTAACAAGAAAAAAGCATTCCCTTCATTGTGTGATTCTTATCGCAGATGTGTAGAATGTCACAAATTATATAGGAGGCATGAAAAGCATGTCTGTGGAGCATGGAGGTGTAGAAACTGTGAAAAAACATGCTTTGGTCAGCATGAGAGTTATGTACGCGCTCACTCACCAAAAAAGATTGGGTACCATTACATAGATTTTGATTTTGAATGCGATCCAGACAATGCAGGTCACGTGCCCAATTTTGTAGTGGCTTACAAGACGTGTGAAGCCTGCGTAGATATTCCGTATCACGACAGCAAATATTGTCTTAAGTGCGGCGAAC
This sequence comes from Hermodice carunculata, assembly GCA_964020975.1. Classification (NCBI taxonomy): domain Eukaryota; kingdom Metazoa; phylum Annelida; class Polychaeta; order Eunicida; family Amphinomidae; genus Hermodice; species Hermodice carunculata. The sequence continues at coordinate 86,224,397 of OZ026617.1, read as the reverse complement.
ACTGTAGCCAATGCACAGGTCTGGAGAAAGCTTGTGGCGAAACTGACGACTGTGGCATTCGTGGAGTGTGTTTTGAAGGACCCGATACCACACATCAATTTTGTAGCTGGTTGTTCCAGAAAAATAATAAACATTATGTGGCCAGAGCTCACAATGCCCGAGCTTACGATGCTATATTTGTACTCTCGTGGCTCTTCAACAATGCGCTGTATCCCGAGTGCATCTACTCAGGAGCAAAAATCATGCATATCCGCGTGAAAAAAGGACTAGATATTTCTATCATCGACTCACTGAACTTTTTGCCATTATCTTTAGCAGCGTTACCCAGCGCGTTTGGGTTAAGAGGGTTGAAGAAGGGTTATTTTCCGCATTTTTTCAACAAAACAGAACATTTTGACTACATAGGTCCTTATCCTTCCCCGGATATGTATGGCATCAACAGTTTCACTGCAAAAAAGCGCGAGGACTTTTTCAAGTGGTACAAAGAGCAAGCAGGCAAACTATTTAATTTTAGAGAAGAATTAGAAAGTTTTTGTCGCAGCGACGTGGATATCTTACAGAGAGCCTGCATTAAATTTCGAAAGAGCATGATCGATATTACAGGACGTCAGGAAGAGAAACTAGTCGATGGAAAACGCGAGCAAGAATTTGTAGCTGTCGATCCGTTTCAATATCTGACAATCCCAAGCGTATGTGTTGCGGTATTCAGAGCTAAATGTTTACCTGAAGAGTACCGAATCAAATTACAGGAGGAGCTGGATAGGTCATTCAAAGGTGTAAGCAAAGATGGTCAGCTTAAAGCTCAGATCTCTATCGAATTCTATCTCCTTAGCCATGGAGTGCAACCCTCACATGTTAATAATCACTGGGGATCTTAACGACAGGTGCTCCACTTGGGACTCCTCTCATGCTGACAGTGAACTTGGTTTATCTCTTGTCAACCTCGTATCACAGCATAATCTCTTTCAGCTTATAGATGAGCCCACCAGAATAAACGAATATTCTAATAATTTATTCGATATTATTATTACTGACTCACCTGGTCTGGTTCTCGACTCTGGAACCATTCCTCCTGTCTCAAATTCTGACCACAGTGTAGTCTTCTGCTCTCTCTCTCTCTCTTTCCTTGCACAAGGATAAACCCTTCAAAAGATCGGTGTGGGACTTCAAAAAATCTAACTTTTGTGATCTTAACGCTGCCCTACAATCAGCTCCTTGGGACACAGCTCATGAAGGTTTTTATTCAATTGACGATGTTGTGTCATACTGGTCGGACTTGTTTCTTTCTACAGCTAAGGACTTTATCCCTTTTAAGGAAGTCACGATTCGCCCTAGGGACAAGCCCTGGATAACTTCAGCAATTAAAAAAGATATTCGCCGTCGCAACCGTGCGTGCAAACGTTTTAAGCGTGTGTCTAACAACCCACGCCCCCATACTTATGACGTCTATATTAAGATCGAGAAGTTCTTCCAATTTTACAAAAGGTACCGCAATAAAGTAGTTAACTTGATTAGTTACTCTGTCCGCACCTAATTCTCTAGTTTGCGTCGGCAACTCGATGAAAAAGACATTATCCCCAAAAAGTGGTGGAATCTATCTAAGACTGTTTTGGGGTGTAAAATACACCAGGATATACCCCCTATTTTAGAAGGCGATAAAATTGTATCTTGCATAACTGAAAAATGTGAAATTTTCAACACATATTTTGCCAGTCAATGTAAAACAACTCCTGATGTCGACGCCCCTACATTGCCCGAGTTTGCATTTTGAACGGATGCACGCTTACATGACATTCGTGTAGAAGAAGAGTGTGTGAGGAGAGTCCTGACTTCTTTAAGATTAACCTCTGCTTCTGGCCCAGATAACATAGGAAATACCTTACTAAAAAACACAGCCGACTCGATCTGTAAACCTCTCACTAAAATCTTCAAACTCTCCTTAAGCCTGTCTTGTTTCCCTGATTCTTGGAAGAGATCCAACACATGTCCGGTATTTAAGAAATCCAACAGACAGATCAAAAGTAACTACCGTCCGATCTCCTTGTTATGTAATGTATCCAAAGTGTTTGAACGAATTATTTTTAATGCTATTTATGAATACTTAATGCGGAATAATCTCCTTACCTCTAAAAACTCGGGTTTCAAGGCCGGAGACTCTACCATTAACCAACTTGTGTATATCCTCCATAATATCTATAACGGCCTCGAACATTCCAAGGAAGTCAGGATGGTCTTCCTAGATGTATCTAAAGCCTTCGAAAAGGTTTGGCATCCTGGCCTCCTTTTTGAATTGCGACAACTAGGCATCTCTGATAATATCGTAACGTGGATCGATAGCTACCTATCCAACCGCTTCCAACGAGTCATTATTCACGGACAATCGTCTTCATGGTTACCTCTTGAAGCTGGAGTACCTCAAGGATCCATATTGGGCCCACTTCTATTCCTAATTTATGTTAATGATATAGTCGATGATCTTACTTGTGAAGTCAGACTCTTCGCTGACGACACTAGTCTTCTTGAAATCGTTAACAATCCCATTGAATCCTCGAATCACTTGAACAATAATCTCTCCATCATACACAAGTGGGGGAAGTCATGGCGAGTCATCTTTAATGCATTAAAGTCTATTTCCCTCATCTTTACCGCCAAATTTAATAAACCTGGCCACCCACCTGTGCGCCAAGGAGAGTCAGTAATACCTGAGGAAGATACACACACCCACCTAGGGTTAACTCTGAGTCATAAATTTCCTGGCGTGCACATGTTACCCGGATAACAAATAAAGCTGGTCAGCGGATTGCACTCCTTCGTAGGTTTAAATATAAACTCTCCCGTAAGGCACTGTCCAAATTGTATTTATCTATGATTCGACCAATTCTCGAATATGGCTGTGTCTTGTTCGACAATTGTGGTCAAGGCCTGTCCGACTTACTCGAGTCAATCCAGTTTGAGGCTGCAAAAATTTGCACTGGTGCTCTTAGACATACCTCACATGTTACTCTCCTACATGAACTTGGCTGGTCAACCCTCGCCACCAGGCGCAAGTACTTTAAATTGATCCTCTTTTACAAAATGTACCATAAATTAACTCCTCCATATCTTTCCAATCTTGTTCCTCCTTCTTTCCATGGTCGTAACCTTCGACAACCCAGTTCCACTATACGCTCTATTAAATGCCGAACTAATCGCCTTGAAAATTCTTTCGTTCCGGACGCCATCAAGCAATGGAATAACCTTCCTTCTGATATTCGCGATTCTATCTCCCTTGAAATATTCAAATCTAAACTGAAAGCTTCCTTGCTTGCCGTGGATGACGTTCCTGATTACTATTCCCATGGTAACAGATTTGCCAATATCCGTCATACCCAACTACGACTGGGCTACTCTAGGCTTAACTTCGATCTTTTTAAAGTCCACATTATCCCAAACCCTACCTGCTCTTGTACTTACCCTATAGAAGATCTTGAACACTTTTTATTATTCTGCCCTGAGTATTCCGTACCTAGAAACAATCTCTTTGCCTCTATTTTTCCAATCTTAGCTCCAGGTGTCCACCCAAATTTGATCGTGCACCTTGCAAGTAACAGATGAATCGAAATTTTCCTTTTTGGCAGCAAGGAACTGTCGGATCCCTTAAACTTTCAAATCTGTGAAGCTTTCCAAAAATACATTGTGGACACCAGAAGGTTTTTATACTGAAAAAAATGACCTCGTGTGACTGTTCAGCTCTATTATAACGATGTATGATTGTTTATTCACTATTCATGCAATATAATATGAATGTAATTTCTCATTATGGGTATTTGAGTCCATAACAATGTACTTTGTATCCCAACATGTGTTTATCTACAAAGAATTGGTAACATTGTTTGTCCTGTGTGTTTTGCACATATGGTGTGTGTATCTCCACGTTCTGGAGAACCCAACTTATTAGTATCATTTCGATGTACTATAGGGCGATCCAGATGAAATAAATATGTTTAAAATAAAATGAGGAGAGCCTAGAAGGGTTAAAGGAACATTCTTTAATAGTCATTGACGATTTGGCAACGGAAGTGATTAATTCAGCACTTATGCAAAACTTATTTGTTAGAGGCTGTCACCATCAAAAACTGACTGTTATATTTGTATTACATAATATATACCAACAAGGTAAACATGCCAGAACCATAGCTTTAAATTCTCAATATTTAGTCCTGTTTAAAAACCCTCGGGACATGTCTCAAATTCATATATTGTGCAGGCAAATGTTTCCCGGTAAACCAAATCGATTGATCGAGGCTTACGAAGACGCTACCAAATCGTTAAGGGGCTACTTAGTGGTGGACATGGCTCCTGCCTCACGTGACGAGTACCGCCTGCGTAGCAATGTATTTCCAGACGAGTATCCCGTCATATACTCAGTCAAGAACTGAAAAAACACTCCCATGTAGTTTAGGCATTTTACAAACATAAACTGTTGGTAATATACTATGTAGACTGATGTGTCGCACATGACACAAATACATGCTTTAATAAAAAAAACTTAAATTATCAGATTGAAATTATGTAGCAATGGTGTGACGATAATACGGAGGTGTAGTTACCTACATTAATGCTAAATGTATTTGACAATTATTCTGCAAATAAATTTAATTTTTAACAACAAAAATAGCATTGTCTAACGAATGTAGCCCTATCATGCAATAAAATTGAAATAAATATACGTATAGCAACAGATGCTTTCAGTTGGATAATGATAAAAATAAAATATATGTATATTATTGCCGAACTGTAGATTCTTTTTGAATAGTCTGTTTTATTTGTAGATCAAGTCTTTTTTGCCGAACTTAGATTATTTCTCAGTAGTCTCTTTCATTTGACATGGACGTCTGTTCTAGTTGTCGTTTACGCATCTTATTTGCCGAGCTATAGATTCTTTCAAAACGGCCTGTTTTATTTGTCAAAACGGAGTATTAATTGACATGAAAGTCTATTTTATGTGTCATTCGTGTCTCATACTTTGTTTTTTTGGTCTGTTTTATTGGTAATTGGTGTCAGTTTTATTTCAAAATATCCTGTTCTATCTGTCATTCTTGTCTGTTATTCGATTGTTTGTTCTGTTTTATCTTTCTGAGTGATTATACAATCACGTCTACAATCAAAGGAGGACTAGCAGGACATGTATTATTATCGTTATTATGATCGCAATAACACTTCTCCGGTCTAGAGTTTAGTATACCGAACGATGATCATTCTCAATATAAAGCAAACTTACAGTTATTTTACACGCATTTCTTTGCAAGCACTCGGTTAGTAAACATGGAAAGGGTCAAACGTAACGCTAATTTTATTCAGTTATTGACCGATTCTAAGTTTAGTCCTGTTCAGCGTAAAACGTTAATCAAAACCGCATCCAAAGACCAAATTTTAACTCTAGCCGAAATTCTGATCAACGTACTACAGGGCTATTTGAAAGTTTCTGCACAACAAACTTCAGAGTTGTCAAAATATAAAAGTTTTTTGAGAAAAGTGGGAAAAGAAGGTCGCTTATCGTGGAAAGTGAGAAGACAGCATCTTCAGCAAAGTTCAAGCAGTGCACTTACAGTGTTGGCGATTATTAAGAAGCAACTTAAAAAGTAGCCAGTCAGCAGATGTAATTACACAATTGGTGCCCGAAGCAGACCGGGCCAGAACGAATGCTTTATTAAAGTACTTACGAGCAGTCGATTCCACTTGGAGCTGGAATGAACAAGGCAATTTAAAAATTGCGGGAAAGGCGATCGAGGGCGCCAATGTGGCTGATCTTTTATTGTACATGCAGGGTCAAATTAAACAGGTACCAAAAGGTTGGCAAGAGTTTTTGCACTTGTTTACCGGGAAACATAATTTACCAATTACTTTGCCTGAAAACCAAGTTTCTGAGAAAAACACGCAAAACGAGCCATCCGATCAGCGCACAAGCAAACGGTCACTACAAAATGACGATCAGGTTAAATCCTCTGCAGAAACGCAGCTCACGGATGATAATTTACCTCCACCACCCCCGAACATATTTATCAAAAGACTAAAAGAAAAAGAAAAAGTCTTGTCACGAAATCCTTTGAAATATCGCCCAAATCAACAGTCAAAGGGTCAACGTAAACAGAAAAAGAGTGTACGGAAGGTTAAAAGTCAATGGATTTCACTCTAAACAAAAAGAGTATATTTTGTCATTACTATATAAAGTGACTGAAGTAGACATATGACCCACCCAAAAAAATTAATAAATAGTTTTACTTGTCTTTTTCATTCATTGTGCCTGTGACCGAGCTTCGTACAGGAAGTGTCTCGAAAAATAAAATGACAGGTTTATTACTTATTTCATTTCACGTACTCGCCATAGTGGCGAGTGTCCCGTTAGATAAGGGGGACTGTGAAACCAAAGGCTGTCGGTGTTTCAAAGAGAATACTATTGCCATGTGCGTGGAGTTAAACTTGACTCAAGTACCCGCCTTTAACACTTTGCAGTCGCGCAAAATAAAACGTCTTAGTTTGGTAGGAAACAGGATCAGATGTATAGAAAGAGACTATTTCGTGCAGTTCTGTCGCCTGCAAGTCTTAGACCTCAGAGGCCAGAGAACGTCGGTTAATTGCACCTGTCTTATAGTCTAATTCGACTGCACACCGGAACAGTGCTGAGTAATTGTTGGTATATTAATATAACATCGTACGAGGGGCAGCAAGGCAATGGCAAAACACCGTTCTTTAATGTATCAACTGCAAAGCCACAAACTACACACCGTCCCACCCGACCTACACCGTATGCCGACAAAGTCCGATGGGTGGTGGTAGTAGCCACTTTGCTAGCTGTACCCATCACTCTCGCATTAAGTATCTGCTGTAAATCATACGTTGAAGGTATCAGACGATCTCACTATAGCGTATGATTTGGGTACCCGTTAATATCTTCATTACGTACCAATTATTCCTATCACAGCTTAATCTGTTGTACCATATACAGTTGTCATTAATAAATACAACGAACACACAAATCGGTCTTTCTTTTTACTATGATTTTAATTGCCCTTTTTCTTTTTTTAAAATTAATTATAAAAAAAAACAATAGATTGAGTCTATTTTGTAATATCACATTTACACCTTACGCTTTTATATAATCCTACACGAAGTTGTTATGATTATAACATTTATTATTATAATATTAAAACGTCTATGTCGGTGAAAATAACAGTATACAGTTTCCATGTTGTATCGCTATGTACAGAAACATGTCCTTGGAATACGACCAAATAATTAGAAGGAACCTATATCTAATAATATGCAAGGATTAGTGTAAGAACCCTTGTTCTCTGTCTTTTTTTTATGGTTTTATATTTGTTGTTGATGTTGTTGTTGTATCACCTAAACACAATTGCCCACAAACAACTGGAAGTATATCATTTACACGTTTACGCCATGTTTTATAGCGTTTTCAGAGAAAGTTTGAGCTGTAATATTACATCTTCATTCGGTGCTGCAACCAACCATTATTTACATAAAAGATATTGCGCAATTCTTATCCACTTGTATACATGCTGGGAAGGTACCATATACCATTAATGTGACTGCTTCTGGCAGTGCTTCTGCAAAATGTAATTCTAAGTGTAAGTTTCCTTGTCTCAGCAGAGGCCACGACTTCTCTCTACCTTCCCGTAAATCCGGATTAAAATCGAAGCAAAACAGGCTATGGCCTTTTGCAAACTCGGTGCGAGAAATGCCATTTTCGCCATCGTCTTCTTTAGCCTCAAACATTCGAAGATATGCCTCCCGTCATAAACGCCTTCCCCGAATACGACCGCTAACGGTTTTTCTGGATATGCCTCCCCGTTGATTGTACAGTTTAAATGATTGATCTTGTAGTGCTGGAAGTAAAACGGATTAAGAGCGTACGATCCAGAAAGGGCTTCAGATTTGACCATGCATAGAGTCACTTTGGACGGAATGCGCCCCAAAAATATATCGTCCATGTCCACAGAAAATTGGCCTTGCGATAATGCAAATTTTTTAATCTCTGATTTCATGTAAGGGTAATAAGCTTTCTTGTCATCGTTCAGGACTGTTTGGTGTGCGACCAAAATTTCCGGAGTAGGCGTGATGCAGCAAACTTTGAGCACGGCGTTCGTGATAGTAACCTTGAATGCAGCATCAGTGTTTGGCGAAATGAGTCTAAAGCTGTCCGAGCTCGGATACATTTTCAGAACGATCTTAATTCCATTTAATAAGTATCTGTCCAGCTGACATTCGCTTGCCAACAGGGGGCCCTCCATGTCCACTATTTTACTCTTCTGAAAAAAATGGCTTCTATATACCAAACCGTAATCTCTTCCCGTGATTGGATCATTGGCATCCGGTAGATCCATATTGCGGTCACGAGAAAACATCTGGGCTTGAAGTTTTGTCTCTTTCACATCGTTCCGCGAGTTCAACAAAGTGTCCAGCATCGCCCGATAAGCATAAGTCGTTTCGGCTGTGGATATAAGCTTATCGTTCAGAAAGAGGTCCAGCTGACGCCATAAGCTGTGCAAAAAATTGTTTAGGGATGGTTCAACATTTTCATCATTTTTTAATTAGTACTTACAGTACGCAAGGGGGGAGGGGGTTAAATGGGTCTGTACACTTTCACAGAATATGGAAAATGATGGTAGATTTTGGGGCTGTTTTGTGCAATTTTGCTATGACTTTGGGAGAAAATCATCATTTTTAAAGTACTGATTTGGGGGGGAGGGTGGGGTCATGAAATTAAGTACCCTAAGTACTAATTCAAAAATGATGATAATGTTGAGCCATCCCTTACAGGGCCTACTTTTGCGGCATCTGGGACGTCGGCGATATTAGCCGGGATGGCAGGAAGAGCCGACGCGTCGGCTTGTGTTATTTTCACTTTCAGGTATAGCCTCGTTCTCTTCAGGTCGATGTATTGTGTGCCCGATCCAAAAATCCTAAATTCCAAAGAATTATCCTGAGAAAAATCGTTTATCGGATTATAATGTATCCATTGTACTTTACTTATGCCAGAATTCTGTACCGGTAAATCAAATAGGGCCAGTTCCGTGCTGTAGCCCTGTTGACTATAGCGCACGACGATTTGTTCGGCCATTTTTTTTTCTTAAACTAAATATGTCTTTGGTTTTCTGTCTTTTTTTATTTTTTGCTTTCTTGGTCTTCTTGGTGCGAGCAGAAGAGGTCTTACTCACGCGACGTCTCTTTTTAGAGTGGAAGCGCGATGAAACATATTTCCTTTTTATTTTCCCCTCTTCTTTTAATTCCGCTTTAGCCTGAGAGACCCCCTGTTCCACAGGAGTAACGTTCTGAATTGGAAGGGCATGTTTGTCCTTTACAGAATTTCCTTTGTGTGAGAGTAGAAGGATTCTATCCTTTTCCCGCCGTTTATAACCGCCCTGCGCCTGGTGTTTGAAATGATCGATCCAGGGTTGCAGGTCTCTAGCTTCTAAGGTACGGTAGGCCGTTATGAATCTCGTCTTAGATGCAGTGTACAATACACAGTCTTGTCTGCAAATGAAAGTTTTTGCCCAGAGGTGGTCCTTAAATAAAGAGTAATGTTGTCCATGTCTTCTTGGAGGAGAGGAATGTAATACAAAGGGTTAAAATACAGTCCAATTCCTTCCCTCTGGTCTCTATCTGTCAATATCACGCGTCTCAGTACCGGCATATGGCTTCCTCCGATGACGGAGATGGCACATTGCGGGCTACATACCAGTATGGGTACCGTTTCGGTCCAATGAAATCCCTCCGTCTGCACAGGGGGGAGCCAAAGCTCGCTTAAAGCCAGAGTCCATCCCGGTCCTAAATGAAGACGTTTTGGCAACTGAACGGTAAAATATTGGCTACTGGTACCGGGGTACACTTCTGTAGAATCGGTGCTTTGCAAGTGAATGTACATGATTACCTTTTCTTCTTTTTCGTTTTTTTGGAGGGTACAATTTTTTGTCGCTGAAAAGTTTTTAATTGCTTACTGGAAACCCAAGAGTTAAATTGATTAGCCCAATTCAGCCATTTGACCTTATATAGTACCTGTCCCCGACTGACTTTTTTCTGCAAAATTTTCTCTATTTTATAAAGTGCATCAGGTTCAAATGTTTTTTTTTTTTTTTTTTGAAGCTCCTCTTCGTAGAAACTCCCGGTCACTTCTCCGTTATAGTCGCGTAAATAATAGATCGCAAACTGTTGATGTCTAGTTCTTTTAATCACCTGAAATATTTCAGATGACCAACTTTGATCGTAGTGTCTGGAAAAGGCGTCTCTTAAATAAGAAATTCTAACATAATCACCCACTTGCAACTTGTAGGGTTTCAGTTTTCCCGGCTGAGGTATTAAGAGTTCTTTATACAATTTAGCAGGCAAATACTGAGTATTCCACACTTGCTGCTGGTTTTTTTCAGTCACTTGACTGGGTTCCAATTTAATGGAACTATGGGGCGTATTGTTGTAGGACTTTACCAGATCAGGTAAAATATCAATGTATCTGTGGGTCTGATGCTCTGTAAAGTAACGAAATATACGCCTTTTTTATAGTTTTAATGACAATTTCTGCATAATTAGCCTTGGGCTGATTTTGGGGTTATAAAATGATGAATACCTTTACGTTTAAGATAGTTTTTTTCTCCTCCCTTCCACTCCCCACCTTTATCTGTGCGTACAGTTGAAAACAAACGCTGTTGTTTATTAAAAATTGATTTTAGACCTTTGACCACCATCGAGCTAGTCTTATTAGGTATTGGTGTCATCCAGAGAAATCTGCTAAATATATCAACAGCCACCAAGACGAAACGCATCTGATTGTTCTCTTTTGCATACCGGCTCATATCCATGAGATCGCAATCTAATTGTTTAAAGCTACCCCCAACAATCACAGGGGCGGTCTAATGATTTTTCCTGGCAGGCTTGTGCAATGTATGGGTTTCCTGGCCCGATAACCAGTCTTGAATGTCCCGCAGACTCAACTTGTATTTTCCGTCTCGTTTTACTGCCTGGTACAGTTTGGTTGCACCCGTAAAACTGGCAACTTTAGAGGGAGTAAAATATATGTGGTGCAAATATTTGGCCACGGAAGGCGTGATACGCGACGTGGTAGGCATTGTTTCTTTGCAATAAGTGAACTTGTTGGTGAGCCTAGAGGTCTTTTATCGGTTAAAACAGACTTATCTTGTTTGTTCCCTTGTCATGCAAAACAAACAAACAAACAAACAAATATCTAAATATATAAATGACGAATTCGAAACAGTAGAACCAAAACAAAAAACAAAACAAAACAAAGCAAAATATATTAAACAGAGGTGGAAATACCATGAATGACTCTTCATTACAATCGCCAACAATGTGTCATCTCTGTATGTAATCTCTGCTATACATTTCATTTTTTTTTTTAATTTTGTTTCTTCACAGTGTGATCCAGTTATTCTGAAGCTTCCGCCGCGCGTGCTTCTTTTCTTTCACTTTACCGGGTACCCGACGCTTTATGGGGTGTTTTAAGAGAGCTTGTGAACCGTCTTTCTTTTGTTTGTGCATTTTGATATATATGCTAGGGGGTGGAGGGGGTAAATTGCTGGCCGTTATTTGCGTGTCTGCACTTTGCTTTTCGTTGTCTGCAGAATGAACCATTCTTTTATCAGCTGGTCTACTCTTCAAAGGCTGCGCTGTTGTTTTTACCGGCTCTGCCGGTTTGTCGTGTGGCGGATGTTTGCCCTTGGTCATAAAGGTGATGCTTCGTGCAGGGAACAGGTCCAAAAATTGATGCCAGCCTTTTGGGGTGCGCTGTCCTTTGCCCCGCATATACATTAAAAGTTTCGCCACACCAGCTCCATGGACTACTTTGCCTTCAATTGTTAAGTCCCCTTGCTCATTCCAGCTGCAATTAGGGTTGATGGTCTGTAGATATTTCCCCAACGCCTCTATCGTAGCCCTGTCTTCTTCGTGTACAGATTGCTTAAGCATATTTATTTCAGGTAAATGTGTTTCTTTACCTGAAGTATTCGATTTACTTGAAAGTTGTACATATTTGGTGTAAGGTATTAGCACGTTCTTCTCGTTGTCTTTCATGGTAAGGCTCGCTTGACTTGCTTTTTGGCAATACTCAACACTTTTAGCAATGTGGGTGTGCTCTTGTGAAAGTGTTGTCTCCTAATTTTCCAAGATAACCGACCCTCCCTTCCAACTGTCCTCAAAAAGTTTTTATATTTTGCCAATGCACAGGTTTGTGTAACAGATAATGTTAATTGACCGCGGAGTATGTTCACAAGTATTTCGGCCACAGCCACACTTCCTGCCATTTATACTCAAATATCCGTTCTCTTAAGAACTGATCAAACTCTAAGCTGTATTTTTTACAAAATTGTTCCAATTCCTCTGCAGAGTGACAGGTTTCCTGTGCAATATCACATATTGCTGTACGATATACATCCATGACTCACGAATGAATGAATAAATGAGTTTGATTATAAACAGGTAGCCTTGATATGAACGGGGTACAACGACCCTCAAACGTTTTGTTTTGTTTTAATTGGCACATTGTATGTTGCAATAGGTAGAACGTACCCACAACGATCTTTAGCAGTTGCCTTCTCGCATAACTCATCTTAGATGAGGCATGTCTTACATCAACGAGCGTATCGCTTACATATCATTACTTGTACAATAGCTTGAGGCACTGTTGCGTATATGCTCGCAAGATATACAGTACCAGTGTAACTGGATAAAACATGGATTGTCGAGTCTACAATAATTGGATAAAACAACAACAACAACAACAACAAAAACAAATATTACACATAGACGTATTTAGCTAATTCATCATTTGCCACGTTCTTATTTATTCTTTATTATGTGGGTTGTCTTTGCTGAATATTTAGCTTAGACAAGGAGCCGCTACTCAGAGAGACATGTACGGGTAAAAGGCTCCGAAACATGTTGAGTAGTTACCCGCTGAAGACCCTTTAATTTATTTGGGCTGATACAGCCTATGTCAAAATTTTACAGAGGAACGTGTGCAATATAGACAATAGTAATTCCATATGTATACAGGTTAGACAGGGACAGGTTAGCTTATGGAGAGTAAAGAGTTCGAACTGCGGAATAGGATATTGACTACTAGGAAGTGGTTCTGGGCAAAAAGACACAAATACAATTCTGTTCGCTTTGAACCATTGATGCTTGGTGGATATGTCTGTACAGGCTGGTCCCCGATCTATGATTTTCAATGCATACTGGAATTCCAGGTAACGTCTTTAGTCTAGCACCCATTTTTGGACTTGTTTTAGCTATTGTTATTGTTATTGTTAATTTTGTTACTCGGTGGACTTAATAACGACGAACCAGGAAAAGGTTTAGGGACATGACTACAGATAAATGGCATGATGGGCTTTCAAAATTATGTTTAAAATCTAATACAATGATGAACAATGAGATAAACAGAGAAAACGGTTCAGCGTTAGCCTCGAGCGCTGATTTTGGAATATGTTTTGACGGAAATTGTAACTGTCTATTCTGCAAGTCAAATTTCACAAAGAACAAAGAGTTTCACAGTAACGTTACTAACAAAAAATTCAAATTAAGGAACCCCCAATTGGAAAATTTGGTATTATCTTGTGAATCTACCAATATCATTTATTTGTTATCCTGCATCAAATGTAAAGCACAATATGTGGGCCTAACTACTCAATCAGTTAAAAAGAGATTCAGTGGTCATAAAAGTACAATTAAAAATCACAAGTTAAACACTTTTTTGTGTAACCATTTCAATTCTGCAGAACATTCACATTTGGATTGCCGGATACAAATTATTGATTACATAGAGCCAAATTTGTTAGACCAAGACAGTTATGTTAACACAAGGAAATTATTACAAATGGAAGATTTTTGGATCAAAACACTCAATTCAGCTTTTCCTTATGGACTCAATGACAGAATTTTAGGCTTCGGTGATGTTAGGAATTTGGACTTTACAACTCTTGACAGAAGTCACACACCTTTTCATAATAATCAGGCTGGTATTCAAAGAAGAAGAAGAAGTCATGGACAAAGAAAATCACAGAAAAACAGGAAATGTAGGAACATGGATACTAAAGACCTTGTCCAAAATTTACTACAGGCTTTCTCCAATGGTATTGATCAATTACATACAGCTCTTAAAGCACTATCATTTCGAGACATAACAAGAATTAATGAATATTTGGGACTTACTGATTCAGAACACACATTTCCGCAAAATTTTTGTGAAATTGTGTATGCTTACACAACAACTATTCGGAAACCTGATTCTAATAAGAAAAAATTAGATCAAATGTTTTGCAGCATTCCTTTCAAACACAAAATCATTGACTCACTAAACATTCAGTCCCTTTTCAAATTGAAATTTGTTCGTAACATGATTCCCAAGGAATGCAAAATAAAAGATCCCCCCATCATTTCCTATAAATATGGCAACAATATTGGACAAAGTATCATGAATTACAAAAAATTTCTGGCTTCAATTACTCTTGAGGATATAGCAGCAAATCAAAATTGTGACTGTATGTCTAATAGTAAATATTCTAATTTTGTTGATGCACACCACAAACATGTATTTACAGGTAACTTGGATATAATACAAAATTCAGATTTAAAAGAAATAATGAAAAAAGGTACAAAATTTCGGATATGTCCCAAGTTGAATATTGACAGTATTTTTCAGGATACATGTGATGCACTCGATTCCTACTGTATGAAATGGGCAAAGAAAGAAAAAATGGAATTTCAGAAATTTGAAGGATGGTTATCAAACTTGAAAAGAGCCTTTAGAAATAGAATTTATCGTTACAAATCCCACATTAAGAATTTCAATACGGTTAATCTAAAACAGCCTAAAGTTTCTAAAGCAGTCAAAGAACTACAAGATAGATTTGTAGTCACTAACATAGATAAGGCAGGTAACAATTTTGGGATCATCTGCAAAAAATATTATCTGGATGTTTTGAAAAAGGAACTTGGTATAAACAATATTTCAGACATAAGAGGAAATGACGTTTATAAATTACACAAACAATCCATTGATAATTTGATAGATACACATAAAGATGAGATGAAAAGGAATTTTAATATCAAAATTTCTGAAGAGGACTCCTCTATTCCACTTTTGTTCTGGATACCCAAATTACATAAAAACCCTTTTAAATCTAGATTCATAGCTGGTGCTTCAAAATGTACTACAAAGCAATTATCAAAAGAAGTAACATTGTGTTTGACTGCAATTAGGAATCATTTTTGTAAATACTGTAATGCAATTTCTAGAAACTGTGAAATAAATTGTTTTTGGAGTATTAACAATTCTTCCCAGTTTGTATCTAAAATCAAAGATGTAAAGGCAAAAAATATCAAATGTTTTGATTTTTCTACACTGTACACAAATCTACCCATAGATGAAGTCAAAAGTTCACTTTCAGAATTAATTAGCAAAATGTTTAAACATAATGGTAAACCATACATAAATATTAATTCATATACAAAGAAAGCATATTGGTCACACAATAAATATTCAAAAAGTAACGTTAAATCTTACACTGTTGAAACTTTGATAGATGCTATAAAATTTCTCTTGGATAATACTTTTGTTCAATGCGGACCATTGGTTTTTCAACAAATAAAAGGCATTCCAATGGGTAGCAACTGCTCCCCTTTACTGGCAGATTTATATTTAACCTGGCTTGAATTTAAGTATATGAATAAATTGATGAAAAAGGACTTTCAAATGGCTACAAAATTATCAAACAACGCAAGATATATTGATGACATTGCTTGCGTAAATGTACAAAATTTCAGTGAAATTGCTAAAGAAATTTACCCAAAAGATATCCCTTTGGAGGGTAACAATTCAGATGGTTTCAGAGATGTGTTTTTGGACTTGGATATTCAGGTCACTAATGACAGGTTTTGTATTAAAGTCTATCACAAAATAGATGAGTTTAACTTTGAAGTGGTTAATTATCCTTTCCCGGACAGTAATATTTCGGAAACTATTGGATATAATACGTTTTTGTCACAGATTTTGAGATTTGGTCGTATTTGTTCTAAATTTCAGGACTTTGCATCTAGAACCAAATTTATTTACAATAAACTTGAGTCAAGAGGATTCAAAGATGTACTTTTGATCAAATATTTCTACAAATTTTGCTGTAAATATCCCGAGATGGTTAGAAAGTTTGGCTTCAATAATTTTAGAGATTTTAGACTTGCCTGTTTTGCTACTTAATTTTATCTTTTGGCATCATTCTGTTTTAATGTTCACCTTTCAGACATTTTAGGCTAGCTTGTTTTCTGTTAGGTCAAACCCCCAGGGGCTATAGGTAGCAAGCAGCTACTGACGACAGTTACAAGCTCGCCTAATTGTGCTTGATATCTGTTTAAGAAATATTACATTTTCGTTGCATTCTCTTGACTTAAGTACAAATAATGACTTTCATTCTTTTCTGACTTGCCCTATAATTTAGCTGTTAATATCCTAAGATTATTAGAAAGTTTGGCTACAATAATTTACAGTTTTTAGACTTGTCGGTTTTGCTACTTAACTTTATCTTTTGGCATCATTCTGTTTTAATGTTCACCTTTCAGACATTTTAGGCTAGCTTGTTTTCTGTTAGGTCAAACCCCCAGGGGCTATAGGTAGCAAGCAGCTACTGACGACAGTTACAAGCTCGCCTAATTGTGCTTGATATCTGTTTAAGAAATATTACATTTTCGTTGCATTCTCTTGACTTAAGTACAAATAATGACTTTCATTCTTTTCTGACTTGCCCTATAATTTAGCTGTTAATATCCTAAGATTATTAGAAAGTTTGGCTACAATAATTTACAGTTTTTAGACTCGTCGGTTTTGCTACTTAACTTTATCTTTTGGCATCTTTCTGTTTTAATGTTCACCTTTCAGACATTTTAGGATTGCTTGTTTTCTGTTAGGTCAAACCCCCAGGGGCTATAGGTAGCAAGCAGCTACTGACGACAGTTACAAGCTTGCCTAATTGTACGCAAAATCCTGTTGAGAAAAATTGTTTTGATAACATGTTTTTTGACATAAATACTAATGACTTTCATTCTTTTCTGACATGCCTAAATGCACATTTACTCAAAATTGACAGTATTTTCTTAAATGTCACAAACCTGACACATTAAGTTGATACATTGACTCAGAGTTGGCAGTTAAATAGAGCTTAATTGTTTGGGGGGTAGGTGTCATCACAGAGTTTGTTTTACATTTCTGGTGCAGGATGTCCATTGTTACAGTCCTTGTTGGGATTTCCCTTGGTTTGTACAGGTGGTCTAGTTGCAACTGTTTATTTTACTATCACTGGGACTGAATATAAGGCCCCAGCTTGTTTCCACTTCAGTTATACACTGGCGGGTGGTTTAACTAGGATAAACTGTCCAGCCAGAAAGGGTACATATTGGTTCAGGGGTAAGTCAAATTGTTCTTATCTGAACCTGTACTATACAAATTTAGTAATTATGGTTTGTTTGACAGGGGTTCTTCTTTCATAACGAAGCTCTGCATTTATAAGCAAAACTTCACGTATTTAGCTAATTCATCATTTGCCACGTTCTTATTTATTCTTTATTATGTGGGTTGTCTTTGCTGAATATTTAGCTTAGACAAGGAGCCGCTACTCAGAGAGACATGTACGGGTAAAAGGCTCCGAAACATGTTGAGTAGTTACCCGCTGAAGACCCTTTAATTTATTTGGGCTGATACAGCCTATGTCAAAATTTTACAGAGGAACGTGTGCAATATAGACAATAGTAATTCCATATGTATACAGGTTAGACAGGGACAGGTTAGCTTATGGAGAGTAAAGAGTTCGAACTGCGGAATAGGATATTGACTACTAGGAAGTGGTTCTGGGCAAAAAGACACAAATACAATAGGTAATTAGAACCTAAAAATGTATATCAATATCGAATAAATAAGCCGTTCCTCTTTACATTTACATATACATAGGTATTACACGAAATAAAAGGTTTCTGGCGCTTGGCAAACTTCTTGGTTTACGTAAAATATCTAACGTTTGGTCAGTCATTTCAGACACTTTTTGGTCAATGTGGTCCTGAATAATCAATCTTGTTAAAAATCCCACATTCTGACAGGCAGGTGGAAAGCCGATAGCAAACGCCTCCCATTCCCACAGCTTGCTTTGTGCCGATAGGTGCCATGCTTCTAGTATCATTTTTTTTACGATTCTCTTCAGATGATATCAGATACGGATACAATTGTTGATAACAGCTAATCATTGCCCTGCCTTATATTCTGAAAGAATACATGTCACCCGATATCATATTTAACACCCTGCTTTCTTCAATAAACTGATTGATAATTTTTGGGAGTACCTGCCACAACAATGTTTCTACAGGATATACAAGTCCCACGAGGTATTTTGTGGTAGCCCTCCAGGAACCCATATTCATGTACAATGTTTGTAAATCGAATTTATCAACATAATACTTCGCACTTTTCTTTCAAAAATTGTCTCCCTCAGGCAAAGCCCTTGCATTTTTTTTACACGTCCTGGCCAGTTTCGCCTGGTCGGCCAAACTTAGGTACTCCAGTATGACCAACAGGCAATCAACATTCAAATCTACAATAGTGATGTTCGTCATGTTTGGTGGTTATGCAATATTACATATGATAGTCTATTAGTGCATACTTTTGTCGTCAAAGAAACGTATGATGAGCCTCTCTTTGAGAACTTTATAATACTGCTCGCTACCTGTTTTCCTATACACTCTCCACACTCCACACAGTTCAATTAGAGCCAACGTCATGGGTTCCTTAAGATTAGACCAGCTACCTGCAGACTGTTTATTGACCATTATAGGATATTTATCACTAGCTGATCAAGCGGTTCTGGCCCGCTGTAACAAGCGTTTTCGTTCCCTGTCTTTAGGAGAATCCACCTTTCGGGCTTGTGTAAAGCGTCAATTCCCCGAATTTCACAATGAAAACATACATGCTGCTGTAAAATCGTGGAAATACACTTTAAAACATCTTCGGGATATGATAAATCCTGCGACTGTGCTAGTTTATGAGGTATTACCACAATGGATCTACCGCATTAGTAGGTGGCATTCGTTTAGGTGTTACACGACGAACTGTACTTACGGTGAGCTGGCTTTGCAAGAAACGATATATACTGTGGAATGTTATCAACAAATTTATCGGAAGTTACTGCTCTCGTCTGCCGGAGAAACAACCCCCCATACTTTCTGGGACGTTATGTTTCCCGTCTGGAAACAGGGTCCTAAAACTGGGCTATTGATCGTGTCCACGAACTATTTCATTGGTCCACCTATTCACCATTTTAATATACAAGGCTGGAATAATTTTGGATTTCAGATTCGCTGTTTTCTTCATAAAAACATAGAAGAAGATGCCTCAGAATTATAGTTGACCAAACTATGGACATAGCACAACTGAGGCGCGGACTTCCTTCGATCCGCAATCAACTTTTTAAAATACTTAAACTGAAGATTCGTTCGGTGAGCAGATGGAAAAAAAAAGGATAGTGTGTGTATGTGTGTGTGTTTGTTTGTTTTTTTGTTTGTTTTTTTTTTTTTTTGTTACTTAGACAAGAGGGATGCGTTTCCCGTGTAGATTTTTTCCTTCTTTCTCAAACGGACGGGATTACAAGGGGGAAACAGAACGGAATATTTAACAGCCCATACTGGAAACACTATATCTAGAGTTAGTCCATGTCAATTAGCTACGCAATATCGTACTCTTATCCACGTTTTGGTTTTTATGTTTTACCTTTTTTCTTTTTTTTTTTTTTTTTTTTTTTTTTTTTTTTTTTTTTGGCGTTGTTAAGAAAGCACAATTAACATGCGTGGCTCTTGAGTATACATACATCAACGCAATTGACTCGATAGTGCGCGCCACTGAGCCGTGACATTGTATGTACACTACAGTAGGCCCCCACAGACATGAATTGCTTTGGGCTCGTAATCGTTTGAAACACACAAAGTGTACAGGAGGACAGGTGAGACCCGCACGTAAGATTAAAGAGGAGAGATATCGTAAGGTTGGGTCATTCGTTTTTTAAGGAGGGGGGGATACGATCACACTCTTTTCAATTAGATTCGGACGGATATAGGGTTGCCTTGAAGTGGGGTATAAATGGCACATTTCTGCGCATGTCGTTGTCTAAAAGTGGAGGGTTAGGATTGCCTAGAGGTGGGGTATAAATCTTGTATTTTTGCGCATGTATTTGCGCATGTCGCGCGCTATAGACCATATAAGAGTAGTATTATTTCGGAAAGATGTTCACTGCTTTAATTAACAAAAGATTGGCCGATTTCTCTGATCGTCATTCTGTAATCTTGGAAAACCAAGCAGGTTTCCGTAAAGCTTACTCCTCTATGGACATGGTATTCTTAATCAAAAACATAATTGATATGTTTTTGTCAAAGTCAAAGAAGTTATTCTGTGCTTTCATAGATTACAGAACTGCATTTGATACAATTTCTAGAAGCGACCTTTGGATTAAATTACTTAACTCCGGATTAACTGGTAAACTTATGCAATTGATTTATAACATGTATCAGAACATTAAATCTTGTGTCTTTTTCCATGGTAATAAGTCTGAATATTTTATGTCTTTACGTGGAGTAAGACAGGGGGAAAACTTGTCCCCGTTTCTCTTTTCAATTTATGTAAATGACTTACAAGATTTTCTAGCAGGTAATGGTGTAACTCCTCTTAATTTTCATGATGATTTTGCAGCTATGAACTATTTGTCTATTTTCCTGCTCATGTATGCAGATGATACCGTTATTCTGTCTAATAGTCATGAAGGTTTACAAAATGCTCTTCATGCTTTACAAACATATTGTGAAAAATGGAAACTCGAGGTAAATATTGAAAAAACTGAAGTTGTAATCTTTAGTAAGAGAAAACCTGTCGTTGAAAATTTTGATTTTTATTATTTAGGAAAAAGAGTAAAAGTTTCCCGTGAGTTTAAATATCTAGGTGTAATCATGAATTATAATGGTAGTTTTGTTAAATGTAAGAAATATCTCTATGACCAAGCATCAAAGGCAATGTTTGCTTTGTTAAAAAAAGCTTGGTATTTGAACTTGCCTATAGATATTCAGTTAGAGCTATTTGATGTGACTGTTTTGCCAATAATGTTATATGGTTGCGAAGTGTGGGGAGTGGAAAAACTCGACTTAGCTGAGAAACTCCAACGTAAATTTTGTAAATTATTATTGGGATTAAAAGAGTCAACCCCAACATGTGTCCTTTATGGAGAGCTCGGTAGATTTCCTGTTTCATGTATTGTTAAAAGTAGAGTGATTGGTTTTTGGCATAAATTGAATATTGGTAAAGAGTCTAAATTATCCTCATGTTCATATAAAGCACTTTTAATGCAATATAATAATAGTAATCATAGAAAAAATCCTTGGTTAAAATTTGTACACCAAATATTAAATTATTGTGGTATGAGTAATATATGGGAGCAACCAGGAAGTGTGAATAATAAGTGGTTATGTAATGCTGTAAAATTAAGATTAACAGATCAGTATAGACAAGAATGGAAAACTGAAATTTTTGATACAGATAAATGTTTTAATTATAGGTTATATAAACATGATTTTGGTTTTGAGTCTTACCTTGTTCAATTATTACCAAAATATAGGAAGTTTATGTGTAAATTTAGAACATTGAATCACAAATTACCAGTTGAGACCGGGCGATACATTAATATTCCTGGAAATCAGAGGTATTGTACTTTATGTAATAATAATCAGCTTGGTGACGAGTATCATTTCTTACTTGAATGTCCTACTTTAACTGTAATCAGAAAAAAATTCATTCCAGAGCATTTTTACAAGCCTGCAAATGTATTAAAATTTTCCCAATTATTAACTTCTGATGTAACACAACTAAACAAGGTCTGTAAATTTCTTAATGAAGGTTTCAAATTATTATAGAACCTCCATATTTATTTTTGATATTATTTGTGTTTATTTTGTATGCACTCCATCGCTAATTGTCAATATTATTATTTGTATTTGATTTATGGCCCTATACCTCGGGTAGAGGTCACGGGCGAATAAAGAACTTGAACTTGAACTTGAAAATGGAAGTGCATGAGGAAAATGTACAAAACCGTATGTAGCGTGGATACACATGGAATGAATGTAATAAACATAAAAGCTTCAGCAGCAAAATGGTGATATTAGGCCAGACGAAATCAATTGTGAGTTATATATTGATGAGAGCGGATGCTTCTTAAGGTATTTGATAGCATCCGACCAACAAACGGTTAGTACGTGACTAAAGCTGGCCATAAGCGCTTTACTTAAAGCACATTTACTAAATATCAAATCTTAATTTCTTTCTTTAGAACAAGGCAAACGTAAAAGGTCTTCTTTTACAGGTGTTAAACGAAAAAGAAACTCGAAACTTTGCATATTCTGACACTCCGAAAATGAGGTATAGGAATATCGATTCATTTTTCAGGAGCTGAATACGCAAGGAAAACAGTTTTTGCTGGTCCATAGGCCCAGTACTTTGATATTTTTTTCTCGGGCCTGGTCAAAATTTACAGGTCCAGCCAAAACAACGTTATATGCAATTATTCATGCGTATAGAATTTCAGGGCATTTAAAGCCACAGTTTCTAGTCATATTATATTCGGTGTTTACTGTTGTACTTCCACTGCAGCTTACTAGCATATGATCATGCTGCACGTTTTAGTTTAGTGAACTAACACAGTTGGCTTTTGCTATCTTCCGGTTGATTTTTATTATTGTTGTCTTTTAATCTCAAGTTTTATTTGTTTTCCTTTATTCACCTTGTTAAAAAGCACAAAATAAAATAATCTTAACATTGGCTTTACTATTAGGGTAATACATGAAGAAACTCCCATTTCAGAGCGGCGAATAATTCAGAGTATTTTGTAGTTATATATTTAGCAACACCTTGCAAGTTATCTGACTGACCCACAGACAGCAAGGTAATAATATCCGCTGTTAACGCTGACGTAAACGCACGGTAACTAACTCAGAACATAGGCAAATCGTAGAAATATATGTCCCATCATAATATTTGCGCTGGCTTGTCGGATCATCAATGAAACACAATTTGTATTTGAAAGTCCAGCTTGTTTGTATGGGTCTTAAACTTCCAGATCAGCCATACTTTCAAACATTGAAAATAAGTAGAGCTTGAAAATATGAAATACTTTTTTCTTAATTTCTTATATGTACATGTTCCATGGGAGGATGGTCGTCAGATGCATGATACACATTTTGACAGTGACAACAGTGATGAATGAAAAAAATCACGGAGATACACGAAGTCCTCATACAAAAGTGAAGTTTGATAGTAAACAGGACTGGAAACCTAAATTTTTATTTCAAATGTTGGTGACCGTGGAAAGAATTGCATGCAGGTCCTGAACGATATTTGAAATGTGGATTAAATATTTTTCCGCAAAATGGGTATGCTGTTCAAACTTTAAATTTCTATGGAACCATTTACAGCCTGTATAGGATGTCTGTTTCTGAGCACCGGAGGCCCTGTTGTCAGACTCAGTGCTGTGGCCCTCGGAAAAAAATCGTTTTCTGGATTTTGGGGGTAAACATGGTAATTGCGGTACAAAAAGGGGCATGTATCGTCCAAATTGCAATACTTCAGTCACATCTGCTTTCTCCGTGATGGCACCATATGTGCTTTTATGATCTTCTCCGATGGATGCCGATTCAAAAACAATATTTATGTGCAACTTGAAGTCCACACAAAACATCGCAGAGGCCCCCGGCCCCCGTCAATGAATTACAGAGCTATAGACCAATCTGTCACACCCCTGTGTTTGAGGGCTGTACTCGCGACTGTCACAGACAACATCGCAGTGACGGTGCAGTTTACCACTGTAGTATCAGCCAACAGTGCCTCTAGTGTTAGGAAGCTTGTCATGCACATTCAGTTTACTCTCTACATTATTGCATAGATGAGAACCAGGCAACAAACAACAGTTATAAGTCCTTCTACTTTTCATATAAGCATTTGTCGGTCTAAAAAATCAGTTTTTTTGGTACTTTAAAATTTTGGGAAAAACATTTAACAGATAAAAATTGCAAAAAACACGGATGGATTTTTGTCATATAATTCCCAGCTCATAAATTGGTGATAATTGAAACACGAAACAACACAGGATGTCAGCTTTCTACAGATGAATGAATTGTGCTCTGGTCAGGGTCACATCATTGTCCTCCTCAGCAAACAGTCCTCACCTGGCCTGCTGGACAGTGGATCAATATAACCACAAATGATGCAACTGTGTGATGCATCAAACCTGACTTAGCTAGCTTTATTTGCACTGAAGCTGAAAACACTGTATTTTCACAATTACGGCGTATCACCAACCACTCCGCACAGGGCACATCATCTTCCATGAGACAAGACACCACACGAATCACGCTCTTGCAACGAGATTTCGTCTTTCATGTATCCGACTCGTAATGAGTGCATGTTAACATTAGCAGCAATATTCAGTTGCAAATTGCACCAATCAGTTGCTAAGAACGTTTAAAAGGAATAAAGTGCGATTTACAGATAATAACCATGAAATTTGACACCGTAATGAAATATTACATCCGTGCACAATACGACGATATGTACTTTCTATCGCGGAATCCCACCCAGTATGCGTCATATTATGGTGAGATGCGAATCGGTGAATCCCTGTACACTTCATAATTTGTATTTATCAAACTAACGGGATTCAAGAAATGGCCTCCATCAATGTCAATTAAATTCATTAATTCATTCATCAACATTGTATTGGCTGGTATATATTTGAACATTTATTTTTACCGCGCTTATTGAAGACATAAGTCTACCGGAAAAAAGAATTGAGGCTACAGAAACTGGCAACGCGGGTGGGCGGTGTCTTGTTTTTATTTTTATTTTTCAAAATAAAAGGGCCGAGACACACATAAGAAGGGATGCGCCGGTGCATGAGAAACTCATCTTTTTGCTGTTGTTTTGTTGTTGTTGTTGTTGTTGTTGCCTTATTCCGTTATTTTAGAGCCAGTTTAAGACAGGCGGAGAAATTTGTATCCAGTAAACTCATGTTTAAGCACTAGCTGTGCTGAGTGTAAAACTCATGTGCAGCTAATAAAGTTCTGTTTGTCACATCTACGACCTATACTCCAGGGAATTCTATTTTACGCGAGATACTTGCCAGAGTGCTGCTGGTGCTACATGTAAAATATAAGCAACGTAAGTTTCCACCACCAGGTAAGCATCAGTGCATACTCAATGCTAATCATATATTTAATCTCAAAATCTGTACAGTAACAACTGAGATTATTTAAATCATATTTTACTGCTGCCTCAGTCTATTCTTAACCAGCAAACAAGCTGTACTATACTTATAGTGCCATAGAAATCCTTATGCCTGTCGGTCGAACCAGTTTGTTTTTTTTAAGGCTGAGTTAAATTTAAGTGTCTCTCTCTCTCTCTCTCTCTCTCTCTCTCTCTCTCTCTCTCTCTCTCTCTCTCTCTCTCTCTCTCTCTCTCTCTCTCTCTCTCTCTCTCTCTCTCTCTCTCTCTCTCTCTCTCTCTCTCTCTCTCTCTCTCTGGAGGGGGACGTTTTGTTATGGGTCAAAAGTAAAATTTATGGTCGGTCGGGACATGAAAAGCAGACCATGAAATGACGAACTCTTAAGCACGTTGAATGTTGAAACAATAAATAGCGACTCTCGCTTTAAGCCTGCGGGGCGAAACATAAATACTTTGCACCAAAGGCTCTTCAAATAAAATCGTAAGATTCTATATTGTAAGTGATGTAGTCTGTAATTTGTAATTATCAAAACATCAGATCCACTGAAAAATGTGACATAATTAATGTCATAACAAAGTATATTTCTAGAGAGCTAAGTAAAGATGAAATCCTAAATCAACACTGTCTCTCTCTTTCGTGTACCTGTGACGCCTTATGCTGTTACTTTTAAATACGGTGGCCGTATATATGAATCTTGCAAGTGTAATATCTATATGATTCTTGCAAGTGTTATTTATCTTTCTTAAGAGTAAATTTGTATATTCTTGCTTGCGTTTTGTCCTTTCTTTTCTCCTTTCAAAACCATAAAAGGACAAATGTAGGTCACAGTCTTTTTTCAATTGTTGTTTAACTGAAATACATTTAAACCAAAAAGATCATAAATGTCCGCAGGAAAACAGAGACTGTCAATCTGCACGCACTCTGACTTCCGGGGCTGTCTGAACCATACCTTATTTCCCATGGCAACATAAAAGAACCAAACAAAAAATGCATCATTTGACAGATGAATGTCTCTCTGTCGAGCTGTATAGTGAATGAATGATCAAGCTTCCAAAAAAATGTTCTTCATGAACTAGACCCGAAATGATATGTTTTAAAAGATACTTCGATACGATTCTTCGATTAAATTACATTTTCGACCCACTCTTATTACGAAATGGAGATAATTGTTTATTACATTTTGCCGCCAGATATAATCACAAATTGCATAATGTGATATGATGTTTTGCGGTAGATTATTGCAAATAACAATTAAAAATATCTACATATAGACTTTTATTACAAATAGAGTAGAGGTGTCATAAATTGTAGTAGTGATACAACTTGCCACACAACACTATTTTGTACTGTAAAAGCAGTTCGAATTGCATGCACTTTCCTGATGACAGCAATGTACTTTTGTCAACCTAGACTTGAGATCACATGTAATCCTGACTACTATCTGGTGACTTGAGTCGCATAGTATGTTTCGTTTTTACCTAGGCTGAAAGACTTAGAACACTCCAAAGAGGCAAACTCATAACACATGACACACTACGTATTACTAGATGCGAATAGCACTGAACAATGAATACTGTCATAGTTTCTTTAACACACGACGAAATGTGTAGATTTTTATAACTGGTTAATCCCATGCAACTTTAATGCCTTTGCTGCTTATGTGTTCAATTTACTGCCTATTACCTGGTCAAGGTGAAAATTGATACGCTTTTACCTGCATGGCTTTGATAATTCCGTTGTTTATCGATCGCTTTTAAGCATCCTCTGTACTATGTGGAGTAATAATCTGATTTGCACTCCGTACTCTCAGTCTTGGGGTGTCCTCGGTAAGCCTCAGGTTTAATTCTTTAACATTATCTTGCTTTTTAACAAGCAGTCACTGAATATCCTGTATTACCGTTACTTCGCTCCTTTTGAATAATGCGCTCGACGTTTCCCGACCGTTTGAATCGAATTCGACAACACAGAGCCAGAAAATCTTTATACGCGCGAGTAAACTCCTTACTGGTGGTACCATAAACAATGCTGTTTATGCCGTTATTGGTGTGGATCATCTGTGTGACCACTATGTGCAACAACATAGGATACGTGTTATGTACATCGAGTAAAACCACCACGGCATAGGGGCCACAAAATATAAGAAATACAATGAATATAATAAATAGAGTCCTTGCTAAGCGTATTTCTCGACCAAAGCTGAGCTGACATGCTTTAGAACTGTGTGGTAGCAGCCTTTCCGATACTGTTTGTGATGAATCCAATTTGAGGTTAAATGTAGGTTTTAACCGTTTCTTGGAGTGGTATATCGTCCAAAATATCTGGCCATAACAAAAAGAGATTATCATCAATGGAATAAATATTATGCCGATGAGGAAAAATATCGTGTATGGTATGTTTGCCTTTCTGGACCAGGTACAAATGAGAGACTTGTTGTCAAACGCGTGATCACCGGGGCCAACAAGGTGTGGCACTTCATAACACAAGATGCTGTACAACCATACCCCTACGATGATCCCTATGGATTTCTTTTTGGTGAACACGCGTTCATACAAAGTGAGCTTACATATACACAGGTATCTATTGATGCTGATCGCCGCAAAAGTTTGCAAAGAGACTACACACCCTGTGGTACATACAATAGCCACGGCTTCACATAAAGCAGGATTTTCTTGGAAGAAACCGTCCCCTACAAATATGAGCAGACTAGCAGCGGGGGTTACGATCGAGTTTACGATCATATCACTGGCGGCGAGGTTGAGGATGAAGAAACTGCAAGGTAAGCGGCACAAGTGCGCGTTATTGACAACGGATCCAATGATGAGTACATTGCCGCAGGTACCAGCCAATGTTGCGAACAGTAGGAAAGATGGGTAGAGCACACGGAATGCAGTATTGTTTGTAATCCACGACCAAGCCTTATGCTGGATCACAACGCTTGTAGCTGTAATATTAAGATCGTAACCAGCCACATTGACGCTGGTAAACTCATACTGCCAGCTTCTAGTCGTAGAAAGTAACATTGACATTTTTTAAGGTCCCTATTCGGCCCAGTGATACAGAAGAATGGTCCACACAAAAAGGTGTATCGATTTTTCGGGTGCCAACCTCCCATAGAAGCATCAATATGTCCGCACCAGTGTCACTGGCGCTGTGGAGCGCGTACCAGGATGCTGATATATGCGGCTTTGTTTCCATATATGCAACCTTTACCGTGACACCACATACTGCAGTCTGACACTGATTGGTTGCAGATCGATGGGAAGCCTATGTTGCCAGATCTTCCTGCCCTGGTGTTGCTGATCTAGACATGACACATTGAAATTTCCCCAGAAAAAGCGGTCTACAAGTGGCGGTAATTTCAATTTATGGACACTTCAAAATTCTCAAGTTGACTATATTGAAAACGATTGGAGGTAGGGCCGCCACTTCTCTAGGATGTTTGTGCTGTAGGCACACCCAGTGACATACAAACAAAAGTAGCAGAATTAAACTTTATGCCAAGTAGGGACACTTGAAAGTGCTTCAGGTAAAAAATCTTCGAAACCATGATACATGGAGGTAACACTCCGACTTCAATTTATATGTTTGTGTTGTAGGCGCATATGCGGTGCCAAGTGTAGCACCAATTTTGTGGTTATTTTAATTCATTTCGGGGACGAGATCTGTAAACTGTAACAATTCCGTCCACGGAATTGTTAAGTGTATCAATTTTGCCCACAGAATCCATGGTGCATCATTTTTTTTTCACGAATCCATAAGTTTATCAATTTGTCCACAATATTGTGCAAGCCTACCAATTCTGTTCCCAAAATCCTGTAAGTCTGCCGATTTTCTCCACGAATTTGAATAAACTTAGGATTCTGTAGAAAATTCATATCGATTCTGTCAAAAAAAAACTGTCAATCAATTTATCAGTTTGTCCACCGAAAGTCTAAAATGGAATTCACAAAATTGAACAAATTTTCACACAATTGTAACCCTTATACAATTCTGGGGCCGAGATTTGGAAAGAAAATCACGAAATCCAATAAGTTTCACAGAATTTATTAAAGACTGTTGTTTCATTTCTGTGCGCATATTTATTAATTCCGTCCACAAAATGGAATACACTTTTCACTTTTGTGTGTAAGTTTGTTTTACCTTCCACGAAATCTAGTCATCTTTCAATTTTGTCGAAATTAGTGTCACGAAACTCAAATCATCTTATCGATTTTGTCGACTGAAACGGTATTCAGTTCACAAAATCACATAAGATTTATCCAGTTTTGTGTACACAATTGGATGAAATGATGAAAAAAATTATTGTGTGTACAGAATCGCAAGTCAAATAACCAAATTGTATAAAGCCACAGAATCTTCATCGTGGTCATTTTCGTGAGTTCCTATAATGACTTGAAGAGGGCATCGGTCTCCACGTCTCGCAGCAAGTTACGCGCCGTTGTGACAATTCAACAAGCTGTGGATTGACAGTTCGACAGCAGAATGTCAGCGTAACATTGCAGACTGGCCAATATAATACTTTTTTTTTCAGCAAGACAAAATCAAAATTAAAACAGACGCATGTGCGAGATTTGTTAGTTTCTGATAGCGTCGTCAAAGGGTCTCTGACGGTACGAAATTCTAAGCTGTTACACTAAGCACACAGGGGTAAAACGTCACATTTTGCTAATTTTGTTTTATTAAAATTGAGTTCTTTAACTCTGCTTTTTTCGAATTTTGTGTGCGAAATTGAGAAACTTCACGATTCTGAAAACAGCCTTGTATTATTTTAAGACTTCCGTGAACAAAACGGTTATACTCTAACTTTCCATTGTGTACATGAAATCGTGTAATCTATGGATTCTGTGAAATGTTCTTCCAATTCCGTGCACAAAATTGGATAATAAATGGATTGTGTTCACGTTTTTTCAATTTTTTGCACAGCAATTGAGCAGATCAAAGATGGATTGTATGGACAAAATTGGTAAGCTTTTTAGATTTTGTGGACAAAATTGGTAAATTCTGTGAACAGAAGTAACAAACTTAGCATGCAATGGACGAAATTGATATCTTTAACAATACTGTTGATCCACATTTTCAATTTCCTTGACGAAATTGATAAAAGCTTACACTTTTGTGTACGAAATTCATAATATTACATGATTTTGTGCACAGTATTGATGAATTATTACACTCCCGTGCACAAAATTCAAAAAGCTTGTCGAATTTTGTAAAATATTTTCAGTTTTGGGATTTTTTCTTCCAGCTTCGTCCACAAAATCGTAAGAGCAGTTTAATTTTGTGGTAGGACTTCAATTTTTTAATTTGTTCTTACAATTTTGAGAATTCTCTTGCGATTCCGTCCACCAAAACAATAGGTATTACGATTCCGTACACGAAATCAATGATGTTACACTTTGCACCCCATAGGCGCATCCAATGAAGAAAAAAAAAGTTGTAGAAACTAATTTAATGGGGGGCACTTGAAGACATCGTACCTAGCATATCTTCAAAATATTTATAGATTAAATTGCAATTCCAATTTCAACTCGCTTTTGTGTTCTCTGAGCGTATCGAATGAACAGCCAGTATTTTAATTTATGTTTATCAAGTAAAATTCACAAATCAAGAATATTTGAATGTATTCGAAACTATTATAGAAAGAGATGCCACTCCACCTAAATAAATATGTGGCATTGGCGCCACCCAGTGGTGAGTGAACATACGTCGCAGCAGTTTAATTTGTACAACTTTTGAAGACACACAGTTTTTCAGTCAAACAAATCTCCTTTTTTTAGTTTTCATTCTGTACTTGAACAAATACTTGAAGAAAGCGGAAAAACATTTTATCTTCAGTGGTGCTCATTGAAAAGTCAAATTACTTTCATGAAAACAAACTTTGCTGAACGAACAACAGACTTACATTTGGTGCAGGAATTTTAGTGACAACAGTCAAAGTAACAGTCACGTTAATAAAACAAGCAGGACAAAAGTGGCTTCACCGTTGAACTACGGGCATTAAAGTGCGCAATCTATCGTGAAGTCCATCCATGGGATGATTTTTTTTTACATGCAAAAGCCAATATTTTTATCCCATTGATTAAATGAAACATCTGGGGTGGTTGTGGTATCGCCATTGAAATATACGACGCAAAGATATTGCAGCCGAGGGACTTCTGTAGCTGTTGTTGAAGTAGACTTTGATTTGGAAAGTAGTACCAAAACTACCCAAGTACCGATTTAACATCGAGCAAGAATCTACAACCCGAATATGGGCCTATCTGACCATGTCGTCTCTATTCTGGCCATAGTCAAGACAACTGCCAAGTACCAAATGACCATTATATATGTAAATATATGCACTCAATGGCTCAGTCATGCCACCCCGATAGTCCTTTTGTGTATGAAAATTCTTATGACGATTGTTTATTTCATTATGCCGATTTTTATGCAGATATAAAGACCTTTTATGTCGTTATAACGAGTTCTGTGCGCGTATAACTATTTTTATCATTTTATAACAACTTTTTATCCTGTCATACCCTTGCTTGGTTTCCTTTCATATTGACTAAACTCATATTGAAACGAATATTTCTTCACCGGATTTTTTTTTTACTGAGATACTTTGAGAATGATTCGTCAAAAACATAAGGCCTACAAATGAGGCCATTTGGACTTCGTGGTGCATGGGTCTATAGATCTCCCCCATCCCCAACCCATGGCGTTTTGGACAGTCTCGGCTTCAGGTGGTTTGGCAAGAAGAAATTTACTTTTTTCACAAACAATGTCTTTTACACCAATTTTTTCTGCGATTATAAGTGTATCGTTAAAATTCTTCGGTCTCAGAATCTGTCCTCAGGGGCTGTTATAATAAATTTGTGCTCAGTGTGTTCAGAAGTCTCTGCACAGCAGCTTGAGACTACAAGGGATTTTTTGGATATAATTCTGGGGGGGGGTTCATAAAGTATATGAATTTGACCTTGTTTTAGTTTACAATTGTCGCTTTGTTTCTTGTACCGATGTTCGATGTCATTCCAAGGGCACACTGATCACTGCACTCTGGTATCGCACTTGTTTTGGCTGCAACCGAAAGCCGTCGTCTCGACCAACCCAACATGACCAAGAGAAGGTTGCATAACCAGGTTGCATTTAAAAAAACAGAATTGTACAGGTATGATATCATGCAAGTTCTTCACATTTAAGCATTGCGTGTGACGTAAGCCAAATCCACATCAAGATGTGTATTTTTGGTAACATTTTAAAAATTTTAATGGCTTATAAACTTGAATCCTCAACAGTATACATAAGATTCGTACATAGATAATAGGCACGTGCGGCAACCTTAACAAGTGAAGCCACTTGATTTGTAGCAGTCGACCTGTTGCAACCTGTAAACAAAAGGTTTACGTGTTGCATGCTAGTTCAAGTGTGTTGTGTGTCACAAGGGGATATTATAAATGACTTCACTTGCTTCGTTGATTGAATGTTACATAAGGCGTAGTCGACAAGGTTTTAAACCCATTGGACATGCGTCATGTGATGTTGTTGCTTCACTCGGTCCGTTACAATTTTTAGACATACGTATATCAAGCAATATTTTCTGGTATGCGTTCATGGTCTGGTTTTGGGAACGTCTAATTTCAAAGGTCTGTGAAATGTCCATGGGAATCGGTAAATGGCGTTTGATCATGTGCAATAAAGTCTGGTAAAGAATTTGTGCGAGCATTACAATCGCCTGCAAGATACAGTTGTCCCTTTGAGCAGTATTTTCAGATATAGCTTTCAAGAACAGAATAATGGTCAATATATGAGTTCTTTCCGAACCGCGAGGATTCTGGGGGAACGTAAACGAATCCTAGTCATAAGTCTTGCTCAGCGTGTACGCTGATTCTATCTACTGTAATCCATACAATGCCGTTCCTCTGTCTATGTACGCACATTATCGCGTTCATTATCTTCGCAATATTCAACTTATTGTCTCCTTCCTGAACCTCGCGTAGCATTATCATGTTGCATATCTCTACAAACGCTATAATAAGCGTGATCGGAAAAAAGAGTTTTTTTTTTTTTTTTTTTGCACGACCTTTTGCTTCATTACTTACTTTTGTGCGATAGACTGCAAACATCCCTATTTAACACTTTAAAACTTCCAGGCTGCACGTCCCTGCTCAACTATCGGGTGTCTTTGCTTGGCTTTTATGGGTTTTAGTACTGCAAAGAACGGATTCAATTTGTGCGCCTTTTGGGGGGACGCACACACCTACTCACCAGGGCTTATCAAGAACTTTTTAATAGTCTTGCTAATATTGAGGACCTGACGTTTTTTTCGTTTGTTTTAAGATGTAGGGCGTCTGGACATATCATATTTGATCCAATGTTGTCATTGTCTTTGTACGCTCAGCCACAACTTTCACAAATCATCTGAATTGCGGCATTTACCTGCCCCCATGTCATACTGAGTTCCGTGTTATCTCCGATGCACTTGGTGTGCCGTTTTGCACAGGATTTAATTCATAGTAAGCGAAACAAAATTTACACTGTGACCCTGATCGTAGACTGAGACATCAATCAGGAAATTGGTCATTATCACCATGGTCAGTCGCAGCCTCAGGCCGCTGGTGTACTGCAACCTGTTGTCGTGGTAACCATACTCAGGCAATTACAAAGTGAGTCACTTTTGCAAAGCTAAAACAGTGACCTTGTCACACAAGGGTAGACTCCAGAAAGGTATATATAACACGGAGTTTGAGGTCTGTATGAGAGGCAAGGCATTTACTTGCTTGATTTGTTTATAATATGGACCAATGTGGTTGACCATGCTGGACAGGGCAATGTTCAGGATTTCAATGTGGTCCAGCAGGTCTTCCTCTTGTGCCATCAATTTTTAGTGACACTGGTCGAGTCCATGGCTTGTATGTGGTTAATGCCACAGTGTACCGCTATCGTGTTTGTTGTATCCAGCAAGCTTGATTATATAGCACTTTGCACTTTTTCTATCATTCCATTGCTACCCAACACAACTACAGGTTTGCTTGTGGTAGTAGTCATCTTTTTCACGTTCAGATCTTTCGAGATTGTTACAACAAACCAGGGTGATCAGCGCTATAGCAGACAACACTGCTCAGCAAATCTCAAATGGCAACCCGTGTGAAATTGCAACAGAAAGCGCCGTTACTGGAGGTAAAAACAATTCAATAAGTGATAACAACAACATAGCATCAATCACAACCGTCAAATCTGAATACCATCTCGAGGTAGAACTCGTATTATTTGGACTGGGAGATGACACAGATTTTTTACACACGGGATTTGGAGATATTCCAGATTCGGCCGGTCTTTTGGTGGCATGTGTATGGTAGTGAGGCGGAGGTATGCCAGTGTTTGGGCTCACGTGTGTATGGTTGAAATATTCAGTCGGCACAATAAGCTTGAACTTGTCTTCCTTAAGTTGGAATGCGGTTATTATTCTTTGGGGACAAAAATAGCCATGGACTTTTATTATTCAAAATATACACGAGCTATTCATGCCAAACTCTGCGTTCCACTATATGAAAACATAATTCACTTCTTTGACGATGGGAATTCTTATATAATAGATACAAGCGTTTTCACTTAGGTTTTGCCGTTAAATCCACAGAATGTCACCCTTGTAATAGTTCGCTCGCGTGACTCTATTCAGTTGTAACAGAATCGAGAGAAAAACAATTAGAGGTGATTGTTTACCACTTGTGTATCTGAGCTTTTCTGTTTTAGGTATTGAAGTTTTGTTATGGTTATATATGTATTATCGTGATGTATTTACCTGTCTATTTCTTCGATTGCGGGAGCTCAATAAATCATCATCATTATTGTTATCTCTACCAGTACGTCTACTACTACTACTACTACTACTACTACTACTACTACTACTACACAGCTTTAATGTGTCACTGATTGTGAGCAATGATCTGTAGTCTTCACAGAGGGTTCGATTTCTTCTACTTGTCCCATGTTGTCAGTGTCGAGACATGGTAATTAAACGCATACACTTATTGCTGACTACTCTCATGGATTTAAAAAACTGAAAGACATAAACTATAAATGCTCGACTCAAGAGTACAACAAAAGTAGTTCCTTACGTTTTGTTGAAATTAGAATATACAGTATTAGTTCTGCACTACTATGAAGACATTGATATTGTGAACAGTGACGATGATATTTTCACTCATTTTATTTATATTAACATGCTGCCGTTTTGCAATATCAAGCACCAGCCAGTGTCTGAGTGCCACAGAGCGTATCTTCGAAGTATTTTTTCTTTTTTTTTTTTTGCGATAGTTTGTATATTTGTCATACAATTAGCCAGTCTGGGTACGTTGCACCTGCTTACATAAAATATAAACAATAATTAACTTTACGGAGTCCATAATGACATTTCCAATTCACATCTACAGTCGCACAATGGCTTCTTCCTAGTGTTGTGTATAGGAGTGTCACCTAGACTTGACCTTACACAGACGGTGCATGGTTATATGTGCAAAGTAGACAATACACGGAACATTTTCCAGTGCAAAGTCGTTTACTTCCTACTGAAACAATAAACAATAAAACTCACGCGATTGGAGTGGGTGACTTGCAATGCCCTTGGTTTGTAAGATCCTGGGTAATTTATCAGGTTACGTCCTGCAGGGAAACACGGAGTGGCTTTGACCTTTTCAAACTGTGCAGAAAGAGAATGTTCTGTATAGAGACAGAAAACTAAGGTCAATGAGGCTGAGGTGCTATGTATGTGTGTCCGTGCATGCAACATAGATTCTGACACGGCATTCAGTCACCATTATACTATGCACTCTTTATAATCCCATACATGTTCATGATGTATAAACATAATGTATATAAGTAAATCATATATGTATACATATATATGATTTACTTATATAAATATATATATGTGTGTGTGTGTGTGTGTGTGTGTGTGTGTGTGTGTGTGTGTGTGTATGTGTGTGTGTTTGGTGTTACTTTAGTCTCATAGAATTTTTGATGGTATGGATAAAATACCCATAAGAATATACTTGCGTGTTTACCTTTGTACACATATAGTAAATGCCAATATCTGTTGGAAGTATGATCATATCAATTGGCATGTCCATTTAGGTTTTGGTCTGATCTCATTCTTCTACATATTGACATTTTTTTTAAATTTGAAAATATGTGAAAAGCGAACACCTTGGTATTTTCATGGAAATTCTTCTATTTAATGCGGACGATATCAAGCTCCTCAGGTTAAAGTCTTTAATTCCAGCCCTCCCAGAACAATTCCCTTGCGTTCAACACATTCAATGCCAGTATATTTAAAGGAGGCAGGTGACAATTCTGCGCGACCTACATGTATGGTCACTGGTGGGTGAGCTGGGAAGTTAGGTTCCCAAAGTAAGTGCCGGTCCGTTCTCGCTTGTGCACATTCAATAGATACTTTCCAAAAGAATAGTAAAGCTTCTGCCTTTCACATTGATTCAAATTTAAAATTTGTTATTTTGGTGCTAGTCATGTCTGTTCCAAATTGTGATAAAGGACCCTGATTACTCGAGCCTAAAAGTGAACGTAAGGATATGATTTACAGACTTTTCTTCTGGTAACACTCCTACATTTAACAGATCGCCTGTGTATACTTCATTGGGTATGCCTAAGCAGACTCGTGCATGCATCTGTGTGCCTAAGTTGGTCAAGTGAGTTGCAATAGTTTTTAACGCCATATTATTATATTTCTGAAGGGAATAATGGAGCAGGGGAGAGAGATAATGGACTTAAAATGTGGTCATGGAGATTATTGGCATCTCTTTCTTTTTCCCCTCTTGAAAAACACGCGATTATGTGCATAGCAATGGGCCCCAGTTAGAGCATAATTAGTGGCAAAGGAGGAGAACTGGAAGTAGAGCAAGGCGTCCGTTCGTTCGTCTGTCCAGCTTCTTATCTCAAAATACTTCAAGGTGTGAAGTCTGTACATTTGAAGTAAATGATGGCATCATGTACGACAGTGCGGTCGGTATGGCAAGCCAGTGAAAACGAATACTGTGCAAGAGTTTATGTGTGGGAAAGAAAGGGCGAAGATCAATACTTTTGACATTTTTTTCCTAATGTTAAATCTTTCTGAAGTCTGCAAAACCAAACTCTCCAAAGTGTGACGCCATTGCAACGCATAGCTTTTTAAAATAGCGTGCATGCAGGTTACCCATTACTTTTTCGAGTTAACAGATAAAGAAAACATCACAAATACTTCATTACAGTGAAAAAATAAGATATATTATACTTATCATGGCAAATGATATGAACGTGGCTAGGATCAACCCGACTCAGATTCGACTTCCACGCTCAATTAAGAAAATAATGAATATATTTTTAATACATTTGGAATCCATTAGGTTGAACGGTTTCAAATTAAAGGAATATTTTGACCATTATTATGTAATGTGAACCTGGTATCTTGACTTAATCTAGTGCACAAGATACACGTTCACTGAAGGCCAATCAGGCTTCTTCACGATGTATAATGCGTTTCAAATGGTTGTTTTCTATGCATCGGAATATTATCAAAATGGCAAATGTGTGAGGTTTGATTAAAAAGCTTTTTTCCTGAACTTCATTATGTTTCAGACATTTAAATGCGGAGAATCGAAGAAGCTATACTGTTTATCATGATTCAAAATTGTGTATCATAGTTTTATTGCACGTAAAGTTTGTTGTAAGTACTTCACCTACTTCAACTGTTTCTGCCGGGACTTTGTATATTTACATTGCAGTTATTACCTAAACATCATTCAGTCTCCAGTGATGCTATTCTGGGAAGTTTATCACAATGTCCAGTTCCTCTTCCATAGCATCATATGTTGCACACATTAGGAAAATATGGGCGACTATGTACATGGTGTGCTGCAGTAGTGTGAAGTGCTACTCTACCACCTATGGCAACAGGACAATCCCGACGTATTATATCATGATAGCCTCTCAAAATGAAGATTAACAGCAGCATGATTCGGAGAAAAGATCGGATAAAGCAATTGTATCAAAATTGGGCCGTGAGATCACAATGACTAGATCTGAATTTATCTTTTGAAAGACTACGAACATTGGTGTGACAAAATAAACTGTCATACAAGTTTGGCAGGGCCCAGATTCATATCAATTGTACTTCCTATCTGTTTATGGAAAAGTATATTTTGACTGCATTTTCTGGACCTAAATACTAATGACTTCATTCTTTTCTGACTTGCCCTACAAATTTTGCGGTTAATATCCAAAGATTATAAGAAAGTTTGGCTACAATAATTTTGCAGAGTTTAGACCTGCCTGTTTTGCTACTTATTTTTTACTTTTGGGATCATTCTGGTTTAATATTCATTTTCAGACATTTTAGGTTTACATGTTTCCTGTTAGGGTAAACCCCCTGGGGCTATCGGTAGCAAACGGCTGCCGACGCAGTTATAAGTTTGCCTAATTGTACTTAAAATTTGGTTAAGAAAAATTATGATTTGATGACATGTTTTTGACTTGAATGCTATTATTGCTTTTATAAGAACTGGGACTGAATATAATGCCGCAGTTTCTTTCTTCTTCAGTCATACACTGGCAGGTAATTTAACTAAGATAACCTGTCGAGCCAGAAAGGGCACATACTGGTTCAGGGGTAAGTCAAATTGTTCTGAACTTGTAATGTACAAATTTATTAATTATGCTTGGTTTGACAAGTATTCTTCATTCATAAGAAAGCTCTGCATTTATAAGCAAAACTTCACGTATTTAGCAACTTCACCATTTCGCCACGTTCATATTTATTCATTATCATGTGGGCTGTCTTTGCTGAATATTTAGCTTAGATAAGGAGTGGCTACTAGTACAGAGACATGTACGGGTATATATTTTGAAAGGTGTTCTGAGTAGTTACCCGACGAAGACCCTTTAATTTATTTGGGCTAATACAAACTATGTCATTTTTTTTTTCAGAAGAACGCGCGCAATATGGACAATAGTACTTCCATATGTAAATAGGTTCCACAGTGACAGGTTAGCTTATGGAGAGTAAAGAGGTCGGACTGTGGAATAGGGTAATGCTACTAGGAAGTGGTTCTGGACAAAGGACACAAATGCAATATAAAATATTGATACACAATTGTGGCAGACAGCTCATCAAAAGCTGCAATTTATTTATGCACCGACGGTTACTGCGACTCATGCACACAATGGAGAAACGAACCTGAATTATTACATAATGTATTCATACGCACCACAGTACGGTGAGCTTGCGTTGTTATCAACCCTTGATCGCGGTATGTCTGCCAAAGATTGAAGATCTTTCAGGCTCCAACGCAGGTGTTAGGTTCTATAGCAGCCTCTGATTTCAAAAAAATTTCGTTCGGCAGCAGAAAAAAAAATGTACGGCAATAATATAGAAGACATTAGCAAACCAAGGAGAGGCAGGACTCTATGGACAAATCTAGCGCTCCCCACTGGTCAACAGAAGGAGCCCTTGCAGTTACAAATAGCTATGAAATGACAACTTAAATGCCAAAACTGAGACTAGGCAAGTTTACACTTCTGAAAGTGCCCCGAGGAGTTTCAAAACTGATCACAAAACTTTCATTTACCCCTGTTAAACAAGACAGTTTGACAGAAAACGGTCGAAAGTGAAGGCATGATTCAACACTAAACGGCGATGATGGTAACAACATACGCTGTTCTATCAGGGAACTTAAACAGAGAATTCGGAAAAGGGATTCATATAGAGCTCCGCCTTCCTTCCCAATCGCTTTTTTCAAATAAATTTGTTTGAACCAAACAGCATGGAGAGTAAAAATAAACCCTCTGCAGCCAACACTGAAGCTCAAATAAACAGACCCATGGAATCACCACACCACATAAAAAGCACAAATGGAAGAAAAGACGGATAAAACGACGCTTCCAGCAGTGAGACAGTGAGAAAACGTGTAACGAAAAACTGTAAATGGCTCATAAAAATACAGGCGAAATGGTCAGATGCATTATTCGCATGGAATAGTCTCAAGTGATCTGCGTTTCTAATGAAGATGTCTCCGGTTTATGAAAATGTTTATAACGCCGTAACATACCAAACATCTCGTAGGAATTACAAAAAGTCTTGCAAAGTTACAAATATGGATATGGTCAAAGAACTTGGCAGAAGATTGACAGAATCGTGTAATGGTTTACGCTCAAAGAATATGAGACTATATCAATTAGGCGAAGATAAATACAACATTGTAACAATGAGCAAACCCAGTAGTGCGTTCAGACGACTCCCCGTGGAAACACACTGGAGGTAAGGTCCAGTGGTTAATGGAAATGAAAGGCCAGTAGTGAAAGAATGATGCACTATCTGACAGGACTATAGCTACAGAGAGTAGATCATCTAGTGTGACTGCAACAGATATAGCTGGTGTGTCTATGATAGCATCAAAACAACTAAGACAAATATACAACACGAAGGGAGGAAAGATAACATTAACAGCTTAGCACCCATGACCGCTCAGTCTAATAACGGGCAACATGAGAAACAGACCATTGAAAAGGCGAGGTGGATAGATTTCAGGAAACCACTTTCAACATAGCACAAAATACACAATTACTCATCTTGGGTCAATCTATTCCCCAAAAAACACTGAGAGAAAATTACTGGAAAAACATACTAAACAGACAGTGCATATCTATTCTGGATTGGGCACCATGGACAATAATAAAATAATCACTGACTTACAATGTACTAAAATCTGTGGATACCAAAATTATTCATTGTGGAAGTACTCAAGTACCCAAGGAGACATGAGACCACATAATACGGCACTTCGGAATACTGGATGAAGACCTGATTGACTGTACGACAGGCGAGAAATAAAAGCATATCTGACCAGGTGTACAGGTCGGACACGACGCACAACAGGAAAATCAGGCGTGTAGGCACAGCGCTAAAACCCATGTGCGAGAGACAGGGCTGGGCGTATACTGAAAACTCTACTGTTGGATCAACCCTACCAAAAAGGGATAGTTTGCAGCCTAAAGATAAAGGCAAAACCAGACGGGCAAGCTTTGTAGTGGCCGTTAAAGACAGGGTAGCTTAAAAATCGCATTGATGTATGAAAGCAACCCTAGGCAACAACCCTCAGGGTTCTCAAAACAACATAACTACATACTCTGATAATTAGAGGGTTAAACCCCGCAATGGAAAAAAACACTGGACTTGAACTGAATGAACTGAAAATATCAGGTTCACAACTGTATAGAGACAATGATCATTATAATAGTTCAAATGATAATATATCTTTTGTTACCACGGAAAATAATAGTTGGTTAATAGAATTTAAAATTTTGTGTGCAGGAAAAGGGGTTGACTGACAAGGACAATGTGGAAGATAAGAACACGCCTTTCCTGACAGACTGCAATTTCATTGTACATAACAGGAAGCACTTGGACAGGCGAGTACTATGGAGGTCAGGTGGCATCTAGGGTCTATATCGTAAACATGTTACGTCTGTTTGGAAATTAGTAGATATCTCTGTTGATGGCATTTTGTGGTTATCAATGTATGGCAAGCGTATCGGTCTGCATCATTATATATATATATATATATATATATATATATATATATATATATATATATATATATATATATATATATATATATATATATATATATATATATATATATATATATATATATATATATATATATTGATATTGTATATATTCCATCTGAATTATCAAATTATCACGCGACTTCGAGTCAGTACAAATTGGCCATTGGTCCACTCTTGATTTTGATTTAATGAAGTATTGTAATAAGAGAAAATTTTAATTGTCGGCGATTTCAATGCACGTACTCCATGCTGCCCTGATTTTTGGTTTGTGATCAAGTGGACCACGTGCCATTACCTTCTGCTAATGTGAGCGATGTGCAATTAATAATACCCAGACGCTCCTAAGACAAAATAACAAGTACTTACGGTAAATGCTTTAATCAGTTGATGTAAATCGACGGGTTTAAGAACTATGAATCGAAGGTCTTAGGACGATGAACTTGGAAAGTTCACTTGCCATATACCTCAAGGTTCCAACCTCGTAGACAGTGTACCTTGTGACGCTTTCATAGGTTCGTGAATGAAAGGTTTAAAAGGTGTGGATTCCAAACATCTAATTGGTAATCACTGCCCGCTTGATTGTCTGTTTAAAAGTTAATCTGATAATTTAATACTTGAAACGAGGCCAAATAACATTATAGGGGATCAAAATTCTCCGAAAACTTGAAAATCGCCTTAAATATCTATTATTGCCCAAGTAAAACATCTAAATGATCAATTAATGCCCATCTGACCCTCATATACGAGGTCAATATTTTCTAATTACGAGAAAGTTTTTAAAATGTTGTAGACAGAAACGACGACTATTTAAATGTCACTTGATTCATAGTATCTAAACGAGTAAATGAAAGGGTGGAAATAAAAAGGATTGTGAATTATTTTAATTTTTTTAATGAAAATAATGACTTCTTTGAATCCATAGAAGCGGACTCTCGGTTTAGTTATCTTAAAACCTTGAACCAAAAAAAAAAAAAAAACAGAACAAAAAACCAAACAAAAAAACAAACAAAAACAAAAACAAGCAAAAAACAAAACAAAAAACAAATACTGCTACTCTTCAGCCCACCAACTTACGTGGCGTTGTTTCTTGATATTTTTAAATTGATCACAGACCTCAAGACCCCTCATATTAATGCGTCCCATGTTTGTGGTGTGTTTTTTAATGCCACTCCTGGAAAAAAAAACTTAAAATACGTTTTTCATAAGAAGGTTGAACGCAAAAACTAGAGAGGAATATCTTTACAAAATATTATCAGAAAAATTTTCCCACGTCAACTTCAAAAACATCTTTGTAATTTTTTGACTCATAAGAACTTCTTTCTATCCTGGTCAAAGCTGATTCATTGAGGAAAGAGAGACCTCTGATAATATTTTTGTCTTGAAGAAGTCATTCGATTACAGCTTTTAGCATAACAAAAATGCTTATTGTCTCTGTGGATTTTTGTATCGCCTTTCGCCTCAAGCAAGGCTGCCCTCACTGTCTACTCCTCTTTGGGTGTTTATGTTTTTACCAATACTCTGGAACAATATCTTGATGTTTTTTGGTTCCAAATAATGGAATGTTGTGTCATTTTAATAAATTAAATATATGGTCACTTATGATTGCCGACGATGTCATTCTACTAGCTGACTGTGTTGGCCAACTACAAGATCGCCTCCCCAGAAAAGTAGCGTACTGTAACTTCAGGAGTCTTTAGATTAATACCGATAAGACCCAAGTCATGATTTTTGATAAATACGTTTATAGAAAAGAGTATGATGACCATAATAATATCAATGTTACTATACAGTGATCACTGTTACTTTGATATTATATTTACTGGTAATGGTACATTTACTTTAGCCTCTCAAACCTGAGTTGAAATGCCAGAAAGGTTCGTTTTGTACTTAACCGTATACTATTTCGTGATAATGATGTTAACCTTCCATGTTGCACCCAGATGTAGCTCTTCGATTCGTAAGTGAAACCAATACTGTTATGCGGATGAGAAGTATGGTCTTGCGCTAATTTCCGCAATCGTTCCAAAGTTACGAAAGACCCGTACAGGCAAAATGTTATAAATAATACCCTCTCGAGAAGGTGCAAATCGATTTTGGTGGATTATGTAGGAGAAAAGGCATCTAATACTGCTGCATTGAAATAATTTGGCAGTGTTCATTGGCTATTGATATTATTTTAAAAAGACTGGTATAGAATCCTTTTATAACCGGAAGATAATATTTGTAAAAGGTCATACAAAACAGCCGTAGATTCCCAGGCAAATGGATTTTGCACACGGGCATCAACAGTTAACTCAATTCTACAACACAATGGATTAATTGTTATTTGGTTTAAGTTTGATTCAGAGCTCATTTTTTCC
Source organism: Hermodice carunculata (assembly GCA_964020975.1). Classification (NCBI taxonomy): domain Eukaryota; kingdom Metazoa; phylum Annelida; class Polychaeta; order Eunicida; family Amphinomidae; genus Hermodice; species Hermodice carunculata. Next base: position 86,180,086 of record OZ026617.1, on the reverse strand, counting down.
ACGAGCGATGTGTAGATGGCGGGAATAATCATTTCTGACATGTCCAGTTAGATAGATAAAAGGTCAGTGTACTTTAGAGATTTGTGGTTCCTTTTACTGACCAGGAATATCTCTGTACATGGAAAAACTTGAGACATCGAAACAGTGTGAATTCATGCAAGATTAACACTTTGTAAACATGTGATTAGAGACATGAACACGGCTCTATCAGTCTGCCCACATCACATGAATTGCTGAGACCAACCGATAGTACTAGAATTAGTGACCGAGTATTCTACAGGGCATCTGCATTTAATGTAGATTTGTAAGGTAAGAAATAGTACACAGAGGATTTACAGAATAGGAAACATTTTAAAAGAAGGTAAAATATTGTGTTCGGAACTCTGACTATGAGTGGTTTAGTGAGATTCTCTTTCAAAATAAGTTCCACTATATAAGATGACATCAACTTTCCGATGGGACCATCCAAATGACGCCGACCCCAGTAAAATAATTACTGGCACCATAGACATGTCTGGGGACATTCTTCACAAGCTATACGCAAGCGGTATTTTGTAGATTCCACCTCCATATGTGCTATTAGCTGAGCTTGTTGCTATGGTTTTGGCATACCTCATTTGCTATTGGCAAAAGGCACACTGCATATGTTTTAGCCTAACATGGTAGATAGCGGTTAGGTTTGCTTTTTAACAAGCACTACATACAATAAACAATTACCCTTCATTTGGTAATATACGACATCATACGTCTTTGGACTGGCCTTTCCTAATTATAACTTCCAAAAGTCCAACAATCTGATATGAGCGCTGTAAACCAGCCTTGCCTCCATAACATTGACACGGACTGCATATCCTCACAACTGTTTCGAGTATTTAAGGATCAATGTCAACAATTATTTAATATAACACTTGCGGTGATGCTGTCGTTAGAGGAACATCTATAAAGTTATACTTTTACCCTCATTTCAAAGTAAACCACAATACAGAACCATATTTAGATAATGTACCTTTCAACTTCGTAAATATTTTACAAAATTGAGAGCGAATAACAACCCAATTCGAATTGAAACGGGGAGAAATTGTCACGAAAACAGAGGCGAAATCATTCACCAGTTTTGTGATCGTATCTCTATGGAATTGGAACCTAATTACATTTTACATTGTGCTCCGCATGAAGTATTATGAAAAAAAAATCATTAATCAAGTGGTCATATTCTATCCAAACTTTCGGACGTTTACTTAGGAACCAGATTAACTTGCAATATGAAGCCAATCAAGTAGGAAGTTTCCAAAGTGAGCGCAGGTTATTTGCATACCTGCTCTAGACAGAAGTCTTTATTTTTATTATTATTATTATTATTATTATTATTATTATTATTATTATTATTATTATTATTATTATTATTATTATTATATTATTATTATTATTATTATTAATATTATTATTATTATTATTATTATTATTATTATTATTATTATTATTATTATTATTATTATTATTATTTGTACATAGCCCTAGTCACGTTGATTTTTATCTGTTTTATCACTTATATGTTTTAATGCCGCTCGCCTGGTACCTTACTCCTTCTCTTGCGATCTCTCGTGAGGTGTGTGCTGGGGCTGAAAGTCTGACGTCTGGGCCCTCAAATTGGCCAGCCCACCAGGGGAGAGCCACTTTGGCATTCTTTAGAGGTGACCTTTAACATTTGTGGATACTATTTATATAAGTGCTCCATTTTATCATTTTATTTATTTTGCATATTATATTATGCATGTTATAAAAATGAGCCCAATATGACCTAAATTAAAATGAATGGCTTGATTGATTGAATGATTGATTGATTGATTGATTGATTGATTGATTGATTGATTGATTGATAATTTTATTTATTCTCGATAACACACTTAGTACAGGACTGTTTTCGGTCACCGAGCATGAAGTGGATAAAGTGAAGTGTCAAAAGTGCACTTGAGTCTGAAGTTTTTGACATTTTCATAAAACTCTTGATACGCGGAAGGCTTCAGGCCCAGATGGTGTAAGTACCAAACGTTTGAAAGAAGCAGCGACTGCTGTTCCTTCTTCACTTTTTTTTAATTTGTCTGTCACGAGTAGAATATTTTCTTCCGCGTGGCAGAGAACAAAGTTACTCCTCTTCATGTAAAAAAGGTTCAGAAGATCTTTGGAGCAGTTACAGACCTGTGTCACATGTACGACCAAAGTGTGTGAAAAATTGTCTTAAGCATGCAATCAAATTCTTTCGGGGCAATGTAATTAATTCCTCTCAACCATTTGGGGTTCATACCTGGAGATCCTATTTTCAATCAATTATTTCTTTTGTGTCATAAACTTCGCTATGCTATCGTTCAGCAGAAGAAAGTCCGTATTGTTTTCTTAGTCATTAATAAATCATTTAATAATTTTAGCGTTCTGATTTATTATTCAAATTGAGCAAAAGCTGCAAGTCGGGTGATCTCCTGGACTGTTTCTATGGTTACCATTATAACAATTATCAACGTTTTGTCATCCGCGGTCAGTCTTCCAGCTCGGGAAAAATTAATGCTGGTGTACCCCAAGTTTCAGTGTTGCTTTTCTTCTTTATTTTCATTAATTACATCGTTGACATCGTGCGATCGAACATGAAAATATCTGCTGATGATACTTTCTTTATATGACAACAGACAACCCTGTTGCTGGGGCTGCTAATATTACGACTCACACGTTTCTGATATTGAACAATGGTCTGACGACTAGCTTGTGACAGCCAATGCTCAGCAAACCGATTCTATGATTGTTCCGAGGAAAACCAGGCCACTTGACCACCATCCTATCACGCGTCAATGTTAAACTTGGTATTACAATACGTTTACACCAATGTTTGTTACAATTTTTAGCTTGCTTGGTATTTTACCATTTTTCATTAGCTTGTTATATCATGATAAACTAAGCATACATAAATGGCTTTGCAGCTGCATATTAATTGGTGTTTAATATACCAAAATTTGTCACTGCTTCACTGTCTGTCTTGTCGGTATCTGCCTTTCTTTAAAGTATCTGTGTTTCTACTATCGTAATGTTATTCTGTCGTCTATTCCTGCAAGAGGGACGCTAATATGGCTATTTCTGTCTTTTTTTCTTCAAGAGGGATCCTAACAGGACATAGCCCTGTCTCCCGATAGCTCTTCACAATATTGGAATTGTAATTGATATTCTTTGTCAAATAAAATATGCTTAAACCAATACATTGTTTTACATTCCACAAACGTCAAATATGTCGAAATCTATACTGCTTCTAAAAACAAAAGAAAGAGGGAGAGAGAATGATTCTCTTTGGTTTAACATGGGGTATCATAAATACGATGGTTTACATGGAATTGAGCGCAACCCTCTAATTTTGTGCAATGTGGTGCAGGAAACAAGCTCATGCCTCGAGTGCAGCACATAAAGTGTCTTGGAAATGTGATAAAGTCCGAAATTTACTGATCATTGTGTTTGGTATTGTGGTTCACAGAGGCTTTGAAATGAGCCCACTGGCAGTATATCGATGCACTTTGAAGTCAACATGTCCCGACGTGCAGATTACCGAGGGCAGACTTCACAGTTTGACATGGGAAGGGTCATTTGGATGTCACAAGCCAGCCTTTCTCATCATAAAGTAGCCAAGACGATCCAGCGTTCCGTATGCACTGTATGTAAAAAGGCAGGTACTCGTGGAGTATACAGATCCGCAATGCTGATTTGGTGTATATAATTCTTCGGGCTGTTACGACCCTTTCATGCCAGATGGCCATATTATAACATTCTATTGTTTATTTATTTATAAACTGATTCAATGATACTTTTGTTTTACCTGTTAGTTTCTTCTTTCATTTTTTTATTTATTGCCCAGTTGGTTGATCGGTTGGTTCATATTCTGGCTAGTTGGTTGGTTGGTTTATTGATTGGTGGTTGGATATCTTGCTGGATGGTTTGTTGGCTGGCAGCTTCATCGGTTGGTTGCTGGAGGCTTGCTGGGTGGGGTATGGTTAAGGGGTGGGGGTGGCGATCCACTTTGTCGTAACAATATATTTTGCACTGCGGTACTTGCATACGTCCTCAAGGTGCTCATTAGTGGGCACTTCTATATGCGGTTTAAACATGTCGTAGTCATATGAGACACGATGTTTGACCTCCATTGTAAGGTTTACTGGTCACAGAACTTCCTATTTTCCTTCATTGGTTATTAAACTGAAGCAATAAAAATACAATGCTACCAGTTATTGAATTATGGGCCAGATTTCCCTCCGAAATTGCTTATCAACTATATATCATCCAATCGAAACAAATATTTCTCTGCTACTTTATCAGGGTTTGGCGTTCAGAGTAGCTCTGGTCTTGCTTACAAAAAAAAAAGGGGGGGGGGTGTCTGTACGATGACAATGCTTACTTCAACTGGGATTTGCTTAGTGATAAAATATATGTACAGTCTACAATTGTGCTGTCTAATGGCTTGTTTTCCTCCTGGTTTGAAAATAATTGGATTCTCTCAACAGGAAGTGTGAAGGGGAAAACATTTGTCTGTCACTCGGGACACTCAAAGTGGAGTAGCAATGCCTCATGTGGTACTGAAGTCCATTATGAATTTTCCTTTTTTCTGTCTGAACACTTTAACATACTTGGCTTTCACAGATTCACACCATTGTAGCTATTTAACCAGATTATCTAGTGCCCAACTGTGCTCAAAAGCACGTATTGCACACAGACCTAATTTTGTTGTTAAAATCGCATATAACCAAGAAAACATGTATATACCTGACTTACAATGTCCAGGTGTTTCATAATTTGAATACGTTGTTGGGCAATATTTGGTCTATTCTTTTCGTGGGGAGGGGAAAACTGAACTCTTTCTCAAGCAATAGAATAAGATGTACAAAAATTGCCTTCTGCGGAGTGGCAGAAAGTGTTTGTTACTGGAAAGTAATTGTTACAATGATGAATATTTGTTTCATGAAGGAGCGTTCTGGATGACTAATATGGAAAGAACTGAACTGTATATGATCATAAAAAGAGAGCCATTGTCCTCTGTATCGTGTGCCCTTGAGGTTCAAGACTGTTGTTATTCTACTCAAGCAACAATTTTAAAACATATGTTGTAGCAAAAGGATGAACTTCAACAGGCCTTATACATGATTGTTTAATATTTGGTTGCAAACTCAACACCTATTATTTACAATTAATTTCACATACTTTTCCCACAGTATCCTAGGTACCTGTAATGGGTTGGATTTTTTCCAGTGTTGTTTGCATTTTAGCTCAGCTGACTTTTCGGGCCCCTGGGCTATTTGGAGGCTTGGTGGTCCGTTGTCCATCCACAATTTACATTTTCGACTTCTCCAAAACTGTCAGCCGGATTCACTTCAAACTTGGTTACAATGTACCTTGGGTATGCCTCTGACGAGTCTGTTCAAGTAATCACGCCTCAGTGAATTTTGGATCTCTTGGGGGTTATTTTGTTGTTGTTGTTTCAAATCTTTAAACATCTCTGATACCACTTACCCAAGTTATTTGATATCACACAGGTCCACTTCCATGGACTCCCTATTTTTTTCATTTTTTTATGATTTCTGTGTGTTTTTGCCATTTTTAATATCTTCTTCAGAACCATCAGTCAGATTAAGCTAAAACTTGGTGGATATGTTTCCTGTGAAAGGGTCAAAGAAAAGTGTGGCACTGCTGTGGTGTGGTTTCTTGATTTTAACTAAATTTTTTTTCCATCGGGTACTTATAGGTAAATGCATCTTTTCTCTTGATTACTATGTAAGTCCATTGGCATTCTAATGCTCATTAATGTTTTCGACTTCTCCGAAACCGTCAGCCAGATTCACTTTAAACTTAGGGTGAGTCTCAACTAAGTTGGTTCAAATTCTCAAACTCCAGCTATTTTTGTATTCTTATAAATTTGTTTGTTCTTTTTCGGGGCCAATCTTAAAAAAAATTTTTCTGTAAAACAGGATGGCTAATTGCTTTGAAAATGCATAGGAACACTTCTGGGGACCCTTAGGTCTCAATTTGTTCAAGAAGCGGCGCTGCTTTTTTCTATTTTTTGTAATGATTTTTGCGTGTTTTCGCTATTTTCGACTTCTGCTCAAAAGCATCTCTAGATCCTGCGGAAACTTAGTTATAATGTTCCTTATGGAAGGATAAAAAAGCTGTATATTAGGTGGCATTACTGTGGAGTTCTGACTTTTTACAAATTTTTCAGTTTGGGGTACTTACCAGTAAAAGTACACATTCCTATTGATTACTATGAAGGTCAAAGTAACTTGTTTAATTCCTCCTCAAGAACCGGGGAGGGGATCTTCTTCAAACTTGATGGGAATGTACCGTGGTTGAGTCTCAACGAGGGTTTATCAACTGATCACTATTTTTCGGATTTTTTTTTTGGGGGGGGGGGCTGTCATTTTCGGCCAAATCTGAAAAAAAAATATTCAACTCCAGAACAGTTTGGCCAAAATTAATTAAATATTGTATACAAACACTTGACGGCATGACAACAAGAGTTACACAGAATATGGATGACCTTGGCTGCATTCTCAAGGCCACAGGGTCATTTAAGTGTATCTAACTCTACAGATGATAACTTGAGAACTCTTTCAGCCTGGACTTTTACCTTTTACATCGTTATGATTCTCTTTGAGGGTCACACTCAAATGATACATGTGTGGTCTTGACCTCATTCCCCAGGTCACAGGGCAACTGACATGAATGACCTTGACCTCATTTCTGAGGTGACAGTGCGACACATATGAATTTTTTGCTCTTAACTATAACTTGAGAACTATTAGGACTGGGACCTTGATGTTGCACATGTTAGTGTTGTTCCATAAAGGTCAGACTTCCTCAGTACATGGGTGACCTTGAATGTATTCCAAGTTCAGAGAACCACAAATGTGATGATTTTTTAGGTCAGCTGGGCATGGGCTGTTCACACAGCCCTCTTCTTTTAACAACATGATAAACCACAATGTACGGACCTTACATATATGAATGGGAACACCGTGAGTCTCAGGTGAATAAGCAAGGTATCTTACCAGCCAAGGTCCTTGGTGAGGTCATCCAACAAGGGGAAGGTAAGCATATATATATATATATATATATATATATATATATATATATATATATATATATATATATATATATATATATATATATATATATATATGTATGTATGTGTGTGTGTGAGTGTGTGTGTGTGTGTGTGTGTGTGTGTGTGTGTGTGTGTGTGTGTATAACACTGACAATCATGCAATCATTCATGACAGCCACATAGCCACATACCACCATTTAGGTCAAAGTGTACTATGGTAAAATCACAAAACCAATGCTTTAAGCTTAAACAACCTTTCACCATGATAATCACTGCCCTTGCTGGGTTTGATAAAACAGCCTTTACCACTGAACGCGTTTGGAGCTGTATTGAACCACTGTCTCACATAATTTTGTCATGTCCTTGGCAAGCTTAGCTCATCCAACTGTCGCTAGATACAGTTCAATAGATGTATACTTCATATCTAGTGCTTTATAGCAATATGCTACTTAGTACAATAGTATAGCTTCTGAGACTGTAGGTATGGAGTTAACACTCGAGCATAAACTTTATATGTTATAAAAACACATACATTTATTCATTTAAGACTGGTATGCTGATTCAGTGGCAGCATTAACATAGCTGCCTCGAGGTAAATAAAGGGTTTCCCTCAAAACAACATTACCTCGAAGGGAGGAGGGCACGCACATGTATGAGCAGCCCTGTGGGATGCCGTCAGCCATCTGAACCTGTTCCTGTTCAACATGAGACAAAGCATCTGCTATATTATTTGTAACACCGTGCATCCACGTTCCCATGGCCACCGAACTACCCATGGGCAAAAGTAAGGTGACGTATATGTTTAATGATAGCTTCTGACTTAGAACGACCCTCATCGATAATTTGCATGGTGGCAGAATTATCACAATTCAAGCGTATTTTCTTTCCTTTCCAGGCATTGTCCCACCAAACGGCACAGATTACAATGTATATATGTATAATTCCCAAAAGGCCACAGATAAGTAGACAGCCAATTCTTCGTAAAGATCTTGTGGTCATGTAGACTGAAACCACTGCCCTTGAAAGTAACTTGCAAAGCCTTTCAATGACTGTCAGTGAACACAAGCATGTGTATCTGTGTCCGACAAGATCATAGACACCCTGTTCCAAAAGTTAAGGAAGCGACTCATATTTGGATTTTCGTTTGGCACATGTTGTTTAAATCGATGTGCTGATGAAGCTGATGCACTGTGTTAGACTGATGCACTGTGTTATGGGACCCATAAATTTGTCAAGGTACTACGACACATGCTGCGTATTCAAGCTGGCCCAGTAAGCTAACCAGTTCTCTTTTTAACTGATCTACGCTTGGTAAAAGCTTCCAGCTTATCTCTAATTCGGTGAAGCTTGTCTGAAGGCTAGTAGGTTTCCATTCTGACTGTATCTTAAATAATTCCGAGATATTCAAATTCTGTAGTTGGATCGACACTTTTCTTTATGGACGGAGGTACTTTTAAACACCAAAAATGTGAATTAGCAGTGCCATGGTCCTGTCTGCTGTGGGGAAGGCTTGTCCACAGTAAAAAAATCGTCCAGCTTGGCAACAATACAGTTAATTCCATAATTTATGTATGGCAATCAAACAAAATAAAAAATTTGAATGTTTGTTGATGATTTTGGGGAAGACCCGGTACCAAAAGCCACATGAAAAAGAAATATATATTTGCCGCGTAATTTGACCAAGTAGAATGGCCAAAAATCAGCTGTGAGAGGTATGAGCATAAAGGTATCCAAAATATCTGTTTTATTCAAACATGCGCCTTGCCATGCCTATCACACAGCTTGTATAGCATCTCCTAAACGCACACAGGAGAAGAAAAAAGCCTTTTAGTCTATCAGCTCATTTATGCTGGTGACTAGAGGATCACTGTGATGGGTGACTAGTCAAGTATCACATGCCTTTTTCACGACTATTTTCCCCAGGCCATGCCAAAATGATTAAGTCTATTCCTTTGTAACTGTAGGTAATGTGGATACAACGGTGTCGAATCCAAATTTGAGACCCAAAATAAGCTAGCTTGTGGACAGAATCACGATCAGCATTATGATGTAACTCATGTAATAGTTTCTTTATATCGATAAGCATTGAGGCTTCATGTGCTGCCTTGGGCTCTTGTAGCCAAGCTTTCCTTCTCTGAAATTCAGGCTTTTGTTGTTCATTCCTTGGCAGTTTAGTTTCCATGCTTTAACTGGCAGTACCCTGTACATTCATTGGCACAGCATAATGCTCTGGCCTAGGGAAGCGTGTGTGCACAAGCTTGGTGTCTATGGCCAGGTTCTTTGCAGGTTAGGCAAACGTACGTCAAAGAGTAGCGTTACCCGAAACAGCCAATTGGTATTGTTACCAACTTCAATTCCTAAAAATTCTATTTTTGGTCGTCCTTGTCTTTCTGGCTGTGAAGACTTTAATGAAAAGGGGTACTAAATTCAGAGCAAGTCACTCCTTAAACTTTCAAAATGTTCATAAATCTCCATGCGCATCTATAGACATTTTCTCAGTCAAGTTTGCAAGAATGGAAAAGAAAAATGTTTAAGAATTTAAACGTTGATCAATGAATGTTAAAAAGTTATTAAATATAAACTATTCGCCATTAAAGCAAGAAATAAGAAAGTTACACCAAGTATTTTAAAAAAGGCTGAGGTTTATATTTGCTTGAATGATTTTCAAGAAAGATTGGTCAAATGTCCTGTAGACAAAACTGTAACAATTTTGGAATTATTTGTAAAAAAAAATTCGTTGACGTTTTAAAGAAATAACTTGGTATAATCAACAATTCAGGTAAAAGGTAATTATGTTTACCTACCAGTACACCAACATAAAGATGACATACTGAATTTTTACGAAAATTACTTGGAATAAAATTGCAATATCAAAACTCTGATAATGATCATTCACTTCCTTTAATATTTTGGATTCCTTAGCCGCATAAAAATCCTTTAAAAATCATTATTTGTAGCAGGCGCATCTAATTGTAGCACTAAAAAATTATCAGTGGAACTAATTCTTTGTTTAATAACAATAAGAAAACATTTTCATAATTATTGTTCTACAATTCAGAGGTACACAGGTATTAATTGCTTCTGGAGTATCAATAATTCGACGGAATTTATTTCAAAAGTTAAAAAATTGAAAGCTATGAGTATACATACTTTTGATTTCACAACACTTTATACCAATTTACCTCTTGAAAAAGTTAAATTAATATTGGAAAAAATAAGTATCAAAATGCTCATTCGGCTCACAAATTTATAAATATCAATTTAAAAAAAAAAAAATCTTTTTGATCAGAAAAAATGAAGAAGGAAAATAATTGGAAATTGTACACCATTGGACAACTTATAGATGCAATTTATTTTCTTTTAGCTTATGTATTTGTTACATTTGGATCTCACATATTTCAACAGATAAACGGAATACCTTTGGGTAATAACTCCTTTACTTGCTGATCTATTTTTAATATGGCTTCAATTTGAATTTATGCAAAATTCAATGAAAACAGATTTTTACTTAGCTAAAAATTGTTTAAAATTTGTTCTTCTTATGTTTATACAATGTATTTGTTACTCCTGATAGCTTTTGAGCTGGTATTCGGTTTGGTCTCGTCACTATCATCGAAAACTGTTGTCCGCTTCTCTTTTCCTGGAAATTGTATATATTTGGTAACAATTTAAGCATTCAGGCATTTTATGCACATATTTCAGTGCAGTAAGTGTTCCAAGTGTAGTGGGACTGATGTTGTTTTTTAAAATTGTCTGATGAATATAGTTTGTTATTGTTAAGGTCATGTCAGGTTGGCTCAAAGTGTTTGATGTACCGCTGATAATGGTTACTTTCAATAAATGGGTAAATTTATACATATTTGGCTTTTCTTCTCTCTTTCTCTCTCTTGTATAAATAATTGGCATCCACATCAGATGACTGAGAAGTTAACCTATGTCTGATTATCAATGGAAAAAAATTAAAACTGTTACATGGAATGCAGCTATACTTACAGCTACCCTCAGGAATTTCAACATGATTTCTCTCTCTCTTTTCTTTCTGTTCATAAAACCTAACTCTTTCTCTGATAAATATAGTAGAATTTTACATAATTAGGATTGTTTTACATTTTGACCCTTTGAACTTCATAGAACCATATGTTAGATGTACATTATGCTTAGCCAACTTGCAGGTGACTTAAGATAGCATACTACATTTTTTTCATTCTAAGTTATTACCTCAATTATTGACTTATTAGATGACTTTAAGATTCTTTGCTTTCTTGAACATTTAAATTTCCTTTCAAAAATACTTCTGGAAACCATACTTGAAATGTGACTGCTATGCTTACAAATTTTGGCTATTTTGTTGTGCAATTTGACTACTGTTCTTGCAATTTGTGACCACGGTTTTGTGTTTTGAGGCCTGATGTCACTTGTTTTTGGCTGATATTTAGCATTTGAACGAGTGTTCATGCACACTCTGACAATATATTGACTTTTCACAACCATATTTGTATATTCAAACACTTTTCTTTCTGAAATACTCTTAGTTTATCTCCTTTAAAACAACATCATGCCTTTAACTACATGTCTAAAACGCATAGAATTGTATAATCATGTTGATTGGATTCTTGTTGATGGTCATTTTGGGCCCAGGGCGCTTTTCTGGTGGATTGATGTTAGTGTTGGTGTCACTCTGTGGACTTATATAGAAGATGATCATTGTTGACACGGTGGTTGCAACTAGTACCTTTGAAATGCTGAATTTTATTGATATTTTCAACCAATTAGGAACATAGGCTTGCAAATTCTCTGATGTGCTGCAAATTTTGGTCCCTTTTCATGAGTTGTACAGTCCCATATGCACATGAATGATGCACCTGTTCAAGCCAATTTACTGAAATAGGCCTATAATTTTAAAGAAAACTTTAGGCATTCTGTCATGTTAAACTAGACATGGCTTTTGACCCTATGTACCTTTGCACGTACATTTTGGACTTTTTTCGGTAAAGACGAACTGTAAATTTATGGGATTCAGCCATACATACAAATGCCTTTGGTCGGAACTCACTTGGATTTATTTCATTAGGACTACGGTTTGGATATGGTAATGACACTGTCTAATTACCAGGCATTTGGATATCTTGGGCTTTCATTTCCACCGAATGTATGTGTTATAATTGATATCTGGATCGCTGTTTTTGTTAGGATCAAGCAATGAAATCAGAATTCAAAAGATATGTTAAGGTACTTTCAACGGCTGTTGGGTCATATTTTCTGATCTGTATGCATTTAGGATGTTTCATCTTGCTTCTGATATTGGTCAAACATGTGAACTAAGGCTGATGGTCAGTGAAATTTTTAGTTAAAATCCCTGAAGTAGTGTCAAAAGAAGAGGAACTTATCTTGCCAAAAATATTATTGATTGGTTCAATTTCTGTTGGAGAACCTTTAAAGCAAAGCAATTTTAGAAAAAAAAAAACATGCGAGGTCATTGTATCAAGGCAGTCACTATACAGTTGTTTTTCCTGTATTTTTAGTCAATTTATATTGATATACCCTGCTATCAAAACCTTATTATTTGAATGTTCCAGCTATATCGATGCTTGTGATAATGCATTGTGATGCTAGTAATATTTTCATTGAAATTACTTGGTGATCTTTATAAATTTCCAAGTTTTATGTCCTTTGGTAATCTATTGCCAGATATTTCAATAAAAAGCCCCTCCCAAATCGTGGAGTTTGTGTACACATCTGTTGTTATGTTATAATCGTAGCATTTCTGTAATTAAATAACTAGATTCACCTTTTTACTCCAGATCTCATCCTGCTTAATGCCCTTATACCCATCGATTTATTATACTGGTATGTCAAAAATGTATAAGAATATGGGATTCCTGCAATCAAAGTGCACTTAGGTCAATATATTTTTCATGTTACTCCTCAATAAAAGCAATACTTTCAGCAAATGTGCTGTTGATGGCGTCAATGTTGGAGCTCAAGAAAGTAAACTGGGTACCATTTATTTCCAAGCAATCGGCCTATTCGTCAGTATATGGAGAATGACGACCTGTTTCTATTCCTGCTATTTGATCGTCACGGTCAGTTTGCTTCTGGAGTATATGCGTTACAGAATTGTCATTTATGCCACCAGTCATGTGTTCCAGGAAAAGTCTATCACGTTCGGTAGCCATCAAGGATAATTCTAACAGAGTAATATACTTTTAAAAAACAGCCCCTTATCGATTATATAGACTTGGCAAGAAAAAGAAAAGGTAGAAGTCATCAGACGACGCTAAAATCGAAGTGCACCAAGATCTAACCTTGGATTTTGTGTTGCTCTTGTTAGGAATTAAAAAGGTCCAAGTTGAAAATATATGCTTTTGATAATCAGAACATTTATTATGATTTTTTGTACTTTGATGGATCGAAACTGGGCAGTAAAGATTTCAGTTCTTCTGCCGAAGTAATAGAAACACAAACTCAGCTTAATGTTTTCTTGAAGACCAATCCATTTTGGGTTACTATACTTTAAATAAGTTTTACTGTTTTGCTTTCCTTGTGTTGAAAATAATTTCTGCTTGCCGCCTAGTGAGATCCTCATTTATGCACATATTTGGCATTCCTTTGGATGGGAGTTATGTTCATACAGCACAAACTCTACGTTTATCCCAATGATTTTCCACACACATTAAAATAGGCCTCCGTTTACTTTGTCTTTTGAACTACGCTTTCAGATGAGAAAGGACTTAAACTTATGTCTAATGTTTTGGCCGACTTGTGCACGATTTGTTCCATATTTTCAAGTTCATTTTTATCAATACCAGATATAATTAAATATCTGTGTCCACGAGTGACAATCATTCAGTTTCTTGTTTCAGCCTTGGGATGCTCTTTCTGAGCACAACGAACTCTCCCCCTTGTGTTTTTCGACGGTGCTTCAGACAGTGATTAACGGCAGTCTGATGGGATCGATCTTCTGATGCTTTTTAACTGTAGTTTCTATCTCAGGGAGAAGTGACTCTTTTTAGGTGATACTATTTGACGGCTGCAAACCGCTCATTGGACAGCTAGGTCAATTTTTGTTTATATACTATAGGAGCATTCACTATCACTGTCTGAGCCATGATAACTTCTCTGTTTGTTTTCTCTATTGTCATTCATTTCTCCTTGATTGAAAACGGCAGTACATCTCTTCAGATTTTCCAAAAATTGCAGTGTCTTTAACAAACCCTAGACGTGTATCACCGTAGCCAGTTGACACACTGTTGAAACTGTCTGGGGTAGAGTGAAATGAAAGACTAGTAACATTTTTATTTGACACACAAAACGTAAGCCTGAGAACTTGAGATGTCTGTCAGATATTGCTGATCCATGCAGGCCATGAATACGTCCATATTCAATGTGATAGATAGACACACCCTTGCCTTGGCCCCACAATATGGGATATGCATTGTAAACAGCGTAATGTTGATCCATTGTCTTCCTTGCATGATCAGTAATTTTATTGAACAAACGCCCCATCCTGCTTTTTAGTGACAACGTTGGTATGGCGATATGATGGAAAGGATGCAAAAATGTCCACCTCAGCTGATGGTTTTTATGATTTTCCTGTAAATGACTTGATAAAGAAAGGAGAAATGATTTCCATGGATTCATTGAGGATGGCTGAATTAAGGTATGTTCGATGCGGCCGGATAAAGCTGACTTAAGGGAGAAAGGGCTAAGGCTAAAACTAGTGAAAAAAATCGGTGAAGCAAATGTGGGAGAACGAATTAAAATTGGCGAGGCAGGTACTCGTCGAGCAGTTCACTGAATGTGGGTAAGTTACACTCAATCGGTGTCAAACTCACTTTCCCGCGAAACCATGTTGAAGTAGGGTCGCAGAGAAGACTTTCAGAGCGAAGTTGGATTTCGTTGTTTTAAAACCCAAGGTACTACATTTTCATGTAGTTGTTGTGCTGGGAACAGATAAAGCCAAATTAGCCTATACATTCTGGTTGACTTTTTCTTATCATAGTTTAGATTGTAAATCGACTGTGACAAATCAATACCCCAGATACCAAGCTATTCCTGCTGGTACAAGTAGAGAATATGACCAGGAATACTGATAGTATGACACACCAGGGGGAGAGGGGACTAGGGCGTTTCTTGCAGCGGTTTGGTCGCACTCTTACCAGTGTTCCTGATTCAAGTATGAACCTTGATCAGACTTATTAAGTGGGTGAATGATTGCCTTTGGCATTTATCCAAAGCTCCTTTTCTTTGGTTTTGGAATATTTTGTCAGCTATATATCCTCGGATCAATGTGAACCAAACTGACGGATTTCCCATTGTGACCTCTATATATTGTTTACCTTTACCAGCCAGCCGTTGCCCTACAACAAAGTTGCCAATCACCCTAATGAGCCAAATGGCAGGCGGGTAATGAAACCACGCTCAAAGCAGCACAGAACTCGAAATTTTCTTTAAAAAACTCCATAAGTTGCGTTCCTTTGAAGTATGACTAATCAACTATCTCATAGTAGCCAATAAACAAACAATGCTTATGGCTTCTGGAGTTGTCAAACTGGAAAAATAGCGAGTAAGTGCCTGCAATCCCTTCAGAGATGGCTTGAACTTTGAACTCATTTTCAACACATTTATTACTACAATATCATCCCAAACAATTTGTTTTCATCATCTACAGTTTGGGTTGAAAAACATCTAGTTTTTTGCTTATTTATATGCTTATGTCATCCTAAAAAGTTGAACTAAAAACACGGGTCTCGGATTTTTTGTATGAAGCTTGGCTCTTTTACAATACTTAGTGAAAGTTCAAACCCTTTGATGTATAAATGGAGTATCATTACTTCAACTTCAGACTGCCACAGCTCATAAATAGTGCAAAATATGGCAACAAACCATGCTTTGGAGGATAGGTGTAAGAAGATTATTTTTCAAAGAATTTTTCTATATAGTACCATAACCAAACAATTCAAATCAACATTATCGAACAAAATTAATGCTATTTTTGCATTATTGCTGTATAAAAACATAACAAAGTACGTTACTGACAATAGTGTCATGTGTCTACCCGGCAGGTTTGCCTTATAAAAATGTATACTTTAGGGGGGTAAATATGAGCTATAATTTGTTTATTCAAGATTCTGTATAATTTTAAGCTAACCCTGAGCTTAGCCTTAAATTGGGACTGATCAAACCAGGAATCCTGTAAAACTTTTAAATATATGAGCGAATCCTGGCCAGAATGGCATTGGCACATATGGATAATTTAAATCAAGGCCATGCGCATGATATCTATGACATATACAAAAAGAACAACTTGAATATACCCCGGCTTGCAGACTGTATTGCCGGTATCTGTGGGTGTATAGCAGAACATGTCAACGGGAAAGCTTTTTTGAGCTCATTGTATAGATTAGATAAGAAATTCAAGGCATTGAGAGAAGCAAGAGCCATTGTTCGTGCCCAAAAGTTTGCAGTTCCAACATTAATGATTGCATGATGTAAAGTGGTTGGGAAACACCCAAAGGAGTAGCAATGGACTTAAGAAAAGATCTGAATATTTTAAAGGAAGAAGTTTCAGAGAAAGGTGAAATACGCAAAAGAAAGTCATGACTTTGAAACAACTACAAAGATAAAAAATAATTAAAAGGGAAAAGACAAAAAGTAACAAAACATTTGAAAGAGAAAAGACAAAGAAAAGGAACTGCAATATACGTTGCTTTATGCACAGAACAAACTTAAACGGAAATCTCTTCCTTCATGTAAAATTCAAAAAGGCAATAAAGCAGAATCATCGTCAAAGTTGTCTCACCATAAAAGAAAGTGTGCTTGCCAACATCAACTATTCCAGGCAGGCTACAAGCCAACCATAGGTAGTCCTTGTTGGTAAGCAGGTAATTATGTAAATAGAATTTGGGATTGAAGAAATTATTGACAGAAACTAAAATAAATTGCAATGCTGCTAGCGAGTCACTAAGGCAATCTCAGAATGATACAAGTTGAATGTTGCAACTATTGGATGATAATAAGAAGGAGAAAAGTAAACTCACTGATAATGGGAGCTATATGTCTAACCATCTGAATGGCAATTCCCCCATTGATTTGTTAGATTATGATGGAAGCAGATTCAGCAATGAAGCAGTGGAACTAATTGTGAAATTGCTTGATTGTGGTGTTGCCTCAGCCACAGCTGGTGCTTTAGTACAAACAGTTTGCTCATGTTGTGGCTGTGTACTCAACAGATTACCAAGCTGACCGTTTTCATATAACATAAATATAAGCTGCTTGGTAGTAGCACAATAGCAAATGGAACAGTTGGCAACAGACCAAAACCTGACACTGTACACTAATGAAACATCACAATATGGCAGAAAGTATAGGGTATATGCAAGAACTACAGCCAATCAAGAAGTTCTTGGCGTGCAAGAAATTCCAAGTAAGTCTGCAGGAGACACATTAGGTGCACTCACTGAAACGTTGGAAGAGATCAGTAAAACGTATGGGAAAACAGCATTGGGGAAACAGCTTGTAGCAAACTAGAAAAACACCATGTCAGGCCGGGTTATCAACTGAACTACTTTATTATTACCACAACAGGCTTCAAGAATATAAGGAAAAGTTGTAACCAAACATAATAAATTGCTTCCATGGAGGAGCAGAACGAGAGTACCAATACAATGAATCACTTTATCTGTTGGCTTCATGTTTTAGTTTTCTTTGCACACAAAACTTTGCGTTGTTCAGTCGTCAATTTCAAGCTAAAATGTCCTACAAGCAACTGGAGCTGCTGCACAGTCTCAGCAAAATATTTCCGCAAGAAAACGGAGTGTAAATATTGTTCCTCTTGTAAGGACAGTGTGCACACTATCAGCTAGGGGTGCTGATTAAAGAATGGCTGCCTCGCTGATTTCACAAGATATCTCCATGATCATCTCAAAGAAAAATATACTTACCCATTTCAAAAACGACAGATTCAAAATGTGTTTCACTTGCCAAAAGGAATAAAAGAATTCATTGCCAATATTCAGTCAAAACTAAGTCAAAACATTACAAGCTGAGTAAACAGCTTTTTTCTCACTTGGACAGATTACGTCCAAATGTACGCACAGTGACCAATGAAGCCTGTATATTGTATAGAAAGAATAAAAGTGCAAACATGTCTGGAAAGTAAAAATTATATAGAAAAAAAATGCCATTCCTACTTCGTCACGGAAAAGAGTTCAGGTAGCAGAGAGAACTTCCACCATAAGTTGACGTGTTTCAGAATAATATAGGAGTTTTTGCAACAAAAAGAAAAAAGACTGACAAAATCGAGGCCCAATTTTAAAAAAAAAAGAAAAACTAACAAAACACATCATGTGGTACGGCCTGTGGCAATCACCAGCTGAAATAGATGAAAAACTGTGAACGATAAAAACACAACAGGAAAAGTCAACAGCACTTAAGGTATACATAAATTTCTGGAATACGTTCTTAGAGCAGCATACCAACAAATGTCTGTTCCAGTTCTGCGCAAAAGAAATTGGCAATTTTTCCGTTACTCAGCTTCTGCAAAATGTGAAGGCCTTGGTTTAGGGAGTGCATATGACTGTTGGGAATGGACATGACAGTAAGGAAAGTGACAGCCATATGATTGTTGGAAAGCATGTGCAACACATATTTTTGGTGGAAAACAAAGAGCTGTGGTATGGCGTAGCATTCATAAGCCAAGTATCAGGATTTCCGGATTGGTTCAACACTATGTATGACGAAGATGCGGCTGTTTATTCATTTCACCTGCTCAATGACCTTAAACAAGGAGACCTACAGCTTGAAACTCCTATCGCTAAAGATTTGCCCTATCCAGTTTCTGGTAATACGTAACATTGCATTATTGGATACAGTTCAAGCTCATGTGGATGTCCAGCAGAAATTTCATTGTTGCTAATTTGCCTTTGCACTGTGTATTTGTCTGTGTTTCAATACGTTTTTCATAAATTTGCGCTGCTGTACTAACATGATCCCAAAGCCATGTGTGCTTTATTCAGTAACAGAATTTATCTTGGTGCCTTTACATTATTGGTTTTACATTGAAAAAAAAACAAAGTTTATATATACATACATATATATATATATATATATATATCGATATATATCGATATATATCGATATGCAGGAGATACTTTTTGGAACTTTGGAGATTGTTCTACTTTTTTTAATTTGAACCACCAGATACTGCAATATGCCTTCCACAAATTGAGTACTTTCAAAATGAGCAGCTGGGAAAAAGCCTAATCACTGGACCTGAATGAAAATGACTGGCATTTATGTGAACTGTAATATATATTATTGTTATCACAAACATCATGTTGAGTTGCAGTTGTACACCCATCCCAATGCTTTGGGGGGGGGGGTCCCTGATGCACTTGTCTTCACTGATATCATTGAAACTCTATATGTGTGTCAATGATATGTGCGTTCCAGCAAAAGATATTTGTATTGTTACTGAACCATACTTAATATTCATTTCAAATTTAGACGATCAAGATTGACAACAGAGTCAGGGTGCTGCAGAAAAAAACAGACCATGCATCAAAATACCCCACAGTTGTTGTTGCCTTGCTCAGGCCTGTTCAGCTGTAGTGTAAAAGGTGAGCAAATTCCAACCAACTCCTGTTATAGTTAGTTAACTGCAAGCCAACAGGGCCGTGTTAGCCCAGCAATGAGTTTCACCAATATATGTTAATGTTCGCATCTAAAAACCCCAACATATTATAGATCATAAAAAGTATTTCCTTGTTATTATCATTTCATTCATTATTCTATTTCACAGAGGAGGTAAAAAAGAACATTTTGATCCATACTTCATAACTATCGGACAAATGATATCTGTTTGCCAAGTGACAACACATTTTTCCATTCACATGTTTCAGGCAGACTCAAACATAGTTGCATTCAGGGAGGCTTGGGCATCTATATGGAGAAGGAAAAGAACAAAGAGGAGTTATGTGATACCATGACATACAATGCTTGGATTATGGACCAACAAATTAATTTTTCGATGCTTTTTTTAAGGAAAACGTGAAGCAACCGTAATCATAATGCCATTAAAGTGATCAAAAGAATGGCTATGCAGAAGAAATCATTTTAGTGTATAATGTGTAATTCAAAGTTCACGTGGCAGTCAGAGGCATGCAAACGGTATATCTCTTTTGATAAATCTACACATATTAGAGAAACAAGTGTTTTGTAAAGACTTATTTTTGCATCTTATATTGTTTTACGCATGTTTCATTTCATAGAGAGTTTCTTATCTATCATTTTGGATGGACTTCTTGTGAAGAGTGCAGTCCATTAACAGCCACATTTTTGTAAGAGAACACTTTGAACTTAAAACGGGTAACTGAATTTCATCAGAAAGTCCAAAAATCACCGCGTATTTTTCATATCATTTTTACCAAAACATCAAAATCCTTCCGTTAATATGGATTGCCACTAAAATCAAAAGTAACTGTTGTAATGGTCTTATATGTATACATTTTGTACAAGTTGTACTGTTGTGACAAAGCCCCCCCCAAAAAAAAAACAAACAAACAAACAAACAAAAAACAAAAAACAAACAAAAAAAAACAGATTCAAACGTAATCTGTGGAACAAAACAATGCATATAGACCCGATTATTGGACATCTGGCCAATCAATCATAAAACTGCTGATACAAAACAGGTTTTTTCGGGGGCTATTATATGTCTAAATCTAAATCTAAAAATTCGAAGGTTGCTAAATTCAAGTGCAATGGGTGTATTGCTCAAATCAGCATGTACCTATGTTATAGTAATCTGGAAAAAGTAATAGGACAATACCTCTGTCCCTCTTTCGATGTTTATTTTGTACAGCTTATTCATTATACATATAAATAACCCGCCTCAATTGTGTAAAGCACACCATTATCATGCTTCTATAGCTATGAGGTTGTTTTTTTTAACCATTAACCACTTTTTGAACATTTCGAATTCTGCAGTCCATGTGTTGGCTTTGAACGGCACTATAAATGGACATTTCTTTTCTTTGCTTTTGGCTTAAACTCAAGCGTGATGTTGCAACAGTATTAAACCATTTACCCACAGACATCACATGCAAGATTAAAGTTCTAGTTCTTTTTTGCCTGGTAAGTTTATTCCCGTTCCATGTAACCAAATAAATGAATTAATTAATAAAGAAAGAAAGAAAGAAAGAAAAGGATAGATAGATAGATAGATAGATAGATAGATACATAGATAGATAGATAGATACATAGATAGATAGATAGATAGATAGATACATACATACATACATACATAGATAGATAGATAGATAGATAGATAGATAGATAGATAGATAGATAGATAGATAGATAGATAGATAGATAGATAGATAGATAGGTAGGTAGGTAGATAGAGAGAGAGAGAGAGAGAGAGATAGATAGATAGATAGATAGATAGATAGATAGATAGATAGATAGATAGATAGATAGACAGACTGACAGAGGGACAGACAGACAGATAACATACATAAATAGATAGAACAAAAAACAAAAGGAAAAAGAAAGAAAAAAAGATGAACATAGTTTTCTTCAGAGCTTTCTTTATTTCGTTTCACCAATTTTATATACATGGAATCATTAAAGCATTGCGCACCTGGTATATTTTTTCTTCATCTATGCGCAGAAGAAAATGTTTTTTAAAGCGCACGTTTTGAATCTTTACTACACATGGAAATATTTTTGTATCTGTCATAACTAGCTCTCAACAGAACAGGTAAGAAGCATTTAAAAAAAAAAAAGTTTGACGCACTTTAATTTGGTTAAGCTGCATTTAATAATTTTCTATATTATGCTGCTCCTATGTTTTGTTTCACACAATTTAAAATTATTGAAATGGGCACAATTCAAATGGTCATAATGAAAATTTCCAAATTATGGACTCCAGTTTTTTGCCTGTCTTGAGTTTTGTTTTAATCAAGTTTCCTTGGGTTGTTTTGAATCAAGAAAAAAGTTTGCACAAAGTTGACATTTGAAACTCCCAACAGGAAGAGGGATAAATCCTCTTTGCTCTTGTCTGTCCGTCTGTCCTAGACACTTGTTTTGTGCCTACTTGCAGAGGTTTTTGGCCTACAGTCACGAGACTTTACAGGATCATTAATCTCTAAAAGCGTTTGACTTACATCTGCAGTCATGGAGCTTTAAATCAATCTGCATATGAAGATGATCAGCTGGGTTTTGTTTGCCCATGCGGCCATCTTTGTGTCTAACATTTGCAGACAAGGACCATTGCTTGATGTAAATTTTGTGCCCCTAGTATTTCCTAAAGTATTTGACCTATAGTAATGAAACTACACTTTCATGATTAAGCGTATTAAGATGTGCATCTTGGAGTTTGTTTGCATGTGTGTCTGTGTGTGCCGTCTGATGTCATTTACTTTGTAAAAATGACCAGGTCTGCAAAAGTTTGATGCAGTTCAATAGAGTATTAATGGTATTACCCATGTGTACACTTTCTGATTCTACATCTGACAACATACTGTGTAAAAATGACCAAATATGTAAAGACATAGGCATCTGTGTGTCTTGGACTTGTTTCTAAACATTGAATTGCAATGTCAAATGATGATGATGATGATGATGATGATGATGATGATGATGATGATATCGTTAATAATGATGACGTTTGATGATGATGACGATGATAGATAAACACAATTTCACACAAGCGTTAACAAAAGAAAATCTAGTTGGCTGATTGGATGTGAGACACCTGGTTGGTCCTGTCCATAACAGATTTTTTTTAAAAACAGCCAGTATTCCGTTCCATGTCTTTTTGTGACAGGAGACGACCCGCATAAGCTGGAGATTCACTACTAAAGAGCCAGTAGCATCCAGTCACACTTTACAAGCAACATTGACAGTCGCATGCACTGGGGCTTGCCCGCCTTTCCCAGATACATCAATTTCAGCATCCACTACGGGTATCCAGTCTTTCCCTGAGACATAGACGTCACCATCTGTTGAATCCAGCCAGTTTTCCCAGAGACATTGATTTTGGCGTCCACTGAAGCCAGCCAGTCATTCCCAGAGACATTGACGTCAGCATCCACTGAGGCCAACCAGTCTTTCTCAGTGGTACTGACGTCAGTAGCTACTGGGGCCAACCAGTCCTTCTCAGAGACATTGACATCTGCATCTACTCAAGCCAACCAGGTTTACTCAGATACATTCACATCAGCATCTACTGAGGCCACTTAGTCTTTCCAAGAGCCATTGACATCAGCATTAAATGAAGCCAGCCAGTCTTTGCTACAGACACAAACGTCTCCCCATGTTGATCTTGGGGAAATTGTGAGTGGCACGAAACATTAAGGATCGAAGACACAAATACAGTAAGTTTTCTGACAAGGATAAACTGGAGTATCTGGAGCAACATTTCATGCCTGATTTGAACTAAAGGTTTCATACTGTCACCATTACCTAAAAATCTTAAAACAAGGAATAGGGATTTAATTTAAACATTCATGGTTGAAAGAACTCCCCTTGGCTGGTATATTGCCCACTCCTTTAATAGTGGTGGGCTATGCAAGTGCTCCATTCTTTTTCCTACCAAGAGTTTATAGGTTATACCAGGACAATGTACTTGGCAAAACCAATGCAAAACTATAAACAGGCAAAAGGATCGAAGTGGGGAATTCTGGACAAAAACAACAGCACCAAAAAGAGGCTATGGAAAGAGGAGTAGCCTTCGCACCATATGCGTGATCCTGAGACCACTCTAAATTACATTCTTTCTGCCAAGCAAAAGCATAAATTGAAGGGCAGACCTGGGCATGAGATAGGAATACACGCATAAAAGGCCAAGGACTGCTGACTACTCTGCATTCATTTGAATTTATTGTGGTATTCCTTACAGCCAACAACACACTAGAGTGCAAAAATTTTAAAGCTTCAGAGCTGCAAAAGCATTACATTGATGTTTATGATGCTGGAACAATGATAGATAATGTCTAAAGCAGACATGTCATTTCTGTCAAAATGTAGATATTGAATTCAAAGAGACATATGAAATGGCCGTGTCTTTTAGTGAAAAGTTTGATGGAACAGTGGCTATGCCTAGAGGCGTACAGAGACAATCCGACAAAAGTAATGCACCAGCAGAGGACCAGATGTTCAATTTTTGGACCCTCTGATCAATAAAATAAAAACTGGTTCTGAAGACAGAACATGCGCTGATATCTTCACTTTGGTACCTGGTGTTACAGTGAAACTGATACACAACCGTTTCCAGCACTTTTTAAAATTTGTTATTTTGGAGAGACGATCTTCCCACACCACCCTGTCTTATGGCATATAAATGGAAACTGAACCAAATAGTCCAGCCAATAACCTGATTGAAAGTCTACATGAAGCTGATCCAGACATGTTCCCAAAGTTCAAACACTCCTTCCAACAGCCTGCACATTTCCTGTAGGAAGTGCAGGGGCGGAGCATTCATTCTGCTACAGACAAACTAAAACCTAGCTCCGCAACAGATCATGGAAGGAATGGCTGTCAGGTTTGGGCCTGCTCAATATGCATCCTGACGTAAATTTTTACATCGAGCAGATGATCAAGAGACAGGCGGCGAATAATGTTGGGATCTATACTGTTTGACTAAATCTGCACTTCAAGCTTTTTTTGCCAAAAGTTGCAAAACTATACAGAAAACCCATACACTCACAGTACACTAAAGCAATAGACCAATATAAAGCATCTGGCAATACAGCAACTTTTGATCAGGAAGTCGCTTGCGTAAAACGTGCATGAAAGTGCACAAAATGCGATTTAATTAAAATTACATGAAGGCTCTACACGTGGGTCCTATGTGTGCTTCCTTTTTTTTTTTTTTTTTTTTTTTTTTTTTTTTTTTTTTGTTGCAATAGTTCTAGTCAAATATGGCCAACTGTTTTCTGTGCATGACTTCGTTTTATAAAATTGTGATAAATACTTTACTCGGGCTGCGGTGCATCTGATCACTCCACTGAAAAACAAGTTATTGCAGTGTCTGTGTGACTAAAGTTTTGTTGCGTGCCTGTTAGGTTTAAATTGATGTTAAAAGGGAATAACGTTGACTATTACTGAGAACCAGTTCTAATGCAATACAATACTATTTTCCAATCACACATGAGACTTATGTCGGAGAATTATTGTAACACTGAACCACTCTGCGAATAGCACAACTAAGATACACGACGTCGTATGTTCATAATGTCTAACTTCGATGGAACAGCTTACATGGCGTTATATATATATATATATATATATATATATGTATGTATGTATGTATGTATGTATGTATGTATGTGTGTGTGTGTGTGTGTGTGTGTGTGTGTGTGTGTGTGTGTGTGTATGTGTGTGTGTGTGTGTGTGTGTGTGTGTGTAACAAAATCTGGTTACTTTCGATTAAAGCTGTTAAGGTTTGTAGAAAGGCTAACCCTGTCATCTGATTGGCATCCTTTCGGGTTAAAAAGCGAGTCTTTAGCTTTCCGCAGTCTTGTTTCAGTGTAAATTCCATGGCATGCCAAGGAAAACTGTTACGTTCCTTCCGATCTATAACCACGCAATGGTTTTTATATTGGTCTTAGGAGGAATTTTAGCTTTACACAAGTGAAGATCGGAAATTGCAAGAAAGAGTTAAACACACCACTAATTTATAGCAATATAGGCGTTAGCCGTGGCGCCAGGTGCTGGGCTCGCGCCCGAAGATTGTTGGTGTTGTCCACAAATTAAACTACTCTTCTTGTCTACGTTTTATTAAAGTAAATACATGCCAAACAACAATGTCAATGACAGCGTCAATTAGCTGAAATTGAGTCATGTTTTAAAATATTTCACAGCATCGCATCAGCTTATATGCGTCAGAATTTCATCAGAGTTTTGGACCATCACAGATATGGCGCAAGGAGACAAAACCCTCACCTCTTTATTCCTGGACTGACTGGTGCTACCTATTCCTCATTTTATTACATTCTTCCATTAAAAACTGGAATGGATAAGCTGACCACATTTAGACCATCAGAAAAGTGGCCTTTAGAAAGAAGATAAGACTCACCTGTCTGAGAGAACTAAACAAATATAGATGGCAGATTTCTTTTATCTAAAGTCCGAACAATTTTAATATATACCTGCTGAAAGGTTTATATAATTTCATTCAACTTTAAATATTATGACTTCCATTGGAACAATTCATATTTCTACCAAGAAGTTTACAGTAGGAAGTTGAGTGCTGCCTCAGTTGTCCTTGCTAGTCATGATTCCTTTTATTATTATATCCGTGGTTGTTCAATTATTTTATTACTTCTTTTATGACTTTTCAGCATTAAATACATATTTTTTTTATCTTATCTTAATTTTATTATTCAGTGTGGGAATTTTTAATTCATGCACGATCCTTTTGTCCTTAGACCCCATTGAAAATAAGCCGAGCAATCAACTACCTAGGGTCATCCTGGTGCTAGTCACGATAATTAATTTTCATGAAGTTTATATTTCGTTATGTTTCCATTATTATTTCTGTGAAATACTAAATTGCTTTCATTTTAGTTCTATTGCGTATCTTATGTCCATTTTATATTCATTTACTATCAAAATGTTGGTTACACTTCTTAAATAATTCCACCAGTCTTACTATGAGTACTTCAAAGACCAACTTGGGTACAGATGAGATCACTGCTCTATTCCCTAAGGTTTCCCTATGCTAATTAATCTGATAAGCATGGTCATTAGTTTTCCCTGGTGAGGACATCTTAGGGGTTCTGGCCCATCTGGAGCACAAAATGTATCCTTCACATGGACTGAAGTGCTTATATGCATCGTGAGTTTAACTGTGAAGCAGTAATATTTGGGTACCATAGGGAAATATATAATGAATATATATTGCAATTTTCTTGTCCCTACGTTTAAAGGAATGCAACCAACATGGCTGTACGACTGGCACTGAATAAATTCTATCAATTACTCTAAACAACAAACTCTTCATTTCAGTTCTATTTGAATGGCAAAAAAAAAAGAGAAACAAAAATTCAATTTTAAACCTGGTTGTACCCATCATACTGACACAAGAGGTGGAAACCAGGCGGCACGTTTTAGCAACATGAATGGAGAAACGGACTTCAGTTCATGTCGCCAAATGAGTACCTGGACTGATTACCGTTTTGAAGGAGTTAAAGCAAATACAAATAAACAGAGAACATTTGTCGGTTGACTATTCGGGTGTTGTTTTTTCTCTGATTTGTGGTTAAAATACTTATAAATAAGAAATAAAAAAAGTTGGTTAATGTACTTTTATGCCTGGATGTATGGAATGATGTGTGCATTATCTTTTTATTTCGGAGAAGCCATTTAGCATATTGGTGCAAAGCACGATATGTTTTCTGTTACGTTTCAGGCCTGGGGCTTGCCATAATGACAGGTCTTATCTACGATTTTAATATTTTCTAAATACCTGGAATTTAAGTAAAAAATTAAGAGACGACCATTTACATCCGGGCACTTTTGGGCCATTTAAACGGAAACGGGTTAAATTCAATTTGCTTCAGGAAAATAGCGCGTAACAATGTGACCAAAAGCCAAAAAAAATGTTCGCATGCTAAACATTTCATCATTGACAAAACTCGCGATCGAAGCCAAGAAATTGATTAGCTTTTTCATGGTTATATAAACCGGCCTTCACGATGATATTTTTTCTTTGTTTCTATGAATTCAGCTACAAGTGAATATCAAATTGGAGTGCATGCGGTAGAGATGACCGGGTTTTGTTTCATGTAGAAAATGCATGTATAGTGCCGCGAATGCATGGTGGCGAATAATGCTTCCCATGCGTGTAATTTGAATGACATGGTGACAAACAACAGAATGACGAGACGTATAATACGCATATTGTAAGCAGGTTTGTAAGTTGGCTCATTCGAATTTCCCTTGCACATGGATTGCTACGCCTGTGATTGACCAGACCCCGAGGCGTAACACAACCAGGAGAGAAAGCGTGGTATCTTTTAACTCATTATGGACACTCTTTAGGGCTGCTCACTAGGGCTGTTCTGCAGACTGTGTAGCAGAAGACAAAGCACGATATTTTTTAAACATATGCTGCTTGTCATTATGGGCACAGTCTAAAGTGGCTCCTAAGCACATTTCGCTGTTCTATACACTGCCTGTCTTGAAGCATGGGTTACCATCTAGGAATATTTGGTAAATGTAAAGTGACAGACTGTTTTTATCGCTTTCAAATCCTATACGTCCACATCAACCCCTTTGTTACGTCGCTCTGTGTTAATGTCAGGATTTATATGATACATATGGGTCTTTTTCAGCACAGATACTTTTTTCAGATCTACAAATCAGCAAAAAGAGATGAATGCGTGCCAGCACCTGCCACGGTCACAGCAATCATCCCTCTCCAGTCCGTGAAAATCGCATCCGATCAACCACTCCATACACAAGGTGTTTTTTTTTTTTTTATTATTATTATTATTATTTTCAGTGTTGTCCACTTTTGCAGTGTATCCGTTACATGTTAATTTTCTGTAGTGTATCCGTTACATGTTAATTTTCGACTTTTACATGTTTGTTTTGTGTGTGTGTGTGTGTGTGTGTGTGTGTGTGTGTGTGTGTGTGTGTGTGTTTTGGGGGCTTTTTTCCTTTGTTTTTGTTTGTTTGTTTGTTTGTTTGTTTGTTTGTTTGTTTGTTTTAATTTTTTTGTCGTACTGCTGGGTTTTTTTGGCGACCAGTAACGACTGCTGATATTAACCTTCATAGATCATTTTGGCATGTTGGTTTTCTTTACCGTTTTTTTTTTTTTTTTTTGTTTTTTTTTTTCAAATCTGGCATATTAGTTTGTTTTGTTTTGTTTGTTTTGTGTGTGCGTGTGTGTGTGCGTGCGTGCGTGCGTGCGTGTGTGTGTGTGTGTGTACGTGCGTGTGTGTGTGTGTGTGTGTGTGCGTGCGTGTGTGTGTGTGTGTGTTGTTGTTGGTTCAAGTTTGTTCCAGCATGATATTACGCACCCTAAGAATCAGGAACGAGAGATCATTTAATTTAATAATAATGGCATCCTCCAATCAAGCAGGTGACACCTTTACACACAGCGGTCACCGTAAAGCAAATGTAAACAGGACTTTGGTGATAGCTAATTAGCCCCAAGCCCTGTTACGTATCAGTGTGTTTACCGCAAAGGATAGTGGGTGTAGCAGGGGTACCCATCTCCGAGACGCGTAACGCAAAGCATAAACGTATTTATCGATATAGCTAAGGTTTTGAATATTTTACACCAAAACGGTGTGCCACCAGCAGAATTACCGTTTGACCAATTACTGGCATCCCATATTTTGATTAAAATATGCTGGGAAATATTATAAACGTAGAGTTCACTACAGTAACATGGTCATTGGAAGACGAGAGCTTTCCCAGAAGATGCATAGCATGTATATGTATATACAGATTGTTTCAATGTTTATTCGGTTTTGTGACCACAGAACGGCCGGGTCTCGAACCAGCAGCCTTTGACACCAATCACCTAGCAGAAAATAGAAAACGCTCGTACCAACTTTGCCAAATCCACATTCTGTAAAAAAAAAAGAGTGGCTCAAAGGAGGCCGGTATGCGCGAATGCCATAATTGACAGTTTACTGTAATTAAGCAAGTTTCAAAAATGGCGTTGCTGTCATCATCCGTCAGCAGCCTTGCGATTTGACTTTATTTTTGTCATATTATTTTATTTATTCATTCATAATATGCAATGAATATTCTGTTTTAGACGTGATAATCTTTAGACATATTTGAACAGCTGAATAGTGATAAGATCCTGTTGATGAAACCGTATCACAATCGCGGCCACGAAATAGCCGCCATATTGGATTTTTTACGATTGGACGGTGTTTACATTTTAAAGGTACTGATAAGTAGTAAAATGAAATGGGGTTTTTTTTGCAAAAATTATTGACAAGAAGACTAGTGATAAACTTATATATAGCGGTTGGAACTCGGTCTCTTGTTTAGCAAAAAGGTGGGTCTCCACTAATTTTGTAATCTAGCCAGGTTTCTTCGTGCTAATTTTTAGCGTGGGTTTGTAGGGGTGTTTATCTAGTTAGCGTGGAATGCTTTAGAAACCTTGATCTTGTACATTTTGGTATTTTTCCTTGAAATTTGTGTACAAAGGTCTTATACAGTTCTATCACACTTTCTCATTCTTTTGACCTCGGGTATATACTTGGTGTTTTGTTCTTGTAAGCTTTCTGACCCCCTTTAAGCTGCAACGAGCACACAGATATCAATTTAGAGTCAAGTCGTGTTCTACTGTTTTTGATGAACATTTCCCATTTTTTATGTTATTGAAGAATGATGGATAAAATGAATATCCAGTATTATGTCAGCGGTATCCACTGCCCTAATAAAGATAAATTAGTACCGATTTCAGAGACACAAAGATGTGGAGACAATTTTACCTAATTTATTAAATACGAATATTGTAGACTAACTTCAATACTTCCGACTGGCTATTTCCAAATTTTGTTTAAAATGAATATTTCCCTGACAGACGGATAAAAATATTTAACACCATCCTTTTATGTCGCAATTTGAATGGTAAAGTCTGAAATTTGCGCAAAAACCTAGGTTGGCTTTTCTGGTGGTCGAAAGGTAACTATACTAACTAATACTGATATTACATCCAAATATCTCGTATTAGTTATGTAACATTACCACCATTACCGACATAAAAACTTACTAGTGGAGGGTGTGACGTTAGTGGCACACTGACCTTATATCATCGCCGGGACTGGCAGCTTGGGGGTAATGATTGGTCTTTGTGAGGAGGCGATGTCTGAAGGGAAAACCTCAGAGCTACGTGGAAATGAGGCTGCTGACAGGAGAATCTAAGCAAAACTGGAAAGCCTCCTTACTGACCAGCATGGGTCCCCTTTAAAACCCTCCAGTGTTTGCCGGCCAACATGCCTCACAGATAAACATCATCAGTTTCAGCTGAATCAGTGCTGGAGATCTAACTGGACAGGTCTATGACCGGGCAACATCCTTTGTCCCTCTTGGGGACAAGGAAGAGGTGTTTGTAAGAGCTGGGAGAACCATGGTCCTCTACCAGCTCCACTGCACACTTGGTCAATCATCTGAACTGCCTCCAGGTATTGCAATGTTTTGGGTTCGGAGGTAGGTGGAATGAACCACCCTCGTTTTGGGAAGAAAGGAGGACTGTCATACCGAAAGGCAGCATGTAGCCATGTCTCAGGTTGTTGAAGGTGAAAGAATCCTCCTTGATAGACTCTGATTGCACGAGGTGTGCAGTGAGGCAGTCGCCGTCTAACAATGTGATGGTAGGCAACGCTGAGACTTGGTCCTCAAGTGTGGCACAGTAAGAAATACCAAGGCTTTCCCGACTTCTTCTGTCTGCTTCTCCCAGGTCGTCATGTCCCAGAGGGAGCATGAGTCAAGGGGGTGGCAGACGTCATCTTAGAAGGACCGCTCTTCAGGGCTGAGGTGGCCAAGGATGGCAGAGAGTCAGTCAGCACCCTGGAGCATGCCTGGTCAGCTGACCAGGCCCAAAGTCCTGTATCTAGCAGACCACTTCTGCAATCTTTCCCCCAACAGAATCCTGGAGAGGAGAGGCCCCATGCAGTCTCGATAATAGATCTGGTCAGGCAGCTTCTGACCCTAGAGGTAGGCATCCCTGCACAACAAAGGAAGGTTAACCTCTGCCATGCAAGCGGTCTGCACCTGGTGATCAACAGCTTGCAACAAGAAGTTGCAAGGAGTATTGCCTGGTCCAACCAGTGTTGCACAGCCTCTGTGACCTGAATGGAGCTCTTGAGGTCATCTACGAGAGACCCCAAAGTGGCCAACGCACTTCAAAGTAGGTTGCCGTAAGGATGGATCCCCTGGCATCCTTCTCCAAATGTCTGAAGGCCTCTGTGGATGCCAAGATGGACTTTGGCTGCCAAGCATCAAACTCCTCTCAGTCTGAGTCCACTGGCAGTGAACCTGATGGGAAGATCTGCTCAGGTACAGAATACCACCTCCCCTGTATGTCCGGCTTAAGGAGGAGTCACCCTAGCCTCAGGTAACTACATGTCGGCGGCTCTATGGTAACCCATGTGCCGTGGGCCTTATCTGTTAGCTGGTCATAAAATTCGGCTACAAAGGGCACAAAAGGTATTGGCGTGCATTGCCGTATGTCTTCAAGAAAAAAGCCCTGGCATGAGAGTGCAACAGCACCTGACCTCTCCTCCTACTGTGGGACCAAGGTTGGTCACCTAACAGGCTCGGAATGAGAGCTTTGACATGGCTAAAGCCTCTAGCTGGAGAAGGTGCCATGTCCATAGGAGCATGGGCAGGACCCTCTGCAGAGCCCATGGTAACTGGTTCTCTGTGCCTCTTAGAGCATGAACGGCATGTGTGAGCCCATGCCTAAGGTCAAGATCCACTGACAGACAAATCTGACTGCAGTCTGGCACTTATGAATCGGTGCATGGCCACAGGAGTTTAGGGTGGCTGAAAAACAGAAATGCACTTGCATGTCACATGTTTATACTCAAAGAAACTTCCAGCGCCCCCAATTGACATTTGTCGGAAGCTTGACAGGCTTTGACATCATCAGCTTTATTTCGAAATAGCCTATTTATAATGACAGAGCAGTGTATTTAATTTGTCAACCTTGGTATTTTTTCTGTGATGGGTTTTATCTGAAAATAATGTAGGCATTACATAACACAACATTTTGGACCTTTCCACCCTTTGTCACCCTCTGTGATGCTCGTTCAGCCCCGCAAACACACACACACACTGAAGCGTTACATAATTTGTGAACGGTCCTTTAATCTAAATTTGAATTTTGCCATCTTTCCATATATTGTTGGATATACTATACACTCTTGGCAATAGAAAGGAAACATTAAAAAAATACAAAGGCACCCCCTTCATCAACATTGATTTCTCCATAGCAGCCATGTTCCACCATGCATCTATCCACAAATCTCTAACCCATATCCTCCCATCATGGAAATCGACACAAGTTCGTGACTCATCTGATTTGGAGCACCCCATGTTCCTGGGAACCTCACACTGGAAAAGACCAGCCTCCAGCATGAAGATGGTCCTGCCTTTGCTGAAGTCAGAAAGCTGTGAGTAACCCGTATGTTGGGGTATTATGGATTCTCATTGATCCCTCTGTTGCCAGTGGCCCCTGATAAAATACACAGACACCCCAGTAGTGGACACACTTTTGGGCACCTTTGCGGCTGTTTAATAGCTCATGTCCATGTTAGTAGGTTTTTGTGCCATGGTTCAGGCATACTTTTAGCTATCCTGTCCATGTTACATAACATTTTAAGTGACACTCATATTTTCTACACAAACCAATATTTAGACTCTGGCCAAAAAAGCACCCCCTCCCCCGTTAAACTAATGAATGTCTGTGCTTTTTGGCCTGGAGTATATATAAGTTCAGGAAGTCTTGCTATCAGGTGTATGCGCAAGAACTTGTGTTACATTAATTACTTATTTCTTTGCTATTATTTGACCATCTTCGTTCTTTACAATCAAACAGCTGGTGATTAGCAAATGAAAGACCAGCTGTCACCATTACAAAAAAAAACCTTTTCTTCCGTTGGAATTCAAGGCATTGAAATGTGCCTGATGGGTTCCCCTTGGTGATTTATTGATAAATTGATGTGCATGTTGAAACCTTGAACTTGCAAAATTTTTGCATCGGACATGACAATATTGATTAATTAAGTTATTGCTTTTAGACTTAAACAGCAGCTGGATTGGTTATGGAGCATTGTGATATCGGATTTTGTTGCAGTTGTTGTTGTTCTGTTCAAAGTTACAAGGATGATGTGAAAGTGTTGCTCCTGTTTGCATAAATGTGCCCTTTGTCATATAAAACAAGAGGATGCGCTACTCTGGATGTTGGAAGGCTGCTGGAAGACAAACGTTGAGATCATGCTTAACAGAGCACATCAGATATCCAGTGAGAAAAAGACTTTGCACCTTTTCAAGATAGTGATTTTAACGAAACAGCAATTGAAATTACATATGCTTATTTACATTTCGTCCATTCCAATAAAAAAGATGGCCACTGATCAAAACATATCAATGTCTTATCCAAGTCTTCCCAAACGCAAGATAGTATCTTTCGTATGTTTTCAGCTATTCAACAGTGGACAAAAGGTGAACCTGATTTCATTTCTGGCTGTATCGGTGATGTCACCATCTTTATGTGGGGATGCTCTGATTGCTTGAGTGAGTTTTCTTTTACTTTTAAAAACTGATGGTTTTACTTTGGGCAAGAAGAGACCCCTTTTTCTGCCCATTTGAAAAAAAGCAATAGAATAGGCAAGATGACACACAAGCCACGACAATGAGGCACGAGCCACAACATGTCACAAGTATCAGGAAAACAGCACGAAATAATTCTTTTCAGAGGAAACATCATGTATTGTATTATTTATGTCTCCCCATGCCGCGGGGGGGACATTTTGTTTCTTCTTCTGCTTCTTCTTCTTCTTCTTCTTCTTCTTCTTCTTCTTCTTCTTCTTCTTCTTCTTCTCCTCCTCCTTCTTCTTCTCCTTCTCCTTCTTCAACACATTTTTGTGTGCGTTGCGGACGCGACAACTCGAAAAAGATTTGACTTGGAAAGTTGAAATTTTTTGTGAAGATGTTACTACATGAAACCTTGCTTGATATTGCAGATGGTTGACCTTGACCTATTTTTCAAAGTCACATGGGCATGTCATGCAAAATTGACGCGGACGCAATAACTCCGCAAGGATTTGACTTAAGAGGTTGAAATGTTGCATGATTATGTACCAAATTATGAACTAGGTTGGAATTGTAGATGCGTGACCTTGACCTATTTTCAAGGTCACATGGCCACTTTTAAAGATCATTTCAGATGCACTGGAGAAAGATTTGACTTAAAGAGGTTGATATTTTGTGTGACTATGTTCCTATGTAAGATTTTTGCTTTTTTAAGACTTTGCTTGTAACTGCAGATGTATGACCTTGACCTATTTTTCAAGGTCACGTGGCATGTCATGTAAAATTGACGTGGACGCAATAACTCGTCAAGGTTTTGACTTAAGAGGTTGAAATTTTGCCTGATTATGTACCGTAATGTGAACTAGGTTGTGTTTGCAGATCGGTGACCTTGACCTATTTTTCAAGCTCACATGGGCATGTCATGTGAAATTGACGCAGACGTAATTACTCTGCAAGGATTTAACTTAAGAGTTTTAAATTTTGCATGGTTATGTTCCATAATATGAACTAGGTTGGAATTGTAGATGGGTGACCTTGACCCATTTTCAAGGTCACGTGGCCACCTTTTAAAAATCAATGCAGATGCACTCGTGAAAGATTCGACTTAAAGAGGTTGACATTTTGTGTGAGTATGTTTCTATGTAAGACTTTTGTAAGGCCTTACTTGTAACTGCAGATGTATGACCTTGACCTATTTTCAAGGTCACGTGGCCATTTCGTCTAAAATTAATGTGGACGTGATAACTCAAGGATGATTTGACTTGGGAAGTTGAAATTTTATGTGAAGATGTTGCTATATATGATCTTGCTTGGGATTGCAGATGGGGGACCTTGACTTTTTTTCAAGGTCACGTGGGCATGTCATCTAAAATTGACACGCATGCAACAACTCTGCGAGGATTTGACGTAGGAGGTTGGAATTTTGCTTGTTTATGTTCCATAATACCAACAAGGTTGGGATTGTAGATGGCTGACCTTGACTTTTTTCAAGGTCACGAGGGCATGTCATCTAAAATTGACATGCATGCAACAACTCTGCGAAGATTTGACGTAGGATGTTGGAATTTTGCTTGTTTATGTTCCATAATACCAACAACGTTGGGGTTGTAGATGGGTGATCTTGACGTATTTTCAAGGTCACATGGCCACTTTTTAAAACTCATTGCAGACGCACTCGAGAAACATTTGTCTTAAAGGGGTTGACATTTTGTGTGATTATGTTTCTATGTAAGACCTTTGTAATACCTTGCTGTAACTGCAAATGTATGACCTTGACCTATTTTTCAAGGTCACATGGGCATTTTGTCAAAAATCAACGTTTTGAAATATCAATAAAGAGTGTACCTTCACCATATCTGTAGATCATTGGAATCGGTATGCCTATTTATAAAAATAAGGTGGACAAAAGTAGGGGCGCACGGGGAGACATTTGATTTTCTGTTGGAAAATCAGCCTGTTCTAGTTCATATTTGTATGTTTTTCTGCATATAAATGTAGATTAAGAAAGTGCTAAGAGCAGAGAAAATTACAATGATATGCCCATGTTTTATCTTGTTTTGCCGCACCCACAGATGCAAACACATGGCAATAGCAATTTTAAGCCGTTTAAATGCTTCACATCATTACTTGCACCTGCAGTATTACCCTTTACATTAAACGTCACATGTGATAAGTATCTAATTTACTATTGTTCTTAGAATGCCTATATTATGAAAGATCCTCGCCTTGTATGGTCTGTTAGTTGTTCTGTACTAGTACTTCATTTCTGGCGAGACGTAACACAACCTGCTTTTAGATAAGGTCATTGCTTGCGCTTGGGGTTGCCCCATGTAACTAAAATACGACTGGTCACTTAATTGTTTGCCTTTTATGAGGACATGTAAGATGCAGTGCGATCTAAGTAAACTGTTTTTGTTGGCCGTTTTTATGTTGAATGTGAAAATACTTTTTACTAGTTTTTGCAGAATCAAGAGTTAGGTGTATGGATGAATTTGACGAGTTCAGCCAGTTGCACTGACCATGCAGCTCAGTGGTACCAAACCAAAGCACAGTGATGGTCTATTAGTAGGCGACGATGCAAACTGGCCAATTTTTAAATGAAGAAAAGTGTTACCATGTGAGCACAACTAGAGTCAGGTACATGTACGCCCACAATTTTCCAAATGGATTAATATACTTTGGGGGGGGGGGGAAATGGTGCAACCCCCTTGTTCAACATTTTACAAGTGTTATGAGGATGTGTGTGGGGAGTGTTTTTCTTCAGTATACCATTGCTTTTTACATCTCTTTTGGCATGGTAGTCCTCAAAATGACCTTTTTGGTTCTTGTAGTTGTTGTTGGGAAGGTGCATGCATCCAAAGTTGGTGTTACCACACACTTTGGTAAGCAAGCTGGGATTGCCTTGGCATGCCGGTTGTCAGCTTGGTGACCTCATGCTGGGGAATTTGATTCCACTGGTCTGTGAGCCTCAGTGCCAGCTGGCTGCGGGTTCTTCATACTCATCCCAGATTCGACAACCAAGCACATCCAACAAAAATGACTGACAATGACAGTCTAAGTCGCCCAATCCAGCCATCCTCTTGCATCCTATGGTTTCCTGGAAATGGTCCCACCACCTTTTTACCGACGGCCTGAAGCACCCCCATTATCCTGGCAACCTGCTGCTGGGAAAGGCCAGCCTCCAACATCCCAATGATTCTGCCCCTGTCAAATTCAGACCGTTGTGAATGTATGCTGTGGCATTGTGAATTCACATTGATCCCAGTAGTGCCATGGACCGCATATAAAGGCTATAGGCACCCCAATACCAGACGCACTTTTTGCACCTTTTCAGGACATTTTTGTGGTTGTGACTGCTCAGGCATACCTTAAGCTATCCTGTTGATGTGACATAATATTCCATGCGACACCCATATTTTCTATATATGAGCATATTTAGAGAGGCCCATATTATGCCAAGGAGGGTTGCATCTTTTTTTCCCAGCAGTATGTATCATTTAAGTCCAAGTAGGTGAATGAACTTCTGGTTAAACGACTGAATGCATCAAGACCCACGCAAGGTCCAAGTGGTCAAGGAGCTGGATCAACAGAGAAACTGTCCAGTTAATACCGTGATTGGCCCGAACAGTTAAAATTAGAATACGGAATGTCTCTCCGGATCAATCAATGGAACACGCACACTGGACATTTCCTGCTGGGAAATGCAGCAGAGCTGTTCCGTGCTATATTAGACGACAAACAGGCAACCCCATAACACGTAAATCACAGTCTACAAAGTATTATTAACTTGTCTAGTTTTGAATGACATGCCGGATTGTATTTCGACTAATCATGTTCGAATAAATCATATTATTCAAACAGTCCCATGAATTTTAATATCCTTTTTCCTGTCAATAAATGTCAAACTGTGCTGCATAACATTCAACAATTGGGCATTATTTGTAGTCCTCAAATAGCTTCGTAGATACATTTCAACTTTATCTATAATTCAGCAGCTCGGTAATAAAACCTGGTGGGTAGGATCCTTCGCTCCCCTGAGGATGGCATTATCATCATTATTTTAAAAGCCCCAGAGACAATTGGTCACAGCTACAGTTTCATGACTTAGGTTGAGAGTTTTATGCCTGAAAATTGGTTTCAGCATTTGTATTGACACTTGGTTGCCAAAGTAGTACAATATGGTACCAGTTTAAAAGGTTCTCTGGAACATTCAAGATTCACAGTTACATGCATGAGCATGACAACTGGACGAAAACAAAAAAATTGAAAACTACTGAAAAGTAACATCATAATAGATACAATGCGTATATGCTTCAAGTTTTTGACAATATAAATGAATATTCGATCAGTAATCAATGCATGAGAACTGAATCAATGTACACAGTGACGGCAAAAAGAGTAACATCAGAAATGAAATGTATTAAAATCAACAATAAATGTTTTGACCTCAATGTATCGTCATTGACATTTTGGGCAGGCCAATGCCCTTATTTCTATGAGTAAAATATTGTAATAATCTGAAGCTAGATATATGATCAGTGAAGAATTAGTATACAGTGTAAGTTTATGGTATACAGCTTTCAAGCGTTTCTTTTCTCGCAGATATACAATGGCTACATTTCAAAACTGGAGAATACCTTTGCATAGATCTCAATATTTGCATGTTACTGAAGGTACAGTGTTAATTTTTGTACAGATGGGACTTTGATCGGAAGTGTTCTGGGCGTTATTTTGTATGACCCATATTTTAAAACCGACCACTGCAATCAAAACGATTTGAATGAGTTGAACTCAACATCTATACAATAGTTTTCAAATTTGATCTTTGTATCTGATTGTTGGTCGTTCTATATAAGAATAGATGACGAGGGAAAATAATATCATTTTCAAAATAAGAAGTCTTAAATCTTATTTGTCTTGCATTATAACCATCATGGTTCACGGTATCCCTGCGGTCCCCAAGAACTAAGTCAGTGGGAACCTGTTCATGGAAAATTTTTACAAAGTCTGCAGTATATACTTTTAATGGTTGGTGTCATGCAAGCCGGTATCCTGAGCAAGTTACCATTAACTGAAGGTAAATACATGAATTACACAATGGCCCTGTCTTAAGCTGACATTCAAAGTGGGTACGTTTCGCTTCTTTTGCTGTTTACTCGTCAAAATGGGTTAATTTTTTCAATCAAATGACATGCAAATTATCATGGTTTGACTTAAAAATTTGTCCCATACGTATCACGTAGTGGCTGTTTTATTTTCCAATATTGATTTAACACACGTACCCTCCTCCCGCACTTTTGCTACAAGAGTGATTTTTAAAATCTGACGTGCTATTACAAACGAAGTCAAGCTAAATATAGGGAAATTTTTATTGATTTAGTGCCAGCAAGGACAGAACCTACTGCCTCAGCTTTGCCGCGTGTTTGTGCCAAGAGGTAGTAGAAAGAGAGTCATATAATATAGAAAGATTTCTCGTTCACAATTAGGGTATGGGACTACAGATCTTTATACAAATATAACAACATAGTAAGATCGCTCATTGACACAAATAAAACAATATATAGTAAGATTACTCATTGACCAATTAGGGCAGGGGTCTACAGATCTTTAAAGCAACATAACAACATACTAGAACTGCGCACGCACTGATAAGAGCAGGAATCTACAGATCCTTATACAAATCGGTATTTCATGAATATGCTCGTCAACATATACGTGTCTTACTTTTCATCAGTTTTTTAGTTCCT
This sequence comes from Hermodice carunculata, assembly GCA_964020975.1. Lineage (NCBI taxonomy): Eukaryota > Metazoa > Annelida > Polychaeta > Eunicida > Amphinomidae > Hermodice > Hermodice carunculata. The sequence goes on along the minus strand of OZ026617.1, from coordinate 86,139,919 downwards.
ACCTGTATCATTTCGTTCCCTAGCAAAATTATTTCATTCCGTCCCAGTAATTTTATTATTTTATTGCTGTAATTACTTTATCCTCTCGATTGAATAATAATTTTCTGTCATCGCAAAAATGATTCACAGTAGAAAGTTAACAACAACCTGGAAGCAAAAACAAACATGCTCTGCTTGCATATTGGCACAACAAACTATATTATGTATTTCGCCAAACGGCTATAATGTATTTTGTAACTTTTTGTACTGGGATAGAGGAGTCATTAAAACGTCATACTTATATTTGTTAGTTCACAGCAAGGTTAAAAATGGAAGTCATTATGTTCTGACACATATTAAGGAATTCTGTACAGCCTTCCTGCAGAAGTGAAAGGTAACTTTAACACAAAGAAATTTTAATAAATAGATAAAATAACGAGGGCTAAACCCTATGGAATAGGCACTTGCTAAGCGTCTGGTAAAGTACATGTGGTGCCATGTGCCAATTTGAACAAAAAGACAAAATGGAGGTTAAAAAAACAATGCCCAAATTTCAGTCAACTCTTTCATAAGTGGTCGATGCATCATGTACTCACTATAACTTAGCTTGCAAGCAAATCCCAGCGTATCGTACACTATCCTTCATCACTGTACAAAAGTTTTAGGGACAATAATTATCACACACAGACACCCCGAGAGACTCCTGGTTCTTTAATTTGTTCAGCAGGTGGTACTGCACTTTTATTCTCTTTTTCATTATTTTTTTCTCTGTGTTTTTTGCTATTTTTGACTTTTCCATCGCCGAAATACAACTTAACATTTCGTTTTGGTGTGAGCACATCAACAAATATCACACCCCTGTTGCGTCGTTGTCGGGCACACCTGACATGTATTTGGACATCGTTTGCCACCATTATCGATTCGAGCCACGTGCTAGAATACCCAACCTTCAGCAGCTTCCCTCTGGCCTGCAAAGACAATAAACAATGTTTATTTAACTATAAGCATGTGCATTTTATCGTAGACAAACTTAAGTACTTGCGGATGGCTAAGCCTAGTTCGCTTTTGCAGTAAAAAAGTATATTCTTGTGAAATCGATTGGTTTTTCATGACATTTTGAATGATACAACTGCAAAATTTACCCCCAAAACTTAGTAACCTTGCACCTTTGCGGTCACGATGTTGAACATGTCCGCCATTATGTTTTATACTGCTGGAATCTTCAGATTAACGCCATTCTATGTAACAAGCTCTCTTAATGGCTAAAAGAAAATATCTCTGGGGTATCCCTACAAATATAGCCCAGAATGTGCAAGATGTCATTTTACCTCACTATAAATGCGCTTTGATCACATGCCATTCACTCTGCAATCAAACTCGTGCTATGTGAAGGTGTTATATGTTTGCAATGTTTAGAAACAGGTCATATTCACGCGAAGATTTTTGCACCAAGATGGTAAATTTATATATTATATTTTGACACAAAGACTTCGGTTGAACAAATCTAGATACAGATAAAGGCAGGAGTGGAAATTCTTATATGCAAGGAAAATATACAGATTAGTCGCCACAGGGTGACCGTTCCAGATAAGCGGAAAGCTACAGAACTAAAAGGTGATAGGCCTAACAGGTCTCTTTTTATTTTTGTCAGGAGTAATAAAATTTGTGTTTTTTGGTGGTTAAGCCTATACATTTTGGAAATGAACTAGTGTCTGCAATTAATGATGAATATTTCTAAGGTTGAGAGGACCGGTTTAAACCACCAGTTGCCTTTTATGGGTGACTGCCTGTCTCAAGTCAGGAGTGAAATTTGTTTCTTCACATTGGTATTAGAAAAGAAATGTTGATGCTTTGGCAAGTCTGGAATCTTTTTGCTGTCATTGTTGGGTTTGGAATTAATGAATATGGATCATGTTTTTCCGTACTACTTGAAAATTACTTCATTGGCTATGTTGTGCTGTGGGCTTTGTTCTCCGACTCATAGTTATAGTGGAGGTAGAGTGTATTTGTAATGTTCCAGATTCATAAATATCACAAAAACGATGTAGGCCTACTTTACTCTTTTGCTGTAAACTTAGGTGACTGACAAGTCGGGAGAACTAAAAGGTGATAGGCCTAACAGGTCTCTTTTTATTTTTGTCAGGAGTAATAAAATTTGTGTTTTTGGTGGTTAAGCCTATACATTTTGGAAATGAACTAGTGTCTGCAATTAATGATGAATATTTCTAAGGTTGAGAGGACCGGTTTAAACCACCAGTTGCCTTTTATGGGTGACTGCCTGTCTCAAGTCAGGAGTGAAATTTGTTTCTTCACATTGGTATTAGAAAAGAAATGTTGATGCTTTGGCAAGTCTGGAATCTTTTTGCTGTCATTGCTGGGTTTGGAATTAATGAATATGGATCATGTTTTTCCGTACTACTATTAGAAGATTTGCATAAACATGGTTTGTTGTTGAATGATGTCGCCAATGTGTCGATCACGTCATTATTGATGTTTTTAACAAAATTTTGCTGCTTTAGCTTTATCAAAATGTTTGAAGGAAACAAATCTGTATGACAAATCACGATAGGAATTAAATTTATGATCAAAGGCCGCAAGAAGTATACGTACATTGCGGAAAATCATGCCCTGGACTGGAGCATGTCTGTGCACACTCGCTTATCGCCCATGCGATTTAGGGCACTCTGGCAGACACATATATTCATACGCGAGTGTAAGAAAGTACACCTTCTGCATCAGTGAGGCTGTTTTAGGGTAAGTCATGATAAAAATGTGCAATTTGCCTCATTTGGGACCTTGTTATGTTGATTTGAAAAAACCCTAAAAAAGATCCAATTAATCGCCTTTGCACAAGTGCCTGACGAAAACCAGGGTTTATTGCGTTTATGGCAACATTTATTTGGCTACACACGGCATTAGAAGGATGTATGAGGTCTCAATGATGAGTCTGAAATTTAGTGGGTAACAAAGAGATATTTTCATAATGTAACACAGCCTCTCATTGGTAAACATCTCATTAGTATATGGATTTATATGCCAATCATGTATGTAACATTCTTTTCTATTGTGCAAGACCCCTTTGGCCACCCCCAATTTTTCAGGAGGTAGACACCAAACAGAGATATATAATGGACTCAAGGAACAGTTGAACAGCTCAAATAATTTCGCACATACTAGAGTTTCAGTTACACAATTTGTTTATGCAACACAAATGAAATACATATCGGTGAAAATTTTCCCATGTTTTGCCAGATCGGGAGATACAAAGCATTAGAAAATAGAACTCTTTTCTATAACCTTAAGATACACACAAACCATGGTTGTGTAAATTGACCATGTAAGCTGTATAATGGCATGTAGGGGTATCCTTATTCTTCTAGATGGAAAATGTCAAGATCTCTGAACGTTTATTCACTCAAATCATTGTGTACTACAAGGCTGCATGTCTGTGGAATATTACCGTCAGCTTTTTATACTTGTCACACAGAAAAATCATACCATGCTCTGTGACTGCCCCCCACCCCCTTTGCAACAATGAAGGTCCCATATAATCCATAATAATATGGGCATCGGCTAGCGCAGATTCCAAATGTCGCATCGCGCACCTGGTTGCCAATATCAAAACAATGCAACTTTCAAAACAAAAACAAAATTCAAAATTCCAAAATACCTAGAAAAATTATCGTATCATTACCTCCTTCGCACATTTAGTACAGGTCCACATGAGAAACATCGAGGTGCAAAATCAAAGCCTTCCATGTGACGGTTTTTCAAAAGTCTAAAATGTGATTTGATAGACCGACACCAGATCATGTGTCTCCTTAGCTGTGTTGACAGACAGGTCAGCTGCCCTAACAAGATACATATCGTGAGGAAAAGTTACTGTTGTACATAAGCAAAAGATTATTTTGAGCAAACAAAATTATAATGTGAGTAAATAATCAGTGACAATACAAATATTGAGCACGAGTGATAAAATGCCCCCCTCCGATGCACTGTATACCACGCATCAGAGTGCCAATCGACAATTAAGAAGTCAGTTCTGCCCACAAAGGCTGTTCTTACAGCATTTAACTATGCGTTCACAAAAGGTTTTATCTTTGATCATGCCTATTTTTGTTATGTGCTTCATATAATCCCTACATATATGAAATTGCGGAAAAGCTATTAACAAGGAATACATGAGAATATCTTGTTACATGTAACAATTACCTCGTGTGTGCTGAAGTCAATATGTATAACGTAAACCCTTCAGCAGAATTCAAATTTTAATCTATGCTATCCCACTAGTTATAGCAAATCAACGAAATAACGTACTTCCAATTTGCTCTCCATCTTCTCTGCATTCAGGAAATGTATATTGTGACAGTGATTTGTCTTGCATAAGGGAGTACCTTGAAGAAAATAAAAAAATAACGGAACTTAACAAATTATTTTTTTTCTTTACTTTCACAATATCACCCCAACGAGATCTCCACTTAAATGAATTGCCTAAAATTCTGCTGGCACAAGCGTGGAGCCCGCAGACAATATGCGGAATTCTAGAATTCTTTTAGCTGAACACATTTATTGCAGTTTTATGTTATATACCCTATTCAAGGTGAAAAAACACTCCCATAGAAATGTGGGTCAAATTCAGGATACCAAAATGCTAGTAATCACTGTTTTAAACAACAACAAAAAAACAACATTTGCATACGTTTGCCCACTGAACACCGGACAGGTGTACTGTCAGGGGCTGGTTCCCTCTGTCCGTCTTTAATATTATTAACATTTTTGAAAAAATATTTCAATCATCGTATCAACACTGGAAAATACTGTTGATGATCTTTCTTGAATGTCTCGTATAAAGCTGAAGTAGATTTTAAGAACGAGTTTTTCACCGAATGTGCGAAGAGCATGTTGGAATGTAGACGCCCTTTTTCAAAGGATAGGAGGCCAGCGGATACTGGAGATGCGTTGCGCAGAAGATGAACCGCTACTATTAGAAAGTTTTATAGTGCACTCTAATACCTGTAAGAAAACTAATAATGCTAAGAAATCCTTTGGTGGTCTAGCAGTCTGCAAGAGAAACGAAATATAGCCTGGGGTCTCCGTATCACCACGTAAGGGTTTAGGAAATACTATGGAGCTCCACAACTGAGTAAAGCTTTCCTGCTTTGTACCAGAGGACATATATTTACAATTTGTCGACATTAGTCCCCATAGATCCTCATTTTCTCAGAAACGCATAAGGCAGAAATTGCTCAATTTTCGGAGCATGGTAAATGTGTGGTGCACGATGACTTGAATGCACATACTGCTGAAGAGCTAGATCACATTTGTGATTGTACATTTGACTATATTGCTTTTTATGCCCACACGGGCTCAAAGCATACATATACTACAATCACAGTATAAAATATTTAATACGTGTAAACTGACTCATTGCAATGGCTGCCTATGTTCAAATAATGTATATACACACAAACACCTACCATACCCAATTGCCACATAGAAGATGTTGCCTCGAAACGGAACAATATGGGTCATTCAAAACCGGATATGTGCTGGCCTCCGCATACTTAACGATAGCACACTAGGTAATACCTTAGGATACTCTACATGTTTTAGTCATACGGGTGCATTCAGTACCATTGATTATATGTAGACAGATCAAGCGCTACTTAAAAATAAATATTGCTTTGTGCATAGACCATGCATATACTCGATCAACTGTATCATGTCAGCGTGTATTGCTACCAACCGGTATGAGTTACATGTTGACAGTGAATGTACCAAAGTGTGTAAAAAAAATGGCAAGATGGTGACAATGAAAGGTACAGAAAAGCTCTTTAAAGAAAAGAGATCCCGGAAAATATGAGTGCAATTATGAAAAATAGCTGATGGAAGGTATGAGATTACGAATGTAGTATCAGAAGTAAGTGAATTATTAACAAGAGGATCATGATTATCATGTGCTCTGCTGACTGGAATATGCCTTTAGAGTATTGCAACGCATGCACTCTAGTGTGTATAGCTATATACATCTGCAGGGGTAGCAAAGTATAATTCATAAAAAATGAAAAAAATTGCAGTGTCACCTGGTGGCCAAAATAAGAACTAGGTGACCTATGTGCAATATCAAAGCCGAGTAGTTCTTGAGATGAAGATTTTTTAAAACTCAATTTAAAATTTCATAAGAAATAGAAAAAAATGTTGCATTATCATTTCCTTTGCAAACTTAACAGATGTCAACATGACGAACACCCATGTGCAAAATCAAAACATTCCAAGCACGGCTTTTTGAGAGGAAGTTGAAAATGTAAATACCATAGCCATACATACAGCATGTACTATAGAGTGGAAACACTTACCTACGGTCGCAAAGTTTGATATCCCATCACTTTGTCATAAATTAAACGTATCATTTTGCAAACTTTCATTGTCAAGTCAAATTATACTCTGATAAAATTTTAAGCAACTTTGTTAAGCCATTCTTGAGAAGAAGTCAAAATTAGCCTTAACACACAAAAATTCATAAAAAAGTCAGCAAAAATTGTACTTCCACGTGGTGGCCAAAATGAGAACTAGGTGACCCCAGGTGACCCTGTGTGTGATATCATAGCATTTGGCCAAGTAGTTCTTGAGGCGAAGAATTCTTTTTCAAAAAATAAATTAAAAGATTCATAAAAAAATAGAAAAATTTTGCTTCATCATCTCCTTTGCAAGCCTGGTAGATGTCTACCTTGGAAATACCCATGTGCAAAATCAAAACATTCCAAGCATCCCTTTTTGAGAAGTCGAAAATGTGAATACAATAGCCATATAAACTATAGAGTGGTAACACTTACCTACGCTGGCAAAGTTTGATTTCCCATAGCTTCCTCAAAAATCACCATATCCATATTATTTTTGCAAATTTTCATTGTCTAAAGTCAAATTATATTCTGACAAAATTTCAGGTATTTCTGTTCGGCAGTTCTGGAGAAGACGTCAAAAATAATCTTATGCACAAAAAATCATTAAAAAGGGGCCAAAAAAAAAGTAGCACCACATGGTGGCCAAAATGCGAACTGGGAGATCCCAGGTGGTTCTATGTGCAATATTAAAGTAATAGGCGATGTAGTTCTTGAGATGAAGAATTTTTTTTTTTAATTAATTAAAAAATCCCTTTACAAAATAGAAAAAAAATATTGCATCATCATCTCCTTCGCCAACTTGGTAGAGGTCCGCCTGAGGAACATCCATGTGCAACATCAGATCATTTCATGCAGCGATTCTTGAGAGAAGTCGAAAATGTAAAAAGTCTAACGACGGATGGACAGACGGACAACAAATGCAAACGGATTCCAATAGCTCTCATATACGCAGCTGCCAAGACCGGTGGGCGGCTGGTCTTTCATTTTTTCAGCCATGTACCACTGTTTGTGACAGTCCACGGCCAGCTCCCAATAATCGGGTGTACAAAATTCCATCTCATTGTACCTTTGTCGTTAATATGGAACCAGAAAATAAGTCAGTCACAAGAAAATATTTTCCATTGTTACATAATGGATACGACCTGAAATACAGGATATCAAAAACACCTGTACCGATGACGATGTATACGGACACGTAAATTACTGCCCTCCACGCTGATATTGAAAGCTATTCATAAATGCAAACTTACATTTAATCACCCACAGACCATACAGATGGGAAGGGAAAATCAACTGTTTTTTTCAGACTTTTATATACCGCAGGCGTAGGCCGCAGCTGTTTCCGTGAATGCTAGAATTTGAAACACTACAAGACCTGGCCCATCCTGACGAAAATTACAATTTATTGCATTCATGTTTGTTCTTGTTGAATGAAATCTAGTATTTTTTATAGGAAATATCATTGCCCAGAAGCAAGTTGGGATCGTCTGGCTGTACCACGGCTGCACTCCATGCAGTGCTGTTGACACTGGGGTACTGGGCGTCCCCTCACTTGTGTATATTAAAGGCTGAATGATCTTTCTCTCTGCCGCTTCAGCTTTTATTATTAATTCTTCTTTGTCCTTGTCAGACCACGTAAGTAAAAACTAAATTCAGAATCTCCGGAATCACTATGCTCTGTTGTATCTGCCATGACTCTTGGCAAACTGAAGGCACTCTGGCTCATAACACAGGCACCATAGCCAGCGGGTTGCGTTTGTGACGTCCATAACAGTATTCCACATCGGGCCATGATCGAAGAAAATTCGCCTGCTTTCCTGTCGCAAATATGATGCACTTTTGGTGCTAAAAAAAAAAAACAATATTCGAAAATGAAATTTAACATTTTGGTGTTCACATATCATTCCTAGCACCCTAAACATCAAATTTCTAATTTGTGGTACCCATTCAATCAAGAGGATTCTAACACCGTAAACATCAACTTTCTAATTTGTAGTACCCATTCAATCAAGAGGACCTTTATTTTTCAACCATCGAAAATAACAGTTGAAAAATAAAGATTCCTGGCAGCCGAAAATGTTTTTGTTCTACTTTGCATATACCGTTGTGAGATATGTCAAGTGAATGCAAGTATACTTGCCGTCCAAGGATACTCTTGCTCAAAATTTTCACCTATTGTATGAAATAAATAGCCCTCATGCCACTTGATTGGTAGGGTACATGTTGAAGATTTGTGGCTTTGCATATTATAGCATACCCCCTACACTTACATGCTGCATGAAAAGCTGTAATATTATAGAGCTGCTCGTCATCCCCAGAGGCAGTGCTTTTGTATCTTATCTTTCAGACATATGAAGACACATTTTTTGGTATCTGCACAGAAACTGAAACGCACACTTATAATTGTTGCAAGATGATTCATCAGATTTACCCTCACAATGCCAGCCTCCATCACAGAGTAATCAAACAGGAATACAATATAACTTTGGACATTTGAACATCAGTGAACATGATATATATTAGCATTCTCGTAAATGTTTCCCATTTGTGCTATTTAAAGTCTGACCCTGCCAGTCAAAATCAAAAATACAACGCTGCAATCTATGAAACCATTCCCTATAGACGACCCTAATAGAATTCCATGGTGACCAGTTCCTAAAATGTGTTAAGGGGTGCATCTCTTCTTTCTAAATTGAGCCTTTGATCCAAAATTGAATTTCCATCCATTCCAATGTTTGTGTGGAGCAAACCTGGCCACCTTGGCCTGTCCTTATGTTATTGCAAGCTTTCGATATTGGGATGCAGGCACCTGAATAGCATTGAAACTACAGGGGTTCACACGTGCAACCTTCATGCCCGCAAGATGAATAGCAAACCTGTATGGAACCCAAGGTAACCTGTCGTAATTCATATTTGCAAATATTTGTTTCATCCGTTTCATTTTCACAGTCACTTTAATACACCATCACATAGACGATGGTCCAAAATGCAACCACCAGAGTTGCACATAAATAGGTTTGTGCACATGACGCTTGGCAGGGTGGCTGTGACTTAACAAAGGACTGCGTCTGCTCTTGGGGAAAAAAAAAAACTTTCTTAGCCGAAAGTGACATTAAGGGTATTCGGTGGAAGGGAATAGGAGTACAATTTCTTTAACATACTTTGATAAAACGCTTGTACATATGGGTTACACATAAAGAAGGAACGTGTGATTACTGCCTTAAGCAAATTTGTGTATTTCATCAATAGAACCCATATAGTTGTGTTTCCTCTGTTCATACCCCAGATATCCAGTAACTGCAAAAGTTAATGTATCTGCACACTTTTCTTCTGCAGGATGATTTTACGGAACTGTCAAGAATTCTTGTAGTATTAGTGTTCATTTGGAAACCACTGATTATCTTTATCTGTTATAAGGTCTCCACTTACTCTTACATAAAAAGCAATATGTTGCAACCACAAATTTGCCATAAAATTTACATCTTTAACACTTTCATACGTAATCCGATATAAATTGTTCTGTCTTATATTTACAAAATAATACAGCAGTATCCCTTGTCATAGGTGCCTGTTACTGCGACACCCAGTAAAGTACATTTATAATGTGCAAAATGCAATTTTTAGGGCATTCAAATTGCAAGATCTGCTTAAATAACTTGCTGTTCCAAGTATTTAACACTTCATATGCTGCTTCACATATATCATGTATATAGGAAAAATTGTGAAATATCACATGGCATGGAATAGTTCTCCAATTGGCGCTTCCTAAAGGTCCAATCCATACCATGGATACACATGCACCTTGCCTCCAGTTAGGTTGCTGTGATGCAAGCGCTAATTTTATACATTATTTGTCTTGTCCATGACTTTTCCAATATGATTTATACTCTGACGTCTGGTGGCTTTGGCCCACGAGTCGAGTGCCTGTCCATGTATGATAGGGGATCATTGTTTATCCATCGTTTACCTGTTTTCTATTAAAAATATAACTTGCTCAGATCTATAAAACATAACTACAACATGTTTCAAAAGTAAACTGTGCAGTGCCAATTATAGGATAAACTGAACATATGGGTTTTTACACATACTTCTACGAACCATTGTGTCCCTTGCATTTATCATATCGAATATAAACTAATCGAGTATCAGCTACAAGATAACCAAATTTTTGTGCTTTTGTTTCTGTTATGTCCATTGTTTATTTTGGTACACAGGCATGGATCTTAACATTGAAGGAAATACAATGTACTGTTGGGGGGGAATTGAATCTCTTTCAAAGACAAAATTGACTGAATTTATATCCAATTAGGCCTACGTCAACTAAAATACTATCTACTGGGTGACAGATACTACCATACGTATTAGAGTACTAACAATCCTGGGTCCATTTTATCAGCATTCATGTCCACAGTTATCTCATATATTCATACAGTGAGGATGATTACGACAAAATTCAAGTAAATATCCAAGCGTTAGGCCTAGTTGTGGTTTAATTGCACGATCCCTCTCATTTCTGTGTCGGGGTTATCGTGATGTGCAGTGGGAGTTAGTACTACCAGTGTGCCAATCTTTAACGGGAAATAAGCACATGATAGTATAGCATAGATCGCCTGCATTTCAATTTGTGTGTGTGTGGGTGTGTGTGTGTGCAAAAGTTCCGAGACAGCCTCAGTGCCATAGTGAATTCTATTATGCCAGACATCTTTTTTTTTCTGGACAGTGTCCCGTTTCACGTACTTGGGGGTTATAAATGTTATAGATTTTGCTTTTTTGTCCCATGTTATCACCTCTAGGGAGATGACTTGCATAGGCCTACATGTTTTCACCTACTGAACTCTACGACGTCAGCAGTTTTAATTATGTTATTTGTACTTTTAGACTGTCACTTTCTTGCATTGAAACTCTAATGAAAATAAAATGACCTACGTAAAGTGTACATGAACAACAAACCGTATCACCAGATAAAAACTGTGTCCATAGGCCTATCATAGGGTATTAGGGGTTATAAATGTTATTAGACTTTGCTCTTTTGTCCCATGTTATCACCTCTAGGGAGATGACTTGTATATATGCTTTCACCTACTGAACTCTACGACGTCAACAGTTTTAATTGTTATTTGTATTTTTATACTGTCACTTTATTGAATTGAAACTCTAATGAAAATAAAATGACTTACGTAAAGTGTACATGAACCAACAAACCGTATCACCAGATAAAAACTGTGTCCATTATCACGGGTATGATGCACTCAAGCCATCAAGAGACGGATGTGATTAGCGGCACACTCTTGCTTTATAATTATAGGGACAACAATTTAAAATTTTATGCCAGAATTTTGAAACAGCTGCAATGACTAAGTCAATTGCAAATATAATCCTGCCATTTGTACAGTACTAAAAGTTACACTCTACAGCTCTCGCATCATGGACCACCCAAACTCGCAGTTTTACGCGTGCTTGAGCACTGCGCCACGCATCTCGCATGCCGCCAGCGAGATATGCTTGCTACCGGCGTGCTCCAACGTTCGCGCATGCCTCTTTAACTTTAAGCATGCGTTTTAGTGCTCATTTTTTCTCGCATCTGGCCACTGGCGTGCTACAAAATGCAATGAGCCTATCGCACGATGCTCAATGCCTGTCTGGCGAGGTTGAATAAACTTTTCAAACCGTCGGCGCAATGCTAGCATTGCCTGTCAGTCAATTTTGATATGAGGAGAATTCGTACGACACTGGTTGATTTGAACCAATCATTATTGACATGTTGACCTCAACCAACATGGCAACAAAAAGCATCATCGAGGAACACCAGGGAACCGGTGGTGTCAGGGCCACAACACGCAATGGTTTCTATTCCTCCCCAGCTCCAACCAAGGCCTCGTCTTAACCGTTTTATGTGCGATATGGACAGCGACAAACCAACCAAATCTGGTAAAAGTTTTTGTATGTCACGCGCTGTTCTCTCCTGATTAAAAGCCATAAAAACATCCATCAATTTCAGATGCTGAACATTACTTTCTGTGGCGCTCGTCAGCAAGTTGTTACACTGGTACAGTGGTAGGAATTCTTCCTGTTGCTCCGTGATATTTCACCACCCTTTTTAATTTAGTTAGCTCAAAAGTAATATGGTGCTATTGAATCAGTATCGATCTTTCTGATTTGACTAAAACTGTGTCCATCCTGCTTTTGCCGAACAACATTTTCATTTCAAGTTCTCACTGACACCATGGAGGAATAAACTATAGGCCTAGATTTTATCCAGTAATTATAGCTGTATCATCCAGAAAAGGTGGAAGATACAGACTGGGTGATAACCCTGTCCATATCACCACAGTGCAAAGGTCAATCCGTATCACCACAGTGCAAAGGTCACTGAGTGAGAACTACTTTCCTTCTAAATTCTTGTAGTAGGAGCACGTCAAGCATGTAGTTTTCAAATGACCCAATTACTGGATCCTCCGTTAAAGTTATTCATACGCAAAACTATGCAAAGTCTTGTTTGATGAAATGAACGTTGAAACTTAAGGTTTTTTTTTTTTTTTTTTTTTTTTTTTTTTTTTTTGTATTTAACGATGAAAATATAATTACAGCTGTAATTACTGGATAAAAGTAAAACCAGCTGCGGGGAGAAGACTCGTCAGCAGACTAGCCTCGTTCCCGCGGCGGATCACTCCTCGTGCAAGCACTCGGAATGATCCGCCGTGGGAACGAGGCCAGTCTGCTGACTCCTCTCCTCCACTTGGCTGGTTTTACTATTATTCCTCCATGCTGACACGCAACATCTTGCTTTGGCGGTAAACAAGACGACATGTTGTAGGCCTACATCTTGGAAATCTTTTGTCTGGAAATTAACTGACGACACTCACACTTTTGTCCGCATGTGCAAGACATGTGAACACTTTTAAAGTAGGCCTATACGTAAATTTACACACTTTAAAGGACGGAACTTACAGTACTTAAATTTACACCTCGACGCGCTGACCGCGCGCGACTCTCGTGCGGACCAAGGCAGTATGCGGCCATGGACCGAGCACTTTCGGCGCTGGCCACCGGGCTGACTCGGGCGAGTTACCCTGAGGACATGCCGCGCCCGTCCACACGGCCACGGAGGACCGAAACGAAAAGATGTTTACAAATTACATGTATACCTGCTGTAAAGTATATATAATCAATTTCAACGAATGGCCAGTTGTCACAACTATTGAAAAAAAGAAAATGAAAAAAAAATCGAAAAGCACAATATCCGGTCACTCGAGTGAACTTCATCAGAAATAACATCCTCCAGTGTTAAGATTTTACTGCCAATAAAATAATATGTAGGATATAGTGCAACACGTCAGTCTCCTTGAGACCGATGCCGATGGGCGCTACCGCGATCTTGCCGTTGGATAGTTCACCTCCAATTTTGTTCCAGAAACATGAACAGAATAAGTTCCATAACTCATTCAGTACACGTCGAGACCTAAAGTACGAGTACGATTGTCCGAATTTACAATTAAAACGTGCAAGTTACTAGTGATATTAGTGACCAGTGCTTCGCTTTCAGCACCGAGTCGGTAGGCTAACCGTTGTTGGGCCTTGATACGCAATAACCAATTAGCCCATACATGCCACGGTAGCGGTGTTAAATAAATAAATAAATAAATAAATAAATAAATAACCCTAGCTAATGAATAAATAAATGTGCTCCCGGTGCCAAGGACCGAGTCAGATGACTTGCATACACCGGACTGGAACATGCAGCTGGAAGTCTGGTCTGCAGAGCTGTCAATCATTTGCCTGCCGTTAAGGGTCCCCACACACTAAGGAGCGAGATTACGCGATTTATCGTCGCATCCCAATCGCGGGTCAAAAAAAAAAAAAAATCGCATCATCTCGCCCGCTGGTCTGGGCCATATGCGTGCGATGAGATTTTTTTTCCATCTCCTCATGATCGCAACAGCATCTCATAGCCATGCAATGGTTTTAAGACTGTAATAAATCATCGCATCATCGCGCTTCGTCGCCGCTTATCTCAGAGTCATACCGATCTCCAGTGGCCCACACAAAGGAGTGCGATGACGCAATGTTTTTTAGTTTCCGCTTTTTGCCAAAGATGGTGCTTTGGTCGTCTAGCAGCTGTTTAAAATTCTGACCCACAGATGTCGCTAGATGAACTTCCCGGCCTGTCACTTTCGCAAAACGTGCCTCCGACACATTGTTTACAGGGACCCGTACTGTTGTGGTCAACTCTGGACAAGCTGGTATGCCACCCAAAAAGGCTGCACGTAGGCCTAAAAAGGCCAAGACGGTCCAGAAGATTCGGAGGGCTGGAAATAGTAAAACACCTGTGAAATCTAGGCCGCAGAAGAATAGAGGGAGTGGTTCTGAGACTGAATCTGATTCTGAGCCAGGGAGAGCATCTCCGCTTATCAAGACGCCGGGAAAATTCCGAAAACTGCAGGACATGCATGGTCATGGTAACAAGCAGAAAAATCTACGAAAATATGGACAGATATAAAGGCCTTATCATGTTTTAAAATCATTGAAAACAATACTCTGTGTGTTTATTTCCATAATCAGGCACATTGGTTTATTAAACCAAAGTTCTTTGATTACTAAGTTTTAGTAACGTATTCTGGTGAAAAACAACGTGTAGAATTCATTTTTACTTTATTGTTAGCCATGCCCTATAATTTAATTAAGGATGCACATACAAGCACTAAAATGGGAGTACCATTCGTATGACATATTTTCAATCAATGAAAAGTATATATTATTTTGACCAGAACTTGGTCAGCTATCTTGAAAGGGTTAGCTGGCCCATTGTTTAATGATGATACTAACGAAAGAAAGAGAATGTCGACCCCCAGTGCCACACCCCTGCCATGATTATTAATGAAACTTACAGTCAAGAATTCTTTGTAGAGATGTAACATGGTGGTTCTTTGCTGCTCAGGGTCGTCACGCCTTCGCAGCCATTCATGCATCCAAATTCTCTTAGCTCTTCTCTTCTTCCTTAGCTTGGCATTTCATTTATACATGATCAGCTGGCCCATATAGGACGTTGACACTGCAATTTGTTGCGCCATCTTTAAAGATCGTGTAAATAGGTCGCATACACAATTATAGTGGGGCACCAACAGATGTCAACGTATTCATACAGTTGCAAAACCACCTTGTTTCATTTGCTATACAAATAGGCCTACGTTGTGGTGGACTGCATTCAATCTCGGCTATTGGCAAAAATCGCGCGCACTGGTGTGGGCTATTGGAGATAACCTCTCGCACGATCACAATCTCAGTGATGTGGGCAGTTCGCGATGGTTATCTCAGGGCCTATGCGATGAGGAGATTTTTCATGCGATCGCCGTTTCGTTCCACGCGACATCGCATCAAAATCGCGTCGCACTATCGCGCTAGACCCCCCCCCCCACACACACACACACTAACGCGATAGTGCGACGCGATTTTGATGCGATGTCGCGTGGAACGAAACGGCGATCGCATGAAAAATCTCCTCATCGCATAGGCCCTGAGATAACCATCGCGAACTGCCCACATCACTGAGATTGCGATCGTGCGAGAGATTATCTCCAATAGCCCACACCAGTGCGCGCAATTTTCGCCAATAGCTGAGATTGAATGCAGTCCACCACAACGTAGGCCTATTTGTATAGCAAATGAAACAAGGTGCAGGCCCGTAACCAGCCTTTTGAAAAGGGGGGTTCGTTTTGCAATGATAAAGTGACATTGGCGAGCGCCGAAGGCGCGAAGCTCTGCTAGGGGGGTCCGGGGGCATGCTCCCCCGGGAAATTTTTTAAAAAAGAACCCCTAAAAACAGCATTTCCTGCAATCTGAGGGGGGGGTTGCCCTTACTTTCTGTCTTTCATATATGCTTATTTCACGGCAAAAAATATTGAAGTGATTTACTTCCGTGATATCTATATATAATACACAGCTTTGTATAGAAAAACTTTAAAACTACTCCATGAAATGCCTTGAAATCCGGGCCACGTGTTACCCTGGGCCCCCTGAGCGTGGTTTTCTCACCGTTTTTTATTTCGTTGGGCCAATCGATAAATATCGGCAATTAATCGATTTTTAGGGCAAGTCTTTTGTATTTTGAATGACGTCGTTATATAAGGACAAGAGACGTACATAGAGAGCCACCTAGCGTTCATCGCTGCGAGTTGTTTCTGACGTCTACATGTAAGCCTAGGCCTACATAGGCACTAGGCCCTGGAGCTCTACAAGTCTACCGAATTTGCGTGCATAGCCGATCATTGTCCACATAATATACATTTTCTTGCTTAAAGTTAGTTTTTTTAAGTGCAACATTAATAACTATCTTTCATTACTTGGTTTCATTGACAAATTCAATTTATTTGCATTTTGTTTGATGAAAATGTAGGACCTATGTAAAGGACAGTTGTAGGGCCTACATGTAGGTCTATGTTATATACAGGCCTATGCTTCTAAAATAATTTTTGAAATTCCACTTGAAAACAGTAAACGTGAACACTAGCCGAAAACGCATTTTTAGCCGTCTGACATGTAGGCCTTAGGCCTAGGACATAACAGAAAGACCCTCCCCCCCCCACGCAATCTGACTTTGGAAAAAAATGCGGGAAAACACAACTTTCAGCTTTCCATTTTCCATTTTCCATGTAGGCCTACAGTGGGAGCGATTACAAGGACTTAATATTAAAAATAATTAAAATCAGTGTTATTTGGTTGCACAACTTTGAAATACAGTCTTCCATGAAATCTTGAAATGAGTGATTCTTAATATAGATCTACCTGTAGGCCCACATGTAATTTTGTATTTGTTTGAACGCTATAATGATTACCCCTACTACTATCAGAAATTTTATTTTTTGTCTTTATTTCCCAGTGAATCAGCCTACATTACAATGAATGTTATCAAAACGGTTGATCTTTCTTTCAAAAAAAACCGTGATTTTCACGGGTATACGGCTAGTTCATTATAATTCTGATGAGATAGACTATCCCTTTAGATTAATAAAGTATAATACTACAGATATTATCAATATGAATATGTACTTTTGTGTGTCCCAGACTGCCTTGTGAATTTTGAGATACATTTCACACACAGTGACAATCACATTGCTGTCACATGTACCGAGGACAGCTTTTGAAGAGAATTTTTTCCAAAGTTTTTCTCAAATTAACAGAGTAGTTGTGGCTTCCACCATGAAGAAATGAGTTATGGCTTCCATCGTAAAGAAAAGAGGCTATGCCTTTCATCATGAAGAATCAAGTTAACACTTTGCAGTCTTAGTCCGTATACATACGGACCCTCCGTGATGATACAATATCAATATAACAATTTCATATTTGTATTCCTCGTGAAAAGACCTTTCCAACGAATACCAACATGTCATCTACCACTAACGGTAAGTCAACAGCTTTCCGCGGGGCTTTTAATCATGTAATGCACGAGACTGGATCAATAGTTTTCAAGTTTGTGTCATGCAAAGTGCACTATATAGCTGTTGACTCAGTCTTGAATACGGGGATGAACCTGAAAGAGTAAAACGTTTTACCATTCAAAAGGACAGCGTAGCTTCAAGTCAAAGCTCAGAAATTATTTAAAACATGAAAAACGATCTCCACAATCGTGAGTATATTTTATTTTGAAGAATATGACGTTTTAAATGATAAATATCTATGAGGCAAAGCTGCGATATTAAAAGGGCGCCAATGATCAACATTCACTGCACTTGTGTACTAGGTGGCTGGCTTTAAATAAGTTTCACAATGTTACTTGGGGGGGTTCGTTTGACAAAAAGGGGGGGTTCGTTTGAAAAGGGGGGTTCGATTGAACCCCTCGAACCCCCCCTGGTTACGGGCCTGAGGTGGTTTTGCAACTGTATGAATACAGTGACATCTGTTGGTGCCCCACTATAATTGTGTATGCGACCTATTTACACGATCTTTAAAGATGGCGCAACAAATTGCAGTGTCAACGTCCTATAATATGGGCCTGCTGATCATGTATAAGATTCAGATTCAGTCTCAGAACCACTCCCACTATTCTTCTGCGGCCTAGATTTCACAGGTGTTTTACTATTTCCAGCCCTCCGAATCTTCTGGACCGTCTTGGCCTTTTTAGGCCTACGTGCAGCCTTTTTGGGTGGCATTACCAGCTTGTCCAGAGTTGACCACAACAGTACGGGTCCCTGTGAACAATGTGTCGGAGGCACGTTTTGCAAAAATGACAGGCCGGGAAGTTCATCTAGCGACATCTGTGGGTCAAAATTTTAAACAGCTGCTAGACGACCAAAGCGCCATCTTTTGCAAAAAGCGGAAACTAAAAAACATTGCGTCATCGCACTCCTTTGTGTGGGCCACTGGAGATCGGTATGAGATAAGCGGCGACGAAGCGCGATGATGCGATGATTTATTGCAGTCCTAAAACCATCGCATGGCTATGAGATGCTGTTGCGATCATGAGGAGACGGGAAAAAAAATCTATTCATTGCACGCATATGGCCCAGACCAGCGGGCGAGATAATGCGATTTTTTTTTTGACTCGCGATTGGGATGCGACGATAAATCGCGTAATCTCGCTCCTTAGTGTGTGGGGACCCTTAGACTTAGTGTGTGTGTGTGGGGGGGGGGGGTCTAATGAAGAATCTCGTCACGCAGGCAACTGGCAGTGGCAAGGTGCCAACATGACCACACAGCATCATTTGGTTTGGGGGCTGTTTGAAGTTTGAAGTAGCGTCGGTTGCAAAGAACTGGCTTCAAACTTTCAGTTTTAAACGCGTGCCTTCGGCACAACAATAATTATGGATGGGTAAGGAGTTTCCCGTACTGGGGCTTTTAATTTACCGTACTGGCGTACTGGAAGCCCTCTTATTTTACGTACGTCGTACTATCAAAAATTTTGAAAGATTTGTATTTTCCGTACTGTGTACTCTAGAAAAAAAAAAATTACCTGTACCAGCGTACTGACCCCTCCCCCCCCCCTTACCCCCCTTAACAATAGCTGGTCAAAACAATATGCCGACATGTCAATAAAGAAAAGAAAGAAAAAAAAACGACAGAGCACAACTGTCTGATCAACTTTGATGCCGAAATACGACAAATTGAAAAATGGCCGACAAGTCATCAACCCATTCCGGCACCGGTCCTGGAGCTAACTAGTAACTGGTGCCCGGATGATGACCACTGCCAGATGTCTTGATGATCGACATAGGCCTACACACACACACACACAAATTACAATTTCTTGCTTGTGCACTTGCACAAAGTTTCAGATCTTGCTAGCTACGTGATCAGTATTTTGGCAGTACATGGTGATGACCATTTGAAGTGCCGGCATCATTCAGAACTTGTCTAGTCATCTGGACAGTCAGTAATACAGTATTTTGACATTACAATGTATCCATCCTTGATTTCCCATTTAATTATGATGAATTTGTCACTGTCTGGCAATTCTGCAGATACTTGCTGAACTATCGCAGAAATTTTGATAAAAATGATTAGTGCTTTTCGCCCAAAATTGTGTTCGACATTATTGATCATTCGGCTGTTCTTGTCTTCGATTATTTTAATTGTTGACGCAGATTGATTTGGAAGAAACTGAAGATCGAGGAAATTGAAATTCGCGGAGTGGAATTCAGAAATGTGTCCGTCACCGGACCTCAGCTAGGCATCTTATGATACAACTATTACATGAATGCAATGTAAATACATTGAACAGAAGTTGTTGAAAAGCATTTTCTTACCGCCAATGGGACGAATGATGGTTTTTTTCCAAGAATAAAATATTTACTACCTTTAAAACTATATAATTGAAAAGGGGGAGAAAACGAATGAGAGAAGCTGCTTTCGTTTGCGTCTATCAAAAAAAAAAATATTCATGTAATCAGAGCAGCCGCGTAACACACAGGCATGTATGGGTGAATTGCTTCCCCCGCTGTTTGCTTGTTATGGTGTCTGGGTACATAATTATCAATTCATACACAAGATCTTATCCCCCCCCCCCGACTTAATGAGATTAGCCTAGCCGAACGAACCTGTTAGAGTTCGTAATGTTAAAACTTGTTTCTGCCGAGACACTGCCACTCGTGTTGAGACAGGAAATTCGCTGAAAATCAGTGAATTTGCCATGGTCAGTCATCAGAACATTTTTGTTCACTGCTTTCAGATGCACATTTCTGTCACGTTCTAACAAATATTTAGTCCCCACGTAGCAGCTCATTTTCTTGAGAGATTTTCATTTAAGACTGAACACCAGATGCAGTCCTTGTAAGACCAACGTGAAATAAAATTTGTAAGCCCCGCGTGAATTCGTATTTAATATTAGTGAGCCACGTGGATTCAGAACTTCGGCCAACGTTTTAAATAGGCCCTGCGCAATTTCGCCCATTTGGAGAACTCAAAATAGATTAAAAAGAAAGCATTTTGTGGCGAAATTGGCAACTCTTTCTAGTCATTGAAATCTGCGGGCAATGTTTGTGACACTCAGCTCTCGGCCTGATCGATAGGCCTCTCAGGGGCACCGGAACTGCACGATTGCCGTCAATGAAAGTAAAGTCTATTTTAAAACTAAATTTCGATCGTAATATGTTGTGTGCAAAGCCATGATTTGTTCACCAGCAGGTAGTGCCAATTATTTCTACCCTCAAGTTCCAAGCAGAAGTAGGGCCTACGTTTAAAGACAATATGAACTTTTTAACAACACACACCCCTATTTGTATTATCACCCAATTTCATTATCCGGCTGTCACTGTCAGAAGCTACGAAAAAGCTGCCGGTCGTCCGCGATGTCAAAATAGTACATAGGCCTAGTAGTCATGCACGATACTGTAAGCTTTGTTCAGCGTTTTTCTAGTTCTGAGTTGGACAATTTCGTTGTATGCCTTTTTACGACTTTGCAATGCTAGGGTTTTACTTTCATCGTTTATGCTAATTTAAAATGCGAGCCATAAAGGACAACCCTCTTTGTCAAATGCGCAGGCTGAGTGCAAATGTAGGCCTAAGGCACCTGGCATGTCGCACGATGCGGTCGCCACTCGCACGATGCTCGTCCGTTAGCACGTAGCCAAACGCATTGCTAGCCAGAAGAGGGACGAGCACGCATTCGCATGGTGCGAACATCTTATTTGAGCATGCTACACAAGGCTAGCTCTTCAAGGCCGTATGCGAAGGGGGGTGGGGGGTGGGGTGGGAGGGGGTTCAGTACGCTGGTACAGGTAATTATTTTTCTAGAGTACGCAGTACGGAAAATAAAATTCTTTCAAAATTTGTGGTTGTACGAAATACGTAAAATAAGAGGGCTTCCAGTACGCCAATACGGGAAACCCCTTACCCACACTCGTATGCAGCCTATAAAATGGGGAGGTTCTTTTAAAGAAGAGTAGAACTGCAAGGGAGAGGAGCGACGGAGCCGGGGGTAGGATCTGGGAGGGGGCGGGGCCCCCATCCCAGGGTAGGAACATTTTGAAAATTAGACACAAAATAGTGGTCTCTGATGCACCGCACCCTTAGAATACAAATTCTTGTCATTTACTATGTTTAAATTCCACCGTAAATTCCACTACAGTAGTCATTCCTTTGAGAGACCACCAGTTTTTGAAGTCAAATTTTCTGCTCCATTCTGAAATTAACTGTACTAAATTACATTTCTTGTCATCATTTTATTTGACCTTGGTTGAAATCACCAACATGTCATGTTTTGATACATTCACTGGTAGAAGTGAACCCATCAAAGTTCAATGTTTGGAAAAAAAAAAAAAAAAAACTAAAGTAGTTTAGTTTTGGCTCAGACCCCCCTCCCCGTAAAGGTAAAGTTGACTTAATAATGAAACTTTTGTCTTCCTGAATGTGATATATTCCATTTCTAACACTGTAGTGGTCCTCAGCTGTATAAATGATTGATACTGAAAAGTGTCAAATAAAAATTCTTCTCCGATTCAAATTGACTCCTTGTTTCCTCTTTTGTAATCAGTATTTATATACAGGTTTGCAAGTAAATGTAATTTTTTTGCCTATGTTGATTTTGTCAGATGGACAACTTAACAGGCCTCCCCACCCCCACCCAACTAAATTAGTTTAGTTTTTATCTGACATCGACCTTTTGATGTCTTCCCTAATTTAGCTTTTGTAACAGGGTCAGTACTCTCCAACCAGTTTGAAATTCCATGACTTTTTCAAACTCTTTCATGACTGATCCTCACACAATTGATCAACTATGATACCAGCTTTTCATAAAATTAATTTTATTGTTAAAAAGAAGAAGAAAAAAAAAGAGCCAACGTAATCAAATAAACTCATAGACATATATTCAGGGACCATGCTTACCTAGTGTCACAAACACATACAGTGGTACCTGCTCCATGTGACCACCCCTTTCCCAGCCTAAAGTGGTCACATATGGCAGATGGTCTTGAATGACAGGTAAAGTTACAAAGAATACAGGCTGCTGTGCCTTCAGAAATGTTGTCGCAAAAGCCAGGTGGTCTCTCATGGCAGTTGTCACATACAGCAGGTACCAGTATATAACTTTACACTGAAAAAAATATATTCCCATGAAGTACATAGTTCAATCAGGGTGAGGCTGGTTCAATGAGCCAGCTCAACAGGTAATGGAGATCAATCAAACAACCTCACGGACATAGTCTCACATTTCAACCACAGGTGTCACCATATGTCTTTTTCATTTTTTAACCTTCTATCACCCTAATGTATCTGTGTAGTCACAAGCCTATACTTCAAAAGTTCAAAACACAAGACCCATTTCA
Source organism: Hermodice carunculata (assembly GCA_964020975.1). Classification (NCBI taxonomy): domain Eukaryota; kingdom Metazoa; phylum Annelida; class Polychaeta; order Eunicida; family Amphinomidae; genus Hermodice; species Hermodice carunculata. Next base: position 86,116,785 of record OZ026617.1, on the reverse strand, counting down.
ATCACATCATGTTTTCAAATTCAAATCCTTTGTGACCTTGAGAAAACAGGCCAAGGGTCACTCACATTTTACATCATAGTAGCCCTTCATGTCATGTTTTCAGTTTCATAAAGCTAGCTCAATTATTTTTCGATATATTGAATTACATGTGTTTCAGTACATTTTTACTTATATTTCCTGCAATACCCCAGATGGTTCTCAGGTTTTTACTTATTCTCTTTGCCAGGCCTGTGACCCATAGTTGCTATAATCCTGTCAACAGTCATAGCATAGCATAGCATAGCATAGCATAGCATAGCATAGCATAGCATATACATGAAGAGAGATCACATATAATCAATGATCACGAACCAGTCAATCAGAGTGTTGTTAGGTGGCTACTCCTTTTGATATCAGCATGGTAGCAATTAGCAGAAACATTCTTAATAATTTTTTCATCTGTACTTGCCAACAATTGTTTAAAATTGTAAGTACAATTGAACTAGAAAAAATTGCTTCAAAGCAAATCTGTGTGTGCCTTCAAAAGTTGTAAATATTAAATGCTACAACTTTTATCCTTTGGTACTTAACATCACATTAAGCTTATGGCTGGATGCAAATTTCAAAGTCCAAATGACCTTGACCTTTGACCTTTACAGGTCACATGTAAAGTGCACAGCATTACAATACCCACAATTTAAGCCCAACACGAACCAAATCGGATGAAATGTTATGACAAGATGAAACTTTCAAACGGCCAAATGACCTTGACCTTTGCCCTTTTGAGGTGACACGTTCTTATAAAAATGTACAGTGTTGCAATACCTACAATTTGATTCCAACATGATTAGAATTGGATGGAAATTGGCCAGGTTATGACTGGATGAAACTTTCAAAGGTCCAAATGACCTTGAACTTTGACCTTTAGAGGTCACATGTAAGTTTCAAAAATGCGCAGTATACAATAGGTACAGTTTGAGCCCAACATGATCAAAATTGGATAAAAATTGACTAAGTTATGGCTAGAAGAAAGGCACCACTGAAAGTACCCTTTGACCTTGAAATGACCTGTGACCTTAAGATGACCTCTATCTGAAGTGAACCTTGACCTCAAAATGACATTTTGGCCTAAATTGACCTTTGACTTTGACATGACCTTTGACTTTGACATGACCTTTGACTTTGACATGACCTTGACCTTTGAGATGACCTTTACCTTGCTATGATCGAACTCCTATACACTTGGAACTATATCTACTATAGTTTATAAAAATATTGAAGATTTAAAACTTTAATTAGCCCTCATTTGCATAATTTTGAAAAGCATGACCTCTCTTTATAAAAAGGCCAGACTTCATCCATAGAAGTATAATTGTGCCAAGTTTGAGTTTCTACGTGTAATACTTTTCAAATGAAATGTCGGACAAATTTGCCTGTAAAGAAAGAAAGAAAGAAAGAAAGAAAGAAAGAAAGAAAGAAAGAAAGAATTCCTAGAAAAACAATATGTCTGTGTGGGCACACAGACATAACTAGGTATATCATACTTAGCTCTTAAATAATTATGTAAACTTCCTTTAAAAAAAAAGGAAAAAAAAAACTTTTGCGGAACTCCATTGGGCCTGTGGGGTGGTTCGTTCGAACAGGTTGACCCCCCCCCCCCCCCCCCATACGGGCCTGCTCTTTTTCTGTATGCACGCCAGCGTGCTCGACGATGACGGGGTAGCAATTTGGTCCGTTTGGCGAGAGTTGTACTGTATGTACATATATTCCTCCGAAGGTTTCAACCACATATAATACTCTGAATGAATCAAATGGTACTCACCCTTTGGAAGATGCTATCGAATTTATAAGAGGTCAATATACAGACATTTATTTTATTATAATGGGTGATATGAACGCTCGTACAGGTGTATCAGAACATTATCCTTTTGATGATTCAATAGATTAGTGGTATACTTCACGTGATTTTAATGCATCTATAAGTTCTCAAGACACTGTTGATTGTAACAAATTTGGTAAAGCCCTCTCAAGTTTGTGTAAATCTGTTGAAGTGCACATTCTAAATGGTCGTTCAGAGAAAGATAAAAATGGTAACTATACATATTTAACTCCAAATGGGTGTCGTGTCATTGATTATACAATAGTTTCTCCTAGTTTATTCTCACAAATTAGTGACTTTGAAGTTTTAACATACGAGTGTAACTCTGATCACCTACCACTCCACTGTTTCCTGAGATGTAAGCTTGACGTGCATGATGGGGTGACATTACACCAACCAACAGTAAATGGGATACTAATAAACAGGAAATGTTTTTTGAAAAGTTGATATCATAATTGGGATACATTTGACAATCTGCTATCTTGAAACAAGATTAATGATACAGTATCAAAAGTCATAGAGTGTTCCAATAAGGCTTGAAGTGACATGAAAGTATTTGTGAAATGTGTGAATGGTACCAGTAATTATATTAATCATCATGAACACCCAAAATGGTGGGATAACGAATGTACGGAAGCAAAGACCAGGAAAAACAGTTGTTTACAGAATTTTCTTAAGAATACAGAACAATATGAATTAACACAATATTTAGATGCCAAAAAGTATTTCAAGAAAATTACTCGAAGATAAAAAGAAACTGTATGAAAATCAGGTAACTAAAAATGTCAAGAGCGTTTGTCAGATATTAATGAATTGTGGAAATTCACAAAGCAGTTCAAAAGAAGTGGAAAGCATGATAATTCTATATCCAGTGAAAGGTGGTTCAGTTATTTTAAGAAACTTTTGAATGCGGATGTAAAGTCTGAAGAAGAATATCAAGATCAGATTGCTCAGTTTCTGAACAGTCATAATTCTTATTGTGAAGAGTGCAACCAAAACACGCCAGATACATAAACAATAATATTACAATGGAACAAATTAGAAATGTCATATGTAGTTTACCAAACAAAAAATCTTGCGGACCAGATGGCGTGGTATATGAAATGTTCAACAATAGTACAGATATAATTGTTCCTCACCTACATGCCCAGTTTAACGGTATTTTAGTACTATATTTTTCCCTGATGCATGGTGTGAGGCTAGCATCAGCCCTCTGTTCAAAAAGTTTTCAAAACATGATGAGAATAATTATAGGGGTATATCTGTTATGCACTGTGGGAAAAATATATACTTTAATCTGTGGAAATAGATTTATAAAATTCTGTTGAATCTTTTCCGCTGTGGCAACAATATCACAGTGATGCACGTCGCCCTTTCACGTAATTACACTCACGCGTATTACGTGACAACGGCAAAGTTACGCGTGCATATATATAACGGGCCTCTTGACGGTTTCCCCCATTGCCTGATGAGATCAATTTAGATCGAAACCGGTCGCAATCTTTCCTCCAGTTATCAAGGCACTGGTCTGGTCATAATAATAATAATAATTATACAGTCAAGAATTCTTTGTAGAGATGTAACATGGTGGTTCTTTGCTGCTCAGGGTCGTCACGCCTTCGCAGCCATTCATGCATCCAAATTCTCTTAGCTCTTCTCTTCTTCCTTAGCTTGGCATTTCATTTATACATGATCAGCTGGCCCATATAGGACGTTGACACTGCAATTTGTTGCGCCATCTTTAAAGATCGTGTAAATAGGTCGCATAGACCCCCCGCCCCACACACACACACTAACGCGATAGTGCGACGCGATTTTGATGCGATGTCGCGTGGAACGAAACGGCGATCGCATGAAAAATCTCCTCATCGCATAGGCCCTGAGATAACCATCGCGAACTGCCCACATCACTGAGATTGCGATCGTGCGAGAGATTATCTCCAATAGCCCACACCAGTGCGCGCAATTTTCGCCAATAGCTGAGATTGAATGCAGTCCACCACAACGTAGGCCTATTTGTATAGCAAATGAAACAAGGTGCAGGCCCGTAACCAGCCTTTTGAAAAGGGGGGTTCGTTTTGTAATGATAAAGTGACATTGGCGAGCGCCGAAGGCGCGAAGCTCTGCTAGGGGGGTCCGGGGGCATGCTCCCCCGGGAAATTTTTTTAAAAAGAACCCCTAAAAACAGCATTTCCTGCAATCTGAGGGGGGGGGTTGCCCTTACTTTCTGTCTTTCATATATGCTTATTTCACGGCAAAAAATATTGAAGTGATTTACTTCCGTGATATCTATATATAATACACAGCTTTGTATAGAAAAACTTTAAAACTACTCCATGAAATGCCTTGAAATCCGGGCCACGTGTTACCCTGGGCCCCCTGAGCGTGGTTTTCTCACCGTTTTTTATTTCGTTGGGCCAATCGATAAATATCGGCAATTAATCGATTTTTAGGGCAAGTCTTTTGTATTTTGAATGACGTCGTTATATAAGGACAAGAGACGTACATAGAGAGCCACCTAGCGTTCATCGCTGCGAGTTGTTTCTGACGTCTACATGTAAGCCTAGGCCTACATAGGCACTAGGCCCTGGAGCTCTACAAGTCTACCGAATTTGCGTGCATAGCCGATCATTGTCCACATAATATACATTTTCTTGCATAAAGTTAGTTTTTTTAAGTGCAACATTAATAACTATCTTTCATTACTTGGTTTCATTGACAAATTCAATTTATTTGCATTTTGTTTGATGAAAATGTAGGACCTATGTAAAGGACAGTTGTAGGGCCTACATGTAGGTCTATGTTATATATAGGCCTATGCTTCTAAAATAATTTTTGAAATTCCACTTGAAAACAGTAAACGTGAACACTAGCCGAAAACGCATTTTTAGCCGTCTGACATGTAGGCCTTAGGCCTAGGACATAACAGAAAGACCTCCCCCCCCCCCCCCCCACGCAATCTGACTTTGGAAAAAAATGCGGGAAAACACAACTTTCAGCTTTCCATTTTCCATTTTCCATGTAGGCCTACAGTGGGAGCGATTACAAGGACTTAATATTAAAAATAATTAAAATCAGTGTTATTTGGTTGCACAACTTTGAAATACAGTCTTCCATGAAATCTTGAAATGAGTGATTCTTAATATAGATCTACCTGTAGGCCCACATGTAATTTTGTATTTGTTTGAACGCTATAATGATTACCCCTACTACTATCAGAAATTTTATTTTTTGTCTTTATTTCCCAGTGAATCAGCCTACATTACAATGAATGTTATCAAAACGGTTGATCTTTCTTTCAAAAAAACCGTGATTTTCACGGGTATACGGCTAGTTCATTATAATTCTGATGAGATAGACTATCCCTTTAGATTAATAAAGTATAATACTACAGATATTATCAATATGAATATGTACTTTTGTGTGTCCCAGACTGCCTTGTGAATTTTGAGATACATTTCACACACAGTGACAATCACATTGCTGTCACATGTACCGAGGACAGCTTTTGAAGAGAATTTTTTCCAAAGTTTTTCTCAAATTAACAGAGTAGTTGTGGCTTCCACCATGAAGAAATGAGTTATGGCTTCCATCGTAAAGAAAAGAGGCTATGCCTTTCATCATGAAGAATCAAGTTAACACTTTGCAGTCTTAGTCCGTATACATACGGACCCTCCGTGATGATACAATATCAATATAACAATTTCATATTTGTATTCCTCGTGAAAAGACCTTTCCAACGAATACCAACATGTCATCTACCACTAACGGTAAGTCAACAGCTTTCCGCGGGGCTTTTAATCATGTAATGCACGAGACTGGATCAATAGTTTTCAAGTTTGTGTCATGCAAAGTGCACTATATAGCTGTTGACTCAGTCTTGAATACGGGGATGAACCTGAAAGAGTAAAACGTTTTACCATTCAAAAGGACAGCGTAGCTTCAAGTCAAAGCTCAGAAATTATTTAAAACATGAAAAACGATCTCCACAATCGTGAGTATATTTTATTTTGAAGAATATGACGTTTTAAATGATAAATATCTATGAGGCAAAGCTGCGATATTAAAAGGGCGCCAATGATCAACATTCACTGCACTTGTGTACTAGGTGGCTGGCTTTAAATAAGTTTCACAATGTTACTTGGGGGGGTTCGTTTGACAAAAAGGGGGGTTCGTTTGAAAAGGGGGGTTCGATTGAACCCCTCGAACCCCCCCTGGTTACGGGCCTGAGGTGGTTTTGCAACTGTATGAATACAGTGACATCTGTTGGTGCCCCACTATAATTGTGTATGCGACCTATTTACACGATCTTTAAAGATGGCGCAACAAATTGCAGTGTCAACGTCCTATAATATGGGCCTGCTGATCATGTATAAGATTCAGATTCAGTCTCAGAACCACTCCCACTATTCTTCTGCGGCCTAGATTTCACAGGTGTTTTACTATTTCCAGCCCTCCGAATCTTCTGGACCGTCTTGGCCTTTTTAGGCCTACGTGCAGCCTTTTTGGGTGGCATACCAGCTTGTCCAGAGTTGACCACAACAGTACGGGTCCCTGTGAACAATGTGTCGGAGGCACGTTTTGCAAAAATGACAGGCCGGGAAGTTCATCTAGCGACATCTGTGGGTCAGAATTTTAAACAGCTGCTAGACGACCAAAGCGCCATCTTTTGCAAAAAGCGGAAACTAAAAAACATTGCGTCATCGCACTCCTTTGTGTGGGCCACTGGAGATCGGTATGAGATAAGCGGCGACGAAGCGCGATGATGCGATGATTTATTGCAGTCCTAAAACCATCGCATGGCTATGAGATGCTGTTGCGATCATGAGGAGACGGGAAAAAAAATCTATTCATTGCACGCATATGGCCCAGACCAGCGGGCGAGATAATGCGATTTTTTTTTTGACTCGCGATTGGGATGCGACGATAAATCGCGTAATCTCGCTCCTTAGTGTGTGGGGACCCTTAGACTTAGTGTGTGTGTGGGGGGGGGGGGTCTAATGAAGAATCTCGTCACGCAGGCAACTGGCAGTGGCAAGGTGCCAACATGACCACACAGCATCATTTGGTTTGGGGGCTGTTTGAAGTTTGAAGTAGCGTCGGTTGCAAAGAACTGGCTTCAAACTTTCAGTTTTAAACGCGTGCCTTCGGCACAACAATAATTATGGATGGGTAAGGAGTTTCCCGTACTGGGGCTTTTAATTTACCGTACTGGCGTACTGGAAGCCCTCTTATTTTACGTACGTCGTACTATCAAAAATTTTGAAAGATTTGTATTTTCCGTACTGTGTACTCTAGAAAAAAAAAAAAAATTACCTGTACCAGCGTACTGACCCCTCCCCCCCCCCCTTACCCCCCTTAACAATAGCTGGTCAAAACAATATGCCGACATGTCAATAAAGAAAAGAAAGAAAAAAAAACGACAGAGCACAACTGTCTGATCAACTTTGATGCCGAAATACGACAAATTGAAAAATGGCCGACAAGTCATCAACCCATTCCGGCACCGGTCCTGGAGCTAACTAGTAACTGGTGCCCGGATGATGACCACTGCCAGATGTCTTGATGATCGACATAGGCCTACACACACACACACACAAATTACAATTTCTTGCTTGTGCACTTGCACAAAGTTTCAGATCTTGCTAGCTACGTGATCAGTATTTTGGCAGTACATGGTGATGACCATTTGAAGTGCCGGCATCATTCAGAACTTGTCTAGTCATCTGGACAGTCAGTAATACAGTATTTTGACATTACAATGTATCCATCCTTGATTTCCCATTTAATTATGATGAATTTGTCACTGTCTGGCAATTCTGCAGATACTTGCTGAACTATCGCAGAAATTTTGATAAAAATGATTAGTGCTTTTCGCCCAAAATTGTGTTCGACATTATTGATCATTCGGCTGTTCTTGTCTTCGATTATTTTAATTGTTGACGCAGATTGATTTGGAAGAAACTGAAGATCGAGGAAATTGAAATTCGCGGAGTGGAATTCAGAAATGTGTCCGTCACCGGACCTCAGCTAGGCATCTTATGATACAACTATTACATGAATGCAATGTAAATACATTGAACAGAAGTTGTTGAAAAGCATTTTCTTACCGCCAATGGGACGAATGATGGTTTTTTTCCAAGAATAAAATATTTACTACCTTTAAAACTATATAATTGAAAAGGGGGAGAAAACGAATGAGAGAAGCTGCTTTCGTTTGCGTCTATCAAAAAAAAAAATATTCATGTAATCAGAGCAGCCGCGTAACACACAGGCATGTATGGGTGAATTGCTTCCCCCGCTGTTTGCTTGTTATGGTGTCTGGGTACATAATTATCAATTCATACACAAGATCTTATCCCCCCCCCCCCCCCCGACTTAATGAGATTAGCCTAGCCGAACGAACCTGTTAGAGTTCGTAATGTTAAAACTTGTTTCTGCCGAGACACTGCCACTCGTGTTGAGACAGGAAATTCGCTGAAAATCAGTGAATTTGCCATGGTCAGTCATCAGAACATTTTTGTTCACTGCTTTCAGATGCACATTTCTGTCACGTTCTAACAAATATTTAGTCCCCACGTAGCAGCTCATTTTCTTGAGAGATTTTCATTTAAGACTGAACACCAGATGCAGTCCTTGTAAGACCAACGTGAAATAAAATTTGTAAGCCCCGCGTGAATTCGTATTTAATATTAGTGAGCCACGTGGATTCAGAACTTCGGCCAACGTTTTAAATAGGCCCTGCGCAATTTCGCCCATTTGGAGAACTCAAAATAGATTAAAAAGAAAGCATTTTGTGGCGAAATTGGCAACTCTTTCTAGTCATTGAAATCTGCGGGCAATGTTTGTGACACTCAGCTCTCGGCCTGATCGATAGGCCTCTCAGGGGCACCGGAACTGCACGATTGCCGTCAATGAAAGTAAAGTCTATTTTAAAACTAAATTTCGATCGTAATATGTTGTGTGCAAAGCCATGATTTGTTCACCAGCAGGTAGTGCCAATTATTTCTACCCTCAAGTTCCAAGCAGAAGTAGGGCCTACGTTTAAAGACAATATGAACTTTTTAACAACACACACCCCTATTTGTATTATCACCCAATTTCATTATCCGGCTGTCACTGTCAGAAGCTACGAAAAAGCTGCCGGTCGTCCGCGATGTCAAAATAGTACATAGGCCTAGTAGTCATGCACGATACTGTAAGCTTTGTTCAGCGTTTTTCTAGTTCTGAGTTGGACAATTTCGTTGTATGCCTTTTTACGACTTTGCAATGCTAGGGTTTTACTTTCATCGTTTATGCTAATTTAAAATGCGAGCCATAAAGGACAACCCTCTTTGTCAAATGCGCAGGCTGAGTGCAAATGTAGGCCTAAGGCACCTGGCATGTCGCACGATGCGGTCGCCACTCGCACGATGCTCGTCCGTTAGCACGTAGCCAAACGCATTGCTAGCCAGAAGAGGGACGAGCACGCATTCGCATGGTGCGAACATCTTATTTGAGCATGCTACACAAGGCTAGCTCTTCAAGGCCGTATGCGAAGGGGGGTGGGGGGTGGGGTGGGAGGGGGTTCAGTACGCTGGTACAGGTAATTATTTTTCTAGAGTACGCAGTACGGAAAATAAAATTCTTTCAAAATTTGTGGTTGTACGAAATACGTAAAATAAGAGGGCTTCCAGTACGCCAATACGGGAAACCCCTTACCCACACTCGTATGCAGCCTATAAAATGGGGAGGTTCTTTTAAAGAAGAGTAGAACTGCAAGGGAGAGGAGCGACGGAGCCGGGGGTAGGATCTGGGAGGGGGCGGGGCCCCCATCCCAGGGTAGGAACATTTTGAAAATTAGACACAAAATAGTGGTCTCTGATGCACCGCACCCTTAGAATACAAATTCTTGTCATTTACTATGTTTAAATTCCACCGTAAATTCCACTACAGTAGTCATTCCTTTGAGAGACCACCAGTTTTTGAAGTCAAATTTTCTGCTCCATTCTGAAATTAACTGTACTAAATTACATTTCTTGTCATCATTTTATTTGACCTTGGTTGAAATCACCAACATGTCATGTTTTGATACATTCACTGGTAGAAGTGAACCCATCAAAGTTCAATGTTTGGAAAAAAAAAAAAAAAAAACTAAAGTAGTTTAGTTTTGGCTCAGACCCCCCTCCCCGTAAAGGTAAAGTTGACTTAATAATGAAACTTTTGTCTTCCTGAATGTGATATATTCCATTTCTAACACTGTAGTGGTCCTCAGCTGTATAAATGATTGATACTGAAAAGTGTCAAATAAAAATTCTTCTCCGATTCAAATTGACTCCTTGTTTCCTCTTTTGTAATCGGTATTTATATACAGGTTTGCAAGTAAATGTAATTTTTTTGCCTATGTTGATTTTGTCAGATGGACAACTTAACAGGCCTCCCCACCCCCACCCAACTAAATTAGTTTAGTTTTTATCTGACATCGACCTTTTGATGTCTTCCCTAATTTAGCTTTTGTAACAGGGTCAGTACTCTCCAACCAGTTTGAAATTCCATGACTTTTTCAAACTCTTTCATGACTGATCCTCACACAATTGATCAACTATGATACCAGCTTTTCATAAAATTAATTTTATTGTTAAAAAAAAGAAGAAAAAAAAAGAGCCAACGTAATCAAATAAACTCATAGACATATATTCAGGGACCATGCTTACCTAGTGTCACAATCACATACAGTGGTACCTGCTCCATGTGACCACCCCTTTCCCAGCCTAAAGTGGTCACATATGGCAGATGGTCTTGAATGACAGGTAAAGTTACAAAGAATACAGGCTGCTGTGCCTTCAGAAATGTTGTCGCAAAAGCCAGGTGGTCTCTCATGGCAGTTGTCACATACAGCAGGTACCAGTATATAACTTTACACTGAAAAAAATATATTCCCATGAAGTACATAGTTCAATCAGGGTGAGGCTGGTTCAATGAGCCAGCTCAACAGGTAATGGAGATCAATCAAACAACCTCACGGACATAGTCTCACATTTCAACCACAGGTGTCACCATATGTCTTTTTCATTTTTTAACCTTCTATCACCCTAATGTATCTGTGTAGTCACAAGCCTATACTTCAAAAGTTCAAAACACAAGACCCATTTCAATCACATCATGTTTTCAAATTCAAATCCTTTGTGACCTTGAGAAAACAGGCCAAGGGTCACTCACATTTTACATCATAGTAGCCCTTCATGTCATGTTTTCAGTTTCATAAAGCTAGCTCAATTATTTTTCGATATATTGAATTACATGTGTTTCAGTACATTTTTACTTATATTTCCTGCAATACCCCAGATGGTTCTCAGGTTTTTACTTATTCTCTTTGCCAGGCCTGTGACCCATAGTTGCTATAATCCTGTCAACAGTCATAGCATAGCATAGCATAGCATAGCATAGCATAGCATAGCATAGCATATACATGAAGAGAGATCACATATAATCAATGATCACGAACCAGTCAATCAGAGTGTTGTTAGGTGGCTACTCCTTTTGATATCAGCATGGTAGCAATTAGCAGAAACATTCTTAATAATTTTTTCATCTGTACTTGCCAACAATTGTTTAAAATTGTAAGTACAATTGAACTAGAAAAAATTGCTTCAAAGCAAATCTGTGTGTGCCTTCAAAAGTTGTAAATATTAAATGCTACAACTTTTATCCTTTGGTACTTAACATCACATTAAGCTTATGGCTGGATGCAAATTTCAAAGTCCAAATGACCTTGACCTTTGACCTTTACAGGTCACATGTAAAGTGCACAGCATTACAATACCCACAATTTAAGCCCAACACGAACCAAATCGGATGAAATGTTATGACAAGATGAAACTTTCAAACGGCCAAATGACCTTGACCTTTGCCCTTTTGAGGTGACACGTTCTTATAAAAATGTACAGTGTTGCAATACCTACAATTTGATTCCAACATGATTAGAATTGGATGGAAATTGGCCAGGTTATGACTGGATGAAACTTTCAAAGGTCCAAATGACCTTGAACTTTGACCTTTAGAGGTCACATGTAAGTTTCAAAAATGCGCAGTATACAATAGGTACAGTTTGAGCCCAACATGATCAAAATTGGATAAAAATTGACTAAGTTATGGCTAGAAGAAAGGCACCACTGAAAGTACCCTTTGACCTTGAAATGACCTGTGACCTTAAGATGACCTCTATCTGAAGTGAACCTTGACCTCAAAATGACATTTTGGCCTAAATTGACCTTTGACTTTGACATGACCTTTGACTTTGACATGACCTTTGACTTTGACATGACCTTGACCTTTGAGATGACCTTTACCTTGCTATGATCGAACTCCTATACACTTGGAACTATATCTACTATAGTTTATAAAAATATTGAAGATTTAAAACTTTAATTAGCCCTCATTTGCATAATTTTGAAAAGCATGACCTCTCTTTATAAAAAGGCCAGACTTCATCCATAGAAGTATAATTGTGCCAAGTTTGAGTTTCTACGTGTAATACTTTTCAAATGAAATGTCGGACAAATTTGCCTGTAAAGAAAGAAAGAAAGAAAGAAAGAAAGAAAGAAAGAATTCCTAGAAAAACAATATGTCTGTGTGGGCACACAGACATAACTAGGTATATCATACTTAGCTCTTAAATAATTATGTAAACTTCCTTTAAAAAAAAAGGAAAAAAAAAACTTTTGCGGAACTCCATTGGGCCTGTGGGGTGGTTCGTTCGAACAGGTTGACCCCCCCCCCCCCCCCCCCCCATACGGGCCTGCTCTTTTTCTGTATGCACGCCAGCGTGCTCGACGATGACGGGGTAGCAATTTGGTCCGTTTGGCGAGAGTTGTACTGTATGTACATATATTCCTCCGAAGGTTTCAACCACATATAATACTCTGAATGAATCAAATGGTACTCACCCTTTGGAAGATGCTATCGAATTTATAAGAGGTCAATATACAGACATTTATTTTATTATAATGGGTGATATGAACGCTCGTACAGGTGTATCAGAACATTATCCTTTTGATGATTCAATAGATTAGTGGTATACTTCACGTGATTTTAATGCATCTATAAGTTCTCAAGACACTGTTGATTGTAACAAATTTGGTAAAGCCCTCTCAAGTTTGTGTAAATCTGTTGAAGTGCACATTCTAAATGGTCGTTCAGAGAAAGATAAAAATGGTAACTATACATATTTAACTCCAAATGGGTGTCGTGTCATTGATTATACAATAGTTTCTCCTAGTTTATTCTCACAAATTAGTGACTTTGAAGTTTTAACATACGAGTGTAACTCTGATCACCTACCACTCCACTGTTTCCTGAGATGTAAGCTTGACGTGCATGATGGGGTGACATTACACCAACCAACAGTAAATGGGATACTAATAAACAGGAAATGTTTTTTGAAAAGTTGATATCATAATTGGGATACATTTGACAATCTGCTATCTTGAAACAAGATTAATGATACAGTATCAAAAGTCATAGAGTGTTCCAATAAGGCTTGAAGTGACATGAAAGTATTTGTGAAATGTGTGAATGGTACCAGTAATTATATTAATCATCATGAACACCCAAAATGGTGGGATAACGAATGTACGGAAGCAAAGACCAGGAAAAACAGTTGTTTACAGAATTTTCTTAAGAATACAGAACAATATGAATTAACACAATATTTAGATGCCAAAAAGTATTTCAAGAAAATTACTCGAAGATAAAAAGAAACTGTATGAAAATCAGGTAACTAAAAATGTCAAGAGCGTTTGTCAGATATTAATGAATTGTGGAAATTCACAAAGCAGTTCAAAAGAAGTGGAAAGCATGATAATTCTATATCCAGTGAAAGGTGGTTCAGTTATTTTAAGAAACTTTTGAATGCGGATGTAAAGTCTGAAGAAGAATATCAAGATCAGATTGCTCAGTTTCTGAACAGTCATAATTCTTATTGTGAAGAGTGCAACCAAAACACGCCAGATACATAAACAATAATATTACAATGGAACAAATTAGAAATGTCATATGTAGTTTACCAAACAAAAAATCTTGCGGACCAGATGGCGTGGTATATGAAATGTTCAACAATAGTACAGATATAATTGTTCCTCACCTACATGCCCAGTTTAACGGTATTTTAGTACTATATTTTTCCCTGATGCATGGTGTGAGGCTAGCATCAGCCCTCTGTTCAAAAAGTTTTCAAAACATGATGAGAATAATTATAGGGGTATATCTGTTATGCACTGTGGGAAAAATATATACTTTAATCTGTGGAAATAGATTTATAAAATTCTGTTGAATCTTTTCCGCTGTGGCAACAATATCACAGTGATGCACGTCGCCCTTTCACGTAATTACACTCACGCGTATTACGTGACAACAGCAAAGTTACGCGTGCATATATATAACGGGCCTCTTGACGGTTTCCCCCATTGCCTGATGAGATCAATTTAGATCGAAACCGGTCGCAATCTTTCCTCCAGTTATCAAGGCACTGGTCTGGTCATATACGCAGATTTATAAAATGGGCAGAAAATGAGAATAAGTTACATGAAGGGCAATGTGCTTATAGAACAGGAAGAAGCACTGTTGATAATATTTTTACTTTGTATGCCACGTGTGAGAAATATTTGTCAAAACGGAAAGGGCGCTTTTACTGTGCTTTTAGCGATTTTTCGAAAGCCTTTGACAGCATACCACATGGTCATTTATGGTTTCAACTAATTAAAAATGGAATTCATGGAAATTTTTGAAAATATTACAATCCATGTATGGTAAGCTGAAGTCGTGTTCGCACCCCGGAGGGGTTGACAGATTATTTTGATTGCACCCTTGGAACCATGGAGGGCTTTAGTCTTTTCTTATTCCTAATTTATGTTAACGAGCTGGCATCTTTGTGTAAAAGCAAAGGGTGTGAAGGCATATTAATTTCAGCAAATATTGACTGTATTGGGTTACTTTTATATGCAGATGATGTAACTTTATTAAACGACACTTTAGGGCAGATTGCAAAAAAATTTTTAAACACTTTGAACAATTTCTGTTTGAAATTTAGTCTAGATGTAAACATTTCAAAGTCAAATATTATTGTGTTTAGAAGAGGAGGACCCGTACGGATGGATGAAAAATGGACATTGAATGGGCCGAAAATGGATATAGTATCATATTTGAAATACTTGGGAATATAATATTTTCAACAAGACTAAAATGGACCGAAGCAATAAATACTCTCGCTGACCAAGCACAGAAATCTGTCGCATTCATCAAGACACTTTATTTTAAATGCAATGGTTTACCAATAGATTTAGCTTTGAAGTTGTTTGATAAAATGGCAACACCAATTTTAACATATGGTGCTGAGGTGTGGGCATTGAACTATTATGACAGTATAGAAATAGTTCAAAGAAAATATTGAAAATTTATTTTAAAATTACCGTCCCAAAACTACAAACCATGCAGTACTTGGAGAATGTGGCATTTTACCATTATTTACCACATATATGAAAAAATGTATTAAGTTTTGGTTTAAGTTGCTTAATACAGTTGCGACTGAAAGTAACTTAACCAAAATTTGCGCGCACTCGCAAATTGCTCGCACTTTGCTCACACTTTGCTCGGGCTCGCACCCGCGGGTTGCTCGCAGTTGTTTTCTGATCTACCCGCACCCTTGCTCGCAAACACCCTCACGCTCACCCGGGAGTTCCATGTGCTCGCGGGTACTGACTAACCCGCGGGCACACTGGAAATACCAGCAGGACAAGCCTTTTATATACATACTATGTTTCAGTCTTTAAGATTATTCATTATCTAACTGGAAATGTACCCCCCCCCCAGCACATCTCAACAAGTCACCACCACCCTCCTCCCCCCCCCCCCAAAAGAGTGATAGTGGCTAGTATCCGTCTATAGATACCCACATGTAGATATAGGCTTATTTGAGTATGTCTTTTTCCGTTAGCCACATAATTATTATTTCTACACATATGTTAGGCCTGCATGTGACTCCCGGGGAAGTAAATGTCACACCCAAGTCGATTTTATTTTGCTGTACATTCGAGAGAAGAGTAACTATTGAATGTGAATGGAGTAATTTACATGTTAATAGTTGAAAGAAATACACTGCTAAAAATAGCTACAAGATGCCCCCGCATATTGTGCTCTGTTATCACCAGGTCCATATGGGTCTATGAAAAACTGTAAATATTCCATGTACTTGTGAATAAAATCAGACCAGATTGTTCTAACGTTAGATCTACAAGAGATCGATTCGCACTCAGTAGAGATAAGCTGGGCTAGTTGGGATGTGTCAGCGCCTTTAAAATTTGAAGCCAAACCGGGAAATAAGACTGCAATCGCTACAGATTTTGACCATGTTCTTATAAATTTACATTACAATTCAATAGCCGTTTTTACAATATTTTAGCCAAATCAAACAAACACTAACATTTGGCTTAAGGCACCAGTGATTCCTGGCTGGTAAATTCGATAACGAGACACCCCCCCCCCCTCCCAGACGTTGGGATAAAGTTGAAGAATGTGGATTTCTGGAATTTTTTGGACCCCATGGCTGCATGTATCCAGTCTCTAATGCTGCATACATGTTCATGTAAATGTGAGTTTTTGTTTTTGCACTGTTGGCATTCATAAGAACCAATGAATATTTTTTTTCACCCAGACCTCATTACTATGTATTTAAAATGCAAGTCACTTCAATATGGGCGATCACGACTAGCTACCATCCCCCACCCCCCAAAAAAACTTATGCAACCACCCCGCCCCCGTCTACCAATTAGCCCCAGACTCCATTATTATTGGCAGCTGGTCAGTGTGGTCAGCAGAATTTCATTGCCCAGGGGCTGTGGGCACGCATGGAGCATCGGGGGCACCATCACTTTGGTCCGCCAGGTTGCATCTCGGCAATAACCATGAAGCGGGTATCGCAAAATAGCAGTGCGTATGGCAGTCATGAAGTACTCGAGATAAGGAAATTAGCTCAATTAGACGGCAATCAAGTGGTGTACTGCACTGGACTTACTGATTGATTGATTCATACATTCATATTTCTTTATTTAATGGGGGCGGGGGTGGGTGGGTTGTAACCACCAGACATGTTGTATCATCTCAAGTGTCAAGAAAAATTTATATTAACTGCGCAGAAACAAACTTTATTTCCATGAACATACCACTTTTCCTTTTTTTTTTTTTTGTTTTTTGTTTTGTTTTAGCGTGGAGCGTCACAGGAGCAATCGATTAACACTACAAGATGGACACTATGTCACGCAAAGGAGCCCAGAATGGGAAGGACTAACTACCACCAAAAAAGAAAAACAAAAACAAAAAACAAACAACAACAAAAAACAAACAAAAAACAACAACAACAACAACAACAACAAAAAAACTAAAAAACAAAAAACAAAAACGGAACATAGTACTTTTTCAGTATCAATGAAGCAAATTTGATTGTCCTGCATCCAAAATTGTTCAAATTCCAATTGAAGCACTGATGACACGAACCATCACATGCCCAGACGGGTATATAGGTATATATGTTAAATTCATTTCACGGCAACCCCTCTCGAAAGTTTAATGTTCTTTTCCACTCATGGCAGTTTCGAATTAAGAGTGAAGTCAGGTGACGAGGGAAAGCCCAAATTTGCCATTGTGCAAAACGTATATTATATATTCATGTTTTTTGTAATATTATGCTCTCTTTGCATGTTGCCGCGCAAATGGTAACATAAATTAGCCTCAGACTCCATTGTTATTGGCAGCTGGTCAGTGTGGTCAGCAGAATTTCATTGGTCCGCCAGGTTGCGTCTCGGCAATAACCATGAAGCGGGTATCGCAAAATAGCAGTGCGTATGGCAGTCATGAAGTACTCGAGATAAGGAAATTAGCTCAATTAGACGGCAATCAAGTCGTGTACTGCACTGGACTTACTGATTGATTGATTCATACATTCATATTTCTTTATTTAATGGGGGCGGGGGAGCGGGGTTGTAACCACCAGACATGTTGTATCATCTCAAGATCTCTTAAGTGTCAATTAACTGCGCAGTAACAAACTTTGTTTCCATGAGCAGACCACTTTCCCTTTTTTGAGCATGGAGTGCCACAGGAGCAATCGGTTAACACAGCAAGATGGACACTATGTCACGCCACGGAGCCCAGAATGGGAAGGAGAGAGAACTTTGAAATTGGCAAAACTTGTTGCATCTGTACTTATTACGTTCCTTTGTTTCAAAGTCCACATTCAAAGTGACATAAAATACACTTGTTTTGACAAAATCAATACAATCCTAGTGTTTATAAACATATTATTTTTCAATACCTCCTTCACATGGAGTTTTTGCGTCACCCGTATAAATTGGGCTTGACTTCAAGGAAATGGGTTTTGTTTATTACTTACCTATAATACTTATTCCAATATAAATATTTGGCTCTTGAAAATATTGACTTGCTTTTTTCAATTTCAACAGGACAAGTTAAAAAAATATACTACTACAGGTACAATGACATTTTCATTTTCATGTACATCGCAAGGTAGATCGCAACAGTTTCCGTTTGTAACGATATGCACGACGTCACATAACCGCGGCATAAAACAGATACACAAAGGAGCCAAATACCTTTATCCTTTGTACTTTAATAGCTTTGATCGTCTTCATGATTGACCATGGATGGTACATGCATGGCAATTCAGACATTAATTTGATTGTTTTTTAAAATTGATCACCACCTGATTGTAAAAGATATACTAATCGGGAGGATCTCCATTAAAAAATTGGACACAGGGCAGTTTTATAAAGGTACATCATTACTTATTGCACTGAAACCTCATTATAACGACACTCAGATATCCGCCATATTCTGACACCGGAAAATGTTCCTGAAGGTTATGGACAAACCAACTGATCAAAATCAATTTCGCGGATGTTTTTAATTTGAGACCCTATCAGACAATTACGCGGAGATTACTTGGAAAAAACACCCCTAAATTGTAAATTTCCCAACCGCGAAGTTGCTCTAAATTGACCCCCTTTCTCCCAACTAAACTGGAACGATCATGCGTACCCGTAGTATCCCCGAGTTAGGGGGCAGGGCGGCATCGCTGTTGAGCAAAATTGTTGGCGCTCTGCTCATGGAGGTATTACCGTTAATTTAATACGTCCATGCTCTACTGTAACGGGGAAAAAAACTCTGGAGGAGCCACAGTCTATCTACAGAGGCAACAACAGATGGAAACTGAAAACAGCAGTTATTTTAAACTACATCGTATATCTCAAGATGTTGGTTTCTTCCTATTTGTTAATAGCAAGGGATAGGCAATTCCACAGTGATGCTCGATCAGAACGAGTCACATTCAAGGTTGCCTGCCTGCGAAGTCATTCAGCCGGCGAAGTGCCTGCATTACAGTGTGAATGTTAAAGCCCGTCATTAATGTGTCAGGAAGTACAAGCAGGGTTTGCTTAGTTTTTCCTTAAAAATGACGCTTTTACTTTTGGGCCATTACTATTGCCAAACATTAGTTGGGGTATTTCTGTAGCAGACGGTGGCTGAGTTTGCCTCCTTAGCTGACTCATGCCATTTTTATCTGCTACTGGACCCAGTCACCAGTCCAAGGCGCTTGGTCTTCCAAGCAGGTTGTCTGTGTAAGCAGGCTTTCTACCTCCAGGAAAATTTATCTGCACATAAACACCAGCACATAAAAAAGTCTGCTTGTCAGGCAACCAAGTAGGCAGTGATTGTACAAACTTGAAAGAGCCGAAAGTGCCTTATCAAGGTTTCATGCATTTGGCACACCTTGGGCACCGATCCGTGAAGATAAAGCGACAACATCAACACAGTCTCGGCGCCGACCTGCTTGTACATGCAGATAGGAACGGTGTCCTAATGTAATAAAAAATCTGAAGTGGCAGAATTCCATTTACGTGCAAGTAGTGGATCTAGAATGCAATAGGTTTATTCTAGTTTACCTAAAATTGTATAACCTTAAACTTAACAGACTTGAAATTAACATTAAACAAATTCCTTTCCCCGCTCATCGTCATACTTGCATTTTTCAAACTTCAGTACTTTTTATAACTAGCGTGACAAAGAACTATCTGATGTTGCCTCCCAAATTATATTTTCTCCCCCTGGGGTAACACAGAGCTTGATCTGCTTCAAACAATGTTTATAACAGTTCAGTACTAAATCGCTGAAACTAGACAGTTTTTATTCTGATCCTTCCAGTTCCTAATTAAGCCTACCCACCCCCGGTGGGGGGCGGGGGTGTAATCAAATGTAAATTGGATAGGTGGTGATGTAATTTAACTATTTTCTCTCATTTTCTGGTCATTAGTCGACACTATGTCATTATTTTGTTCTCAAGTTATTTACTGATTGATTATCCAACAATCTGTGTTGATACATTCACTGGTGTAACATACGCTTACGTAATTTTGTGATGTCCCTTGCACGTTGTACATATTCTGTTTTGTCGCTCCCTGTCTGGAGAACCCATTGTATTAGTCAACTTTTTGTACTGTGGGGCTATCCAGAATGAACAAAAATGTTTAAATCAAACGCAATAAAAAAAATTTAAAAAAAGAAAGAACGATGCTATTTTCACGGTACGGTGAGAATAGCGTTTGGTCCATTTTCCCGTGCGGTGATAAGAGCGTTTGGAAGGAGTTTTGTCTATTTTCACCGTACGGTGAGGATAGGGTTTGGTCTATTTTCACCGTATGGCGGTGATGGTACAGTTTGGTATATTTTCGCGGTGAGGATAGAGGCGGCTCTATTTTCACCATCTGGAAATTGGAATTCAGAGCCTTTTCGCAAATTTATGGTTACGGCTTGTTGCATAGAACTGAGGCAAGTTAAAATTGGAGAAATGCTTACTTTAGGGAGACAGCTAGCTTGATAGTATAGTCAATAGGAAACGGGACCAAAGCAAAGTGCCCACTTACGGAAGGTTTACTGTAAAACAATTACCTTGGCACCGTGACAGCATTAAATGCTTGGCTTTTTAACATCTGAAATTAATGTATATGAAGTTACTCTACCCACCCACGAGTCTTTCATTTTTGTTGCTTCGTGGATTTTTTTAATGCGACCCTTAACTAAAGTTATAAGAAGATAGATCTGTAAGTCACCCTTAAGTTCCGTTACTTCCCTCTGTGACAATATTAAAGAAAAGTTTCTACTTTGTCTTGTTACCTAAATTTTTGCCTTTTCACATAAAAATACAGTGTTGGCATTATAAAAACTGTTAGATAATAAAAGCTGAAACAACACCTCAGCAGATCTCATTATAAACCATGCTCAACTTGGATGTTAGGCCTTTTTATCATTTCAGCAAATGTTTGTTCCAATTCTGTTTGTGCACAATATCATGACATAATGCTTTTTCCAAAATATTCTTCCCTGGTTGACTTCTTTTCATCGCCGTACGTTAGAAATAGAGCAGCCCCTATTCTCACCATTAGATGAATATAGACCAAATTTTATCATCACCGTACGGTGAAAATAGACAAAACGCGATTCTCACAGTACGGTGAAAAAAGTCACTCCGAAAAAGAAAACCTTGCCCCCACACTGTTACCTGCTGAGTGACTTAAAAATTTTGCTACATCATATTTTTCAGGACAAGAAACAAATACCATTGAAAATTTGGGTGCGGACTCAGTCTAACCATGGACCTAGTCCATGGTCTAACGCTTGCAACTGAACTAGTAAATAGTAAATCGGGGGTGAAATTATGGTTAACAGTCTTTTACATACATCAGAAAATTAGAAAGGGGCTAGTTCCGTGTCTGCTTGGCCTCTCGTGCCATCTTTCTATCTGGCTTACTTGGGTCTGCTAAGGCCTGCTAAGCAGACAAGCCAACAAAGCAAGAACACGAGACTTTCGCTGACATTGGTATTATGATATGCTCTGAGAAACCGGTCAGAATATTTATATATCTCTGTAATTTAATGTTGGAGAAATGCCTTGCGCTCCCATAGGACCACAATGGTTGACATTTGCCAGGCAGGGAAGGAACACCCGAGCTGCTGGGTGCAATGGTGGCTTCACGGTGGCAGCGTGTGTATGCCGCCATAGTGCTTCGGCCGTACCCAGTGGTATGCATTCGTGCATCATGTGTCGCCTGACCGCCGGCGGGCCATGCCGTGGAACACCGGGAGCGGGAGATTATGGTCGGGCCAGTATCTCCCTTTCAGTCACCACCTATGGTCATCCCATACTATGAGTGTGTAAACATGTGCGTAAGCTTGTTTGCATGCATCTGTGTACACGTATTGTTCAATTGTTGTATTAAGTCTATATTAGTATTTCTAGTCAAATTTATATCATGCACGGTCATCTCATAGTCATATTATCATGATTTGTATTGTCCTGTGAGTCTTGTATATATTATTGCACGTCTCCGTCTCTGGAGAACCCCTAAATTTGACAATGTTTGTACTATTGGGATATCCAGTATAAATAAATACGTCTAAACTAACACTAAAATCAAGGAGGGTAGGAGGCTACCCTCCTTGCTAAAATATACCTCCTGGGGATACACATGCAAGTATGTGTACGTTAGTGTGTGTGTGTGTGTGTGTGTGTGTGATACGATACGATAAGTTTATTGTGTATAGGCCCCGGGCCGATACAACAAAAAAAAGGAAGAAAAACATGAACAAAAACAAAAAAAAAAAAAAAAAAAAACAAAAAACAACAAAACCAAAAAACAAAAAAAAAAAAAAAAAGCACAGCACAGCACATGCTCCGTCAAGATTTTGCAATGTTACTTTTTTATGCCTTTCATTGACTGTGGTCAACATTGCTCCTGTATATATAGTCTTGTAAAATAAATGTATAAAGTGTTAATACTTGTGTGTCATTTATAAAATAGGACGTGTCAACATATGAAATAGCAACTAAATAATGTAATCAGTTGGAAAATTCAGAGCTGTATACTCGGATTACATAACAGTAATGTGTGTGTGTGTGTGTGTGAATGTGAGACACTGCTGCTCATACTTTTCTGAGTTTGAGAGAGAAGCAAATGTTGGCTTCAAAGAAATGAAAAAAAAAAAATGAAAAAGTGAGTAACGATCCTCATCATACTCATTATATCGCCCAAATGTGAGCAATATATAACTGTACATGTACATGTACGTACAAACTGTATAATATCATGCAGGTATATAGATGTTGTCAACTTCATCCTGGCGCAGCTGGGCTTGCGGGCCAAACGGACACGCATTGATGCTCGGGGGCAACCCATGCCCGCACCCGCACCCGCCCGCTCGGGCACCCGCATTATCCCACGGACTGAATCTGCAATTAACCCGCGGGTTGCTCGGGGGCAGTTGCTGGCCGTGCTCGCAAATTGCTCGCGGGTTGCTCCCGCGCAGAGGTTAAGTTACTTTCAGTCGCAACTGTATGTCAGAAAATCGTTACCCTAAAAATTGTTATTATATGTTGAAGAGTTTTGATGATGCTGGAAGAGGTAATTGGGTAACCCAAGTAAAATCAATATTATGTACTATTGGATTTGGCCATGTCTGGATTAATCAGTCTGTCAGTGGTGAAAATAATTTTATAAATGAGTTTAAAAGTAGCCTATCAGATATGAATTACAAGAATGGAGTACAAGTATAGAAAATTCTGACAAGCTACACACTTATTGTGGTTTTAAATCCCCAGTGGACAGAGAAAATATTTGGATTGTGTAATTTGGGAAAAACACAGGATCGCTTTAGCACGATTTAGGTGTTCTACTCATGATTTAAAAATAGAGATCTGTCGTAGACAAAATTTAGAACCTGAGGACCATTTATGTGAATTTTGTTTAAAACATGGTATGGATATAGTAGAAGATGAGTATCACGTAGTAATGATATGTAATTTATATCAACCTGTAAGGCTGAAATTCTTACCAAAAAAGTATTTTTTATATCCGTCATATGAATAGTTTAATGCATTGATGAGTGTACAAAATGTTATAATTCTGATTGAACTGGCAGCTTATATATATATAATTGTTTTTGGTACACAAACAGTTCTCAACTGCATAATAAGGATGGAAAAATGAATATACTGATATCTTTCTCTCCCGTATTATTATGTCAACTTTATTGTCTGTATCCCTGTTATGTACAAAGAAGCTGTGGCTCACTGAAGTACAATAAAACGAATTTGAGTCTGAATAATCCTATCCCCTAAGTATGTGGGTCAGCATGAACACACGGTGGGAGTCCGTGTCAGAGGTCTCACAATCATTGCCTGGTATACTTCACAGATAGCTTTAAAAGTATTATATGGTAAGACTGTTCTCAGCCTTCAATTAAAATGTGGGTTCCTCTGCACTTTTTACTACAACATCTAGAAACCTTCTCAAGAGGATCAATTTTCCAATTCAGAGCAAACAATAGAATGTTATCAGATCCGGGGCCCGATATTAAGTAATTTCAATATATACATTACCGTTTTAAACATCATAAGACACAATTTTGTAGACATTTTAAGCAATTTAAATTTTTCAGCAGATTGATGGTGAAAGAATTGGATGATTGATGAAAATGGCACCTGGGAGCATGCAAGGTTTAAAAATTGAAGGTTACCAGCGTAAAATCTGTTTAAACTACTTCTAACTTTTGTTGCTACCTGTCTCAAGACAGGAGAGACATGGTGTTCTTCATACTACAGAGTACTCTCTCTGCATGACTGTGTAACCGTTATATACATATATTCTGGGTACATCTTTAATAATACATGTATATCTTAAGGGAATAAAGTTATTTTGAGACTGCGTTCAGCTTGTTTGCTATGTCTATGACCCCCAAATTAATATTTTTATGAAGCTTAGCTGAAAACAAGCCAGGCTTCACAAAGCTTTATTCATTGTTTTTGCTGACAATGTGGACTTTGACATCTTGCAAAACATAATTATAATAGACTGTTCAGTCTTGATCATAATACTATTTGGATATATTGTCAAATAATATATTAATTGCATAATCCATCTTGAGCACTCAACCATTTGCATGTTTTATAAAAATAGAAAAGAAAAATGAAATGGTGATGGTGGGCCTTAAGAGGACATTTTTGGTTGTTGCTGTTGTTGGGAGGCTGCATGCATCTATAGCGGGTGTGACCACCACGCTCTTGCAAGCAAGCTGCGTTCCACCTTGGTATGCTGGTTGTCAGCTTGGGGAATTTGATTCCACTAGTTTGTGAGAGTCTGTGCTAGTTGGTCCAGGGTGGCTACGCATTCTTCATACTCATCCCTGATTCGATGGCCCAGCACATCCACCAAATGCTCAATGGGGAACAGGTCAGTAAAACGAGCTGGTCATGGTAACAATGGGATATTCTGTTGCTGCAGATACTGAATGCTATGATTCTGCCCATCAAATTCAGACAGGTCGATTAACCCGTACACCAAAGCATTATGGATTTGGACAAATTAATCCCAGTAGTGCCATGCCCCCCTTATATATAAAGCCCATAGGTGCCCCAATGCCAGACACACTTTGCACACCTCTTTGGCTGTTGTTTCGTTTTCACAACATTTTTTTGTGTGTGTGACTGCCCTGACATACCCCAAGCTGGCTTGTTGATGTTACATAATATTCCATGCAACATCCATGTTTTCTATATAAAGGCATATTTAGAGCGGCCCATGTTAAACCAATGGGGGTGACATCTTTTTTCCCCAACATTATATAAAAAAAGGATGGAGTAAGAGATGACCATTAGAACTATAGGAAGGACTCCAACGATACCACACAGTGACACACGCAAACAAGATTTATATATATTTATTGGCTTTTTCTTTTACAAATATCGATTTTGTGTGATGGAAAAACTAAATGGGCTTTGACCCTACCCCCTTAATAGTTACAATTTTCAATATACATTGATCTTTTGAAAGCAGGACGCTGTATTTCTACTGCAGGCAGTAGTAACTATGACACATATCTTATAATCTATTTTCACTGGTTAAATTGGGATAGAACCAGCAACAGGGCCATATTGTGTAGTAAATATTTTGTGGAGTCAGACTGTGATCAGGGCAACTGACATGTTACACTTCCTGTCTTCCTGCAGACAAAACAAAAACAAATACAAGAAAAAACAAAAAATACAAATTAAAACAAAAAAAAATTCACAAAATGACCTTTATGATTGTGCTTCTAGGTATTACCCCCCCCCCCCAAAAAAAATGAATAAACAAACAAACTAATAATTAAATAAATAAAAAATAAATAAATGAATAAATAGATAAATAAATCATCCTGTATATGTCTGCTAGGTCATATTTTCTGGTGCACCTGTCCCACATACCCCATGTGGAAGTCACGGTCATTGAAGCGTTTGGCTTCTAAACTAATGAATTGACATTTGTACCCTGGCTCCACTGAGAAGAGAAATCATGGAGCTTGGCCTTTTCTGGCCAGGAGGCAAGGTAACGGTAGTGGAGGCAGTGAAGAGATCGTTATTCTCATTGTGGTGACTAAGTCTTACTGAAGTGTTCTATGAGATATATCACTGCAATAATGTGACACATTGCACGTACTATAACCTTATGACACATAATTGTAATAATGATGGCCTGAAATAAAGAGTTTCCCCTGAAAAATTGGCCTGTAGCACTAAATTGGACCTGTGACCTTTGACATAATGTCAAGGTCACCTTAGTTAAATGCCATCATCACTGTTTTAAGTATGTCTTCACTCATACAGCCCACCAGTCATTATCCTTAAACGAAAACTTACAGGATCCATTATTACCAAGACATCAGCCAACGTGTTAGTTCGACCTTTTAGGATCACTAAAGCTCAAATTTAACAGCACCAAAAGAAATATGATTTGTATTTTTCTACTAGTGGGTGTAGGGTCCACTATTACGGAGATATAGGGCTCGGCAAATAGCCAGACTTTGATTATGAAGGGGCCTACGCAGCAAACTGATAAACCTTTGCTGTGTATTGGCCCACTGAACTCCCAAGATGCAAACTCAACTGTCACATGTACCTACATGCAGGCAACATGATGCATACATGCATGTACATAAATTACAAATTAATGTTCATATGTGTGTGCGGGACAGTTTGGTTGTAGGCCTAAACTGGATGGAATATTCACTCTTGTTTCCTAGCTTATTTCTGTTTGAATTCCTAATCAAGATCATGGTATACTTTAGTGACATGGTCTTTTTGTGTGCATTTCTGATGGCAAACTGCACATTAGTGTGGCCTGCTTGTGTGACTTAAGCCTGTGTGCTTCTTTGCCGGTAGGTCGCTCTTTTGAGTACATCCATGGTCACACAGAGGTAAGGTGTCTGTCCTGCACAAGGTACTCAGCTTCCATTGGCCGGTGCATAGCTGTTACCCTATAGCAACATGCATACATGTATTAATAATTAAGTTTACACTGTAAAGGTCAACATTTTCGTAATGACAGATATTAATCTGGCAGCTTATTGTTCACCGTCTTTATGTGACATTTACCACCTCCTCCCATTCTATACAGATAAATGTTTTCGTTGGTATCATAAATCACACACAAGCTATACCATATCACCTGATGAACTACTGTAATTTGTTGCTAGTGATGAAATGTCATTTAAAGCTTCACAAAAATCATCAACTTCTAAACCTGAGTCTAAGAAGTGATGATATTTCTTTATATCCAATCTTGACGATTCATGGTGTAGGTGTTGTAAGAGGTCACCACTAGATGGTGTTGTCTGCATTGATGTCATCACAGGCACTGAATCTACAGGTACAGTTCTATGATGGGGTGATTTGGGTGCCAAGAGGAATCCTTCTCTGCTGAGTGTATCACTGAAAATGTGTGGATAAGGGGCAGTCACTTTGCAAGGCTGCTGCAGAACACAGGTGGCGCTGTAAGCAATGAAAATAGGATGACATCATCAGGCATCACTTGTTCTTTCTAACTGTAATAATAATTTCGACATCATTTTTCTGTACAAGAATTGTCGCAAATTGTTGCGGGACTTAAGTTACTATAATAACTACTAGCCCAATGGAGGAACAGCCATGGGCTGAGAGGGCAATGGTGAAGACAGTCCACTATGAGATTGTGTACAATGCATCGTCATAATTATAATTCAAACACTTACCATTACACAATATAAAACACTGGCAGATCTACCAGTGTACAAAACAGCACACACCCTCTCTTTCAACACAACTCAAAAGCCAAACGTCGCCCACCTAATAGTTCTATTCTTGTCAAACAGTACACGTCAGCCCTACAAATATCAAACTTATACTGCAGTTCTGCTCATGCTCCCATCTTTCAAAATCCCTGGAGCCGCCACAGCATTAGTCCCCCAGCATCACAGTTGTACAATAATTTAAGCAAGCTATGATCGGTGCATGCTGTCATCGCTAGTTAAGCCTAGATCACCTATATGTTTATTTTTTACAATACATGTACGGTACTTGTAAAACTGATCTCAATTTGGCAATAAGGAATGCTGGAACCTGACAACAGTTTAGACTGGCTGATAATGAATACCAAAGCTGACAACAGTCAATCTATACATTTTTCATTCAGCATTCTTTTATCAGACAGCCACTTGTGTGTGTATACAAGTGAACCTAAAACACACGAATGTCACCAGCAGGGCAGAGCCCCAGACGGTTATAGCTACCTGAGCGTGTTGGGCAGAGCTTCCTGTAAGTACAGCTGGAGCATGTCGCCAGCACTGCTGCATCCAGCATACTTCTGCGGGCTGTCAGGACCTGGTGAACTGCAAAGCCAAAAGTCGGCATTCATTTTGTGGATTTTATTTGGTACAACTTGGAAAAGGTTGATACTGGGGACCTAACCAATTCACACCTCGCTTGCCCAGGGCAAGTGACAGTTCAATTAGGCCAAGTAAAAATTTCAAAGCGTTTGTCCTGTGGGCAACGAACAGTTTGCCTAAATTTCAAACAGGATTTAAAGAAATAGACTTGTGAGTTAGTGAGGCCAGAGAAACATCAAAACTTTCCGGGAAAAATAACACTGAAAAAAAAATTGTTGAGCCCTGTACAGGTATCATTTTTATAAAATGTGGCAAGATTGAAACTGTTGACCATTGAGAATTACATCATTGTAGATAAATGCAGCCAGAGGAACTGTAAATATGAAATGAGAGGAAACAAAAAAAAAGATTATGTGATGACCAAGACAGGATTGATTGGGCAAGAGGAGAAATAAGGTAACTTGACTGAACACTTGGACCCACACATACCTGTATTATAACCATACACAAATGCATCCATTTTGTAATCACCTAAACAGAACATCTCAAGTTTTCAAATTTAGCTCTTTCAGTCCCACATTTTGGACTGAATCTACAGCCTTCCAACCTGTGCCTTGGGTGCATTACACCAAAGCATGCCAAAGAAAGCTGTTGACCTGGATGATTATACCCTATATAACTATAGGCATGCTGGTACTAGATTGAAAGGTCTTTTTACAAAAAACACAAAACTAGCATCCTTGTCATAATTCAGAGCAGTCTGTTTTAAGTACTGTAAATTGCTTTATTTTCAGGTGTTTAAATTTTCACGGTTATTCTATTTTTGACATTTCACTGTGGTTTTAATTTCACTATTTTGAACATAATTCCTAATCAAACAATTGTAAAATGCTATTTCACTGTGTTTTTATTTTCACGGTTTTGTGCCATCAGCGAAATAAGTGAAAATAAGAATACAGCGAAATTAAAGCAATTTACAGTAGTTCAACTTCAGTCACAGTTGGCACTAAAAAAGCTTCTCACTGCTATGTTGGGACTGAGTCAACAGGTTTTCTCTGCAGGATTTTAAGCACAGTGAATTCACTGCGCACTAAGACCATTCTTTTTTTTCTCATTAAATGTGCACATATGCGTGCTGATAGACACATACTTAAATAAACTTTGTTTGATGAGAATGTACAGTCCTTTTGTGAGAAACTTGAACTTAGAATCAATAACACTACAGATGAGTGAAAGGTTTCTTCAGACATGCACTGAAAGAGCTTGAAGTCTTTAACAATTAACCCTTAAAGCGCTGATTTAAGATTGAGTCAACAGCTTTCTTTGGGGCACTTTGCACACATTGGGTGCAAAGTGCTCCAAGGAAAGCTGTTGACTATAAAGACTCCTTTTTTTGCTTTAGACTAAGCTTGCTGGTATTTGAATGAAAGGTCTCTTCATGAGGAATTTGAATCTTTTAACCGTTATATGTTTAACGGCAACGAGAAAAGGACTATAGCCGTGATTAGCACTTTAAGGGTTAAATAGATTTTAGTAATATAATCTGAGCTCTGACCACAGACTGCAAAAGTCACCTGTGCACTTTGTCCACAGCCACTCCCCTCAGCATCACTGTCTCACTGTATGGATGTACCGCTGGTTTACAATAAGGTGTCAGGGGTTGCCATGGCAATTGGCTTCCCAATCCGGACAATGTGGTGGCAAGGCTTTCTCCTGCTGTCATGGGGAATGGCAGTGCCCCCTGGAGGCTCAGAACCTAAATATTTATGACAAAATCATGCCTGTTTATGCTGGCTATATACCAGTACCTATGAAAGGAAATTTAAAGCTCTCGTACAGGATGCTGTTCTGCACATTCACAACAGCAAGGAAGGGTTTTGTTTGTGTGGCTGATAGTTATGTAATAAAACAGGGTTTCAATTTTTGTTTCAAAAAAAAAAAAAAGAATAATAATAATTTAAGCAATTTATTTGACTCTTTTCTTAGTGCATACACAGGGTGATGTTGGCTTATGGCACTTTTGTGTAAATACTTCAAGACCATTATTCTTTACTTTGAATTTTGAAAAGTCATTTTTCATCTTTTTTTTTCTTTTTTTCTGTTTTTTTTTTTTGTTTTGTTTTTTTGTTTTGTTTTTTTTTTTGTTTGTTTTTTTTTTGTTTTTTGTGTTTTTGTTTTTTGTTTTGGTGTCCAGCTCTAAAAAGATACATGACTACATCTGCATTCTTTTTTCTCAGGACAAGACTTGAAGTCAGGATTAGAATTTGATATTTTTCCTGTATATTACTGCATATATATATATATATATATATATATATATATATATATATATATATATATATATATATATATATATATATATATATATATATATATACTAGGTCATTATAATTCACCAAGTCTTGTCATTACAAGCAAGAGCTTGTAGTATATTATTTATTTGCAATAATTTTAGTTCAAACATTTTTTTGAATTGAAGTGGGTGGTCTCTGCTAGATGTAGGTAATAACAAGCATCAGTCATCACAAAGGAATGTCGGGGAATTCAAGGCTGTAGAATCTGCTTTAATGCTGGTTTCTGCTGATGATCTGTGGATACATTCATTTGACTGTTGGAGCCTTGAATTTGCAAAACGTTTTCTATTGGAGATGATAACAGTGATTAATCGAAGTACAGTGCAAGTTTAGACATAGACAGTGACTGGATTGGAAATGGACTGTGCGAAGCTCAAATTTTTCTTTTGTTTTCTTTTTCCTTTTTATCTTGTTTTGTTGAGAACCACATTGAGGATGTGGCATCTACTGCTTCACCTGTTTGTTTAATGTCTAACACAGATCAAAATATCACACTGGTCCAGCAAGTTATATCAAGATCCCTTCATGCCGATTTCAAGCCGAAAATCCTCAAGACTGACACTGTATCATTATGTTGTACACGGAAATAAATCGAGCATTTTAATACAGGGCCTCCCCCAAGAAACAAGCGCGGTGATGCATCTTGACACAAACTTTGCCCCTATTCTATGCACAGAGTTTTTTAATCTTTGTTTTTTTTGTTTTTTGGTTGGGACACAATCCATACAGACCTTCCTGCCTAGTGTTGTCATGGCGTCCGTCATGTGGGTCAGGACTGATGGGTGTTCACGCTGTCTGTACATGAGGGTAGCAGTGTCCAGCGCTGCCCCCAGTATGGCACTGCTGTGGTATGGCAGGTCAGACTGCAACATACACACAGCCACTGTCAACTTACACGGACATATAGTGACTGCTAGCTCGCATTTAACACACTCTTCAGCTGCAGTGAAGTATAGGACTTCTACCATTATACATGTTATAGTGCCCTTGGAAATACTTAAAAATGCTTATTAACTATTTATTGATTCTTATCATGATTGTATAAAGTCATGAACATCCTGTGCCTGCGTATGGTTAACATGATAAGCTAGCATGCTCTCAATCAACAGTGTTCATGCTGGTGACATCCCTTGAAACTTGCAACAAAAACTACATATTTTACATACAATATTTATTATAATTCCCCGTGGAACTCTCATCTCAATGATTAATGGTAAATAGGGCACATGATGACCACAAGCTGACAGAAAAAAGCAATTTAATAGTTCAACAGATGTGTCACCGTCAACCCATAGCCACCACAAGGGCAAATGATTTTCCAATTCAGACTGATCAGCATAAGTAAACACACGGTATAGGATATAGATGTGACCTACACCCTTATGGTCCTTTGACGTACTTGGGGAAAGACTTATGCAATTTTAAGCATGCTGCAGCCATCATGTGCCTTGACATACATTGAATGCCTTGAACCTAGTTTTTGTGAATACATGTAAATGCTGTTGACTTAATTAAGCCTTAAATCCATTAGAAAAAGAGCTGAGTAATACTAATAGAGACTGAGAAGTCAATGAAATAAAACTGCAATTTAACCAGCCAGATTCACCTTGTACCACATGTATGGCCAGGTCATGTGCGATAATCTATGAAAACACCAGTGAAATTACATTGTACAGTGGTCCCCCGGTAAGACCCCTCTCACCCCAAGCCACCTCTCTTACAAGACCATCATTCCTATGCACAAAACGTGACATTCGTATTCTCAGTGATTATATCACCCCCCTCTACTAAAGCCACCCCTCTTAATAGGCCACTCTCAGGCTGCATTACATGGGGGGGGGGGGGCTTGAAAGGAGGGGACCACTGTATGTGTAACTGGACAGCCACCTTGTACTTGATGTGTGGGTATGCGAAGGCTTGCCGGGGTCTGCGCCACACGCTGGGGGCCAGAGAGAGTGGCAGCAAGGCAGAGCTGTGGGCAGCCAGGGTCTGGTAGGACAGTAGGGCACTGAGTACGCGGTGGGCATCGCGGGGTCCAGCCTACAACACACAACGCGACAAAGGTGTACATACCACTGCAGACTACAGTCACTCCACGGTCACACACTGCTGCAAATTCACCCGTCTTTAAACCACGGACGTGGCCCACAGCCACGCCTCTCATTGTCAATGACGTCCTGTTGCTGGTACTGCCTCATCAGGTGTTATTAATGTACACACCTTTTAAACTCAAACTTCCATGTTAGTAACTGATATTTACATACACTTTACAGGTGTTTACGGAGTGAAAATGAACATTAAAATTCCTCCCTAAACAAGTACCAACAAGACTCATATTAGGTTGAGGCTTTTCTTTTTTAATTTCCTGACAAACAATACTCAGACTGCTGAAGGAGGGATGTTGTCTAGATAGGTCTCATCTTCTAGCCCTGAATTGTTTTTAATTCCTGTTAAATTAAGTCAAAAACATTGAAGCAGACGACATTTCACCACCAGGCAGTTTAGATTTAATGGAAAACATTGAAGCAGACGACATTTGACCACCAGGCAGTTCTGGCCGGTTTAAGGAAGAAAGAGTTAACATACACCATCATTACCGCCACCACAGGTCAGTCCCACTTGCAGTCACTCAAACATGGACTTACGCTGTCACTGAAGTGTGGAGGAGTCAGGCCAAAGGTAAGGATTCCCCTGTTGGAGTACTCGTCCGCCAGCGTCTCCACCAGTCTGCTGGCCAGGCCTCCAAACCCATCATGTGTGTCCACCAACACGTGGAAACCCTGCACAGCACAACAAATAACCAGTTACCGGCTGACCCTTTTAATCTTTTGAATCCTGGGAGGTTACCATGGTTACACATATCCATTTGGCATATGTATATGTAAATTATGATTTGCTTCTGGAATTGACTTAAAACATATAATATAATGTACTTTTGCAATCCTCAGACTACCAACAACATTTTTACGTACATGATATAATTCATTATTTTTCAATATCATGCAAGCTAATCAGCATATATATTTGGTATTTAAAATGGCTGCACTGTAATGTTTGAAGAAAAAATTCATATTTTGAAGACATGTTTCATTGAGGGCTTCTGGTTTTCAAGATAAATAAAAATAGTAATGAGATAAGACCAGATAATAAACGCAGAGGTCCTTATCTACATTTTTATATATATTATGTCACCAGTTGCATGTCATACAGATGTATTATCATAATGATGACTCTGGTAAACAACCTTAAGCATGCAAAGCTACATGCGCCATGTCGGATAAAGATAAAAGCACATGACCTTTGACACGGTTTCGAGGTTATTTGTCACCTGCTGGTATCTACCCACTCCTTAGGGCATAAAACGAAACATACTTATCAACTAATTATTAGACCAAGACATATCATATGAATATATTCCGTGCTGTTCAGCTTTTATTATGTTAATCATATGCAAATTACGTATGTGTGGGCAGAAATTTCTGTCTACTGGGTTCATAAGGTTAAATTCTGGCAACAGGGATGATCTGAATTCTGACTTACAGTGAAACCTCATTATAATGGCACAATTTGTTCCCTGCATAATATATCAGATTCAAGTATCTGAATATGTCAGATAAATGAGTCAAATAGCATCGAATCTGACACTAACTCAGATAAATGAGTCAAATAGCAAGGAATTTGACACTAAGTCTGTAACAAGAGGCCCATGGACCTAATGCTCTGCTGGCACCATAGCTATATTGCACCTGCATCTTCATTTCAAAGTTGCGAGTCCTCAAGCGGATACTGAACATATAAGGCTTATGTACATTTAGTGTATAAACTGTCCACCAGATGGTACTTTGATACACATGCAATCATAGCTTATTTGTGCAATTCCTGTGATGGATAC
This sequence comes from Hermodice carunculata, assembly GCA_964020975.1. Lineage (NCBI taxonomy): Eukaryota > Metazoa > Annelida > Polychaeta > Eunicida > Amphinomidae > Hermodice > Hermodice carunculata. The sequence continues at coordinate 86,081,906 of OZ026617.1, read as the reverse complement.
TCTTGCATGTGCCATGACAACAATCAGCCAGTCCTTCATTTTATGTTCTCAGTGACCTTGGGACAGAAGATCAAGGTCACCCAGATTATGTAATACAAGAGGCCCATGGGCCTGGTGCTGTCATGACATTTCTATTGATGTCCAAGCTACACCCTGTTATAACAAAATCACTTCTTTCAACTTTACAGGCATGGTGACCTCACAAAAATATGTCAAGGTCACTGATATTACATAACATTCTAGCATTGGACATGATCTATATATCATATAAATATGGCAAGTCTAATCCAATTACTTTTCCAAATATGAAATTTTTTATCTAAAAATACACATTGGCTCACAATTTCCATTCAATTATAGGTGGTGCTACTTAAGTCATTAGCAAGTTAGATTTTGACCTCCCCCACAATCCCACCAAATTCATGATGATCCACCAAAAATTAAAGATGCTAGACCGTTCACAAGATTTTCACATTTTGACCCCTATATTGCATAATTGGTGGCACCACCAATATAGAAAGGGACTTAGATTTCCATACACCCTATAAGCTATTAGCCCTGAAAGTTATGTTGGACTGACTTGAAAACTGTGGACAGTATTTCAGTCACAAGAGCTTCACATTTTGACCTATATAGTACATAATACTATAGGTGGCGCCACCAACATTGATGTCAAAAAAGATTTTTTATACACTTCATAACCTCTAAACATTATATGGGACTAACTCAAAAATTGTGGGGTGCACAGCATTCACAAGATGACCCCCATATTTAAACTGGCCATTTGACCTTGACATTCAACTCAGATTAAAGAGTTGTTAATATGTTCAAAATATGCAACTGGCATGTCGGAAAACACTTGCACATTGAGCATGGGGACATTTGTGCTAAACATGTTAGGTTTGTGCTGGCATCTCTATACTAGCCAGTCACTCAAAATGTCTCCACAATCCCATGCCTAGCATGCACAAATGAAGGGGCACGCAAGTAGCGACCCAAAATATGGAATGGGTACTGTATCCTGAGTGTGTGGTCTAGCATTATAATAACATTGTACCTGGAGATGGTCACACTCCTCCAGGAAGAAGTGCATTCTGTCCTCCACTTCGGTGTTTGTCCTGTGGTCACACAGCACCTGCTTCCCATAGCCAAACACGTCAAACGGTGCCATCTCGCTGCAAATATTACCCAGTCATGTGATCATGACATCAGAACAAGACACAGCCATGGAATTTGGCATTGAAATTGGAGGTATTCATATTTAACAATGTCAAGTGCAGACCTGCTCTGGTCCCCTCAGTTGCTAGGCAACGGAACTATGCTTCAGCCATGATCAGGACATTTGTACCTATTGTGTAACTTAACCATCCTGAAATTACACTTTTTCTACACAACAGATGAAATTTTCTAAAATAATATGTTTGAAATCTTGAATGTTTTAAAACTAAGTGGACAATTTTTTTTTTGAGGTTTTAACTTTCCAGAGTTGTTACTTCAATCATAGAACCACATTTAACCATGCTCAATACAGGAATCTGCCCTTCTTCCTGTCATGTTCTTGCTGCAGCCTAGGTGGCAGCACAGGATCTCAGTTGATACGAATACTTCCTATTGATCAGAAGAATTAAATGATTTCTACTTGGTCAAACACGTTTTTCAACCAGGCATGTGAGTTGGAAAAATATTTGAAAATCCCCCCAATCAATCTAAAATACCTCAAAATCAAGGAAAAAATAGGGGTTAAAAATAGCTGAACTAATAATGAATATGAAGGAAATATGTGATTAATATAGCTGAAATCAGGTGTTAAAATAGCAAAAATCTGCTAAATATCAGGAATCTCACATGACTGTTGACTCATCACAAAAAAATATGACTCAATGCACCGCTGGTTCTGGTGTATGGAAGATTCGTTGAAGTGATGTTACAGTCTCAATGACTTAATAAATCTGATACATGTAAATAAAACTTTCCTGTGTTGCTGGAACTTTGCCTGCTAAACAACTTTTCCTGCTTACAGGTAACAGGAATGGGCAGCCCATACATGTATTACCTATTCATTTAGCAGGCAGACTGTGAAAAGTACTGACCTGTTGTGTTGATACTCTGAGATCACTTGCACTGTTCGCGGGTGTAGGTGTGGCCGCAGGAAGTCTGACCAGACCTGCACAGAGTCGTCCAAGTTGTATACCTTGGCAGGACCAAACACCTGGTCTTGTTGGTGTAGCGAGTCCTCACTGGCTGCAGATAGCAATATGCATGAAAGTGGTCACATAGGGTTGGGGCATGTTGTCTTCTAAAAGTTACAAAATGTTGCCCTAAATTTTCCCCGATTTGACTTCATATAATGTTACAAATATTACAATATGCTATCGTATTATGTATCACATTACAATTGTGATCTATTTTGACACCAAATTCCACTAATTAATTCATCAATATGACTTTCATCTTTCTCCATTCCTGGCACCAGCAATGTGTGGAGAACTTTTCTCATACACCACTAAGTGCTGTTGGTAATTACAAACTTCACTCTTTCACTGCCCAATTTAGGACTGAGTCAACAGCTTTTGCTCCGTGTGCATTGGGCACACTGCAAAAGCTGTTGACCTGTGATATTCTCTCTGGAACTACAGGCATACTGGTACTTGAATGAAAGACGTTTTTACGAAGAATATGAATCTGGGATCCTTGTGACAGCTCAGACTTGACTTAAGTGAATTGACTTAAAGCCCGGGATACATCGTATGATTACATTGGCTCCAGCTGCCCCCTGCAGTTAAAACCAACTTTTGACCTACACAACACAGGTGCACCCACGATCAGTCTCCTACCAATTTTTCCATCCAATTTCCTCTGAGTGCCATTCTAGTTTGAGACAACACTGGCCAGGTCACCATTTCTTAAATTTCCATGACCCCTGCATTTCTGTTCTAAAAATAGAACTACCCACAAAAAATTATTCAAAGTATCTACAACATGGCTGATTATAGAAACAACAAAATATTTAAGCTAGGGGCTCTAGCTGTTGCAGTGTATTCCATCAAGGAAAAAAAAAAAACAATGAAAGCACAGAAAAGAAAGGGTGAAGCAGTGGATTTTAAATAGACCTCAAATAGGTCTATATCATTGTCTGCTCAAGGAACTGGAAGACAATGATCGAACCAGCCACACCAATTTCTTGAAGATGGACACCACAGCATCCAATGGGTTACTATCACTTGTTACTCCTGGTCCACTTGTTGGCCATCTTGGCTGTACGTGTGTTCTGGAGATCTCTGATGAGGATGCTGACCTCATCTCACAGGGGTGATGGGGTATAATTTCACCCGATCTCGGCTGAAAATAGAGCCTGGTCCTGTTTTGGTCCATCTACTCGGATGGTATTGGAACTCTTACCAGTCCATGTCGGGAGGGGGCTTACACAATCAAACTTCAGCTGCTAATCTTACACAATTAAACTGGTGCAACTTGGATGAGGAAAATCGTACCGTGGATGTTGGGCTTAAGTTGTGCTTGGCACTCAGACAGTCAAGTGTACATGTGCCACACTGACTCTGCATTCAAAGCTGGTCCCCAGCAACAAATCACTTTTTTTAATGCTGACATATTTTATCTTAAATGCACATCAGGCACTATTGGGCATGGTGGCAGCACCTGCTTACCATGTCATATGACATTTTCAGCCAATGAAAGACACAGATTTTGTTTATCCCCCTGGTGCCTCCATCTGCAATAGTTAGATATCGGGGAGAAGTTACCTGCAGCGCCACCTGCAGGCAATGTGCTCCATTACTTAGAGCAACAGTGCCCCCTTCCCTTCCCCATCATTTACTCCCCTGTCTTTCCCCATCTAGCACCCTGGGTATCTCCAATATGGAACATTCATATTATCTGCTACGCTGCTTTGGGCCACTATCATTCAACCAAGAAGTACTCTTGCCAAACTAGCAACTTGGATAAAAATGACTGTTTAAAAAGCGAGTCATCTTTTCTGAACACATACTGAGCGTGCTACAGCAAAAAGTGGCCATTTGTGTGAGATAGGTATTCTTCATCTCCACAAATGCTTTATAGTGTCATTGATGGTTCATCATGTCATCATTTTCACAAAGGCACATACAGTGCATTATAGGGATGGGGTACATACATGTACATGTAGCGCTGTACACTTTTAAAAATGTGACAAAATGGTGACTTTCAGTAATCACAAACAGTGTATGGATTTGCCATGAAAACGAAACATCAAAAATAAAAATTGCAAAAAAATAATACAAGACTAGGAACACTTGAGTTGACAGTGCCATAAACATTGCAGATACATTTTCGCTTGACATAAGAACCGAAAATAAGTCGAGTTTTTTTTCATGACCACGCTTCTTTCATTGTAAACTGTACTTGGAGCTAGACATTTTTAAACGACAGGAAATATACTCTTTATGAGTGAGGGAGCGGGAATAATGAAAAGAGTTCTCTGTGTGCTCTCTTGAAAATATTGAAGATCTTGAACCGTCCCCAACACCCTTGTTTTTTTCATGAGCCCACCTAATTCATGGCAGGCAATTGTCACCACTGCCTTTGGTGACTGCATCAGGGATTTTGATGGTGAATCAATCTTCAACTCACTTCCCTTGTCTGCCTCCCCATCTACCATTCTCAGTCTATCATACCCCAAAACTAACCCCACCTCCTCCAAACTGCTTCTGTCCTGCCCTGCCGCCCCCCACCCCTCACGTTCCCCTGGATGAGGGTACTCCCATTACTTTGCAATAAAGGGAGTTTCCGCAGGAAAAAACCCACCCTTTTTCCAAACAATTGATTCAAAAAGCCCCCTTTTTTAATTGCTGCTTCCAAACACCCTCATATACCAGTACATGTATTGTCATCCAGTACAATTAATGGTGGAATTGCCCATTTTGGTATGTTCACTTCTCCGTCCTTTTCAAGCTGTGCAACAACACTTGCTATCATTATCAGCTCCTTAAAGACCCCCCAGATATTCACATTAATTCAGCTTCTATTCGGTCAGGGTTTTATACCCTCAGTGGGCCCTACCCACCCAAAACTGTGGAGAGTGTCCTTCCTCCATCCCCCTGGTCCCCCCCTCTTACCTCTGTCCGCTTCATCTTTTTCTGCCCTCGTCTGATCAATATCTGCTCCCCCCGTGTACTCCCTCTGAAACACAGTCCACAAGAAGTACAATGTAGATGCACTTGTATCATAAATAATCCCTTTTCCTGTAAACCTGCCAAAACTGGTTTCTAGTCAAAACGTTATCTGCTTCAGTGTTTTCAACTAAGTTCAATTACAAGTGATGAAAAACAATTTGACTGAGAATTGTAGACGAGGCATATCCAGATCACATGCTCCAGGTCAACAGCTTTCCTTGGCATGGGTTGGTGTTCCACCTATGCCAAGAAGAGCTGTTGACTCAGTCTTAATTCAAGGGGGACAGGGTTAAATATATCCCTCTCCTAGTAAAATGTCACCGCTAAATAGTATAAAACATACTTAACTGAATTTATTTTACATTCATGCCTCTTCCCACTTGTGGTTTTCTGCACTGAAATCCTTTCAGTATGAACATTGTCCTCAAAGCTGACTCAACCACTCTTTGCACTGTCTACACGAATCGTCAAACACGGCAGGACCGCCTTTTCACTTGTGCTTGCAGTACAGAATTTTTTTATTATAGAATCCTGACACCTCTTATCGACAGTGAGATGGAGTACAGAAAGAGCTTTTTTTCAACTCAGCACAAATGTACAAGTACTAAAGAAGAGTCCATTTTCATCACTTTCTAAGATTTTTCTCGACAATCATGTTTAAAAACACATGGCCCTTGTAACGACCAAAGCTGGCGGTGCCACTCAGACCTTTGTAATGGTGACCTTCAGCATCATGATTATTGTATTGAAAGGGGAGCATGAAGTTATCAATCACAAACCCTTCCAGAATGCAGCTATTTGCCGTTAGACCTTTGATGTGCAATAAGGAACTAATCTGTTCTCAGTGCAAGAGGTGTGTTAAACAGCCCATTTAGGTTTCTTCTGCACCAAATTGATGTCTGCGAAAAATGTCAAAACAGAAACTTGCAAGCAGGAAATACCATTTCTGTGTTGATAACAGTCTATTTGATTCAAGTGAAATATCTTTACTTGACAATTGCTCAATATTACCATCATATTCATTGATGGTTATGAAATTTACCACGCATATTGTAGAATAGTAATGCATTAAACTTGGGATATGTTACAAACCCAGAAGTATTGATGATTGAATGTACATACAAAGTCAACTTTGGTCTGTTTAATTTTTTTTTTTTTGGGGGGGGGGGGGCAGGGGGGTCAGCACTGATCATGGACTACCTTATTTTTTTTTAACTTACTTTTCAGGTTTCCCTTTAATAGAGCCCACATTAAGACTACTCTCTGACAGAACTTGTGTTTCTTTTTTGATTTAAGACCACATGTCAGACTACACTTCTCTTCTGGCAGATTGGAGGCAGTCTTAACCCTTTCCCCTTAAACCGGCTAAAGCTGGCTGGTGGTCAAAATGTCGTGTGCTTCAGTGCTTTCAGCTAATTTCAACAGTAATGAAGAACAATTTGACTGAGAATTGTACACGAGACCTATCAAGATCACATGCCCCAGGTCAATAACTTTCCTTGGCATGGGCTGGACAACCCATGCCAAGGAAAGCTGCTGACTCAGCCTTAATTCAAGGGGGAAGAGGTTAAACAGTAGGTATCACTGCATCTGTCAACACGTACCCCTCCCCTCCCCTCCCCTCCCCTCCCCTCCCCCCCACATCTGCTGCCCCGGTTGGGCCACCTTACCTCCTGCCTATCCAGGTCCTGCAGGAACTCATTCTTGTCAGGCTTTAGGGCTGTGTGTAACGTCACATCACCCATCCTGAAAGGTATGAAGACAGAGGGGTGGACTAGGTCTTAATAGATATTGAAATGGCTAGGTACAGTGGGCTCCGTGATTGCCTTGATCCATATATATTGTACATATGCATGTTTATCCAAAATTTGAGGGGCAAAATTCTACTTTATTCCAAAACAGGCTCAATATTATACATTTTCGTAAGGAAAAAAAATTTCATTCACACAGTTCAAAATCCAGTCAAATTTGCCATTTGGTTTCTAAAATTAAGCCTTTTTTTTTTCTTTTTGAAAGCAGTAAACATTTTAAGGCTGAGTGCATAAAACAGTGGGTCAAAACTCTACGCAGGGGCAAATAGGGAATCATTCTTGTGGCCCCTGTGTACTTATTACTACATCTAGGCGGTGGCGCCCCATGGTATGTGTGTACATTTTACTCTGTATCACTTAGATGTGTGAACTAATCACTGTGCTACATCTGAAAATTAAGACGTTGTTTTGATCATAGATGTAGCTGACACATTCATAATCCATCCATCAAAACAAAACGCCACCACTTTGTTGTCACAGAAAGACTTTATACCAAATATACGTAATATTACAGGCTAAGCTGCTTCAACAGTATCAGTTAATGCCATGATTTTGCTCCGTGTGTTGATATTCTGCGTTACATCATTATCTAGATTTCAAAATAGGATGCATTCATAATTTACCACTGACCTGCTCTTGTCGCCATGTTGCTAGGCAACAAAACTATGCCTGCACCATTTGCAGCAATTATTACCACTTACATATAAAAACCTGCCAGTACTTTCGGACCTGTATCAACTATCAGGGCAACCTTCTCCCCTAAGCTCCATCTTTCATTTGGCAGAGGCATTTGACAGGTCCGACTAGTGCTGCTGCTTAATTCATGCCTGGGGGTGACTTCAGTGTCTGATACAATATTCCTATTCTGGGAGCCCACTGCCACCAACAACTGATAATTTCAAACTGTTGTATTTACATTTTTAGGTAAATTATGTTTACAATGGAAAAGTGCCATTTTATATTTAAAGTGTGTGTGTCAACACACACTTTTTTGTTTTTCCTTTCTTTCTCTTTCTCTTTCTTTCTTTCTTTCTTTCTCTCTTTCTTTTTCTTTCTTTCTTTCTTTCTTTACTGGCAAATTTGTCTGACACTTTTCTCATACACTATTATACATAGAAACTCCAAACTTGGCATGATTGTACCTCCATACAAGGAGTTTGACCGTTTTATACAAAGGAATGAAGATGTTTAAAATTATGCAAATTAGGGGCATTTGAAATTTTAAATCTTGAATATCTTCAAAATTATAAAGATAGAGATATCATTCCAAGGTCTACTAGGGGTTATTGACCATTTCACATCCAATGAATTTAAAACAAACGTTGTAGCAATTTAAATTATGCTAATTAGCAGCATTTGAAATTTCAAAACTTGAATATCTATAAAACTATTATAGATAGAGACGTCATTTTAACTTCTACTAGGGGGTTATTGACCATTGCGCATGTAATGAATCTAAAACAAAAGTTGTAGCAATTCAAATTATGCTAAGTAGCAGCACTTAAAATTTTTAAACTTGAATATCTTCAAAACTATTATAGATAGAGATGTCATTTCAACTTCTACTAGTGGGTTGTTGACCATTGCGCATTTAATGAATCTAAAACAAAAGTTGTAGCGATTTGAATTATGCTGAACAGCACCATTAGAAATTTTAAATCTTGAATAACTTCAAAGCTATAATAGATAGAGATGCCATTCCAATTTCTACTCCTGTGTTATGGAATAGTTGTACATTACCATACCAATATGCTTTGAAGACACACACACTGATTTGCTATGCAGCAAATCATCTTTCCTAGTTTACACTACATTCATTCAACAAATTAACCATCCTTTAACACTAATCACACATATATTATGGATACTACCTCTTCAAAATATCGAATCGGGACTTACTCACAAACTTGGCTGCCATTTTGATAATTGTGGGTTCCGCACCAATGGTTAATAAATAAGGATAGTAGTATTCGGACAATCTTGGGGGGGGGGGTTATAATATATGAAACCAACAATACATTTTGCAAATTCTTCAGAACATCAATAATGATATGATATATGCTGTGGCCATGATTCACTTTTATATCCAAATCAACTGTATTTTTGTGCAACTGTCCTGCAATGCATTGCGTCACGTTCAAAATGACGCATGATATACTGGCTGGAGGTATGATGTCACGTGGATTTGTAACTGAAGATGATAACTGCCTCAGACATGACCAGGCAGCCAGATTAAAGTTACGGCAGTAAGTCCTATTTTAAAAGTACTTTAACAACCATTTTCCTTGGTAACTCTGACCGACACCTGGAACCTAGCAAAATATTACAATAACAATCAGCAAACAACCACGACTATGCTGTTTCACTGAACAACTGTGGCTATGCTTTATTGAACTTTGTGTTGCTATGCTGTTTCCCTGGCCCAAGTTAACCCTCCAGACAAGTAGAAATAAACTGCTGTGTTTGAGTTGACTTTACTGCAAAATAATGGGACATGACGGCTCCTTTCTTGATAAAATCTTTCAAGTGGGGCTATGACTATGCTGTTTCACCAAACAACCATGGCTATGCTGCATGCAGCTATGCTCTTTCCCCGGCCCAAGTTAACACTCCACTCTGGACAAGTTAGAATAAAATACTGTGTTTGAGTTAAATTTACTGCAAAATAACGGCACTCAATGACCACTTTCTTGATGAAATCTTTCCACCAGGGTCAATCAATTTTTATAAGGGAAGGGCGGCTTGAAAGATTTTTTTTTATATGTTTCACAAAAATCATTTAGGGTCAGGACTCGCACCTTTTCAATGGGGTTGGTCCGGTTGTCAGAACTAAGCATATATTTTTGTTAGGCCTTAGGTAACTTGGACATTTGTTGAAACATGTTTAAAATGAATGTTCTTTCCCCTTTTACACAGTAATTATCCTTTGAGGTCAGTTTAATTTGTCACCTGGGCACAGCTGAAGGCACATGTGTTACTTTATGACCTAGAAAAAACACTTTTTGTACATCACAAATGGAAATTTCTAAATGTGTTGAGGATCCCATATTTTTAAAACAAGTGAATGACTTCTCTCAAGCATTTGTTTTCTCAGAATGCTACTTTCATCACAGAAACACACTTTGCCCAGTTAAATACATGAATCTGCGTTCCTTCTTATCAAGTTCCTTTCAGCAGGATAGGGGGCAGCACAGGTCCTCAGGTACAAATTAACATGATGAATACCACTTATCCTGTACTAAAAAGTGATTAAGCAACATCTTGATAATCTAACAGAGGCAGTCAAATGATTATTTTTCCATATCATTGATTTTATACATGTGCATGCATGAAATGAAATTTTCCTTTTGGCATCTTTTTGAAGTGGCCTCAAAGGAAAATACTTCCAGAGGATAAAAAGCCTGACATTATAGCTTTTCATTTCCCGAACGAGACCAACACACATTTTTAGCAATAAATCTGATCATGCAACCCATGCCAAGGAAAGCTGTTGACTCAGTCTTAATTGAAGGGGGAAAGGGTTAAAGAGGAACAGCTATCATGGTAGTATATGACATAGCAGTGCCAAATTCTATTAGCTATGGCATCATAGTCTACTGAAGGATGCACACAGAACTTGAGCCCCACATTACCGTAACTGCAATTTCTACCAAAGAAATGCCTGTGCCTTCTGGGAGAAATAATCGGAAGGCCAGCAGATATTTCAGCTAGCTTTCTTTCATTACACTGCTGGTGCACATCGTCAACATTTTTGCTGCAGAAACCACAACAGAAATCTGATATACTGACCACTTGAGATCGTCATCGTCATCAGGCAGGTCATAAAGCACCCCTTCCTGTCTTAAGGTGCTCAAACTGCCTGGAAAACCACAAGAAGCCATTGTAAGCGAACAGCATTTATGTACAAAAGCATGTAATTGCCTGCGTACTCAATTTTGTGAATTTGTCATATTACTTTCTCATGGGTATTTTACTTAATGGGGTGACTTTGCTATTACATACATGTATAGGAAATATTTTTAGAGTTTTCAACAAAGTCAAATTCCATGTCTGTGGGCGAATTTCAGCTTTCTTTATGTTTTCATGATGACAAGGGGATACACCCACCAAAACAGCTCGTTTTTGACTGTGTTAATGTTAGTGTAAACTCACCCCCACTATTACCATTTGGTGTTTCACACTTGACGAAAAAGATGTTGATAAGAGTGCCATTACAATGTATATCCACCACCTGCTAACTTCACCACTGTTTTTGTGTGGAATATGCACTGACAGAGCAAATATGCAAAGACAGCTGTCCAATTGCTGTTTTGCAATTTAGCCACCAGATGGTGCACTTGAACAAAGAGCCTGATACCTTTCTCAGTGTCATCATCACATGTACCCAGCTGCAAAGGGCAGCCAAGAGAACCAAGCTAGTCAGGTTTTTAGCACGCTGCAAGCTTGACTGTGTGCAGTACTGCTTGTTAGGCAGGCAATAGTCAGGCCTATACTTTTACCAGAAACATTTAATACATGTACAGTGAAAACTTCTTATAATGACCCCATCTGTTCCCTTAGAAATGTGTCAGATACATGAATCAAACAACAACAAAAATGAACTTTTGCCATTCAAAACTTGTGTCATTTAAAATTATGAATATGTCAGATATCTGAGTGTTGTTATAATGAGGTCTCACTATATATATTTTGCCAAATTATTTTAAAGTGTACATATTTTTAAGGGCCCAAAAGCATGTTAGCCATTTTCTTTTCCTTGATCTCTCCTTATTATATCTATGTTGCCATTATGCAGAAAGGTAGGCTATATACATGCATATATACGGTGTATTTCATTTCAGTTTTATTGATACCACTGTCTTGGATATTCTTATCAAGTTCCTCTGGTATTTAATCTCATTTCCTTGCACACAAACATAACTTGTGATATCAATGCAGTAATGGTTGAAAACGATACTGTGTGTGATATAGACAACAATTTCCATCAGTACATGGATGCCAACAATGACACTGTGTGTGGCACACAGAAAGGCTAAAACAATAACCTGATAACCAATCATCCAGGAGGCATAACCTAAGCATATACAGAGAAAACTCGTTATAATGACACCACCTGTTTCCTCAGAAATGTGTCAGATAACTGAATATGTCAGATAAATGAATCAAATAACAACGTTAATGAACATTTGCCATTAAAAAAATTTGTGTCATTATAATGACTATGTCAGAAATCTTAGTGTTGCTATAATGAGGTTTCACTGTATATTACACTTATAGCGGGCACCTGAGGCTGTTGTTTGAGATCATTCGTACAACCATCAAAAAAGTGGTCATATTCCAGGTGGCCCTAAAATGCAGGAACTCTAAATAAATGTCTTCTAGGAGCAGTCTTGAGATGACCTGTGTCCAGCCGGAAGTGGTTTTTATCACAGGCACCAAACTGAATGCATTCTTTTCTGTAACCTTTTCCCCCCTCTCCCCCCCCCCCCCCCCCCCCCCAGCGGAATGCCTCGAAAATAATGATTTTGACCCAGATACTGATTGGAGGCAGACACAAGTGGGACTCTGCACTCCTTCATTAACTCATTCCACCCTGATAGAAGACTAAGTCAACAGCTTTCCTTGGCACACTCTGGTGGCAATGCGCCCAGAGGGTGCCAAGGAAACCTGTTGATCCTGGGCATATAATTTGGAATTATCTTCCATGCAAGTTTCATCCAAAATTTTGAAATATAATCCCTAAATTAGTTAAATACAATTAGCAGATGACATTTAGATATTAGCAGGAAAAAGTGTCATTAGGGTGGAATGAGTTAAAGGCACCCCGTAAACTTTCTCTTTATAAGAGGCCTCAATTCATATAGGCTGGTGAGCCTGACAAGCCAATTGTTTTTGCATTAACAATGTGTTTGAGCCAAACTTTCTCTTCCTTTTTCTTCTATTGTGGAGGCCACAGGATCTCCTCTTCACAGGCTGCATGCAGTTTACTGGCCTGGGGTGCATGCTCTCCACGGGCTGTCACTCAATGACATCACGCCCCACATGCAGTGCATAGACGCTGGTACAGTAGTCCCTCCTTTGAAAGGCCCCTCCTTTGGGAGACCACCTCCTTTGAGAGCCCACAGTTGTCAGGTCTTTCTGTGGTACTTTTCATGTTATTTATACCTCCTTTGAGGGACCACCTGCTTTATGTGACCACCTTTTTGGTGGCACTAGGGGTGGTATCTCAAAGGAGGGACTACTGTATGGGCTAAAGCCACAATGCCATGAATGCATGGACAGTGTTCCTCTGTGGTATACTATTAATTGCTTTATTTTCGCGTGTATAAATTTTAAAGGTTTTTGTATTTTTGACATCTCACAGTAGTTTTAATGTCACTGTTTTGGACATAATTTGTATTCAAACAAAGTCAAAATACTGTTTCACTGTGTTTTTATTTTCACGGTTTTGTGCCATCAGCGAAATACGCGAAAATAGGAGTACAGCAAAATTAAAGAAATTTACAGTAGACTACATGTACATGCATGCAGCAAACCTTTACAATTTACTTCTAATGTCCTGCATGGTCCGGGCCTGCATTTATATTAGGCCTCACAGTACACAGTGTGGGACTTCAGCTATTGCTGATCAGCATTCTATTATAGCTCTACATGTTTATCATGTTTATACATGTACATGTATACACAACGGCTCATGAAAAGCATGTGTCCCGTGACAGAAAAATTTCAGTACATGTAAATGATTACAACAGGTACTGCACACTACAGTAGTCAAATGGCAATAGAATTGATAGGCTCAGTTAGTCGCTGACTTGGTTATTTTACAAAGAAACTCCTGCATCTAAGTCCCATAGAATGAGGCCACAGAGAAAAGACAGTGTCTGTCAATGTAAAGATGATCACACACACACAGGGCACCGGGGGGGGGGGCTCTCTGAACAACCCAGGCCTATCAGTTTTCTGACAGGGACTTTGACAACAATACTTGATTTATGCAGGCTTACATGGATGGCTGCCTCCTAAAAGCCTTTATATGATTAAGTGCAACAGGAGACAGGGTTAACGTTGCTCTTTTTGCAATGGAGTGGTACCTGCTGTAAGCAACCACTGCAGTGAACAGCCACATTGCTTTTCGTGGTCACTGGGCTTGGACATAAAGAGTTATTTTCTTTGTAATTTTACTTTGTGGTTACAGGTCACCTGCTGTATGTGGCTACTTTTTCTTGACCAAAGAGGTTCCCACTTACCCCAGGTGCCACTGTACATTGTAACCCTGGTGTATTATTATCAACACATCTGTCCTCAAATCTTAACCCTGGGAAACTTCTCGCTTCACCCCCATGTGAAGGTACCTTTTACCCTGTACCCTACTCGTAACATGAACGATAATTATGCATACAACTAGAGAAAAAAAAGATCTGTGTTTAAAAGGCTGTTAGAAAATGAATGCATTCACCTTTGAGGTCAAAGAGGACGAGTCTGGGTGTATAAGTGACATCTTCCTGAAAGGTGCAAAAGAAAGTCAAACCAGATGGTAATCATGGTAATGAAGTCCACGTAAAGGTCAACACAATCATTGCTCATCACCGCAAAAGATGGACACATCTACATGTAAATTATTAACATCAAGATTCCACATTCAAATCCCATGTAAAAAAGAATTTCTCTTCCAGTACCAGGAAGCCAGTCCCTCCAGGAGATGACAATTTTGGTCCAGGTCAACAGATTTCCATGGTGCACTTTGGGTGCATTAACACCTTTGTTGCCACATTTTTATCTGCGTCAACAGTTTTCCTCAAGCAGACTGGAATACATGATGTTCATAGATTAATGGAAGTAACAATATGTTGTTTTGGCTGAACCAGGTTGGTATATTGTCAAATGTATGGCACAATCTGATACCTTTAATTTTTACTTAATTTTTTTCGACTTGCTTTTAGGAAAAAGTGGCCTCAGGATCTGGTTGCTTACAGGGCATCACTGGCTCTGCCCTCCAGGTTGGTGAAGGAAACACATTCATCACGAACACCAAAGAGAGGCCGTTCATAGCAATGTACTTGACAAATAGGTCTACACTTTGGATTAGTTTTTAAATGTTCAGAAGAACAAGTGTGAAAAAAAAAGACCTGTTCTGTCATACTCACCTTTAGATTCTGTCCTTCACGATACAAAACATCATGGTTTATCTCCTTTGGCCCCGATTCTTCACTCAGAGTGTAGACAAATGAAGATTCCTGAAAGCATAAACAGTGTGCCATTATATACTATACCTTTTCATACTACTTACAGTATACCTTGTCATACTATGTACAGTATACCTTGTCATACTATATACAGTATACCTTGTCATACTATGTACAGTATACCTTGTCATACTATGTACAGTATACCTTGTCATACTATGTACAGTATACCTTGTCATACTATGTACAGTATACCTTGTCATACTATGTACAGTATACCTTGTCATACTATGTACAGTATACCTTGTCATACTATATACAGTATACCTTGTCATACTATGTACAGTATACCTTGTCATACTATGTACAGTATACCTTGTCATACTATGTACAGTATACCTTGTCATACTATGTACAGTATACCTTGTCATACTATGTACAGTATACCTTGTCATACTATGTACAGTATACCTTGTCATACTATGTACAGTATACCTTGTCATACTATATACAGTATACCTTGTCATACTATGTACAGTATACCTTGTCATACTATGTACAGTATACCTTGTCATACTATATACAGTATACCTTGTCATACTATGTACAGTATACCTTGTCATACCTCAATTGATTCAATGATTCATTTTTGGCAGGCCTAATCATGTACATTAGGTGTTCACTTATGTTAAATTGTAAAAGTAGTTTGTGTTTAACTTTCATTTTATTTATGCTATGTGGGCTACAACATTTGTAAGTAGGCCTATCAATAAAGGAACATCCTATTCATTTAATTTTGTGATACACCAGCTCAGGAAGCGTGTATCATGTGTATCAAAAATGCAAATATATAGTGCTGCCAGTTAGCAGAATCATGATTTGTCCGGGGATCAACAGCACCAAAACATATCTTGGACTGGTTCCCTTCTCTGTAGAGAGGGCAGCCTCTTGCAGGGGAGGGGGCTTACAAAAGGGGGACCACTGTATGTGAATATATCAGATATTTGAGTACATTACGATGGGGTTTCACTGTACTTTACCTGGTCATGCACACTTGTGGTTTTTGGTCTTTTTCAAAGGTGGCATGCACTGAGCATTGGTCAGGTTTAGTATAGACTTACCTGCATACTGACAACAAACAGACAATTTTTTTTTTTTTTTTTGTCGCTGCACATTTTCCCTTGATATTGGACCTTAGAATCTCCTCTAGTCATACACTGGTATGAGAGAATGAGAATAACGAAACACTATGCCCTAGAAACTGTTTTAATAACATTTATAAACATTGTGGAATCACCCATATTAGGTCCCACATCACCCCACTATGTACAATGACTGATCCCACAGTCTATATGATTCTCTTTCTATATTTGGGAGAGATTCCATGTTCAAAGGCATTTTTGAACTTCCATAATGAATGTGAATAACCAATCACAATCAGGACGTCACGCTCTTGACGTTACAAAGAATATACGTAATGTCCCTGGTAACGGCAAAGTTACCGTGACATATGTAAGTGGGCCACATGGCAGTTAGTCTCCAGTCCCTGATGAGATCCACCTTGATAAAAACCGGTCGGACTATTGTTCTTTGTACCTCGAGTCACCGAGGCCCTTGCCTCGTCTCATTTGCCCAAACAGACACTTGCAAACACTCTCGCGACTCAGCGCAAATGTTCCAATGTGAGACTTGTTTGTCAGTCATTGTGTACATGTAGGTAGTTTACACGGCCGTCTCCTGTCAACATACACATGTACATTGTGTACGTACACCAAACGTATATAAACATATAAATATGGTCAGGTAGACCTGTTAACTTCATTTATTTCATACTTGACACCCATCACTGCATGCTTCACTTGTACTTATGCCCTCAAACTACCAAGCAACTGAATACATTGTATTTCTAACCATTGTCTTTTGCCTTTCAGCCTCTCCCAGAACATCACTTTTCATGCACGCAGACAATCTGCAGTGACCAGTTTTTTGGGGGCTCTGGGATCCAATTAACATACGTGTTCAGTGTCTAGAAGTGAGAGGTGATAGTAGATGCCAAGGTTTAATTACCCTGTCTGAACACCCCACATCCATAAAATAACATGTAAAATATTTGGCACCCCCTTCTCCCCCCCCCCCCAAAAAAAAGGTATTCAGACATGATCAGTGTTAATCTGTTGAAGTCTTCCAGCTGTGCACTGTTTGTTTTACTGTATGCTATTTAGCATAGTTGGTATAAGATAATATTATCAAACAATTTTCTGAATTTTTGTTTGTTTGTTTGTTTGTTTTTGACATTGGGCTATTATTTTGACTATTTGCCCTCTGCAATGGCAAACACTTTGAGTTCAATTTTGACACGAAAAAAAAAAAAAAACCCAGTCACTGTTCTAGATGGACTGTTCATCAAGCAACATGCAGAGAGAGGCCTGAAAAACAGACTGGTCACGTTGTGTGTTCTGCTGGAAGTAAGAAACTATAATCAGAGAGTGATCAGTTTCCAAGGAAACCTGCACACCAGTTAAAAACATGCCTAGGTTCCTATGACAACAACCCTGCAGCCCAATGGTGTTGTTATAGACATGCAGTGCCAGCATGTTATCCCAGGCAGTTTGCCTGCGGGGAAATTTGTGTTCACAGATGTAGGATGACCCAGCGACCTCCAGGGATAAGCCACTTTATTTCCACATGGTGCATGCATACAGTTATCCTGGTTTTGAGAGACCACCAGAGGGTATGTCTCAAAGTGGTACAGTGAGTCCTGTCTTCAGGGACCGTCCCCAGGGATGACCAAACTGTTGTCTGTCAAGGCAGGTGAGGTTTTATGGGAGGTACAGTGGCACCTGCTCGTAACTACCTGCGCAATACATGTATGAGTTCCCGTCTGTTGCAACCTTCCTGTGACACCACCTATAGCAATTAGTTTGTTTTTTACCTACATAATGCAACAACCTGTTTAACTTGACTGTGACTGTCATACATATGACAATAAGTACTGTGCAATGCAACTTTTTTTCGTTGAGAAAGCCTCATTTCAATAGTTGTCGTGTCCAGTTGCTACAGTCACCGACCAAACAGGGAAGTAAGTTCATGTTGGTTTACTTAAGAGCCCCTAGCTATTTTGTTCAAATGCTTTTTTTTATTATAATGACATAGCATTACTTTTTTAAATAGGTCATCTCAAGTAATGACTTATGTCACTTAATTTTTTCAAACGCTTGTTGTATTGTACCCACCTTTAGTGACCTAAACTCCTGGATGACAGCTAGTGGCCTTCAGTCTTCAGGTCTGTGTATAACAGGCAACCCTGTACAAACTGCCCCACCCCCCACCCCACCCCCCACCCCCCACCAGTCTACTGCAACAATTTTTCAAATGCACCAAGCAGGGTCACAGCAGACAAGTTCCACTGTATATACATAAGATGGAAAGCGTTAAGCAAAGTATCTTCAACCTGTAGTCTGTCTGTCTGTCAAGACAGGAAGTCTCTCGATCATAGGAGCGGTCTCTCAAGACAGGGATTGCTGTACAAAAGCAGGTGGTCTCTTGACAGAGTTCAAATGGCATGGGAAAGTTTGTACAGTGAAACCTGTCTTGATAGACCACTCCAATGAGACCACCTACCTTGAGAGACCAGCTTTTCAGGACACTTCACTTTGTACTTTTCACCTTATTTTTCCGATGAAAGACCACATGTCCTGAAAGACCAGAATTTGGTCATCCCAAGGTGGTCTTTGAAAACAGGTTTCACTGCAGGAACATGACAAAGGAGGTCTTTGGAGCTGTCTCCAAAAGGAGAGATGACTCAGTCAGCATTGAGCAGTAAAAATGAACCTCAGCATCCAAAACTGTAGTCAATTATTTGTTTCACAAATGTGGGCCTGTTGAAATGCATGGCTTTCATGTGGAAGACTGAGTTCACGCCTCCAGCTGTCACCACGATAACCAAGTGGCAGATCAGGGCACATGTACCTGATCAGGACACAAGTACCTGTCATGGTGGAACAGGAGTCAGTTACATGTCATGGTTGACTGGATGATGATGCAAAAACCACAGGTGGCCACACTCTAGCTGACCCAGGATATTCTTGTGTCAATCAGCAAGTGGAATCACGTAGGCCGGGAACTTGTTATACCAGCATGGGGACCCAGAGGTCATCACACTTTGTTCATACAACACACGTGTGTCAGGCTACCGTGACCAACCAGAGCTGGAGGACGTGCAAACTACCAGGTATACTTCCAGCAGCCCGGTCTGTGTACCAGTCTGCCTGCCCCATGTCACACCTGTGCCATGTGGTAGCTGCCCGGATTAATGTTCTGACAGCGCACGCACCAATGCCTGAGCAGGGAGGATTACATACCTAAGGGACTCACAGCTATCATGGCCAAAAAGTTACTGTTTCTACTCAACGTGGCCATCTTGTGGATGTTCTGGGTGTGTATGGAGGTACGGCACAGTGAAACTAGTAAGTTGCAAGTATGGCTCAATGTCAGCCAGACCCGGTGGCTGGGGCCCATACTGCAGGCCCACGGCATCTGGTCCATGCACCAATATGCTGCCTCGTCTAATGCTGACTTAAACCCCAATGTTATCCGAAACTTTGCACAGGCTAAGTCCAGAGTGAATGACAATAGACTAGCTCTGAAAGAAGCACTTCTATTTGACCACTGGCTATACGTTAATGACCTCGGCAAGTTCAGACTGCTGGGCTCACTGGAAACAGTAAGACAACTGGCCTACAGCTACCATGGGGAGATTATAAACTTTATTGATTCCTTTCACTTGGATCCACAGACAGCTGTATCACTCAGAACTAATGTCCGTAATTTGAAAACGGCCGTATTTGACTTCCACAAGACAAAGCTGCTGGGCAAGAAAGTTGTGCACAGTCATCCGAAGGTACGTAAACTAGAAACACAACTGATGAAAAGAAAGTTGTACAGCATACGAGGACTTATTGACTTTGTGAAAAGCAACAAGGACAAAGCTGGCATTGCCATAGTGGCAGCTGTGGTGTGGAGCTGCGCCCTGATGGTGGCTCTACCAAAAGGGGGTGATGGGGTATCCACCCTGTGGCCCACGCTGGTGCTGTACTGGATGGTGCCAGACCCGGCACGTTTCATCATCTACTTGTACCTGCTATATTCTGTGAGAGACCAACCCCTGAAAGGTGCTTTATTCACAGTGGGCCTGGAGATATGGATGGCAGCGTCTGCCCCTCAGACAGACTGGAGGCGCCTGGTTGGATACTCCGTCATCCCGACAGCTGTAACATCTCTCTGCATCTACACACTGACATTCCAGCCCCTGGTGCTCAAAAACAAGAATAACAATAGCTACTATCTCTCCGTAACTGGCATTGGCAGGGCTGATTCTCGTCTGGAGACATTCTTCAAGTCAAACACACCCCCTCTGCTCAGCAGGCTGGTGCTGTTTCTCTCTGTGCCAAAGGGCTACAGCTGCACCAAGCTGGACGGTGTTGACCTCAGCCACATTGACATCAGCTGGGAAGTTCTCAACAAACTACTGCTCCCTGACCAATTAAACAAACAACTTTTAACTTTTTCAATGGTAAACAACAGAAGCATACGTGACGAGGATGCTAATGAAATTGCTAGCACTATTTTATCCAAAGACTCATCAATAGAAAAGTTCAGAATTGGTTTCAACTACAATTTCAACGTTTTGCAGTATTTTTACCATGTTCTACTGTGGGAGAAATGTGAAGTTAAATTTTCGTGCAAAGGAACATCCACTATTTTGAGTGCAATCAAAGAAAACCCCAAAAGCAAGTTGAAATACCTTGATATTTATGGAATTCATATGGATGAGGACTTCATTAACAATGCCAAGGAAATCATGAAAGAGCATGATATTAAAATTACTTCGTCCAAACCGGAAGCACTTAAAAAGAATTGGATATTGTTTTTGCTGGACAACCATGTCTCGAGGTTTGTGTACACTGGGGTGGTGGTGTCATATGTATTACTACAGATGTATCTACAATTCTGTGGACTGCCATCAGGCTTATTTCACTTTGACTTGTGGAGACAATCTCTTGGTATCTGAATGTGAAACCAGTTGGCACTTGAGAACAGATACATGTACTAATGCACCCATTTTCTTTTTGACGTGTTTACCGCATGATTATCCTGTTTCCAGAACTTTGCAACACAAGCTGCAGTAGCTCAGTCACAGTGGCAACTTTCACACTGAAATGGTTTATGCTTTCTATTCTGAATACGCACATTCTCACAATGTGTAACTGATTTGACTATGCGCAGTTAATGAGGGCAGAACTGGGTGTACTCCTTTTTGGATGACTCGCTTTTTCCAGCTTTCTGCCGCATAACACTTCAAATATATGCAACAGAGTGCATGCGCTCTCAAAGTACAAGATTGTAACGAATAAAAACAAAAGGATCATGATGACTCCATGCTCTGCGTGACTGGAATCTGCTACTTCTGCAAGTGCAGACTTCACTGCTCTTTCCATGTATTGTATCAATGCTTATATCTGTATATGTACCAACAGTTGACCAAAAGTTTGCTACTATCTACATGTTTAAGCCAACATGTCAGTTTGCTCTTTCAAAGTCACTCAAACTCAAAATTAAGAAAAGCAAATGAAACTCTGTGTACTATACTTTCTTATTAATATTTAACAGTCACCAGGGGCCTAGACTCTACCATTACTAAGCTATATAAAGCATGTCACAGATTTGCTGAGGTGACAAAAAAAGCTCCAATTAAATGCTTAACTTTAAGTATCCCTTATCAAAGGATGCATAATATTATTGCATCATTTCATGTACAAATTTGGTTAAGGTCCACCTGGGGAACATCTTTGTCACTTTTGTGTTATAGTAAAGCACTCCATACAATAACTCTTACAATATTAAAATACCTGTACTGTAATGCTGCTTTATACTTGTAAAGTGTCAGTAGCACTTACCAGCACACACTACCTAAAATCTGGTGTCCCATAGCTTAGCCAAAACTTAAATTATCCACATCATTTTTACAAATTGCGTTATATTTAGTCAGAATACATCCTGATAAAATTTAAAACAAATCCATTCAACCATTCTAGAGGACTCAAAAGTGCCCAAGTTACCCACAAAAATCTATAAAAAATAGTAAAAAAAACTGCAGCACCACCTGGTGGCCACAATGAAAGTCACGTTTTCACAAGTGACCCTGTCTCCAATATCAAAGCAACTGGCAAAGTAGTTCGTGAGAAGAAATTTCAATTTTTTTTTTTAATAAATTACAAATTCCCAACGAAAAGAAAAAAAATACTGCATCACCATGAGCTTCTTTGCAAACTTGCTAGAAGACCACCTGAGAACATCCATTTGCAAAAGCAAAATATTCCATGCAATACTTTCTGAAAAGTAAAAAGCATGCAAAAAGTGTAGCAGACAGAAGGACGATGGACACACTAGTCTTTTTTAACTTTTGCTGACTGACAAGTCAACTGAGAAAAAAACAAATGAATAAAAGTGAAAAACAGCAGTTTCTCCGTCAATGTCATTTTTTAAAAAAAATTATATTAATTTTGAAGAGATGCACACCACATTCATGGGATGAATTCTTTCATTGCAGTCAAAAATATTTTTTTTTTTTTTTTAAATGTGTTCTGCTTAAAATCATCCTAAAAATCTTGAATGTTAACCTAAAAGGCACTGCGAAGTTCTCTAATTTTGATGCAATTCATGGTAATGTCTCCTTTGTAACAGGTAAAGCACCACTTTAAAGCTCTATAATTAAATTGCATAATTGTGGCTTAATTTTCCAGAGAGCACTCTTAAGACCAAGAAACTTGTGGTAAGATTGTGGAAACTCACTTCTTGTCAATGTTGAAAATATTCTGAGCAGTAAGCAGGCCCTACCAGTCTTCTTGCATGCTAGACAGACTATTCACACTTCATGGAGGCTTTTTGTAGATATCATGATAAGGAGAATGCGCACAGCTGGACGGACATCCAGACAGACGGACGGACAGACAACCCGAAAACAGAAAGGGTCACCCCATGGGGTGGACCTTTGAAAGTTGTGGCTTTGACACTTAATGGGAAAAATGCAAATTTGACAGATCTTTACCAATCACAATTCATGGGTGAAAATCTTGATTTCTCAGCTCATTTATCGCAATGTCATTTCACAGTTCGATGGCTATCTGCCCCAATTATTTCTTTGAACACTTTGCGGCAATAGGTTTCATGAGTTCACAGAAATTATATTTTGTTTCACTCATAACTCATACAAAATTCAGAAGCTTCAATTTCATAAAAAAGGGTCTCCCCCCCCCCCCCCCCCCAACAGTTGCATGAGTGTAAATAGGATGACAAACTTTAATACCCTTTCACAATGTTCTATATGACAGGCCGGACAAATTTCATTCCTTGCAGTTGGATAAGCCCAGATCCAGCATGGAAGAACAGTCTGTTGCTGCCATCTAGTGGCAATAGATATCATTAAATACCTGGGAGACAACAGCTCCATTTGGTCACTTTCTCACAGACAGGAAAGTTCAGTCTTTCATGCATTTTACCAGCAATGATATTCCCCTGACAAGAAAATCCGTGCAAACAAGGGATCTTAGTTTCTCAAAACGCATTGTTTGAGTGTACATGTGCTAATCGTTGAGTCATGTTGCATTTCTGATGAGCTAGCACAAACAGGCGAGTCACCAATGATCCAGGAGTTCAACAAAAGGACTAAACATCATGATAATGTTCCAACCATAGAAGTAGTTATCCTGTTGAACATGTTCTTGTATATAAGACTCACATGTAGTATCCTATGATAACTAACAAAAAATCCTCCATACTGTGGGGGGGGGGGGGGGGGGAGGGGGGGGTACCTAGAGTATACCATGTATCCTGGCATTTCAAAAATAGATACTGGCATGGGTTGGTGGTAGCATACTGGGCAATGCAGAATTTGCATTGAAATCACACCTGCCCTTATATATCCCTGGAACATCAAACCTATGGACCAATCAGAGCAAATAACTACAGCAGCAGGAAAGTGTACATGGCACCATACAGGTGTGCATGAAGATGACCAATCACGAGAGGGGTTCATGTAGGCGTTGCCTGCTCCCCAACCGTTTTTTCTTTCAAGAAATAAAATAAGTTTAAACCAAATAACATAGGTCAGTATATCTCTCTGGCAATTCAAAACAATTGACCAATGAGAGCAATTCACTTCAAACCTATGGACCAATGAGAGCAAATAACTAGCAGGGAAGCGTACAGAGTGTGTATTAAAATAACATAGGCCTATATATATATCCCTGGAACTTGAAAACAATTGACCAATCGGAGCAATTCACTTCCCTGATGCTGCATAGAATACATAGATCATCCCATGGCTATAGATCAGTATCCCACCTTGTACAGTTCTCCCAAGAGGCCATATCCTCCCAAGACCTGAAGGGTATGAAATCCACATCATCACCATGGATTGAACAAACCTGTTTGATCCCTCCACAAGGCACTGTAACATACTCATCAAGTTTCAGCAGAATCTGAGTTATTTTTTTGGAGAAAAAGTAAAAAAACGGCCATAACACACAAAAATTTGTTAAAAAATAGAAAAAATGCAGTGCCATCTGGTGAACAAATTAAGGCCCAGGGGTCCCCAGAAGTGTTGCTATCAGTAACAAACTCGACAGCTTCCTAGAAGTCTTCAACAAGGCTTTTTATGACATTATCATGATTATTGTGAGATTAAATGCTAAAGCAGACAAAATAGCTGTTGAAAATCTTGAAAAGAGAATCAATGATGTTCACACCAAGCTATCAACTGACATGGAAAATCTGAAAAAATCTCAGGACTCTACCATTGGTGACCAAGTTGGTAAATTTATGTCCGAAATTGAGGCAAAGGAGGAACGCAAATTCAATATTATACTCTTCAATGCACAAGAGAGTAATCATATTGAAGGAAATGAGCGCAAGAGAGATGATGAATCACTTGTAAAAGAAGTAGTCAATGAAATAGGCCTAAATCATGAGATATTTCATTGCAGACGTCTCGGGAAGTATGATCGTGACAAGGTTAAGTCGAATCCAAGACCCTTACGTTTTTCCACAAATACGCTGAAACAGAGAAGACATACTTAAACTAGGACGTAAACTGAAAGAAAGCACAAATGAGAATTTGTGTAAAATCATCATGAGAAAAGACATGACTCCCTTAGAACAGGAGGATGACAAATTGTTGAGAAAAACATGGCAAGCAAAAAAGGAAGTCTTCAAAAAACGGAGCCACAAATGCAAAGTGGATACGGAAGAATGGAAAAGTAATGAACATTGGAAAATATCCCAAACCAACTACTGCATGCGAAGACGAACCAGAAACTACAACTCCTCAAGACATATAATCAGTTCTTCACTTTCACCAAGTAGGCCTAACTTTGAACAAAATATAAACAGCAATAATGACAATGGTAACATTCCTAATGATGGTCCTGAAAACAACTCGATGTCAAGTAATAATGAAAACTTTTCTTCCATTGCTAATCAAAGTTTATTAGCATGTATATAACATGAATATTATGTAATAGCCCCCAGTTAGCTTGAATTTTTTTCAGTTGCATTTTTTAAAAAATAGTATTGCATGTAGTACATGTATATTGTAAAGTACAAAGACAATTTAAAATGCACATGCCTACTTCATACATGTAGCTGTCTACAGGCCAGTATCTTAAATTTACAGTATGTGAAGCTTGCATGACTATGTTGCATATCTGCTGTTATTTTATGTCTCTGGAAGGCGCTGACAAGTTGTCCACCATTAGTTCAGGGAAAGCAAAAAGAAACTGGAAAAGAACAAGATATGTTTGTAAAACATAGATGCCCCCCTCCCTCATTACCCTTGCCCTCGCTACCCTATTGATAGTGGTAGATGGGGCACTCGTGACCTTACAAAATTAGTGAAGGTTGATCATACATCAATGTCACATATCTTTATACTTTAACCTAGCCCTTAAAAAAATGACTGAAAACCTGGGCAATATAAAAGTTATGGCTGAAAAATTAGTCATCATTTAGAAACCATATTCAGAAAAGTGGCTTTATGACCCTGGAAATTATGGCAAGGTCACTCATTTTCACTTGACCTTCTTCAGTTATTGTGCCAAAAAAAAGGAAGTCTACTGTCTGTGTGTGACCCTCAAAACTGGATCAAGGTCACCCATCTACAAACTCAAACTAGCCCTTATAGGCAACCATAAAGCTGTGCAATATAAAAGTGCTACCTCTAAAATGCAAGATATCATGCAGAAACAGTATTCAACCAAATGGCCCTGTGACCTTTGAAATTAGGTCACGGTCGCCCATCTTCAATCTTGACCTAGACCTGAATACGTACAATTATCCAGTGGAATATAAAAGTCCTAGTTTAAAAACCTCTTCAGTTATCATGTGGAAACCAAAGTTAACTCAGGTATGTTACCAACCCATATTCAGTAAAGTGGCTCTGTGACCTTTAAAATGAGGTCAAGGTCATCCATCTTTGTACTTCGCCTAGCCCCAAATATGGACTATTATCCTGTGCAATATAAAAGTCCTAGCTTAAAAACCTCTTCAGTTATTGTGCGAAAACCAAAGTTAACTCAGGTACCACTGTGACCTTGGAAATTAGGTCAAGGCCACCCATCTTCGAACTTCTCCTAGCTTTTGATTAGAATGATACACCTGTACAGTATCAAAGTCTTAGCTCAAAAACTTCTTGAGTTATTGTGCGGAAACCACAGTCTAACTACAATCTCTCTGTGACCCTGAAAACTGGGTCAAGGTCACCCATCTTCAAAATCAACCTAGCCCTTACAGAGAACCATAAAGCTGTGCAATATAAAAGTTCTAGCTCCAAGGTATAAGTTATCATGCAGAAAGCATGAAACCATATTCAGTAAAGTGGCTCTGTGACCTTTAAAATGAGGTCAAGGTCATCCATCTTCGAACTTTGCTTAGCCCTAAATATGGACTATAATCCTGTGCAATATAAAAGTCCTAGCCTAAAAACCTCTTCAGTTATTGTGCGGAAACCAAAGTTAACTCAGGTACCACTGTGACCTTGGAAATTAGGTCAAGGTCACCCATCTTCAAACTTTGCCTAGCTTTTGACTAGAATAATACACTTATACAGTATCAAAGTCTTAGCTCAAAAACTTCTTGAGTTATTGTGCGGAAACCACAGTCTACCGACCGACCGACAGACCGACAGATCGACCGACATGTGCAACGCTATATGCCCCACCTTCTTCGAAGGGGGGCATAAAAATTTGCTTCACAGCAAATCTCTCTGGGTGCCTTTAAAATGAGAACAGTTTGAAATGCTACACTTTGCCATTGTTCAATATAAATTAAATTTTGTGTATTGGCCTAATTTGTATAAATTAAAATGCTACAACTTTGGTTCTTGGTTTATTGGATGTGGCTATATCACAAACTTATAAACTGAAGTTTGAATGACACCACTATCTATAGCAGTTATGAAGCTATTCAAGATTTAAAGTTTGTGTTTTCACCTAATTTGCATAAATTAAAATTCTGCAACTTTGGTTCATGGTTCGTCAGATGCGGCTATGTCACAAACCTACAAATTGAAGTTGAGAATGGCACCTCTATGTACAATAGTTTTGAAGTTGTTTGAGATTGAAATTTTGTGTATTCACCTAAGTTGCATAAATTAAAATTTTACATTTTTGTTTCATTGGATGCGTTTAAGTTACAAACCTGTAAATTGAAGTTAGGATGGCACCTCTTTCTATAATACATTTGAAATTATTCAAAAAGATTTAAATTTTGTGTATTTACCATATTTGCATAAATTAAAATTTTACAAGTTTGGTTTATTGTTCATTGGATTCGGGTATGTTACAATCCTTTCAATTGAAGTTCGAATGACACCTCTATCTATAATATTTTCAAGCTATTCAAGATTTTAATTTTGAATATTCACCTAATTTGCATAAATTGAAATCCTACAACTTTGGTTCATAGTTCATCGGATGCAGCTTTGCCATAAATCTATATTTGAAGTTGGAATGGCTACTCTATCTCTAATAATTTGGAGATATTTAACTTTTATTTTTTTCAATGTGCCTAGTTAGCATAATTTGAAATTCCACAACTTTTATGTACTTTTCCTTGTATTGGCAGGTGTCAAAAACCTATATATGCACATTGAAATTTTGTATCTATTTGCAATAGTTTGGAAGATATGGAGCTTTTAGTATTTTAGTTGCCCTTCACTTGCATAATTGTAAACATTAGGACTATTCCAAACCAGGTGCACAATTTCATTGGTAGGTCAGTCACCATGTCAAGTTTGGTGGTTTTGGGAATTATTGGGTTCGAGAAAAACTCCAGACAAATCTGGTTGTAAAGAACAAAGAACTAGAAAAGGAGATTTGCTTCACATCAAATTTGTCTGGGTGCTTGCAAAATTTGAATTATAGAAATGCTTTGAGAAATGTTTATTGCTGTGATTCTGAAGCAGAATGACACACCTATCTGTAGTATGTTGGAAGTGTTCAAGGTTAATATATAAGCTTAATGACAAAAGATATACCAAAAGCATTTTGGGGGGACTGTTGATGCAGATAGACAGAAGAGTATTGGTCTAAATGTATGAAAAGTATTTTTTACTGGAAAGCTAATGACTGGCCCCTGTTTGGTGCATAGCAAAAATAAGAGCTGCTTTTTTAAATATTGCATGTGACAAAAAAAGAATTTTAGATATGAACCTATTACAGTAATTCATTTTAATGTCACATATCACTGTAGGTATATGTCACAAATCAGAGCAACATTACTTTCACATATCACGTATCGCAAAGTGACGCTACCCAACATGGCTGCAACACATGTATAAGCTTTGATATGTTTAAGCACCAAGTATCACTTGAAGCCTAATGACTTACAATTTACAACACATTAGATACAAGGTGGAAAAATACAATACCTTATTGCTCTGTCTAGTCTAAGTAATAAAATAGAATTACGCATATATTTTATATACATGCATGAACAAAAGTAAAATTTATGACATATTAGTAACAATGATAGCCAATGAACAACTGTTAAAGTTATGTACACTTTATCCGGACAGTTGTGGCAGATCTAGCTTGAATTCCCTTCATAAAGATTCAACTAAATCAACTTAAAAACAGTTCCTTACTGTAATGCTGTATGCTGTAACACAATGCACACTACTAGAAAGGGTTGTCAAAATATTTCTAATCGATCATGGGGTTAGTCAATGTGCATAGGATTTAACTGTTCAACTTAACAGCTGGAAAATGTTTGATGCAATAATGGGACCTTTTCAAACATGTTGCTTAATTGTTGTTATTATTATATGCGATGTTTGGCAGTTATGTACCATCACACTGTAATGAGAAGCCTCCTTTCCAAGCTAGCGCATAAGAGAATCTCCATTCCAAGTAGAATAGAAAACCTCCATTCCAAGTTCAGTGTAGGAAACTGCCACACCATGTTCTATGTCCTTTCATTTAAAAGAACCATGGATTGTCGACTGAGACGATCCATGGTTCCTTTAAATCATTAAACACTAATAATAACTGTGCTGTCTCCGCAGCGTGCCTCTAATTAGGATCTGTAAGAATTTTATGACAAGTAAATGGTGTCTCCAAGCATATAATGAAAAGTTTTTCTGTGTGGAAATAAAGGCGACAGTTAATGGTGGGTAAAGTGGAAACATACAACTCCAACCACAAGTACACCTCAACTGTGAAGGGTCTTCCATGATGCTGTGTGTCACATGATTTGGAGCGATCCATAATGGAAGAGGGGTAAATGGATCTGTATAGTGAGACAAAAAAATAATCTTATATTTTATACTTTTGCAGGTTCGAGTCCCGCTCGTTCCGAACATAAAATATATATTTTCAGCATTTCCTTAATGCTGGTGGATTTAAGTGCCCGATTCTGGAAATAAATGCCTAATCAGTACTTAAAACTGCATAACCGTGTTGATATGGCACTCGCACATAAGTACCTCCATTATACCATTCTTTTTAAGAATGGGGATTTGGTCAAGTGGATATGTGCGTTTCCCATTTCAGTTAGGCGAATGGTGCCAAAGGTTGCAGGTTCAAGGCCCACTCGTTCCGAACATAAAATATACAGCTTTATAGCGGAAAATTATATGGAAACAGTGTTAATGTATAGGTAGTGCCACCTGTTATTGGATTTCTAACATATGAACATGTGACAAATATATACTATCCAGCAAAACCCATCACCCCCATGTGGTCCAGTGGTAATGTTACAGCCATAAGGCAACACCTGTGTTCTCTACTTGTTCACACGTTTGGTATTTTTAATTTGGGGCATTTCACTCAAGTTTTATATTCATCATTTTGGAGAAAGACAGACAGACAGACATACAGACAGACAGACAGAAAGAAAGAAAGAAAGAAAGAAAGAAAGAAAGAAAGAAAGAAAGAAAGAAAGAAAGAAAGAAGGAAAGAGAGGGAGGGGGAGGGAGGGAGGGAGAAAGAAAGAAAGAAAGAGAGAGATAGAGAGAGAGAGAGAGAGAGAAAGAAAGAAAGAAAGAAAGAAAGAAAGAAAGAAAGAAAAAAAGAAAGAAAGAAAGAAAGAAAGAAAGAAAGAAAGAAAGAAAGAAAGAAAGAAAGAAAGAAAGAAAGAAAGAAAGAAAGAAAGAAAGAAAGAAAGAAAGAAAGAAAGAAAGAAAGAAACAAAGAAAGAATTCTTGGGAAAACAAAATGTCTGAGTTAGCACCCAGACATAAAAAGGGGAAAAAATCCCTGGTGATATCCAGGCTTGATCTACCAGGAAAAGTGATCAAAAGGGGGGTTATTTGTCCATCATCAAAGAAATATGCTTCTGACTGATGATATCTTTTAAATGAACAGTACATGCAGTCAAGTAGTTCTCAAGTGATAGTGAAGAATAAAATTCATGCATGTTGCACTGTGATCCAAGAAATGAGGCCAAGGTCACTCATGTACTGTCTACGTGTGACCTTCATAGAGAAGCATTAGCATGCATGTGCAACATCAAGGTCCTTATTCAAAACAGACCTGAAGTTATGATGTAAACAATAAATTCCAGGTCAGTTGTATTGTGCCCTTGGGAAGATGGTCAAGGTCCAAAAATCACTGGAGCATGACCACTTACACAAAATAGGCAGATGCTTATAAAAGGTACATCCCTATTAAGTTTGACACAAATATGGCCAAATTATTTAAGTTTTCACCATGACAAGAAATTTCCATGTTAAACTTTCAGATTAAACCTTTCTTAAGATCCCCCCCCCCAAAAAAAATCATAGAAAGCCCAAAAATCACTGAAGCGTGACCATTCAAGCAAATGTAGTAGAGACCCACCCAAGGTACGTTGTCACCAAGTTTGAAGACAAACTGACTTGACAGTTTCTTCAAAGAAAATCCAAAATGTGATTTAGCATTAGAATGCTCATTTGACTTACACAGAAATCAATCTATAGGAAAGGTGTATTTAATAATAAGTACTGAATTGAAAAAAAAAATTGTTCAAAATCAGGAACCCACAGGAGTACCACCTAGTGAACAAGTTTGTTTGACCCTTCTGGAAGAACAAGTTTCAGCTTAATCTGAGTGACAGTTCTGGAGAAGAAGTCAAAAATAGCAAAAGCACACCAAAAAATCATAAAAAAAATAGTCCAAAGAAATTGTAGCATCACCTGGTGAACAAATTGAGAACCAGAAGTTCCTTGGAGTGTTCTTGTGTAATATCAAAGCAATTGGATGAGCAGTTTTGGACAAGAAGATTTTTTTAAAGTTTTGCTACAAAAAGAACAAAAAATTCATTAAAAATCAAAAAATCCTTGGAGCATGACCATTTGATCAAATCTGGTAGAGACTCACCCAAGGTACATTGCCACCATGTTTGATGTCAATCTGGATGACAGTTTGTTAGAAGAAGTTGAAAATGTGAATTAGCATTAGAATGCCCATTGACTTACATATACATGTAGTATTAATTAATAGGAAAGGTGCATTTACCGATAAGTACCCAAATTGAAAAATAACCTTAAAAA
This sequence comes from Hermodice carunculata, assembly GCA_964020975.1. Classification (NCBI taxonomy): domain Eukaryota; kingdom Metazoa; phylum Annelida; class Polychaeta; order Eunicida; family Amphinomidae; genus Hermodice; species Hermodice carunculata. Next base: position 86,049,658 of record OZ026617.1, on the reverse strand, counting down.
TCAGGAATCCACAGCAGTGCCACCTACTGAACAACTTTGACCTTTCCACGAAAAACATATCCACCAAGTTTCAGCTTAATCTGAGTGACTGTTCTGCAGAAGAAGTCGAACATAGAAAAAACACACAAAAAAATCATCAAAAGTTAGGAAAAAAATTATAGTGCCACCTGGTGAACAAGTCAAGAACTATGAGTCCCTACGAGTGTTCCTGTGTCATATCAAAGCAATTGGATGAGCAGTATCCGAGAAGAAAATTTTCAAAGATTTGCCCCCAAAAAGAACAAAAAATTCATTAAAAAATCCACAAATCACTGTAGGACCACCTGTCCTATGTGACAACTTTTGTCTGGCATCAGGGGTGGCCTTAAATTGCAGGTACCACAGTACAGTGAAACCTCTCTACAGTGAGCACCCTCGTGACCAGAGAAAAGTGCACACTTCTGAGAGGGTCAGCCCTTCTAAGCAGTATAGATGAGTATATGTGCATGTACAGTGTAAACATATTATAATTAAGAGGGATGTTTATACATGCAATATAAAAATGTCTTTGTTCTTTTATTACATCATGGACATATTAACTCGTTAATACCTCCATGATTACATAAACAAATTTCAACAGATGCTGTCACAAAACTACATGTACATGTACCTTTGAACTGAGACATGCACTATACGGACTCAGTATCGGCTATGAAGAACAGGCTTTATCTCACTGGTTACAAGAAAACAAAGACATGGAAGTGTCCATTGAGATGATACAAATCCACACACTTTTTCAGAATTCACCAAGTTGTGAAAACAGTCACTGAGGACTGTAAGTCAGACTTCGATCCGGTCCAGCAAACTCAGCTCTGTGTGTAGTCTATTTTTAAAAGAGGGTACACTCTGGTTTGTTCTGCCTGGAAGTCCAGTCCTTATGATCCCCTGGGGACTGATTGATAAGACCATCCTGACTCCTAGCCTCAGGCACAGACCAGCTAGGACACTCTGACTGGTCAGTCCCAGCCATGGTGCACTTACAGCTCTGTGCAGCATTAGTGTGAACATGGATCAGATATGTTTCTTGCATGAACAGAAAGAGATTCTCTGTATTGTATTTGTGTCTTTTTGCCCAGAACCACTTACTAGTAGTCAATATCCTATTCCGCAGTTCGAACTCTTTACTCTCCATAAGCTAACCTGTATCTTATTGAGAACCTCATTACACAGTTGTTGGGAGTTCCCTCCCACTCCCACCCCCACCTCCCATTTGCCATAAGACCTAATCCTTTCAAACCATTCACACAGCAGGCATGGCTAGAAGGCTGCCTATGAGACAGGTTCAAGTATCATGAATGCAAAATGGTCGCCTAGCACCATGGAGGCTCATATAACATGCAGTACAGCAGAAGCCCCAGTCAAAATGTGGATTGTTGGGAAATTCACTGAATTTAGCATACATTAAAATTCCCCAACTTTTGTTTGCATGCTATTGAATTTGCAAGATGTCTCAAACCTATATGCGTAAGTTAGAACTTTGTGTCTATCTATAATATATTTGAAGATATAAAGCTTTTAAAATTTTAATGGCCCATAATTTTAAACATCATGGCTATTCCAAGTCAGGTGCCTAATTTCACTGAGTGGGTCAGTCATAATGGCAAGTTTGGTGGTTTTCGGAACAATAGTGTCCGAGAAAAACTCTGCACAAATTTGGTCATAAAGAAGAAAGAAAGAAAGAAAGAAAGAAAGAAAGAAAGAAAGAAAGAAAGAAAGAAAGAAAGAAAGAAAGAAAGAAAGAAAGAAAGAAAGAAAGAAAGAAAGAAAGAAAGAAAGAAAGAAAGAAAGAAAGAAAGAAAGAAAGAAAGAAAGAAAGAAAGAAAGAAAGAAAGAAAGAAAGAAAGAAAGAAAGAAAGAAAGAAAGAAAGAAAGAAAGAAAGAAAGAAAGAAAGAAAGAATTAATTCTTGGAAAAACAAAATGTCTGGGTTGGCACCCAGACATAATGATAACATAGACTGGCTATATGTACTCTGAATATATTTTCTGTAAACATTTTCATTATACCACATCTCACCGGGACATGTGTGACATCAATACTTTTATGGGGGGGGGGAATCCATCCAAAGTTCGCGTTCACCTTCAGGAGAGGTCAAGGGTAGAGCATTTGGGGCATGTGCATATGGATAAAACAGTGTATCCATTATGGTTTTTCTCAGGGGGTCACAAGAAGGAAAATTTCAGGGGAGACCACTAGATTTTCACCAATTTTACATGTAAATAAACAAGACATGTGACCCTTTAGAATTTTCTCAGAGGGTATTTCAGGTTTTGAAATGGTAATATACCCCCATTTGGGGGTTAACGGAAACACTGATATAATGCCCAGTACTCTCTCATCAAGTTATTGTTTAATCTGAAGATCAAGTGGACTTTGAATCATAATGAATTCCCAAAGAATCTGAGCAGACATTTGATCTTTGGGGGAACCAGGGATGTAGAAAGATTCCTTGGGGGAACTAACCCCCCCCCCCCCCCAGCAAATTAGTAGGCAGGCATTGTACAGTTGGGCCTTGTTTTATGCTATGCAACACTGCTGGCCAAACAATGTACAATTAAGTGACTATGCCATTGTGTGAATGACAGTTTGACAATGGAGCGATGGATACTACTCTGAATTTGTTCACTCTATGGTCTGAGTTAGGGATCATGTACCAAAAATAAAACCTTTCCAAAATTCCAGATCATCAAAAGTGGGGGAGGGGGGTGAAATAAAAATTGGAATTTCACCTTTTTTTTTGGAAACAGCCATTAATTTGTAAAAAGAAAAAGGAAAGATCACCAAATGGGCTTGTTTTCATTCGGCATTGGCAATCGCAAGCAGTTTTTTCATAGTGCGACAACTGGTGGGCGATTGCGGAGTTTTCCTTAAAGGGACACATGACCTCATTTCTTCATGTTCAAATTCGACAGCAGTGCAAGTATGGCGTTGGGCAAACAGTCGAAGAAACTGTTGCAAACAACATTGTGTGGTGCTGCTATTTAGACTGGTAGAACTGAGCACAAAAACACAAGTAAAGCATATGAACAATTTGTAAATTTATATGTGAACGTCAATGAAAGTTTGAACAGAGAGGATGCTGTGAAAAAAGCACAAATATTTGACTAATGGATAAAGAGCAGATATTGCTTGAAGATGAAATTCACTCGAGGTATATGGTATATATATACTACAACGTAGATAGTTGCTATTTTTATACAAGCCCGTGTAGGGTGCAGAGATATTTTGCTGTGATTGTTCCTAGAACATGAAATAAGGTTTAGTATTTTTATCGTCCAACTTGATTATATTGCAAAATATTTTGTTTCTTCTGGTGCTCAATTATTTCTAAGGGTACAAGTACACAATGATGACACAATCATACTGTACAAAAATATTGAACCATTGTAGAACAGAACACAGTGCACTACATTATGTAGCTGTTTCAATATTTATATTTGCCTGTACAGACTACATGCAGGCATATTTGATTGAATTTTCTTATAGATCTTAATATAGCAAAACATTGAATGTTCCCATTTTATGATGCTGGATGCACCAAATTTTCATAAATTTTCTCGACTGCTCAGTACAGATGTATTTTTGTAGCTTTTGTAATAGTTGTTGTCGTATTTATCACATGTGTAGGTTATTTACAGTATAATCAGAGGCAAAATAGTTTCTATTGCGTGGTGCTCAGGGGCATTGTTGAGTTATCTGTGTAGAGGTATGATCAGTATGAATGTACACTGTTCTCCCATAATGATGAACGTGATTTCTTGCCCTTTTGTCAGTAATGTGATACCAAGAATAAATATGCATATCTGTATCAGCTGTTGTTTCAGACTGCTTCTTTTTTACCCTTCAGTAGTATTTTCAATGCCAAAGAGATGTCTACTGATTGAATTCTACACATAAAATTCCAAGAAAATGGTGATTTTGGAATGGGGAGGGGGGGTCAATGACAATCCAAAGGTTTTTTTGGAATTTTGGAAAGGTTTTTTTTTTTTGTACGTGATCCATTGCAGTCGCAGTTGTGCATTCATTGCCCCTGTGGCTGTGCATAATCACACTTTTCCACACACATGCATGCATAATTTCCACACAGTCACCTGAATGTTCCACCAGTGAGCCCCAACGAAGTTAGCATAATGGCCTATCTGTAAAGTTACAATTTCCCTTGCATCACTTGCCATCCTAACACTCCTTCAGTATTCTTGCTGGCCCACAAATATGGGTCTTGTTGTCATTTATGAGCTTGTACGGACGCGGACTTCTCACTTCCACCTGCAATCAACATTTCCACATGGCTGATGGGTCCCCCAAAGGTAACTTGTTACACGAAAGGTAATTGGACGAGTTGAACAAACTAACCAATCAAAAGGCTGGGTTCATATAATCATCATTGTTTACATCATGGCGAACATGATGAATGGAGTGGTAAACTCAGGCCAAGAGGAAACCAGAAAGAAGCGACCAGTTGCTTATATCAGCAGAATTGAGAAATTTAGTGCGTGTCATAGGCTGCATAGGTAATTTCTTTCCAAGCATTCCTCTGATGTTGATGTATGTATATATATATTTGTGTGTGTGTGTGTGAAACCCAACCCAAATGCTGTGGGCTGTCAAGGCTGAAGCCGTTCTTCTTCTTGTAGTTCAAGAATGGCGCTTTTACATCGCCTCATCATGCCATGGACACTAGGTAGCTTTTACGCGGTAGAGGAATTCACTAGTATATCACTAAAGGTGGTGGTAGTAAGTAAACTTGTGAGTTACTTTCAGATATGATCAAGTCGGGAGCTGCAACCGCTGCCCACCGGCTTGAATTTAGTAAAATGATCATTTAAAAAATAAATGTACTTGCCTCAGTTAATCTGTATATGTTGACATCAGTGCTTACGTCATAAGCTAGACTGAAGCATTACAGGCTTTTACATATTGGACAAGCGCTGCTTTTATGGTTCTTTTGACTTCCTGGTTGAGCCCAGTATTGGCAAACTAATAACTATTGACTCCAAGCAAGGTTGTTGCATTAATTTGATGCAGATTAAGCTGGGTGTTGGTTTTGTTGAAGCATTTTTAAATTTGACACAGCATGGTGAACCTTGGTTCATTGTAGAGTGGACAGTTGAGGAAGAAGTGCTCAATGGTTTGCCTGTCTCACGCTCACATTTTGGTGGTTGGTAGCATTCATGAATTATTTAGTGCACAAAGTCCTTGAGACAAGTGTGACCTGAGATTAATCTGTTTATCTTGACCTCAGTGCATCTGTCACAGATGCTTTTTAATCCACACTGGGAGACCGTGGGGTAGAGATCATAGGTCCATCTTGCAGTTATTTCTCTTTCCCATCTATTTGCCACTTTTTGATGGTATTACTTTTTATGATGGCTTTTGTTTCAGAAAAAGGTTGTGGTTGTGGCTGGTAGTTTGTTGCGGTAGCTACTAAGGCAGCTTGCTTTGCCAGAGCATCTGCTTCCTTGTTGCCCTGTAGGTTAACGTGCCCTTCAAGCCATGTAATGTGAATATTCACATTCCTGGTTTTGAGTGCAGAAACTAGGTCGTGTATTTTGCTAACAACTGTGATGAAGTTTCTGTTTTTTTGCTTGAGGTGACTGCCAGAAGAGCACTTTGACAATCAGTCAAGATGTGTACATCTGTGTCATGTACAGGTGGCATCTTATACCGGATAGTATGTAAGGCAAGGTCAATTGCTTGAAGATCACCGTGGTAGCTGCTAGATAGCAGAGCTATTGGCTTATATTTAAAAGTAGGAAATCTGCGTGTACCCTTCTAGTAGATTGAGCATCCTGCACTGCAAGGTCCTGGGTTCTTTGTTGCCGGGCCATCTGTGAAGGCAATGATGTTTTGTCTGGTGTTATACAGATATGTTGTTGCTGCCTTTATGGCTGATTTAGTTTGTTCTGCACTTCTGGTTTTGCTGTTACCCAGGTCATTCCAATGGGCAAGGACAAGAACTGAGGGTTCAAGAACTGCCTAAAAGAGGGCACTGCAGTCAGTGGAGGGCTAAGGTTGTGTATTCCCATTGCTTTACGTTGTAATTTGCAACTTAATTACTTGAAAACTACTGCACATAGAAACACCAAATTTCAGACAGCAAGTCTAGATGCATAACTAAATACCTCACAAAAATCATATCAGGTGTGACGCAATTAATAGCGTGACTCCTTTACGTCACGTCGTTATATTTGCTTTTTACTTGAACTTTGAAGTTGAAGGGCTGGTTTAATTAGTTTGATCTGATCAGTCCGTTAGGTAGGCCTCGTCGGGTGAGTTGTAAGACCAGGCACTGTAGGTAAGTGTGGGATGGTTTATTATTTTATTCATTTTTGCTAGGCCTAATCATGAGTGTTAGGTGTAGTTTTATCATATTTATGTCATGTGGGCTACGTTTTTAAGTAGGCCTATTAACTAAGGAACATCATATTCGCTTTATTCCGTAATACATCAGCTCGGGATGTTTGCATTGGAAATGCAAACATGGTGCCGCCAGTTAGCAGAATGACTTGTCCGGGGATTAATGGCACCGAAACAAGTCTTGCGCTGGTTCCCCGCTGATGACCCTATTTTTTAAAGGCTAATAATGCCTAAAACTTTCTTCTAAATTTCAAATTTTATGAATATGATTTGTTCCTTTCATAAATTAATTTGCTATTATGATTTAGAACAATACAGTTTTTCAGTGTATGGTACGGAATAGGACTTTGCTCTTAGAATATCGGACTTGATAGTGTTCAAACGGTACATGGGCTTACAGAATTAGGTTTGTTAAGTTTCTAACCACAGCTACATAAGCGACTAGTTTATTTAAGGCTGCTTTAACATACAAACTAATGGGAATACACAGCTCTAGCCCTACAAATTTTTGTATAGTCAGTTGTGTATTGGGGTGAATATACACCTTAGAGCTAATTCTAACCTTCCCTATTGTCAGCGTGCATTGAAAAAGATGGTTTCAGGATGTCTGTCATGTTTTCCTGTTGGATTGATTCAGTGTTACTGGGGTCAATGTTTTCAATTAACCGTTTCCTGCTTGCCTTAAGGATGTGACTTGGCGATTTGATCTTATAATCCACGAAGTCTGTGTTGTTGGCTAGGTCAAGTATTTTTGCACATAGAGGGTAGTCTGTAGGTTTTCTGGTGATGTTAAGGAAGTTGTTAAGCAGTACACTGTACTTCTTCCAGTCAGATGTCTAGAGGCTTGGTTGTAGTGATGACCTCGAGTGCTGCAGAAGGAGTACCTGCCATTGCACTCGCTGCTCTCCTAAGAGCAAGGTTCTGTAGCTTGTTAAGTTGTGTGTTTTCTGTAGTGCACCAAACTTTTGCCTGGTGCCAAGTTAGGGGGGCTGGTGCAGTGGCAGACTGGCAACTCCACATCCAAGAATCCTGGTCTTGGGGTTGTCAGTCTGCCACTGCACCAGCCCACACAGCACAGGGTGAAGGGGCTTGCAGCATGACTGAGCCTTGAGGGAGATGGAGAATTATGGCGGCCTCTGGTAACCCTGGACAGATGGATTCAAAGTAGAAGGCTCTGAGGAATATGAAATATGATGAACTGTGCAACACAGAGCAAACATAAACCCAAAAATTCTATAAATTTGGATATCCGAGTACATTTATATTAAATATACCCTGAATATTCATATCCGAGGTTTTGGATCTTACAACAAGAGCATAATAAGCTCTAAATTGGAGACTTTAAAAACCTGCATTTTACCATGTAATTGAATGGGGATCATTCATTTATAGCGCAGTCTCACCTATGACATTACAGTGCCAACTTTTATCATTTATTTTGCACAGTCACCATAAATTTTAAAATACATGTGATTATTATAGAAAATATACTTTTCATTCATTTTTGAGAGGTAGGTACAGGTTATGTTTTGATATACTGGGGTCTCAGTGTCAGTCTCCCGGAACTCCCATTGTCGACTACCCTGCAATAAGGCAACCAGGCTATATTTGATGTTACTATACATCAGATAAAATTCTGAGCTTCTAACAAGTTGAGGGAACAGTCACCTTTTTTTTATGTGCCACACTTGGAAAATAATGTTAGCAACCACCTACAGTTAAGTCCATCTAAAACTTAACACCCAAATGCATTTTTTGTGTTGCAAAGTGTTGTACTGGGGTTTGTAAATGCTTTAAAAGGTTTGCCAATTTAAGGTTGACAAAGGGTTTGTAAAAGGGTTTCAAATAGTTGAAACGGCTGCAAACCATTTCAACATTTTCATCAATAAGGTTGAGAAAATGTGTGAAATGGTTGTTAACCATTAGAGAAAGATTTAAAAAGGGTTTTAATGCCATAAGAGGAAATGGTTTGGAAAGTGTTTGAAAAAGGTTTGCCTTTTAGTCAAATGGTTGGAAAAAGGTTGCAAAAGGTTGATGCATTTGGTGACTTCAGATTAGCGTGGGCTTAACTGTACCACCAGGGGCCAGCATACACTGTTTATTATTTATTTGGTTGACTCAATACGCTGTGATAAATTTTAACAAGACTGATATTAGGTTATCGGAAAATTCATCGAAATCAACTTCGCCGAATATTCACTTCGTCGGGGGTTAAAATTGCCGACTGTCTAAACGGTCGTGATGACAATATGCCGAAATCAGTCTGGCGGTCTGGTCAAACTGGTCGCTATTAACTTCGGCGCAAGTTGATCTCGTTGCTTGTCAGTTTGACCGAAAAGACAACTGGTCGCGTGTGCGACCGTGGGGGTTACAATGGGTTGATATCAAACTGTGAATAAAGTTTGTCTGCATACATGATCTGTTTTCCGTGTCTTTTTTCCCGGGACTCTCAGTCTGATCTCTACCGTTGACCAGTCAGCATGGCTGAATTTGGTGAGAGTTTAGACATATTTTTGACCCAACGAGGGTGTAAAAAGTTGGCTTATGAGGGGTACACATACACAGTGGATAAGATCTACAAAGGCAAGGTAGCATGGCGATGCGACGATCGCGCTTGTAAAGGCAGGGCATCATCGGTCGGTGATGATGTAACGCAAACTAAACCACATTCCCACGCACCTGATCCTGTCCAGGTTGAGGTAATTCATCCTTTTTCAATGTTATAATTCATAATATAATCCAGTTGTGAACTCCGGAAAACCCTACGGGTCCTTCCAATTCCATACGCTAATGTTGTTTCTGACTATTTTAAAACATAAATGAAAAAATTGAAATCGGAACGCGAACTGGAACGCCATAACAATGCTCTATGGATCTAAACGTATCAACAGACATAACTTAGTTACATTTTCAATGACATAATTTAGTAAAATTTTCATAATATTAAAAAATGTAGATACAAAAAACATTTGTAAATGAACGGATAAATTCTTTACTGACTGAAAAAAAAGGTAAGCAAGAGAAGCAAATAATGTAAATAAATAGAGGCATTTCAAATTTCAATGAACAGATCATTTATTTTCCAAATGTTTTTTTTTCCAGATTAAAAAAAGCAAATCTAGAATGAAGGAGGCTGCAGCAGGTCATGTATTAGTACCTACCTCTGTGATCATTAACAAGGAATTGTCAGAAAATTTGCCGGCAGCTTGTCAGGGTGCTTTGCCAAAGGAGACCACAATAAAAAGGATGATACGCAGAGAAAGACGCAAAAATATTCCTAATCTTCCCGAAACAAGAAGTGATATTGTCTTGTCAGGTGCCTGGCGTGAAACATGTGCAGGGGAGGATTGGGTGTGCTATCACGATGACGCAATGATTATATTTTCTACACCTCGAAACTTGAGGTATTTGGCATTGTCCAACACATGGTACGGAGATGGGACATTTAGTGTCGTCCCTGCTCTATTCTCCCAGATGTACACAGTACATGGGCTTGTTATGGGGCAAGTGATGCCTCTTGTCTATGTTCTGCTGGCAAATAAACAAAAACAGACTTACAAACTTATGTTACAGCACATTTTGAACAGTATCTCTGAGATAGTGTCTACACCCTGTAGTATTACCACTTTCAGATGTGACCTGGAGGCTTCCTTTATTGCAGCAGTACAAGAAGTGTTAACTGAAACCAGAGTTGAAACTTGCTTTTTTCATCTTGCACAGGCTCACTGGAGGGCAATTCAACAGCTAGGTTTGGTCAAATTATACAGAGAATCAGCAGAATACTCTATATTGTTCCGAATGTTTACAGCCATGGCTTTCGTTCCGCCGACTGACATCAGGGACAAATACGGGGTATTGTTGGATCACATCCCTGATGATTTCAGTGACTTTGTAGAATATTTTACAAGTACCTATGTTGGACAGTTCGAAGCTGACAGACTTGATGCTGGTATCCGCTTAGTTTGGAAAGATCCTATGTTTCACCCTGACCTCTGGTCAGTATACACCAGAGTCCTTAACAATGAGCCACGCACCACAAATCACTTAGAGGGGTGGCATAATAGATTTCGTTCTCTTGTTGGCAAAAGCCATCCCAACATGTTTGAATTTATAAAATGTCTGAAAAGTGAACAGACACACACAGAAATGATTTGCCAGCAATTGCTTGCAGGTGAATCACCCATCCAACCACAGAGCAAAGTGAGGAAAACAAATGAGAAAATTTTCACAATTGTCCAGGACTACCAACACAGGGATCTGATAGAATCCTGATATTATGACTTTCATTGTAGCAAAATGAATAGTGCCCTTGGACCCAGTTATCATGAAGAATTTTGAACCCCCAACCAGGAAGGTCAACTGTGAGCTTCGCTTCTTGTTGATATTTGCGACCTCATGTTTACAGTCAAGTTACCTTTGTCCAAGGGCACCATCTACATAAGTTGGAGTGTGAATGGTTGCATGTACAGTGAAACCTGCCAAGCTGAACACCTCTCATAGCCGAACACCTCACTAACCCGAACGCTTTTTTTCAGTCCCAACTATTTTCAATGTTATTTAATGGGAGAGCTGAGTGTTCAAACCTGCAAACCCCGAACACCTCTCATCCCTGAACGCCGAACACTAAATTTCAGTCCCAATTTACCAAATTAACCTGTCAAAGCTGAACACTTGTCCAAAAGGGAGTCAATATTCTGGGAATAGTGTATGTGTGTGAAATGCATGAGTGAACATAAAGAACAATAAAAAGTCCTGCAAACTTTGATAAATTTGAATAAAGTATGTTTATACACCATTGACTGGGCATTTCATAATTTAAGTATGTATAGCACCAAGTGTGACTGAAAAACTTTCTTTTCAGCATTTTTCATACAAAGTGTGTCCTTGGTTTCTGTGGGCAGTTTTTTGGGGAAAATGTACATATTCCTATTGTATTTCTTTTTAAAATACCCACACCCTTGCAGGACATCAGGCAAGACCATTGGGACGTGACTTGTGTATTCAGCTATTTACAGGCCAATTAAGCCATCGTTCTTGTATACTCGCACATGGGTTATTGATTGCTCTGTAACACTTTAACTCATCAGTAATCCTGGTAATTGCCTGTAACATCTTCCTGAACAGTAGAATACACAACATGTAGCCCAGTTATGGCAACAGTGTATGCTGAGGGAGATCAGACTTTCTCTTTTGCCACTATAGCCTCCTTGGTCTGATCATGTGCTTTGATAACATAAACAACTCAACTGGGCATCTTGCTCATCTATGGCTTAAATTGAAAGGACCGACACTTGCATTGTTTTTCCATCATATCAACTTTATCATTGACAGAGCACACTCTTATGTCACAAACATTAGCAGCAGGAATAGACATACCAGTACAGGTGTAAAAAGATTAGGCCCAACACAAAGTGTACATCAACTCTATTATTTTGGGACATTAATGTAGGTCTAGGTGTCAAAGGATTAATTAATGCTGATACAGGTGCATGGGAAGCTGGTGCTCACTGGGCACTTACAAATTTATTCAAGATTAGTATCTGTACAGACAGGCTGCTTTTTTGGGCTGCTGATAAGTGAATGTGATTATGAAAAATGGCCACTAAAAAGAAGTTACGCGTGTTAACACTGAAAGAAAAATATCGTCTTCTGAAAGAAAAATATAGTCTTCTGAAAGAAAAATATAGTCTTCTTCAAGATGCAGCAAGGGGAATAAGTCAGCGTCAATTGGCTGCCAAGTATAAGGTTTCCCTGGGGTCAGTCAATACAACTTTGAAGAGAAAGAGGGAAATTCATGATGCATATGAGAGCAATGTGAATCCCACATTTCACACAGACATATATGGCAAATGGTATGGAATTACACATTATTTTTTCCCCATAGTGTGAAAGCAGCTTATGACTTTCTGCAAGATTATTAATTTACACCTATTAACACTGAAGTTTCACGAAGATGTTCATGTATATGATAAAATGTATACATTCTTCACTTTTCCTGCATAAATTATTGAACTTTAATATAGTTTTGATTCCAAACCCTGGACTTTATTTATAATTTTTTGATATGGTTAAGATACTATTACATGTACATGTACATATACATAGTAATGCCCTATGATGCACTATGGACGAAACACATGGTCACTTACTCACTTGTACCCCATGCTCCATCCCTCCCCCCCTCCCCCCCCCCCCCCGACCCTCTGATAGCCGAACACCTCTCTAAGCCGAACACTTTAGCTCAGTCCCTGGGGCATTCGGCCTTGACAGGTTTTACTGTATGTGTTAAAACACATATCTTGTGTCCACACAAATTTGCTGACTGCATTTTTTTTTCTTACATTTAAATGGAACCCAATTGAGATGAGTATGACACACCACGGGGCAGTGATGCATCCTGTTGGTTATCGTGAATCATGACAGGAAAAACCATATGAGGATCATAAGATTTTGCACTGGCGAAAGTTGACTGTATATGATTTTACTGTAATGAGCTGAAAAAGTAAATTTTGCTGTACATTATAATGGATAGGCCAGTCTCAATTCTACTGATTTTTTTCTTACAACTGAAACTTTCACTCATGGATTTTCCTCAAATTTGGCAGAAAGTATCTTGTAGAGCTGACAAGAATAAGATACACATACCTTTTTGGATGTTTTTTATTTTTTATCTGAAGCATTTAAGTTGTTTCTACCACAATCTATGGATAATTTCAGTGAAGAACTCAGCGATGAGGAGAACTTGAAGACTTATGGCAAGTGTAATAACCCCAATGGGCATGGACACAACTACACAGGCAAGTTAAGTGTAACACTGAATTTAGATACATACAAATGTTGGTACAGGTGTCTGAAGGTATTAGAGATACAATAAATAGAAGATTGTTCAGATTTAACCATTTACCTGTGAATCACTGCTAATTTGAAAGTAGAGCTCACCTGGATTTTCACATTTGTAGCAAATTCAAAGTCTCATTACAGTACCAATATGCTAGTATTTGTTCAGTATTTGTTCAAAAGGAAAAGAATGGTCAAGTTAGCTGGTTAGTTTTCTGCACATATTGTTCCGACAGTCAAGTGAAAGCTAATAGTTAATCCAAGAATCCAACATTGTACATATATATGAAAGGTGATGCATGTACCAAAATCACTGTTTCAAAACAAACCTCATCTCTTGCATCAAAGTGCTCTTTTCTTCAAAACTAGATTTGTAAACAAATTAAATACTTTCTAATCAGGTCATGATCCCTGCATTTTTTTTTCTTTTGCAGAAAGAATATTTTCTCGATTAATTCAATTGAATTCTATTAACAGAAACCATGATTATGTAAAAAAAAAAAACATTTGTGCTAAATGTGCATGAGTTCAAATAGAGTGATAGCCAGAGTAAAATATTTTCATTTTGACCATTTTTACACATTCCATGCACATTTAGCTGAAAGTATTTAACCCTTTCCCCCTTGAATTAAGACTGAGTCAACAGCTTTCCTTGGCATGGGTTGGGCACTAAGTGCCCAACCCATGCCAAGGAAAGCTGTTGACCTGGGGCATGTGATCTTGATAAGTCTCATGTACATTTCTCTGTCAAATTGTTTTTCATAACTGTTGAAATTAGTTGAAAACACTGAAGCAGACGACATTTGACCACCAGCCGGTTTTAGGGGGAAAGGGTTAAAATAAAATAAAAAAATTTAAGAACCTGTATTTGTACAAGAAACCACCAGTATGTCATGCTTTCTTTTTTTATGAAACATTTCTTGTAATTGGTTTTACAAACAGTCGTAAGATCACTGTCATGGCATACGTGTATATGTATGCATTGTGGGTAACACCGTCAGCTCTTTATGTGTATCGCCTTCACAAGACATATTACGTCATAAATGAAGTTGACAAACAATTGAACATCAGCCATGGAGTTGTTTCTCCACCCACATTCTAGTCTCATTGGTTTAATTATGTTGGTTAAAAAAAATTGTAGCGGTGTCAACGAATATTTGGACCCCAGAATGGATGGGCCCCCGGGGGCCCAAACGTTCTAGAATATTTGTGCCCCTTCCGAATATTTGGGCGCCCTTTCATTTTGATTTTTGGTACACTTCATGAGACATCTTTAACTATTGTTGTAATATTTATGATGTTAATAGTGCAAAATAGCAAAATTGGTCATGTTACAGTAGACTAAAGGTAAAAGGTGCTGGTCACAGTGTTTTGTCAGCTCAGCATGAGAATAGATTCAGTGCAAAATGTAAGAACATAGTCCTGAATCATGTGAATGGCATTATAATTTTTGATGGGGGAATTATGACCAGATGACTCGATCCTAAGTTTACTTTCTCGTAGAAAATTGGAAATTTAATTTTGATGCAAATATGTTCGGATCTTGAGTATAAAAGTTATAATTGGAGTAGTAATTTTCATGAATAGGTGAGCTAACCCAAACTACATGTGCATGTACTTCTTTAAAATAACTATAAATGACTTTTAATTTCCAGTTATGTAGGTAGGGCCCAGGGGGCAAAGGTTTCTGATTCCGTAATGTTTGGGCCACTTGACCCCTGAACAGTATCTAAGTGCCTCGAGGTGGCTATAAATGGGAAGGGGCCCTTTGATTCCAGACTCTTGGGCCCTGTTTTGGTATCTAAATGCATTGAAGTGGATCTTGAATATTTTGGCCCCCTAGTTGTATGTTAGTGCCTTGCAGTGGATATACATGTATATCTGGAGGGGGCCCTTTGGTTCCAGAATATTTGGGCCCCCTATTTGTATGTAAGTGCCTTGCAGTGGATATAAATGGGAAGGGGCCCTTTGATTCCAGACTCTTGGGCCCTCTTTTGGTATCTAAATGCATTGAAGTGGATCTTGAATATTTTGGCCCCCTATTTGTATGTAAGTGCCTTGCAGTGGATATAAATGGGGAGAAGGCCCTTTGGCTCCAGCATATTTGCCCCCCCCCCCCCCCCCCCCCCCCCATTTGTATGTGTCTTGAAGTGGATATAAATGGGGAGATGGCCCTTTGGTTCCATACTATTGGGCCCCTCTGATATGTGTTACATGTATAAATGGTGGGGAACTTTCTCTTCAGGAATATTTGGGCCCCTCGAATATGCATTACACATGTAAATGGAAGGGGGAGGGCTGTCTTTTCAGGAATATTTGTTCCCCTAATATGTATTACATGTGTACAAGGAGGAGCACTTTTTGATCTGGAATATTTGGGCCCTTCTATAATAAATACATTTCACATATAAATGGAGGGGGTATGTTAAGGAATATTTGAGTACCTGTAATTTGTATTTACATATATATGGTTGTGCTCTGGAATCGTTTGGCACCTTTAATAACATTACATGCATAAATGCAGGGGGACTTTGTGGCCCTCTAATATGTGTCTTAACATTAACAATGATGAATTTGCCCCGGTCCCAATGTCACAGTGCCACCTGCACTGACATGATCAATTATGGAACTCGAGAACTATATATACATGATATATGAAGAGGACTACTTGAGCTTAGCACAAGACTGTCCTAGTTCTCTTGCTGTTGTGTACCTCTAACAAGGGACCACTTTTTTTCTGCCCTTGTGGTGAGCTGTCCAGACAGGAGACAAACTGGCATAAACTGGAGGGGCTAGCTGTTCTGAACTGGAATACATGTATTCAGTTCTTAAAATCTAACTCTCATTCCATTACAGCAATCAAGAGCTTTTCTGTCACAAATTATTGCAAGACACATGCAAATATTCTGGAACCAAAGGGCCCCCTCCCCATTTATATCCACTTCAAGACACGTACAAATGGCAAGCCCAAATATTCTGAAACCAAAGGGCCCTTTCCCCATTTATATCCACTGCAAGGCATTTACTTACAAATAGGGGGCCCAAATATTTTGGCACCAAAGGGCCCCCTTCCCATTTACATCTGCTTTGAGACACAAACAAATTGGGGGCCCAAATATTCTGGAACCAAAGGGCCCCCTCCCCATATACATCCACTTCGTGACACATACAAAAAGAGGAAATCAGCTAAAAACCCACATCCCTGATTCTATTCCAGAATATTTAGGCCCTTCCAGTATGAAGGAGCTTTCTCCTTTCAAAAATCTGGTGTTTTATTGTATTTTTTGTATTCATATCAAGAGCCAGATATGCTGCTTATGTATCTCCAGAAACACAGGTAACAAAGAATCTGGGGAAAATAGGGACACCTGAATCTATACATGTGGGGTAGATTTGTGCTAAAATATGTGTTGCACAAATTAAAAGACCAACTTGGTATATTCTTGGAGGGGTTGTGAGATAATACCTACAAGGTATATGCACCCACATTACATGTAAAATACACCAATACAGTGTGTATACAAGCATATACAGTAGCAAACATTAAGCCTTGTAAATGTATTCAATTGTATAATTTACATTTATTTCACAAAATAATAGCAAATTCTTTAAAAAAATATTTCTTTTAGAGTTTGCAAAATATCATATAGGATATATATATATATATACATGTATATATATATATAGAGTGTATTGGGCCAAAACTAAGTTATTACAATTTCTATTTGGGGGGGGGGGCAAGTGTTAGCGGGGGGGGGGGGGCCAAACGTTCGGCGAATGAATAGGCCCCTGGGGGCCCATCCGTTCGGGGGGCCCAAGTCTTCTCTGACACCGGAAGAAGTCGTAAAGGTGTGCCCCATTATTGCACTAGATGAAGCAAAAATTGATTTGCTAAGTTGCAGTTGAATTCTACATGAAGCTTGTATTAGTTACTGGCAACACAGTAAGATTGACTGCATTTTACAAATGTGACTGAAATCAAATTTTTGCTTTCTTTCCAGTGGAAGTCATTGTCAGAGGACAGGTATGTTCATGTCATGTAATTTAGGCTAGTCAATGTATCACACAGATATGTAAAATTAATAGATTGCATAATATGTAACAGTATCTCCATGTGCTCACAACTATTATTGTGCACCCCCCACCCCCACCCTACACCCTGAGAGGATCGAGGAGGCATATTTTACAATCACTTTATCCATCTGTCCGTCTGTCCACAAAATTTATGCACTATAACAAGCATTTTTGACCTAGGCCTTTCATATTGCACAGGATTATGGTGTAAGATGAGTTCAAAGATGGGTGACCTTGACTTGATTCCCAAGGTCACAGAGCCACATTACAGAATTTGGTTTCCATGTGATAACTTGTGAACTAGGGCTTTTATATTGCACAGGATTATATGGTCCTCTATAAGGGCTAGGTCAAGTTTGAAGATTGGTGACCTTGATTCAATTCCCAAGGTCACAGAGCCACATTAAAGAATTTAGCTTCTGCATGATAACTTGAGAATTTTTTTAGCTTGGTCTTTCATATTGCAGAGGGTTGTAGTTCTCAATAAAGGCAAGGTCACATCAGAAGCTGGGTGACCTCTATCTGTCCACAATATTTCTCCCCTATAACTTCAGCACTTTTTGACCTAGAGATTTCAAATGGCGCAGGATCATAGTTCTCTATAAGGGTTAGGTCAAGTTCTAAGATGGGTGACCTTGACCCAATGCCCAAAGTCACAGAGCCACATTAGTGAATTTGGTTACCACATGATTACTTGACACGTTTTTGAGCTAGGGCTTTCATATTGCATAGGTATATAGTCCCTGGTAAGGACAAGCTTAAGTTGACAGATTTCATATTGCACAAGTTTTGTTCAGCCGTCCGTCTTTCATTTTGCCTGTGGTAACAGACATAATTTGGATATGAGAGGGGATTTGTTCTAGTATATCTGCTTTAAGAACTGAGTCCATGCACTAGATGGTAACTTGTTTGATTTTTGCTTTGTCTTGTACAGTTTCATCATCTACTCGAACACAAGTTCCCACCCAGCGCCCTTGATGGCAACGCATATTCCACCTTAGTGACATCTTCCTTTGGGGGGGGGGGGGGATTCAAATTTGGCTTAATTTGAACAGTTTCTCAGGAAATTTTTTGCTCAGCTGACTTATCAGTCAGCTGAGCTTATCTTATGGTCGTCCGTCCGTCCTTGTCGTCATCATCTGTCCGGCATTAACAATTCACATTTTCGACTTCTTCTCCGAAACCGTCCGCCAGATCCACTTCAAACTTAGTGGGGGTATGGCTTGGGTGGATCTCTACAAAGTTTGTTCAAATGGTCATGGTCCAGTAATTTTTGGATTTTTTATGAATTTTTTTGTTCATTTTTTGGGCAAATCTTAAAAAATCTTCTCCGAAACAACTCACACA
Source organism: Hermodice carunculata (assembly GCA_964020975.1). Taxonomy (NCBI): domain Eukaryota; kingdom Metazoa; phylum Annelida; class Polychaeta; order Eunicida; family Amphinomidae; genus Hermodice; species Hermodice carunculata. The sequence continues at coordinate 86,031,005 of OZ026617.1, read as the reverse complement.
ATTGCTTTGATATCCCACAGGGACACTTTCCGGGACTCCTAGTTCTTGATTTGTTCACCAGTAGGCACAGCAATTTTTACCTCAGCTGACTTGTCAGTCAGCTGAGGTTTTTTGAGGGTCCGTCGTCCGTCCGTCCGTCCGTCATCCGTCCGTCCGTCCATCGTCCGTCGTCCACAATTCACATTTTCGACTTCTTCTCAAAAACCGTCAGCCAGATTCACTTCAAACTTGGTGGAAATGTGCCTTGGGTTGGTCTCTACCAAGTTTGGTCAAGTGGTCATGGTCCAGTGATTTTTGGATTTTTAATGAATTTTTTTGTTCTTTTTTGGGTAAATCTTAAAAAATCTCCTTCTCCGAAACCGCTCACCCAATTGTTTTGATATCACACAGGAACACTCCCCGGGACTCCTAGTTCTTAGTTTGTTCACCAGGTGGCGCTGCAATTTTTTCCTAATTTTTTATGAATTTTTGTGTGTTATAGCTATTTTCGACTTCTTCTTCAGAACCGTCACTCAGATTAAGCTGAAACATGGCGGATATGTTCCTTGTAGAAGGGTCAAACAAAGTTGTACACTATGTGGGAATGCTGCGGATTCCTGATTTTTAGCGATTTTTTCAATTCGGGTACTTGTTGGTCAATGCAGCTTTCCTATTGATTACAATGGAAGTCAATGGGCATTCTAATGCTAATTCACATTTTCGACTTCTTCTCCAAAACTGTCATCCAGATTAACTTCAAACTTGGTGGCAATGTACTTTGGGTGGGTTTCAACCAATTGTGTTCAAATGTTCATGCTCCAGTGATTTTTGGATGTTTAATAAATTTTTTTGTTCTTTTTTTGGACAAATCTTAAAAAATCTTCTTCTCCGAAACTGCTTACCCGATTGCTTTGATATCACACTGGAAGACATCTAGGGACTCCTTGTTGTTAATTTGTTCACCAGGTGGCGCTGCAATTTTTTTTCTAATTTTTTATGAATTTTTGTGTGTTATAGCTATTTTCGACTTCTTCTCCAGAACCGTCACTCAGATTAAGCTTACACGTGGTGGATATGTTCCTTATGGAAGGGCCAAACAAGTTGTTCACTATGTGCGGATTCCTGATTTTTAATGATTTTTTCAATTTGGCTCCTTTGAGGTAAATGAACCTTTCCTATTGATTGCCATGTATGTCAATGGGCATTCTCATGCTAATTTACATTTTCGACTTCTTCTCCAAAACCATCAACCATTCAAACTTGGTGGCAATGTACCTTTGGTAGGTGTCTACCAGGTTTGTTCCAATGGTCATGTTCCAATGAATTTGGATTTTTTTATGATTTTTTTTTCAAATCTCTACAAAAGTTTTAATAGGAAAGTTTAACATGGGAATTTTTTGTAATGGTCATAGCTTTAATAATATTGACCAGATTTACTTCAAACTTGGTGGGGATGTGCCTTGGGTGGATCTCTGCCAAGTATTTTCAAATGGTCACGCTATATTGATTTTTGGATTTTTTATGCATTTTTTTGTTCTTTTTTGGAGCAAACCTTCAAAGTGTTCTTCTATAAAGGTCAGACTTACTGAGAACATGGTGTCCTTGATCCTTTCCCAAGTTCATAGAGCTGCAGGTGTGATGAATGTCAAGATCAGCTGAGGCACGGGCTGTTCACACAGCCCTCTTGTTTTCTATTTTTTTATGATTTTTGTGTGTTTTTGCTATTTTCGACTTCTTCTCCAGAACCGTCACTCAGATTAAGCTGAAATATGGTGGATATGTACCTTGTAGAAGGGTGAAACAAAATTGTTCACTAGGTGGCACTGCTGTGGATTCCTGATTTTTTCAATTCAGGTACTTGTCGGTCAATGCAGCTTTCTTATCGATTACTATGTAAAGTCAATGGACATTCTAATGCTAATTCACATTTTTGACTTCTTCTCCAAAACTTTCATCCAAACTGACTTGCAACGTGGTGGCAATGTACCGGGGGTGGATTTCTACCAGGTTTGTTCAAATGGTCATGGCCCAGTGATTCTTGGATTTTCAATATTTTTTTCTGTTCATTTTTGGGGGACATCTTATAAAATGTTCTCCGAAACTGCTTGGCCAATTACTTTGACATTGTATGGGGACACTTCTGGGGACCCCCAGACCTTAATGTGTTCAACAGGTGGCGCTGCCATTTTTTTCTATTTTTTTATGAGTTTTTGTACATTTTTGCTATTTTCGACTTCTTCTCCAACACAATCATTCAGATTGTGCTGAAACTCAGTGGATATGTTCTTTGTGGAAGGGTCACTCAAGGCTATTCATCAAGTGGCGTTGCTGTGGATCCTTGATTTTTAACGAATTATTCAATTCGGGTACTTGTTGGTCAGCGCATACATTCCTATTGTTTACAATGTAAGTCAATGGGAATTGCAATAGTATTTCACATTTTCGACCTCATCTCCAGAACCGTTAACCACATTCACTTCAAACTTGGTGGGGATGTGTCTTGAGTGGGTCTCTACCAAGTTTATTCAAATGGTCATGGTCCAGTGATTTTTGGATTTTTAATGAATTATTTTGTTCATTTTTGGGGGGAAATCTTAAAAAATCTTCTTCTCTGAAACCGTGTTGCCAATTACTTTGAAATTGAATAGGGACACTTCTGGGGACCTTGTGGAAGGGTCACAAAAGATTGTTCACCAGGTGGCATTGCCGTGGATCCCTGATTTTTAACAAATTTTTCAATTCGGGTATTTGTTGGTCAATGCATACATTACTTTGGTTTACAATGTAAGTCAATGGGAATTGCAATGATAGTTTACATTTTCAACCTCATCTGAAAACCATTAACCAGATTCACTTTAAACTTGGTGGGGATGTGTGTTGGGTGGGTTTCTACCAAGTTCATTCAAATGTTCACAGTCCAGTGATTTTGGGGTTTTTTAGGAATTTTTCTTGTTGATTTTACATGCCTATTGATCACCATGCAAGTCAATGGGGATTGTAAAGTCATTCGAGTTTGCAATGCTAATTGACAATTTTTGGCTTCTTCTGCGAACCATCAGCTAGATTCACTCCAAACTTGGTGGGGGTGTTCCTTGAGTGGGTATCTACCAAGTTTGTTCAAATGGTCACAGTCCAATGATTTTTGGATTTTTTTATGATTTTTTGTTAATTTTTTTGGCCAAATCTTCAAAATTCTTTATCCTTGTATATACTAAGCCAATTGCTTTGAAATTGCATAGAGACACTTCTGGGTATGAGAATGATACATGTACAGTAGGTGAGTGACCTTGACCACATTTCCAAGGTCACAAGGCGAGGTGCATGAAATTCACTGTTTAAGGGCTAACTTGAGAACTATTAAGGGTAGGACATTCATATTGCACATGCTAGTTGTCCTTAATAAGGGCCAGTCTTAGACAGTAGACGAGTGACCTTGACCTCATTCCCAATGTCATAGTGCCACTTGCTCAAATTTTACTGTTCACCTGACAAGTTGAGAGCTATTTGACCTTGGACCTTGATGTTGAACATGATGGTTGTCCTGAGCAAAGGCCAGACTTAGACAGTACATGGGTGACCTTAACCTCATTCCCAAGGTCACTTGGACCCAGACACTTACATGAATTTTACTTTTCATTTTGTAACTTGAGAACTGTGGAAGGTAGGATCTTGATGTTGAAATTGTTGGTGGTCCTCTATTTATGAAAGATCGAGACTGTATATTAGTGACCTTGACCTCATTCTCAAGGTCACAGGGCCACTAACATGGATTTTACTGGTTGCGTGATAACCTGAAAAGTATTTGTACAGTGACTTTGATCTTGCACATTGGGATGGTCCTCTATGAAAGTTAGATTCAGAATAGGTCAGTGACCTTGACCTCATTTCCAAGGTCATTGGTTAAGTTAGTCAGCTGAGCACAGGACTGTCACAGTCCTCTTGTTTCTAATTCTTTACTCTTTGTAGAATATAAAATCTGTCAAAGAGGCTAAAATGATTATAGGTACTCCTTGTCAATGGATATCAACAGGGATATACATTTTAAAGGACAATTTTCTTTCCAGTACCATTTACTATTTCACAAATACAGTGTATGTTTTCAACCAATTTCAGATTGATGCAGTTACTGGCATGGTGATGAACCTCACTGACCTGAAGAAGTGTATTGAGGTGAGTGTGAGGATGAAGTGAAGTTACCATAGTTATAAGTCTCGTGATATATATATATATGTATTAACTGGCCTAGTTTCACACATTATCATGGCGTTTGTTTATGCCATTCCTGTGTGCTTGCATGCTCCTTCCGCTGCAGAGTTTACCATTTTGGAGATAAGCGGGTCCCTATGGGTTGGGGGGGGGGGGGGGGGGGGGGGGGGGGGGGGGGTTGGGGGGAGGGGGGTAGGTGTGAAAATTGTACTGCTATAAATTACAACCATCCAATTAGGCCTAGGCTCAAAATTTTGATCATAAAAAAGGTAATCACATCATAATTATATCTTAGGCCTACATTTAGCTAGCCTGCAGATATAGCTTTTTGGAACATGGAAAAGCTCATAGCGCCCCACCAGACAAACAATGTCCAACAAATGTAATTGGCTGAATGAAGCCATGTGACAAATCAATATACATGTATCATGGTTGAAAGTGAACAACGATGGCAAGCGAGCAAATTTGTCTTGTATTGGGCAATTAAGTCCTGTTTTGTTTGGATTATTTTTACCAGACAAACATTTCTTATGGGCAAGGCCTATGCAACCATTAATATAACTGAGAGTATGTAGCAAAGTTCACTTTGTGTGGGAGGGGGAGGAATTGGATGCCATGGCATGGGTAGGCCTACAACTACTCATTCAGTCACTGACACTGGTTCAATGGTTGCGGTCTTCAGGAGGATTATTTACTAAGTATGTCTGTGAATGCACTTGCATTGACCTGTCATTATATGTGTGAGGATCATTGGGATAATAACAGTGGAAAAATGGCATGATAAAGTTTGTAACTTTGCTACATTTGGTTGTCACAGCATAGGCGGTAAGTACTGATAGGGAGTACACATGTACTTGAATTACTGCGCCATCTATTATCGACCATGGTAACTACCATAGGAACCCAAAACCAAAAGTAAACTCTGCATTTTCCTGAAAGATATTTTGTGAACATTTGCTGTAATTGCTTTGATAAACGAGCCAAACAACTATAAATTTGTAAGTCCTTCATTAATGATAATAAAATAGAAATCCAGGGCTCATATGGGGTGGTAATTCAGTGGGGGTAAGTACAACAAAAAGAAGGGTCAACGTTATGTATCACATGTTGTATCACGGCAAAGAAAGTATTTAATCACAGCAGTCTCATTTTCTCACCGTCTACTATATTATGATAGACATTAAGCCAGTGTTGTCAGCATGCCAGTGGATGATATCGGGTGACACTCTGGGGTGCACGGTCAATAGAGCAGGATGTGGTGTGGTTGGTTTACAATTTGATAGGGTCCACAAGGATATATCTTAGCAGTGAGATTTTTAAACTTTCATTGTGCTTTTGGTTTGTGTTTAGCTCTGAGATGTATAAAATGAAGCAGACAAAAGCAGGGCGAGAAAAATTGTTTTGAAATTACTGGTCTGCAGGACAAGTAACACAGAAATTTTCACTTGTTCTCGTTAATGCTGATGAAGTGTACCTAAGTTTTGGTTTGAAAGAGCATGTTTAATGGAAATCATTATTTCATACAGTGAGTTAATGTGTCTGTTATGCCAATAATCATTGAAATGTAACTTGTAGTCAATTTTGCCAATTAAAAGTACTTCCATAGGACAAATAAAATCTGAAAGTCACTTGTCCTCACTAGGTTTTCACATGTCCTGTACAATAGGATCATAGAAATTGCCGCACCCTGCAAAAGGCTCACAATATAAATCTGACCTTACAGATTACCAGTGACATGGTGACTTAGTAAGTTCTGTTTAATGTATCTCCATGATGATTTGATTTGATTTATTTATTCTCTAGCCAGGGTCACTGGCTCAGTGACCCATCACTAATCTTCACCAGGCCCTGGATGGAAATGGTGCACATGAATTCATGAAGGATCAATGACAATTTGTAAAAATAAATCAATTTTGATGATTGTGATGATGGATGAGGAAGGGGACAACGGAGATGATGATGTTGATGATGTCACCTGTTGAATTTAATTTTAAATAAAAGCTATTTTTTTTTACATCAATTGGGAAACAGACATGGACTATCCCTCCCCATGGTAAAGATGTATTTTTTTCTAAGTTTTGCCAGCAAGGGGAGCTGGAGAAACTCAGAGAAAACCATAATGCAGGGATCTGTAAAATCTGCTTGAAAAAATTAAATTGATAACACCAGAAAAGTGGGCAAAGAAAGCAGATTTTGTTACTTTTGAAAGCAGAATTGCCAATCATTAAAGCACATTGCACAGATTCCTGGCTACAGGGTCGAGTTTTATGCTTTCCGAAGTCCAATGTTTGGAAAATAAAGAAGAAATAAAGCCTACAATTTAAAGCAGAATGAAAACAGATTTTTTTTTTTTCATGCCAGCTTTCAATGGTTACAACAAATCTCATTTTCACTTTCGAAAACTAGAAAAAATTGGATCCTTAATGAGGTAATGTGCAGTGATGAAAAATGGAATGATGAATATATTTTTGTTTGAGGCTTTTACAGAGACAACTTTTAACTAATAGTATGCAAAATTTAGATTGCAATCAGTGCCTGGGTACCACAATTTCTAATAGCCAGCAGGACAAAATTGTTACATGCATTTAACACAAGGAGGGACACATAGATCCTGCCACCTACTTCCCACTTTGTGGGCCTGAGGTAATGGCTGGCAGGGTTCTGTTACAGAGAAGACTAACTGGATGATATCTTGTTGTTGCTGGACAAAAATTAAAATGATGGGAAAGTACACGCAGTACGTATGCTTCTGTCTCTGTTTGAGAGCCCTTTTGTACATGATTTATTTTTCAGAATTTGTACAATGTAGCTTTGTATAAGTAACATGTCTTGCCATTGTTCAGAATCACCAGAATATGGAAGCTGCCATCAACTGTAGCCTTGTCCTGATTGAGCCACAGTGATCTGTAGCTCGAGAACTCCTCAAAGATGCAGGCTTAAACAGGGCTCTACTGCGTGCTAGACATATCACTGTCATGTCATTGCAATGCTAGCTGTTCAGATCGGATTGAGCTTAAACTGTGCACAGAAATGTGTTCTGCATTCTTTCAGATAGCCATAATGGATGTGCTCGACCACAAGCATTTAGACAAAGATGTGCCCTACTTTAAGGATATAGTCAGGTGAGACATTGCTATATGATTCAGTCCCAAGACACTACCAGTTTCAAAATCAGCAGTGCAGCTAACTGGAACAATTTGAGAACTTTCAATAAAGGATTTTGCCAGAGGACCAACTCATCTGTAATACCTGACAGTGTCTTACAGAGTTTGAAACAAATACATGTATGTCCAGTCTCATCAGAATTGAACGTTGATCTGCCATCTGAAGATAAAATCTGACGGATGAGAATTTTAATTAAATGGGCACCCTGTGCAAAATTTGTTTTTTGCAATGACAAATGGGCTCCAAGTGAAGGGACATCTCCTTGTTCAGATTTATATACAAGATAGCAGAGCGTTTCAGTCCTAAAAACAAAGCATGGGTCATGGTAATATGCGGAACGGAACGCCGTTCCGGCAAATATATGCCGGAACGGGTGCTCCCGTGTCCTTCGCGCTTTTTCTTCACTTCTTTGGTCCTCTCAAACCTTCCCTACACTTACGTCCTTCTTTTCTGAAAAGATGGTCAGCTTTAAATATGTATTGAATAAAATCTACCGGGTTAACTACATATCGCTCGATTGTAAGATCGAGAGGTCTGCCATTTTGGATGTTGATTGACATCTGAATCTGTAGGTTGAGTTAATTTTACGGTTCAAGTTTGACATATCATATGAACAAAATTTTGTTTGTAAGTTATTGTTGTTAAATATAATGGAGGGATAAACAGACACATGTAGCCCAACCATTTTTGAGAATACGAACTACTTTTGTAGTTTCTTGTATGCTGAACCCCAGGCTGCCCAGTGCCCAACGAGGTTTGCCAATATGGCCGACCTCCCGTTCCGGCGAGTGAGTTATGGGCATTTACCTTGTATATGTCTTTTTTTATATACTTCAAGTACTCTACATTATCAGACAAGAAAGACAAAAGTGTGAGGTAGGTCTTGGAGGGCGGAATACGCTCCAATAAAGCGCAAGGGACAAGCGGGGGCCCGTTCCGGCGTATAATATGCCGGAACTGCCGGAACAAATGGTTCCGGGCGGTTCCGTTCTGCATATTACCATTACCCACAGAGCACAGGGCTCTCCAATTTACATGTCCTATTGCCGGGAACAAGTAAAAATTGATGCAGGACAACTAATTTGAACAAAATTGTATGCAAAAGATAGGGGTCCATGTCCCTGAACAAGTGAACTTCAAAGAGAATTGTAGAGCCCAGAAGCAGATTTGAAGAAACTATAAAAAATTCTGCGAGCAAAAAAAAAAAAAATATGAATTACAGTCTTTTGTATCAGTTTATGGCATTTAGAATTTACAAAAAAACTTTGTATTACAGAAACCCATAGTTTGTGTGTGGTATTTTGAGGCCAGTGTACGTGGCTCTGTGCATGTAAACATATCGTCGGGGCTGACTTTGTACTTTTCTTTGTGAGGTGAGCAAATTACTGTTGACACTTCACCTTTTTTATCAGTGTATCCAGTTAACTGGTGAGACAAAAAAAGTGCGTCCTTTATGTAATCATATAATCCATTAATGTAGACTTGTGTGATTTTTGTATGTTTACACATGCATTTCAAGGCTGCTGCTTTTGACATGTCATACTGCACTACATATTATGTGATCAATGTCTTGTTTGTTTCAGCACAACAGAGAACGTGTGTGTGTACATCTGGGATCGTTTGGCAGAGATGCTGCCCAAGGGTCGGCTCTACCGTATCAAACTCCACGAAACAGACAAGAATGTCGTTTTTTACCAGGGCGAGTACGAATAGAGAATCACAAGAAGATGCATGACCCCAGTCAGAATGCAAGCACTTATTACACAAGCCCTGGCAATGCCAAACTATACACATAGCAGCCATCAGGGCTGTGTGGGTTCTCTGACAGCATTGTGTTCACCATAATGCAGGAAAACATGCAACCTACATTATATATGAGACAGTGTCATCTGGTGGCAAAAGAACAGACAATCTGAAACTGGTGCAGGATGGAGCAAAGTATGCCTCAAACTGAGTTTTCATGATGTTATTGTTTGATAGTGTGATCTGGTGAGCGGCAGGGGTTTGATTATGTAGGGTTAATATCATGGTGGGCGTTTTTTGTTATTTTGTTTTTTATTATTATTTTTTTTTTTTTATACTTTATAAATCTATAAACCATTTGGATGTGTCTGAAATAAAAAAAAATATACATATATGTATATATATAAAGTAAAGACAACGATGGATGTCAAAGCAATCATCCTTTGCCCTCATAGTGTCATCTCATCCACTTTATGGACTCCTATCCTGGTGTTACATTGGTGACCTCCATACTGGCAGCTGTGGCATCAGGTGCTCATAAAGAGGTCTCCAGGTTGTGTACAAGGGATCAATACTGCCAACAAGGGGGTTTTTGCCTGTAGCTTGATGCAGCCAACATGACAGTGTCCAAGCCAAAGGGTGGGGTGTTGTGATGGGAGCTGGGTCTGGCTGCAGGCACTCCACACTAGTTCAGTGTGTTAACCCTTAAATGGCTATAGTCATTTTCTCAGTACCATTAAACATATAATGGTCAAAGGATTCAAATTCCTCATCAAGGTACCTTTCATTCAAATACCAGCAAGCCTAGTCTAAAGCAAAAAGTAGTCTTAGTTAACAGCTCTCCTTGGAACACATTGCGCGCAGAGTGCCCCGAGGAAAGTTGGTGACACAGCCTTAAATCAGTGCTTTAAGGGTTAATTATGAAGAATTGCTGAATAGATGTGTGTAATACTTAGAGAGTTCTGTCTGCTGGTCATCATGTGGGACTTGGGAGGTCGTAATACATTCCAGAAGTTGCAATAGGTAACATGATGGCAACTTCTCATTCTACATTCCTTTTTAACAGTCCTTGGTTTCAGGGTATGATGACAAAAAGAGCAGTGATACAAAAAGCAGTGTGTAATGCATCCTGAAAACAATATAATACATTTATTGTAAGGTGTACATGGAATTTGTAAATGTAACAAAAAAAAACAAACCATATCTTTCTACATAACTGTAGGCACAGTTAAGTGTAGAGTTAGATTTAACAATTATTTATTTTGCTGTGCTAACAGATGAGATCATGCAAATTAGTTGTCACTTTTTTCAAATACATTTTGAATAAAATTGGTGAGATGGTTTTAAATTCTTTTCCAAAACTTGTGAGAAAATGGGCAAAGCAAGACCTTAGTTACACAAAAGAGACCTATGATAGTGCTGAAGACGAATGGAGTTGAAGCCATTGGGTCGTGACAATTGCAATGTTTTGTGTTCTCTTTTTGCTTGCTAATCATGATAAAAATAAGTCCTCACATGAATTATAATTATATGATTCCAGATTAACATATCTCATGACTTCTTCCATGTATCCACTTCTGTTAGTCCCAGACAGGATCAGAATACGGAAGGTTAACAGCATTTCTCAGTGCTCATTTGGCACATGGCAACCCACAACATCACGAGGAAAGCTGTTGACTGGGTTTATAATCATGCAGTGAAAATATTAAAGTTGTGTTTGCAACAGATGCGTGCTTTTGCATGTGTTGGTATACAGTGAAAGGAGGACACCCCTAGGGCAGGCTAAAAAGTTGTCCCCTACAGCAGGTGGTCTCACAATGGAGGTGCAATGAAATGGGAAAGATGGCAAATGGAACTGGAGATATGGTCTTAAAAGGCAGGGGGTCTTTCATTACAGTGGTCTCTCAAAACAGGTTACACTGTATTAACATACATGGAATGCTTACTTTTTTTGAAAGTCTGTTGTAAGTTACTTCAATTGTTATTTTGTCTGTTTCTCTTTAAGAGGACGGATGGTGATAGAGCTGATGTATTTTGAGTTACTTCAGTTGTTATTTTGTATGTATTTGTCTTTAAGATGACAATCATGGTAATACAGCTGATGTATTTTAAAGTCTGTTTTAAGTTACTTCAATTGTTATTTTTGTGTTTTTCACTTTAAGAGGACTGTTAATAGTACAGTTCATGTAATTGTAGTTGATGTAATTGTAGTTGATGTAATTGTAGTTGATGTAATTGTAGTTGATGGTAAACTCAATAAACTTATTGATGTTTTTACTTCATTAATTTGTTGGTTTATAAAGTGTGGACACAAACAAAAATGTTATGTAGATACACAAAATTCCACATGACACCATGTCAGGGTAGCATATGTCAGCCAGCATAACTTTGAATACACTTCACTGTCACACTCTGCTGATCTGTCAATTGTTTGAAGACACTTCACTATCAGGCCCTGCTAACATATTAATTATTTGAAGACACTTCACTCTCAGGCCCTGCTGACCTGTCAATTATGTGAAGACACTTCACTATCAGGCCCTGCTAACATGTTAATTATTTGAAGACACTTCACTATCAGGCCCTGCTGAAGCATCAATTGTTTGAAGACACTTCACTCTCAGGCCCTGCTAACATATTAATTATTTGAAACACTTCACTATCAGGCCCTGCTGAAGTGTCAATTCTTTGAAGACACTTCACTATCAGGCCCTGCTAACATATTAATTATTTGAAGACACTTCACTATCAGGCCCTGCTGAAGTGTCAATTGTTTGAAGACACTTCACTCTCAGGCCCTGCTGAAGTGTTAATTGTTTGAAGACACCTCACTATCAGGCCCTGCTAACATATTAATTATTTGAAGACACTTCACTCTCAGACCCTGCTGAAGTGTCGGTTGTTTGAAGACACTTCACTCTCAGGCCCTGCTGAAGTGTCGGTTGTTTGTAACTAGTGCTGTCCCAATTAATCCCCCATGCCAGGGTATATGTAGAATACAATTTTTATCGTATGGTCATATTTTATTGCAACACTAAAAGGACAAGTTTCAAGACAAGCATGTTGATGTGTTCCATTATTCTAGTATGGCCAAATATGCTGATCAAGCCAGCTGACATGAAAAACCATCCTTATTTTATGTGCATTATGTATATATGCAGAAGAAACACTCCATTGTTGGTATTTTACTTCGCTTTTAGTTGGTTTAAACATATTTTACTCGATCATAAAAGAAACACTGAAAAACAATTGGAGAGAAGGCCAAGCCTGTATGGACTTGCTGTTGGGACGCATGAAAACAGGGCTGACATAACATCACCACAAAAGGCAGAGAAAGACAAAGACGAGTACATTCACAGATAGAGCAGACTGTGCAATTATAAAGCTACAGATGATTACGCATAAGATATGTTTCTGAGCATAGTGGTATTCCATTTGATCTGTTAGTGTTTCAATTTGTCTTTTCAATATGACCGGTGTTTTTGATAAAATTGTGAACTTGAAAAACAAGTTTGTTTGGCTCATAGCTACAGGTAGGGAACCATATAGAATAGTTTCAAGGGTAAACAGAGCTAGGTGTAACCGTGGTAACAGTGATTAATGTAGGATATTTCTTTGAGCCTCATAAATAGGGCAACCAAAATAATGCCCCATAGATTCATTTTCCATAGAGCAGATACACGATGGAGAATCTTTCACACCAATTCTGAGCAGATGAGCATGGAGTTGACAACAAGCTAATCAAAGCCTTGTATGTAATACTGCAAGGTACGTGTATCTATTACCAAAATATAGTAGATTACGGTATCTTATGGGCCATTGAACCCTAGTTTGGATTTCCTTTTTGAGTTTTGGTACAGTTTCAATATTGCAGGCCTCTGTAGGTAACTGATTCCAAAGTCTTGTCACTAATGGAAAGAAGGACTTCAGGTAGAGATCTAGTGAAGACTAATCAAGTGTTCTATTATATACAAGTTTCATTTGCTGTACCCTCTTCAAAATTGAATTGCAACACCACTGAAGTTATATATTTCCTGAAATAAGAGAAAGAGGGGAGTGCAACAATTGCAATTATTTTTGCTTACATGCAATATTTCACAAGATATGACAAATTACATAAGCAATTGAATTTTAATTGAAATTCTAACTTTCAAAAAATTGGAGCTGACATTAGTAATGCTGAATCAAATATTTTGCTGCCAAATGAAAGAGTTGGGTATGTATTGCAAAAAGATATTTCATTTTTTCTGTATCAGATTTATTTTATAAGAAATGGATTATTCAAATTTGGTAATAAAATTTTAAAATTAAAATTTTAATCTAATCTTTAATCAGTTATAACTTGAAAAATATTGATGGTAAGAAGAAAACAAAACACCTTTTTGGAATACATACCATATTCTTCCATTTGGCACCAAAATAACTAATTCTGCATAACTAGTGTCTGTTCCAATTTTTTTGAAAGTTAGAATTTTAATTAGAATTTTGTAATTGGTTGTGTAATTAATTATATTTTTTGAAATTTCAAATGCAAGCCAAAACAAGTGTCATTATTGTATCCCCCTCTTTCTCTTCTTTCAGGAAATATATAGTTTTAATTTTCCGGCAGATAAAACAATGAAACTTGAAAAGAAAATTTGCTTCAAAGCAAGTCTGTCTGTGTGCCTTCAAAAGTTGTAAACATTAAATGCCACAACTTTTGTCCTTTGGTACTTTACATTCCATTATGCTTATAACTGGTTGAAAATGTCAAAGTCCAAATGACCTTGACCTTTGACCTTTACAGGTCACCTGTAAATTGCAAAAATGTATGGTTTTACTATACCCACAATTTAAGTCCAAATTGACCATGTCATGGCAAGATGAAACTTTCAAAGGGCCAAATGACCTTGACCTTTGCCCTTTAGAGGTTACAAGTTTTTACAAAAATGTGCAGTGTTGCAATACCTACAATTTGGGACCAATATGATTAGAATTGGATGGAATTTGGCTGAATTATGGTTGGATGAAACTTTCCAAGGTCGAAATGAAATTGACTTTTGACCCTTAGAGGTCACATGTAAGTTTAAGGACTGGTAAGACACCAAAAACCTTTGCATGGCCGATTTTGAGATTTCAACGGTTTTTACAAGATGAATGTCATTTCTATTAGTTGTCAAAATTTCAAGCTTTTAACTACAGTAGAAATATGAGAAAAACGCCAAAAACCACACAAGTATGTGGACATCCGAACGTCCATGTGTCATTATTTTGGTTTTCGGCCGCCAAACGGAACAATGCCACCCGTCAATCATACTTAACAGCCTGTCACGTGGCTGCAGGTAGCAACGGCCCATGGCAAAATGAGAGTGGTATCAGGGCGGCAAAGCGAAACAAGGCAACATGCCAAAAGTATGTTTGTGGGCAGGGAAAAGATGCAAACATGCTAACATATCATAGCATTAGTGGTTTACTTTATAGTTATCTTGATTGTTTTGTGTTCTAACGAAGGGAGACTTTAAATGTTCAAGAGGAGCGGCAATCGTCTAACGATGTCCCTTCAAAGGCCCTGCCGCGATGGATTACCCCAGTGGTCCTGCACACCAAAGACAGATGGGAAAAAAACTGACACTCTACTCAACAATACCCACGTACATGATAATATTTTATCGAAACCCAGGGATGAGGAAATTAAAGTACAAATAAACACATCGAAATAAGCTTAAATGTGAACAGCAGAGAAAACACACAAAATAACGTTACAAAATTCAGGTTGAAAAGAGAAATGACACTCATTGACAAAATAACTACAAAATAATGACAAGCTAACTAAGTAAAGTGTACAGACAAGTCTAACAAGCTAACTACATAAAGTATACAGATATGAGTAAATACAATAAAATACTATCCCTGAAAATATGCAGTGTTATAACAGCTGCAATGTGAGCCCAATATGATCAACATTGGATAAAAATCGACCAAGTTATGGCTAGAAAAAAGCCACCACCGAAAGTAGCCTTAGACCTTGAAACGACCTTTGACCTTGAGATGACCTCTACCTGAAGTGAACCTTGACCTTTAAAATGACCTTTTCACCTAAAATTGACTTTTGACCTTGATATTGAAGATTTAAAACTTTAATAAGCCCTCATTTGCATAATTTTGAACAATATGACCTCTCATTATAAAAAGGCAAGACTTCATCAATAGAAGTATAATTGTGCCAAGTTTGGAGTTTCTACATATAATACTCTTCAAATGAAATGGTGGACAAATTTGCCTGTAAAGAAAGAAAGAATTCCTAGAAAAACAATATGTCTGTGTTGACACACAGACATAACTATGGAGCACTTGATTAGTTGTCACTAGATCGCCACCTTTACGAATACATGTATAACGTTTCTAGCTTGGAAATGGGGAAGATAAGCTTTGAAGTGTATTTTTAACAATGTGAAAGTTTCCAGTGCTGGGCATTCAGGAATCAAATTGCTAAGATGTATCTGGCGGCAATATCTAACTCACAAATTTGTAGATGTACACTAACTTGGCTTGATTTCTTCTGTCTGCAAGAGAGACCTAGCCCTTTTCCTCATAGAGTTTAGCATCTAGGGTACCTTACATTGCTCTGGATATTACACGGGCTGCAGTCAACTGAACACCTAACTTAGCTTCATCAGTTGCATTGCAACCAGACAAAAGTGGGCTCCCATATACCAGCATCAGCCAAATAAAATGTGGTGTAAATTATCTGCAACCTTTAGTTATTCTCAGCCAAAAGCTGAATGATCATCTTTAAAAAGTCATGCACTTTTTTTTCAACAAACTTACCACAGGAACATACTAATCATGACAACAAGACTGTCCACCATTGTCAAAGTGTCCCCACATCTTTGATATGTAAATAGTCAGGGTTAATGGCCAGTTGGCATCAGAGAATGGTTTGCATCTTCAACCCAACATTCTTGCTGTTGTACGTCTCGTTTATTTATTTTTTAACAAAAACAGTCTGTCGTTTGATAGCTGACAGGAGTCTTTGGCATAATTTTTAAAAATCTGTTTGTCCAAAGGACAGGAAAAACATGATTTAGTGGTTTACCATCATTGAACTACATTGACATTATAAATTTTGATCTGTCCCGAGCAAAATAACTTGCGCAAGTGTATATTCTGATGGAACTGTATTATAAATTTGGA
Organism: Hermodice carunculata; assembly: GCA_964020975.1. NCBI lineage: Eukaryota > Metazoa > Annelida > Polychaeta > Eunicida > Amphinomidae > Hermodice > Hermodice carunculata. Next base: position 86,014,739 of record OZ026617.1, on the reverse strand, counting down.
TATGTCCTGAATCAAAATAACTTGCAATTGTCACAAAGTAAATTTATTTTTCTCAATGAAGCAGATAAGCCTTGCATGGAACACGAGACTGTAATGATTACAATGCTACCACATAATTGATACAATGCATCAGGTCTTACATCTGCCAATTTGAAAGTACAGTAAAACCTCCTTATACCCAACACCCTTGGGACTGGAAAAAAGTGTTCAGTATAGTGAGGTGTTTGGTATAGGGAGATTTGATAGCATTGAAAGAATCTATTTGGGACCGAAAATGGCGTTCAGTATAGAGAGGTGTTCAGTTAGAGAGGTTTTACTGTACTTTCCAATTTACCATGGTTACAAGGAAACACATGTAACAAGTTTCAATATTAGAAATGACTTCGCTGCTGTTGGACCCCAGTGCCTTACATGCGACAAAAACGGACCACTGAATATCATGTGGAAACTGTGGCAAGGCACCATGTATCCACCAGAATGTCTGAACAAGATGCTTTGGAGTTAGACTTCGGCAACAGGTGCTGTCCATTGTCACAGATATGTGGTTTTAGAGTGATGACCTTGGTGCATTGTAGTGATGTTCATTGTGATGCAGTTGCTGGTTTCCCGAATATATAACTGCTGCCCCTCTCTGATACATCAAACCCATATGTTACAAGCAGAGCATTTTCCAAAATAATGCACCAAGGTGATAAATAAGCGACAAGTTTTTTTTCCAACTGTGATGAAATAAATCCCAGGCCAATCCAGCAACAACACGTTCACATCAGTGGCTACTTATAAAGTTTGCCAGCTTTGGTGCATATGTTGTGCAGACTAATGTTTGTTACATATACATCCCTGCTGCAAAAAAGTCACAAACAGGGCACACCACATGTTTTGTATGTTTATGGATGATGCATGAAGTGCCATATTATCTAGTTTTCTGCATTGCTGCAGACAGCCAGTTTCACGTTTCATCATCTTCTTCTCTTTTGAGTAGCACTTTCTTGGACCTGCAATAGTAAATAATGAAAGTACACATGTCACCCCAAACATAATCATGATAATTGTACATCCAGTGAAACCACCTTCCCATACTTGGTACTTCTATCTGTGCATCTGTCCATTCATCTACCTGTGTTTACTCATTGCATTTGTAATAATAAAATATGTTTTAGTTTTTCCATTGAACTAATGTTTGATTGTTCATCCAGAGAGAAAAGTTCCAACTGCAAATATGTGTTAAAGTGAATGCCTCTGGTACAACATTTTTAAAGTAGTGTGTAGGAACCATTTCAATCTGGATGTCAAACAAAATCTGCAAACCACGGAGAGAAAAACAAGATATTTTTAAGTAATATAGTATTATTATCTATACTTACCCCTCACTCGCATTTGCCTAGACCTCTGTGCCTGGGTCGAACGCCCAGGCAATCAAGTCTAGTTTCACAGTGTGTTGCCTGCTTGATTCTGAAAACCGCCTGATGGTCCCATGGCACCATCTGTCGGTTCCTTTGGAACTGGTGGTGACTCCCGGTGTGCATGCTCCCTGTATCATCCTTCTTTTTTTGGAGAGTGGTCAGTTGAAGTCAGCTAAAAGAGGTAGCAAGGTTGGGTGGGCTTATCTGGTGGTGAAGAGGTACATGTAAGTATACTTACTAATACTGATACTGCTTAAAAAGATCTCATTTTAGTTACATGACGTTACCTTTCGACAACCATTTGCCAATATACAAGCGTATACATCGAGGGTGTAACGCTACTGGTATAATGACCACATTTGACCACCAGGATGGCAGCTTGAAGGTAACCATCGGTCTGAGTGAGGAGGCGACATCTGAAGGGTAAACATCAGAGTTGCGTGCAGTTGAAGCCTCCGACAGCAGAATCCAGCCGAAACCAGAAACCCACCTCATCAACCAGCACAGGACGGCACTGAGCCCCCCCAGTGCTTGCCTGCCAACATGATGGCTGTCTGCCTCATGGGTAGACACTATCAGTTTCAGTGCCATGGGGCCAGGAGATCTAACAGGGCCTAGTCATGAATCTGATGGACCCCGGGGGACTGGTATATGGTTCTTTAGGGCAGTGGACTCCCGAGGCATACCTGCATGCAGGAATCTAGGAGAAACTGTTTGATACTGGTCCAAGATTAGGTCAACTAGACAGGAAGCCCTACTATGCCCACTGAGAAGTGCACTGACCTACAGACTGCGTCTGATCAATCACAACAGGGCTAAGATCTTATTGCTGGGGCTGCTCTGGTGAGATCTGGAAAGTCTAACAGACGAGTATCACAACCTAAGGAAAGGAAACTGTAATGCCTGCAAGGTGTACATGCCCTCCTCTAGCACTATCATGTCACACAAGTAGTGCTTGGTGAAGGTCACAGACATTCGCCAGTGGCTGGACAGCAGAATGTCAACAACAGGGATATTCTGCAAGGCTTGCCAGACAGCATTTAAGATTCACACCTCATGTGAATGTGGTCAGGTGACCATTGGATTTGGTCGTGAGCTAGAGCGTGGGTCTTGCTTCTTCTAGCCCCAGAAATAAGTGTTAAGAGAACATAAGTTGCCTACATCCAGTATTTCAGGTCCACCCTCCAGGGGTCCTCGAGGCACTCGGCCACTTCTTTACATGACTAAAACTAGTGGCTGGTCCCATCGACACAGGACTTGTCTCGATGCCAGTCTGTCAGGTGTAGAAGGAAGCAATGAGAACAAAGAGCAATGAGGGCAAAGAGATCGCTCCCGATGCAAACAATGAGCAATAAAGGTAAGCTGCACCTGTCTGTGTGAACCTGGTAAACACCAGTGGTGCCATGGCAAGGCTGAATAGAAGCACCCTGAACTGATAAACTTGATCCAAAATTATGAACTGCAGATACTTATGTGAAGTCTCCACAATTGGCACGTGGAAGAACACGTCCTTAAGATCCAGGGGACATCATCCACTCCATGGGCTGCAACGCTGCTGCCACTGACTGGGGGGTCTCCATCCGAAAGGACAGGACTTCCAGGAAGGTTTCAGTGCCGTTGACAGGTTATCAACCAGGTGCCATCATTGGTCCCTCTTGGGACCAGGAAGAGTAGATTGTAAAAGCCAGAAGTACCTTGATCCTCGACTGGCTGTATGGCGGGCTTGTTCAGAAGTGTCTGAACCGCCTCTAGGAACACTGATGCTTTGGGTTCGGTGGGGGCTGGCTCAAACCACTGGGGTTCTCGGCTTAACAGAGGCCTGTCTTTGCCAAAGGGCAGAGTGTAGCCCCTTCTCAGGATGTTTAGGACAAACAAGTCATCCATGATAGACCTCCATAACACGTGATATGCAGTGAGACAGCTGCTGACCGGGTGCTGCGCAGAGTCTAACTGCATGGGGGTTAGCAATCATGAGACAATGCAATCTTGTATACAAGAGTCTGGAACACTGAGGTTTTCCTGCTTTCTTGCCTTTACTGGCAGGCTTGCCTTTCCCTAAGCACTATTTGCTCTTTCCAGGGCATCATGTCCCAGGGGAGCACGAGCTGAGGGTGAGTAGGTGCTGTCTGGGAAGTACCATGTTTCGGGGCTGCATGCCAAGGACAACAGGGACCAAGGCCTTGGAATGGACATGGTCGGCTGAGGCACCCTAAAGCCCTGTGCCTGGCAGACAACCCCTGCCATCTCTCCTCCAGAGTTCTGGAGAAAAGAGGCCCCTTTCTGGTTCAGCGGAACAACAGGTCAGGCAGTTTCTGACCCTGGAGGTAGGCATCCCTCCACAATAAATGAAGGTTCACCTCCAGTGTGAAGGGGTCTGCACCTGGTGATCAACTTCCCACAACAACGAAGTAGCAAGGAGTGTCGCCTAGAGTCCAACCAATCTCGCACCACCTCTGTGATCTGTACCAAGCCCTTGAAGTCATCAAGGAGAGACCCCAAAGTGGCCAATGAGACATCAGAGTACGGTGCCGTAAAGACTGATCCCCTGGTGTCCTCCTCCATCCGTCTGAAGGCCTAAGCATAAGCCATGACGGACTTCGGCTGCCAAACATCAAACTCTTCCCAGTCTGACTCCATAGTCAGTGAAGCTGACAAGAAGATCTGCTGAAGCACAGAAAACAATCTCCCCTGGATGTGCTTCAGGAGGAGTCACCCTTGCCTCATATAGCCAGGCATCAGTAGCTCTATGGGAACCCATGTGCCATGATTCATGGCTATGAGCTGGTCATGAAACTTAGCCACGAAAGGCAAAAAAAGGGATCGGTGCATGACTCCTCCAGAGACAAGCCCCAGCAGAACAGCGCAACAGCCCCATACTTTGCCTCCTGTGGTGGGACCATAGCTTGGTCACCAACCAGGCCCTGAATAAGAGCTTTGACATAGTCAAAGTCCGTCAGGGGAGCAGGTGCTGTGTCCATGGGAATGTAGGCTAAACCTTCTGCAGAACCTTGGTCACTGGCTCTCTGCACCTGTCAGAGGGTGGACGGCAAAATTGGCAAGCCAAACCTGGGTTGAGATCTGCTAATGGACAAATCCAAAAGCAAAAGCTCATCCTCCACCTTGGTGTCCAGGACAAAGACTATTAACTCGTGAGGGGACCAGTGATGCCCAAAGCCTCATCAAGCAACAATTGTTATGCAGGCCATGGAGAGGCCACTTGTGACTGCAGGGGATTTGATTGAAGCAAGACCTTCTGTAGAAGTCCTCACAATGTCAGATGCCACCTCCATCTCCATCTGATCAGCCCACGAGGGGCTAGAGAGGGGAGGCTCTGGAGAGACATGAGCAGTAATCTCAGCTGCTGCTGACAAAGATGTCTGCTGGCCGGAGGGATTCTACAGGAGACTTGTCTCTGGGACCTTGGCTGCTACTGACGGAGTAGTCTGCTGGCAGGAGGGGTCCAGAGGGTATTCAGTGAGCTCCCGCGCCTCAGTGCCAAGAGAAAGCTGGGTCAAAGCAAAAGCAGTGAGCTCCAGTGGGTGCCTTTGGGGTCAAAGATGGGCGCTCATGATCCCCGTAAGGTGATCTCTTGCTTCCCAACTTTTGACTCCGATGTCTTTTCACCTTACTCTCCCATGGTGTTTCGGATGTTGAAACATCAGCCACAAAAGACTGCAGACAAACCAAATTTTTCTCATGTAGGGGGGAGGGGTGTTGGGGAAGACTCAATGGAGTCGGTGGTGTCAGCTTGGCATTTGGCAGCTACAGCCTGCCACCTAGGTCTCCCATTATCGGACTTTCTCTGTGCCTGCTCAAAGAGCAGCCATTTGTCCTCTCCCCAATCCTGACAGTATTTGCAAGTTTACTTGCAAGAGGAATCTTGACGCAACTCTAGTCGACAACTATAGCATTGTCAATGGTTGTCCCAGGCTGCCGTGTAGTGGTTTCTTGAGTCCATGCAATTTCTGTCCACAATCTAACAAAGATGTAGACTGAGTGATCACTGGATCAACACCTATGGCCTGCCTCTGCACTATACCAGTGAGTGTGGACAAAAGTTCAGAGAGCTACAACTCAAAAAGGCAAGCCAGTTATATTTCCCAAAAGAGGAAGGATGATACAGGGAGCATGCACACCAGGAGTCATCACCAGTTCTAAAGGAACAGAGAGATGGTGCCACAGGACCCTCAGGTTTTCAGAATCAAGTGAGTGAAACGCAACTAGATTTCCTGGGCATCTGACCCAGACACAGAGGTCTAGGCACTGTGTGTGTGTGTGTGTGTGTGTGTGTGTGTGTGTGTGTGTGTGTGTGTGTGTGTGTGTGTGTGTGTGTGTGTGTGTGTGTGTGTGTGTGTGTGCAAGCAAGTACTGGACAGCTATTACAAGCAAAACAGTGATGTTACGTGAAGTAAACTTGATCCAACCAGTTACAGCACAGTTGAAAAGCCTGACATGCAAAATTTGTAACTAACATGTTCATCTAGCATTTTTCAAGGGCAGAAATTTGTAGGGAACTTTTCAAATACAATTACCACACATTCAAATTCAGCTATGGGCATGATGTTTGACTGTTCATACCTGGACGATCTTGATGATCTGGGCCTATGTTCCTGGGACTTACTCCTACTAGACTGTTTGTATGCTCTCCATCTTGCCCGCACTTCCATTTTCTCTTCCTCAGTCATAGCATCAACAGTTTTGAACTTTCCAGCACTCTTTCTCTCGTGGTATCTCTGCCTTTCTTTCAGAAGAAAATGATGCCTCCTGTCAGGGTCTGAGTCTCGTCTTTGACGGAACTGCCTCTGTCTCTCTGCATTAGACAGCGCTCTGCCCCTGCGCAACTTTTTTCCCCTTTTAGTACGAGCCTGAAATGCGAAACATTCAAAGCTTGACTAAGATTCCACACAATAAAAAAAAGTGTAGAATAGAATTATATTTGACTGTTTAGTCAGTTCAACCAGGCTGTTGTGTCCAGTAAAGTTAATATATTTTGCCCAGTTGAAGGACAGTCTGCAGATTCACCAAGATTATTCTGGACATTAAGACTTCTTTTCCTTTTGCTAAGTAAACATATACATTGTTTGAATTGTCCTATCTGTCTGTGGATTAGTTCAAAAATAAAAAATTTGCAATAATTATTACGAAGTACTAATATTAAAGACAAATGGGCATGACTTTTTTCTATTTTTTGACCAAAAAGTGTGGATACGTGCTGAAAACAAGGTTATCTTGCTCCAAATGTCAATGACTACAATACTCCCATATTTTAATTCTCTCTGAATTTCACATAAGCAATGTAAGACATGAAGTTAGAAATCATGGTTTTGACAGAAGAATATTGAAATTTTTAATTTTTAAGCTCATGTCTGAACTGAAAATAAATTATGGAGCTTTTTTAAGGTTCATAATCTTTTGAAGTCATGTGAACAGTTTCCTTTTGGTGTCCCCCACAGACTCATTCTGGCTTCTGTCACCAGAGGTCAGTATAGTGTTCCAAATATGGCAGGGACTTTTGAATAGGGTGCATTATTAGGTTAACATATTCACTACATCATTTATACAACACTTTAAAGTCATCTGATAGATATCAAAATACAAATTTGCATTTTTATGCAAAATCTTCACAATCACTTTCCTTTCATTTTTGAATATGCCTGTTTCATAAGTTTCTGAAATAGAAATGAATGATTGGAGTCAAAGTTGTCAAAATTGGTGCACAAAGGTAATTAACCTTGACACACAGACACCATAAGTTGGTCCGTGTGGAATATTTCTATCCATGTAGGGGTAAATTACTATGTTCAATTCAAAATCATTGCATTTGTCAGATAATTTAAACTCTGAGTCACTATTATCATTATATCTAGAAATGAACATTCCATGCATTCTCTTTAATTCCAAATCACCAGGGTATAAGTGTGAAATATATTCTTGAAAGCATTTATTATTTATGCTTAAGAAAGCATAAATTATATCTAAATATCAACTTAAAGAAACAATTATCATGAATTTTTTCCTCTTTTGACAGCTTTACCAAAAAACTTATAGAAGAATAATTATATTTTTGCCAAAAGAGTTCCACAAGTAGCACCTATTGGAATACCATGTGTCTGTCTAAAGACAAAATCTCCAATACTGACATATACATTAATGTAACAGTGTATGTACTTCTGCCATGCTTCAAGCAACTGACAAGTATGAAGGGCAAGTATATCAAGGCTGGTTTTTTACCATCGTATCCCAAGTTCCTCGTGCTTAAGTACCAAGAGAGTGTCATGCTATACAGGCCTCAGTAGCTAGAAGCACAGTGCAACTCAATAGCATCACTAATAGTAACATTTGCATTTATTTGGTTGCTCAAAAAAAATTTGAAATTCTTTCATTTTTTCCTTCAAACTTTATGGGTTTCCTCATTTAAAGTTAAAAATAAATATGTGAGTATGTACTAATGTAACTAATATCACAGTTCTAATAGCAAGAAAGTAAATGCAAAAAAACAAAAAAAATCAAAATTGTTATGTGAGCCAACAGAGAGCTTTTTTGTGTTTGTACAGTGACATACTTTTGTCTTTGTACTTTCCGATCTTGCCATAAACTGACAGCCATAAGTACTGTGACATACCAATTTTTAGCATTAAGATACTTTTCCATACACAAAGTGTTTGAAATATGCATGATGTCTATTCAATTAATAATGTAATTTTAAACATTAACATCTTGAAAAGATTGTTAGTTAAATGCAGCTATCACACTTTAATTAAACACTGCTATTAGTAAGCTGCTATTCCTTTCATGCACATTGTGTCACATGTGTCGTGAGACAAGCATATCAGCTCCTTCATAATTTTCATATGTATTTTGCTGATGGTCCAGCCAGTTTTTGAACCAGATACCTTTGGCACCTATTATAAAGTTGGTAATGAGACATGTACATCAGTCTGGGCCATATTCCCATCTCCAAAAAGAGAATAGTACAATTGGAGCACTTATGTGCCAATGCCATAATCAACACAGTTTACCGTACGTGCTTACTGGTAATATCCACATGCTGGTGAAGATTTGTATTAGTTTTTGCTTTCAAATGTCAAGTTTCTGTTCACAAATGCCAATGCGATGGTCAAGTCACTTCCTGGATTCTTTGCAGATCATGTTTAGTGTAGCAGTACTTTAATATTCATTGATTATGGCTGTCTTTGTCAAAGTTGGGTAACACAGTTAATCATGTTCAGTAGTAAATGGTGTCCTCGTGGTGTTTGCAACATGAGAAGCAAGTGCCTCTGGAAGCATTTTAATGGCCGTATTATTCCAAGTGTAAATAATAATGAAAAATACCGTTCAAAGAACGCGGTACCCTTAAGCCCCCTTCAATCTCTTTTGCTGTAAGTGAATAGGAATAGTGTCCCATAGTATCAGGTATAGTTGCCTACACAAATACTACTATTGTACACTTGACCTTTGACCTCAAAAACATTAGGTCAAATATAGAGGTATAACCTTGACTTTCAATCGCCTTCTAGATCACCCTATGTTGCTTCTTTTGTTTTAAGTTTTAGTTTTCTAGATGCATAATGTCGCTCAGCAAACTTGTGACCGCTGTGTGACCTCGAAAATAAGGTCAAGGTCAATTATGCTTGCAGTGGTGTACTATCATATGCAATTTGAAAGTTCTGTCTCAAAAGCTTCTGAAGCTATCATGGTAAACAAAATTTATATGAATAGGTCACTGTGACCCAGATACTTCACCTAGTGACCTACTTTTGATTCATGACACATTTTTTGGTAATGATACATGAGTGTATAAAATTTCATATAACTGCCTTAAATACTTCCTTACTTATGCCAATATCACCATTGTGCACTTGACCTTTGACCTAAAAAAGTAGGTCAAATATAGAGCTATAACCTCTATTTTCAATAGGCTTCTAGATCACTCTATGAAGCTTCTTGTGTGTAAGATTTAGATTGCTAGATGCAGGCTTTCAATAGTTAGAGTGGTGATGTTGCTTAGCACATGTGACCACTGTGTGACCTTAAGAATTATGTCAAGGTCAACTATGCTTGCACACAAAGTAGGCCATATAGGAGTGTTATATCATGTGCAATTTGAAAGTTCTGTCTCAAAAGCTTCTGAAGCTATCATGGTAAACAAAATTTCAATGAATAGGTCACTGTGACCCAGATACTTCACCTAGTGACCTACTTTTGATTCATGACACATTTTTTGGTTATGAAACATGAGTGTATAAAATTTCATGTAACTGCCTAAAATACTTCCTTACTTATACCAATATCACCATTGTGCACTTGACCTTTGACCTCAAAAAGTAAGTCAAATATAGAGCTATGACCTCTATTTTCAATAGGCTTCTAGATCACTCTATGAAGCTTCTTATGTGTAAGCTTTAGATTGCTAGATACAGGCTTTCAATAATTAGAGCGGTAATGTTGCTTAGCACATGTGACCATTCTGCAACCTTGGGAATTAAGTCAAGGTCAACTATGCTTGCACACAAAGTAGGCCACATAGGAGTGTACTTTCATGTGCAATTTGAAATTCTTGTCTCAAAAATTTCTGAAGTTATAGTGGTAAACAAAATTTCAATGAATAGGTCACTGTGACCCAGATACTTGACCTAGTGACCTACTTTTGATTCATAACACATTCTTTGGTTTTGATACATGTGTGTATAAAATTTCATGTAACTGACTTAAAAACTTCCTTTGTAATACCAATACCACCATTGTGCACTTGACCTTTGACCTCAAAAAGTAGGTCAAATATAGAGCCATGACCTCTATTTTCAATAGGCTTCTAGATCACTCCATAAAGCTTCTTGTGTGTAAGATTTAGATTGCTAGATGCAGGCTTTCAATAGTTAGAGTGGTAACGTTGCTAAGCACATGTGACCACTGTGTGACCTTAAGAATTACGTCAAGGTCAACTATGCTTGCACACAAAGTAGGCCATATAGAAGTGTAATATCATGTGCAATTTGAAAGTTCTGTATCAAAAATTTCAGAAGTTATGGTGGTAAAACCACGGAACGGACGGCGCCGGGTACGACAATACCTGTCGGCCTCATAAGGCCGAAGGGTAAAAAACCATTACACATTAATGTATATATATATATACAGTGCTCCCTCTTTATAACGCTGATGTTGGGGGCCACAGGGTATACCGTGTTATAGCAAAACCGCCTTATAACAGAGGGACTTTTAACCCGAAATAGTATTGATGATGATGATGATGATGATGATGATGATGATGATGATGATGATGATGATGATGATGATGATGATGATGATGATGATGATGATGATGATGATGATGATGACTAATATTAATGTTTCATATAATTTGTCATCATAGTGGATTATTAGCAAATTCCAGATGCATGGAAGATATAGCTATCACAGCTTTTATTTGTATCCACACTAGATATCAAATTTGAAATTTTGTGTTTCCTGTCATGTGCAAAACATTTTGATGAGTAATGGGAATGAAACACATTTAATGGGTACAGGTACTTGGTGTATTCAGACGACTAAGTCATATCTCATCATGAAAGCAAAACAAGGTGTAAAATTTTAAACAATCCTGCCTAATAATAAAGTGCTGCCATGTCTCTTCTTATCTTTGGCACAAGCAATAAATTTTAGGTTTTAAGTACAATGAAACCTCCCTGTACCGAACACCTTTGGGATCAGAAAAAAATGTTCAGTATAGCGAGGTGTTCAGTATAGGGAGGTTTGATAGCATTGGAAGCATATATTTGGGGCCAAGAAATGGTGTTCAGAAAAGAGAGGTGTTCAGTTAGAGAGGTTTTATTGTAGTTAATCCTATATGTTTTGGAAAAAAACGAAAGGATAGGACTGATTTAAAACCACTAGTTGCCTTTTAAGGGTGACGGCCTGTCTCAGGTCAGGAGTGAAATTTATTTCTTCATATTGGTATCGGAAGATGAATGCTGATGTTTTAGTAACTTTTGAATCTCTGCTATTTGCTATGATGTCTGTGTGCCAACACAGACATATTGTTTTTCTAGGAATTCTTTCTTTCTTTACTAGAAAATTTGTCCGACATTTCATTTGAAAAGTATTATACATGGAAACTCCAAACTTGGCATGATCATACTCCCATACATGAAGTCTTGAGTTTTCACAAAGAGGTTCATCGGTTTTGAAAATTAGAGCCATCTGAAAATTTAAATCTTGAATCAAAACTATTATAGGTGCAGATAACCAATCCAATTTCAATTAATGTTTATAACACTGCACATTTTTGTAATTAACGTGTGACCTCTAAAAGTCAGAGGTCAAGGTGATTTGGACCTTTGAAATTTTCAACCAGCCATAACCCTATCAATTTTCATCCAATTTTAGCCATATTGGACCCAAATTGTAGGTATTGCAACATTGCATATATTTGTAATTTACATGTGACCTGAAGAGGTTAAAGGTGAAGGTCATTTGGACCTTTGAAATTTTCATCCAATTTAGTATGACTTGAGTGGGAATGAAATCTTCAGGGGCCTCAGATTTCTTCCTTCCTGCTGGCTCGCTCTTTCCTTCTTTCTTTAGAAGTGGACTCTTCATTAAGCTTCCATGATAGGTGAGGTTTATAGGTGTTGTAATTCTTGTTTCTACAATTGGTGCCCACAAGTTTTAATCAGATCTTGTCATTTCCACTTATTCAACCAAGTCAGCTATAAAGCCTACAAAAATAGTCCAGAATGAGTTGACAATCCAGGGCAAAGTTACCATCATAAAAGCTTACAGACCATTATTTGTACATGTACTGCCTGAATGTTCTTTTCTCTTTCACACTTTTTCCAAGTTTTGCATTTGCTGTTAACTTTTCTAAATTTGAATATTCCTTTTATTTTGCATTAGTACAAATAGATGGTATAAGATTGCTAAACATGTGCATACCCTGGAACTATGCATGTTTGATGTATACATCTCCTTTGGTGCAAATGTACTCCGAGGTTCTAGGGGCACAGCCCCAATCTGTGGATTCACCTCTACTGAGGGCATTTCTTCAAAATTTGAAACTGTCCACAATAGACATGTTAGCAGAAAATGAGAAATGCACACATTCACTGCATCAGATGCCCAAACCTAATGTTGTTTGCATGTTACAAATTATGGAAATAAAAAAATGATCCTCAGTCCTAAAAAAAAAATGAATGAAACAAGATGAACAGCAGAAAATGAACACGTATCAGTGGATTCTAAGTGTTGCTATTTTATTTGGCCACAGACTACATTCATCAATGACCAGTTAGTCTAAGACAATGACAACTCCCCCAAGAAACAAGGCCTGTATCAATCCTCTGTAAATGCCTTATGCTTCCATAATACATACCTAGGTTTCAATGACCCAGACCTGAATCTTCTTGAGATACATATCTGAAATGGCAACTCCCCAACTTATTTCACCTTTACCACGGCCCTGTTCATCTCATGCAGCCTGGTTTTATCTGATGATACAAAAACAAAACAAAAAATAATAATAAAAAACACACACAGAAAAAAAAACAAACAAACAAAACAAAACAAAAAAACAACAACAAAAATAAACCCACCCAAGTTAAATCATCAGATGATAGATACCATACTTCTCTTGGAATATAGTTTTGAACTTTTGGTGTTGCATGATTCCACACTGCATGGAACATGGCCATCCACATGTATCATCCTGTGAAATATCCCTGGCATCATTGCATGACGCCAGTCCTGCACCATATGAAACAGGACTTGTATCATCACATGACACAGGGCTTGATGCATCACGGGACGCATGTCATCACAAAACATGATATGTATCACTACAAGAAATATAACCTGTCTCATTACATAAAACATGGTCTGATTCATCACATGAAACAACATGTAGCACACTGCATGAAACCTGACCTCCATTACCAAGTGTTAAAGGTCCCTGCTTCAACGTGAACACATACCCTTGCCATTCCATAAATTTACATGCCTCACCACATGGGTGCGACTTACAATAGCACACAAATGTGGTCTGCATCCAGTTCAAATGTAGCCAGTGTCCACCACACGTCAGTAAACACTATCACTTGATACTACCCTACTGTTGATAGAAACGGTTGAGTTTGGACTCTTTTGGTGGGTTTGCATGCATGAGGAATTTTCCAAGGGAGCTTGAACAATATGATAAACGCACATACAGCCTAATGAATATAAACCATGACTGGACAATTACAGTACATCAAATTATATACTTACATCAGATGAACGGATGGTCACCCATACTTATATCATTGTATATATCCCCATCTCTCAGCCTCTAAAGATAAAATCAACCAGATTTGTCCACCTTGTGACCAACGGCACAATCATAACTTACAAGTTTCTGACATTATACCACCAAACATCTTAAAATGAACCAAGAAAAGTACAATTGTTGTCCGATACTGTCTACATGTACTGGGTAATAACTATTGTTGTACTCTTAACAAACAATGTATAATGCTTCATCTGTCAACAGTTTATAAACTTTTATCACACTGTCTCTAGATAAATGTATAAATCTTATCTCAAACGTTTTGAAGACAATGACTGCTCAACTTTTTTCTGTCCATACAAACATGGCCATTCATCTACCAGTGTCTATGCATTACGTGTATGCTCTTTTTGAAAGTAAAATTCTGCTTGTCCAATTCCACGGACATCTACACTTCTCAAACACTGTCAATACATAGATGCCAGTTCTAATACTATCTGCCAAAACGCATTTGACCCTCCACATATGCACGTCTTGCAGTGTGTGTGTGCGTGTCCACATTTGAAAAACTATACAACGTACAATTCTAATTTTTCACCAAGTACGGTCACGACACACAACATGAGGACACCTTCAGTTCTCTTCACACTGAGCGAAACATCACTGAATGTAAGAAATATACTCTCCGTCCCTGTCATCATGTGTCATCCAAGAAATGATTATCTTGATCCTCTATCTCATTTTAATAAACTTGGTACTGCTTATGTGTGATACACAAGTTGAGAGTTCCATCTGCTCATGCAATTACTGAAGACAGCGTACCCAATATGGCGGCCCTATACTTTCTAGAGCATACAGGCTGTAGGTGTAGAACTCAACTTTTTATATGCAAATATGATTAACATTTGCAGTGCATCATGCAATACTTTCCACATTTTATATACATGTATCATCATGATCATTTTGCCAAGCGTATCTCTGACAATGTAAGCTATATCAATGAAAAGCAAAAAAACCCGAAACAGGCTCTTTTGCACTTTTATCACTAAAATTCATGCACCAAGTTTTGTAACAAAATGAATGCCTCTAAATATAAACAAGAGGACTGTGTGAATGTCCTGTGCTCATCTGACCTTGGAATATTCACCCAAAGTAATTAGCACGATTAGTTCCAGAATCACTCAAGCTTCATCCTGACCTGACCCAAGATGAGCAACACAGGGTTAGGCCGTCAGGTGAGCTGAAGTGTGACTCAGAGTTATGTAGTCAGGTGAGCAGACCTGAAAATTGAGCTGATAGTAAATGGACATTATATATACCCAGATACTTGACCTACTGACCCAGTTTACCAGGACATGCATTTCAGATCTAATATGTGCGTGTATGGTTTCAAAAACAGAGTAAAAGGACAAAAAGTTACAGGCCACATGCAACTAATGAATATCGCTGTGAACGAGATACTTGACCGGCTTTGCTGCAGAAATGTTTATTCGTTCGGATTCATGTGTGTGAGGTTTCATGAAACCAAAACTCAAAGGACAAGACATTACAACCTAAAGATTAATAGTTCTTCACAGCTCACCAATTCTTGTGTTTTGTTTGCGTTTGTTTTTTGTTTTTTGTTTTTTTTCCCTTGTGCTGGTCTTTCGGATAATTTGTTTTGATACTTTCCCTGCCTCCCTTTTTAGAATATATGTTAGATTAGCAGTGATTTTCATAATTTATTGCACATAACACTCAAGTCATACATAAAGTGAAATAAAGTATACATTTTCTGAATAACAAACTGAGGGTTCTGGAAATTACAACTTCATGTTAGTTGATGATTTTGTTCACATAACAATTACACAAAAGATCATCATAATTTTCCACAATTATTTCAGCTCACTCAATTTTGAAGACAGTGACCTCAAATCTGCAGTAAATAAAAGTTAATGCAATGAATAAAAAAAGCTTGGATTAGATTTTTAAAAATTGATGCTGTTTTGTCATCAGAGTTCGTTAAAGGTAGCTTTCCTTTGATGTGTCACCATTCTTACACATCTGTGTCTGAGAAACAACAACAAATATTTACAACTTGGGACACTTTTTTTCATTTGCAGTGTGTTTTACAGTTTTTTATGCATTTGATGCAGACATACATGAAAATGTACAAGCTGAAGCAAAAAATCAATCCAAGAATGACAATCACCTATCTATATTTTTGTAATTACTGTGGAAACACTGCTTCCAAGAACCATTACCAAAATTCCAAAGCATGAACCTTCAGTTTGTAAGTTTTTTTTTTTTTTTAAATATATACCTCATTGCACTTTTTTTATTTAAATTTACAGAGTTACACAGAAAAGAATGAGTCAGCACTGAGATCGCTGTTAACATAACATATATCATAAAGTCACTTGTCAATCCATTCAAATCCTCGTTTGTACAAGCAAATTTGTGGTTGCCCCCAGGGCAAGTACTTATTTTTTACGTGCACTCACTGAAGTTGGAACTTGTTCTGGGCTTGTGGACATGCAAATTGGTAAGCCCTGTTCATGTTTATAGATCTAAATACGGGACTTCATGACCTTCTTTTAATATAGGATGTACTTTAAGCCTGATATATGTCCATGTTGCATCAAACAAAGAAAAACAAGGGAAAAGTATAAACTGAAGAGTTAACAAATTTATCACTGCAACCCAGACATTTTACAGGGTGATCCAGTTTTGTTTTATGAAACACCCACAGGTTCTTATGTGTGCATCTGAGTGTTTGTGAAGTTTCATTGAAGTAAGTCAAATTTCCGCATTTCTAGCTCTCACATGTGTACTGATATAGCTTTATCCATCAGCGTGTAACTGTATAGCAACAGATGGTTATACACTTTAACAGTGACTGTGATACAAATCAATAAATTCATAGAAAATGGCACTCATTCCTCTTAATGGACAATTTTAGTAGACGTTTATTGCACATCCATTCCCACAAAGTCTAAAGCGAAAATCTAACCAGCAGTTTTGGCGCATAATTAAAAAGTTCACCAAAAAATACCAAAAAAAAAAAAAAAATTAAAAAAGCCTGCAGTACCACTTATGCTTGTTGATCAAATTATTAAACAGGTGTCCTCAGAAGTGTCTCAGTTTGATTTTTGAAGTAATTGGCCACACCTTTGCACAGAAGATTCTTTGAATATTTTCTTAATCATAAAAATCACTGGGTCGATCTCTTTGAAAGTTTTTACAAATCCATCCAAGGTACATCCCCAGCAAGTTTGCAGAGGAGCTGATCCATACTTTCAAGGAAACTACATGTACATGCATGCACAACAGTATCACTAAATTTACCAGGCTAACATGTACTGTCACACATCATCACGTAATTTTCAAAACTCATTAAAATCAGGAAATGATACTTATATGCCACCTGGTGAACAACTTCAGTGGAGACTGAATCAAGCTACATTACAACCAGGTATAAAGGGAACCCAGCATGCACTTTGTAAGAAGTGAAAAGTCACAAAAACAAACAAAATCATTGGGAAGAAAACAGAAAAACATCACAGCCCTTCTATTCATTAAGTGAAAAACTACAGGTCTCGGGGTACCAAGGAGTGTCTATGCAACTTCAAAGCAATCAACTAATTGGTGTCAGAGATGAAGAATCTTTAACACTTTGAAGAAAAAAAAATGAGCAAAATATACATACAATTAAATCGAAACAGATGGTGCATTGCTGCTTGCACAAATTTGGAAGACATTCTCCAAAGATACATCCTTGGCAAGTTCGAAGAGAATGTGGCATTAATTTTGTAAAGATGTCGAAAATGTGAACTGTGGATGGATGGACAAGACAACAGAAGAACAACAAATCATGAATGAACTCTGCAGACTGACAAGTCAACTGAGCTAACATTAGCATTGAGTTTTGAGAGGGACAAAAGTGACAGATTTATTTTGGTGCATGTCATGGAAGTCAAATTGGCAAAACAGAATGACCAATTGGCCTCATCAATCACATGTCACTTATTGTTTTTACACCACCTGATAAGTATATGTTCAGTTTGCAGGACTGCATAAAGCTTTGATTTTCTATCAGGTTTGTATATAGCTTAAAAATCAGTGACTCTGTTACACATTGTCACCACTTAAAAAACACATGAACTAGAAGGTGCACATTAAGTACCTTAATTAAGTACAAGCCTTTCTTTGCTGTGGCCAGATTAAGTCATTTTGACATTTAACATCCATCATATTATAATAAGTTTACATGTCCACAACACAATCTATTTTCACAAAAAGGCTACTTCCTAGGGACCTACTACTTTTATAAAATTCACCATACTGTTTTTAAACGAGAAAAACTTGTCTTGACATACGTGATTTAGGGTGGGGTTTTTTTTTTCTTCTCCTTCTCTTTTGTACAGAATATTTTGAGTCGCAAATTCAAAACACAAAGGTGTAACATTAAGAACCATCACAATTACCCTGGCATTTGGCAAAAGAGGTGCATCAGTACAATTCAATACATTATAAAATAGTGCACCTACACAAACATCCACATCCTCGATTAAGCATGTTGATACTGGCACAGATCACAGGCACAGGGAAAAATTATCCACCCTTGTGGCAAAACACACATATAACCAGTGCACGCTTCATGAATAAGTCGCGTACAAAAACACAAAAGCCGTAGGAATGGTGATATTAAAAGCTACTCAACCAATATACAATGTACATACTATTAAAGCTATGACCAAGGTACAGACTGCAAGTATGACCATCTGGACACCCAGGACAGGAGAAGCTTTATGGACCATGTATGACATTGGCAGTATATCCCAATATGGTACACCAACCGACAGTGCCTTGCACTCCACTATGAACAAAGGTTCTATAACATCTTTGCACTATTTTATTCAATACTTAAAACGATAAAACACTTGGTTCATAGCTTTGTTCTGGCAAACTGGCAAATCGCACTGATTTCCTTTCACAAGCTGTATTCCTATCTCTGGGACACTCACAAAGGTACTACTTGGCCTTTAAGTCTGGCTTGAACATGTTCCAATCCGCAGCACCTGTATCTCAGTTTGTGGAGACCAATTTCATGTGAAAAGTAGTCAATTGCCATAGCTTGCTGCACTTCAAAAATCAGGATACAGACACCATCCACTTACGTCAACAGTCACTGGGTCCCTTGTTTTCCCTCCACTGTGTTGTATTGTAAACAGGTCATAAAACAGTGACCAGTCCATCAGTTTGGATACCTGTAATTAAGTACTGCTGATGGTATGTAACAAATAAAATCTTGTATGCCTCTGACTACGACAGCACGCGAGATGCATCATGCTACTTATCAGTTTTCTCTCAATCTCCCCTCGTATAAACTGGTGAAACTCTTCACTGGTGTCGTAAGCATGCTGTCAGCCTACCAGACTCTACCAATCTCAGTTTTGACAAACAGTCAGAAAAATGCCACAAAGAAAGGTGTCACAATATTCAGCAGCTTCATGGCTATACTTAGATACGGCTACTCTTTGGCATGTAAATTAAGCACGGTCAGACATGGATTGAATGTATTCTACGTCACATCTTCAGAGCAGACCTTCTTGACCTGTTTTCTTCACCACAAAATATGTATTCAGAAATAAACATGCCATCTGCATCAGATAATTCAACAGGAAAAAGTGGTAGTGCAGCAAGCATGTTGCACAGCTAGACAGCAAAATCTTCCTTATCTGGATTACGCTTTTTAAATGATACAATGTAAGAAAAGTGTCTCTGATGTCATCACTAGAACACGCAAACCAATATCTGGGTAACAGAGGCTCCAAATCTCCCCTTTTGGATAGAATATCCCCCGTTTTTATTCCATATATTGAGATACTCCCACTCTACCACTTACGAACTTAATTATCCCACTTATAAAATATCATCATCAAAACAATGTTTAATGAGTTATCTTTTGATAGTTCCAAAATAAATGTTGGTGCATTACCATGTGAAGAGAAATACGTATTTTTTTCTTAATCAAATTTGCCTTACTGTGTTTTTGACCATGATATTCCAGCTCGTTTTGTGATGCAGGATTCAAAATTTGGGTATACTGAAACTTCATGTATGTTATCCTTGATCCTGGATATTAGAGTCCAAATATGCACAAGAATGCACTATTCATATCTCATATTCTCAAAAGTTCCATAACACCAACACAATCTCAACAACTCTCTCATAATGAACAGTCTGGGTGGGAGATTCTGCCCCCAAGCATCTCTCTACGGTTGCAGCCTCTGTGATAATACAAAATGGGAAAATCTATCTCAAAAAGGAGTTGAACAATTTTTCCGGAGTCCACATATTTTGACAGGATTTCGACTTTGAAACACCAACTCCAATGAAGTCTACTATTTTGCAAAATGAACAGCAAAAGTTGCTATTATGTACGTACCTCAAAATGTGCAACAGTTGGCATCTCTACTACATGCAGCATTATGTGAAAGATTGTTTCAGGCTTTAAGTTTAAGCAATAGTGGCACAATTCCCAATCAATTTCACTGTTAAGAAATCATCTGCACTCTAGATCTAGATGGCACAATTTAAAATTTAACTCCACTGGGACAGTCACAAATAGATACAATGTACTGGTTTATATAATCATGAGAACTGAACAGTTTGCCCTAAGTGAGAGACTAAATTCCCTCCTCATGGTTTGCTTGGCACAGAATTTCCAGTTTAACTCATTGCCTTTGAGACCGTGATGTATTGTCTTCATTTTAATATTTAGTTCAAAAGAAATAAAACTTTCTTCGCATTCTTCATGAAAAAGGCCTTCATTCAAGTGTGAACATGCCTACTCTCTAGTTAGAGGTTTCCCAAAGCACAAACTTTTCATCAAACCATCTGCAACATTAGTGCTGGAATGAGCCACCTATATCGTCAGTTTTTATGTGCCCTATTAATGAAGGTAACCCCATGCAGTGGTAGTGTATCAGTTCTCCTCTCAACATGAACTTTGTGATAAAACATTCTCTATAATCTGAGCACTTATCACTTGCTTCTGTGGAGGTTGTTCATTATGAATTTAAACATGAATATGATCCAATGCATTCATGGTACTGATCATTCTCCGGCAGCAGAGGGTCAACAACTGCATGGCACTGAACCGTGTGCCTACATTTATCAATCGTAAACCACAATGTTAACCTTGAAACAAGCGTGGTGCTTTACTCTTTATCATGCTACCTGACCCTTTTGCTACTAACACCAACAGGCAAGTAATTACCACAGCAAGTTTGCTCTCATCAACACCATCTGCTTCTCTCAGTTCAACTTTACTTTCACTTTTTTTTTTTTAAAAAATCAAAAACATGATTCCATACATAAACAGTTTATCTTCATGTACTCAGGGGCCAATTGCCAACCTTGGAAATAAAAAGTGCAAAATATAACCCACATAAGTGTACAACAGGCTGAGAAAGTGCACAATATTTATTTTATGCTTTCTGACAGTTATTTCCAACTGAACACTAGTTTTTCTTGAACATTTTTCATGTGTCCTAAATTAAGTTTGTTAAAAAGATTCTAAAATATATCCACAGGATTTTTGCTTTATGAATACATAAAAATGGAAACAGCATTGCAAGAAACTCCATTGTAAATTTCTATAGGTGTCACAACACTGTATTATTGGTAAGCATTTCACTGTTATTGGTTCATTTCATATACACTACACCTATATTTAGTGCTTGAAAGCATATATTGATAAGAAGAATAAAAAACTTACAAATTTTCCATTAAAAAGTTACAAGTGTACAATAGAGCTGAAAAGTGTACATTGTGAGATTAAACCCTAATGTTGGCAGGTCTGTCCCTGATTACACCAAGATAAGCCATCTGAATCTGTCTCCTGAGGATCAAACAGTAATTTTAACTAAGAAATTCAACTGAGTGTCTTGAAACCAGTGGTCTTAGCCAACTGCTAGCTTAACATGAACTTGTCTGAATTATCAAATGGATATTGTATCAATACTCCATGTAAAATGACCTTTAATTTGAGTACCAGCATGCCTATATGGACATAGAATATAACGATCCGGGTGAACAGCTTTCCTTGGCATGCCTGGGATACATTGTACCCAAAGTGCACTGAGGAAAGCTGTTGACTCAGTCCAAACCTTGGCACTGAAAGAGTTCAGCAATAGGCGCTCTCTATAAAGAAGGTTTTTATAGCAGGTAAAATTGTATGATGTGACCTGAAACTAAATTGGTTTTTTCCAGGAATAATTCAGAATGCAGTCATTTTCAGAACATGTAAGTTTTACTTGAAACAATATATGTCCGTCAGTTGCCAAGGTACGGGAACCTTACCAAAATGACAAATACATCCGTAAGTCACAAAATTTGGATCACAATTTACCAGGCACTGAACATGCTTGTAACACGTCTGAGCTGTGGTACTATATCATCGCTATGGAAGAAATCAAGATCTTGAGCCACTTTTCTGCAGGAAATGCGGACTCAAGCATTCAGATATGCTATCACATGGGAACCAATTCTGGGCCTCCATCCTTTGTAAAGTTCAAGCAATACAAATGGCATAAAATGCAGTGGTGGTTAAGCTACTAAGGTAAAACAGTAATATGATAGCCAATACAAAGTAAATGCAAACTGGATGACGAAAACTGAGACTTGGGCACACTACAACACGTGCACTTTTGGCAATGTCAGTGACACGAGCCTGGGGGTATCGTCCAGCAGATAATATAAAGATGGTCAGTGGTGTCATTCAGTATGGCTGCTCAATGACATTTTCATGTTTCCTACCAATGATTTGAAAAACAGATCACCCATTTACATCTTTGCCATCTCCAATGACTTGAAACAGATCAGTCTTGACTTTGATATTGTTCTCCCGATGATATGGGAACAAGTCACTGTTTTCTCATGCATCACTCCTCTAAAGCTACCGGTATTATACTTAAAGCAATCATTAATTCATGCCAGTACTTTTTTAAGCCGATCATGTGATTTTTGCCATTATATATATATATATATATATATATATATATATATATATATATATATATTTGAGGCAAGTACCTTTTTAAGATACAGAGTGCTCTTATGGTAGCCGTGCTCCTCTCAATTCACAACTGAAACTAGGGAAATTGAAATAAAGTCACAGATTGCCAGATCCATTCCCTAGCCCTTGCCTCATTGATAACCGTAAGCTTGGTAATCATAGGTCTCATTTGGAATAACTGTAGTCATGAACCGGGAAAAAAAACCGAAGGGACAATCATACAATGTTTTGCATTGCAACACCCAGTGACCTTCAAAAAAATAGGTCAAGGTCACTGGGCTTTGAACTTGACCTATGCCTTAAAATGGGGCATAAGCATGTGCAAGTTGGAAGTCCTAATTCAAAAAGCTTTTTAGGTATCACTTGGAATGTGGCTGGCTGGATGGATAGAATGACTGACAGATGGGACCTGCGCAGTGTGAAATCTGATCTTAAGCTAGCTCTTACAGGGGACTATAATCCTGTGCAATATGAAACCCCAGGCTAAAATATTTCTTAAGTTATAGAGCACAAACCAAATTCACTAGTGTGGCTCAGTAACCTTCGGAACTGGGTCAAGGTCAACATGAAGAAACAATTTTCCCTCCTGACTTGAGACAGTCAGTCACCCATAAACGGCAACCGGTGCAGATGGACAGAAGGATGGAGGTCACCCATCTTTGAACTTGAACTAGCCCTGATGGAGAACTAATAATCCTGTACACTATGAAAGCTCTAGCTCAAAAAGTTCTCAAATTTGCACGCAGAAATCAATTTCTTAAATGTGGCTCTGTGACCTTGGGAATTGAGTCGAGGTCACCCATCTCCAACCTTTACTTAGCCCCAATAGAGGACTATATTTTTGTGCAATATGAACGGCCTCGGTCAAAAAGTGAGGAACTCATACTGCAGAAAAGTTGTGGAATAACTAAAGGGCATGGCTGGACCAGTTAAGTATAAAAAGGAATGTGAACTTTAACAATGATTCACTAGCTTTTCTGCACTGCTTCTTGATAAGTCAGTTCCTGATAATTTATCTCATCTTTGGTTTTATTTTGTGTGAAGTACTCAGGTTGCAAATACCTAAATGTTCTCAAGCATGATAATATAATGGAGAGTGATCTGTTACAGGAAGTGTTTAAATGTACATATATTCATTTGTGTGTGTGTGTGTGTGTGTGTGTGTGTGTGTGTGTGTGTGTGTGTGTGTGTGTGTGTGTGTGTGTGTGTTGTAAACCTCCTCTCACATTGTTTGTCTGTCTGTCTGTTCAACGAGAACTTTTTTGACAAACTTTGAGACTTGCCACTCACTTTTTAAACATTATTTTTAGGCACTAAATTGCAATACAAAATGGCACAAGAGTCTAACAATGTCCTGCCATGAGGGTTAATCAGGTGGTCTATGAAAGTCCTGAGACAAGAGTAGGCACCGCACCTATGAAACTTGCTGGAGGCATGACCACATCTGTGGATCTCAGCCAAACGAATGTAGCTGCAAATAAAACTTATATGTGCTTGTAAATAAAACTCCTCATCTGCACTTTTTTAGTCTGGTTACAACTGATTCCGCCCTGTGTAGTAGAGAATAAAGACCAAGCCACAAAACAGACGCAGACTTCCATCTACCTTTCCACATTCTGCCTGTATCATGGCACATGTGGTGATGGGCGAGTGGAGGATACACCACATTTAGCCAATACCAATGTGTTGCTTTCAGCACTTTCCATGCCCTGTGTATCATAGCTCGCCCTCATTTTCAACAAAACAGCAGTCAGAAAATTCTTTGGATACCAGCTTATAACCTACGCAATAGCTTTGTTTCAAGTCTATGGTCTCTACATCATGTTCATTGTGAGTAAATGTAAAGAAAATTTCAATGTCTGTCACTGACAAGCTGACCTGTGGTAAGTTTGTATCAGTGAACAGTCAATTCTTATTTGCCAGTTCAACTCACAATGGCCATAAATACATTTTAGCCTTCTGCATCCTGGATACTGTTGGGACATTCCATGAGGGGACAATTACCAAACTATCAACTGACTATGTGTACAAAGAAATGGGACCATCTGGATTTCATAAAATTAAAAGTTTTCAAGCACAATTTGGCCACAATATACCTTACTTTTAACAAAACTAAAATATCACATAAAATCAGCTAGACTCGCGTAACATAATGAATGAAGTGTCCATTGATATGTAACATGGACATGAACACAAGAAGTAACCCATTTTGCGTGCCAGCATACCACATATTTAAAACCCTCCATTCCCCACCCGTTAAAAATCAGAGTCGTCTAAGGCTCCAAATAGACAGAATTGAGATTTTCCATGTCCTTTTATACTGCTAACAGCATTCTCTTCTTATATTTTCTTGCTTAAGTCATGCACTTATGAGAAAATTGGTGTGTTACAGGTACTGCACATTTATTCTTGTAAAAAAAAAATAATAATAAAACTTTCCTTTTTCTCAAATGAAAGTGCTCTTATTCTGGACATCCAGTTCTTTAATTCTCCTTTCTCGTCTGTATTCAATGTACTGCAAGGAGCCTTACAGCAAAAAGTTGTCCTGTCCTTGTAAAAAGCTGTGAAGACCTCACTGATGATATCGTTGGGAGCCTTGCCATATTTGTTCTATGTTTCTCTGATGGGGACATAAATTAAGCTCCTGGTCCAGTTTTGAGCAAAATATCTTAATTTGCTGAATTACAAAAAACGAAAAGAAATATGAGTACATGTACACACTTGTATTGAGCCATATAGGGATCATTAGGATTTGATCATAATTGGAGTATAGATTGGCAACACCTTTTGGGCACCAATAAGACTTCCCTTTTAGCAGCTGGACTGAATATGATGCCTTGAGTTCTTTCACCACAAATATTTAACTGCAGGTTTACAATATAACTAATACTCTCTTTACTGCAACACAACCTGCACATGGTATGAAAGCAAACATTAACAACCGTACAACAACAAAAATCATCAGCATATAAAGTCGACGTGTGATAATGAAAATACATGTAAGCAATACTGAGACTTGGGACTGAGAGGCACTCCCAAGTTTTGGTAAATCTGTTGATCAATATGTAGCAGTGTGTCCTGATATGCAGGCACTTCCAGCAGCAATGAACACAAATCAACAGTTTGGGGGATTTCTGTGATGACTAACACAATTACATGCTGACAATGAACACTGTCATGGCAATACATGATAGTAAAAAAAAAAAAAAAAAACATAAAAAATTCATCAGTTAAACACTGGGTGTGACAAGTAACTTCACTCAATCTTACAATGCAAGTTGGGACTTGGGTCTGTTGCAGTTCTACTGTATGTTCTACAAACTAATTTTTTCAGTCAATGTTATACATTTAGTGAACATTCAATATGATGAGGGAACTGCACTCCTGAGTCAATGATCTCTATGTGGTCGACGCAGATGCTTACACTTCTGACCAATAGACTCCAGGCATCTCTGCCAGGCAGCTTTAAAGTCTTCCGAGTTCATTTTATCACCATAAACAGCATGGCACCCTGCACGAATCTGCTCCAACTTGTTGGCATCCAGACCTGGCATTGGTCCCTTCCCAGAGACTGTGCTGGTCCTTAACACCTCTTCCCCAAACAGCGTCAGGGCCAGGCGTATGGCAAGCAGCGTGATGCCTCGTCGTGGTTTGTGGACTTGCCATCTGGGGTAAGCCAGGACCTGTTCATATGTGTCTGTCTGGGATTCCACTGGGGATTCCTCCTTATTGTCTTTGGAGTTGTTATGATTCGATATGCTAGGTTCGAGAGGCATATCGTGGTTGGATGTATTTGGTTGGTCACCAGCGTGCTCTTCAAGATTGGATTTGTCTATATTATTCGGCACACATGCCTCGTTACCTGTGTCAACCTTTGGCTGGTGCTCTTGTGCACTGTTCTCATCCCGCACATCTCCCTCGGCCTCAGGTATTTTATTCCTGAGAATTTTACATTTCTGGCCAATTGACACCAAACATCTCCGCCAGTGGACCTCGAATGAATTACCAAAACAATCCTCAAAAATTCTGGCACAAGCTCTATGGATGGCATGCATGATGTGTGGGTCTAGCATGGAGTGCTTCTTGCGACCAGACACTGTGCTTTTGCTCAAAATCTCTGGCCCATACAAAAGATCTGCCAGCTTTAAAGAGAGCAAAGTGATACCTCGCTCTGGGCGCACAGACCGCCACTTGGGCTGAGACAACACCTGGTCCACTGCATATTGCTGCTCTGGGGTCAAGTAAGTCTCTTGAGAACTGTTTAGAGCTATGGCTGCAAAGTCCATACCAGTAGGCATAGGAAGAGGGTCAAGAGGACTGGGTTTGTGCCTTAGTTCAAGGGGCTCGTGGTCAACAGGACTGATTGTTGTTGGCTCCTCCACATGTCCTGGCTGTTGCTGAGGTGCCTTGTCCTTCTTCTCTTGCTTGTCCTTTTCCCTCTTTTCCTCCTTGTCCTTCTTCTCTTGCTTGTCCTTTTCCCTCTTTTCCTCCTTGTCCTTCTTCTCTTGCTTGTCCTTTTCCCTCTTTTCCTCCTTGTCCTTCTTCTCTTGCTTGTCCTTTTCCTTCTTTTCATTTTTGTCTTTTTCCTTCTTCTCTTGCTTGTTCTTTTCTTTCTTTTCACGCTTATCCAAGTCATTGGCTGAAGCTGCTACATGTTCATCACTTATCGGTGGATTGACCTCACTGGACTCTGCTGCTTGATTACTTTCGCCACTGTCATTCAGTTTTCTGGCAGCACTTCGAAGAGATGCTCTGCGTGGAGACCATTCCATCATCCAGCTGTCATCCAGCAACTTTCTGGTCTTAGTTATTCCTCGCGGTCTACCCACTCGCCTCTTTAATTTATTACGAGATGTTGAGATTCTTGCTTTATTAACATGCTTTCTTGTGTTAAATTTCCTTTTGGAATTCCTACGTACACTGCGAAGAATACGTGCACTAGCGCGTTTCTTGGCCTGTTGTTTAACTGTAATGTTCTGTGAGACTGTCACTGAGGTATGGAAAGGCTTGACATTTTTTCTCAACCTGGCTATCCTAAGGTGCTTACACTTTTGGCCTATAGACTCTAAACATCTCTTCCACTGGCCATCTAAGTCCTCTGGTGCAAAGTGTGAAGCATATGCTTGCCGACAAATCCTGCTAATTTCACTCATTTTGGCAGGATGGAGAATTTGTCGTCCTCGACGTCCAGTTATAGTGCTATAGCTTAATACATCTACACCAAAAAATAACTCTGATAGTCTTAAAGCTAGCAGTGTAATGCCTCTGGATGGCGGAACCGTTGCCCACTTTGGTGAATTCAGCACTTCATCTATGGCTTCTTGACTAGGCATTTCTACTGGATCAACATTTTGTGGCTCATCTGTAGTGTCTGAAGTTGCTGGCACATCCTTTGGCTGAGATGCCTGGTCATCTTCATTGGAGGCTGAAGATGGACCATCGACAACACAAGATGAGCCCACATCATGGGTATCAGCCATTGCAAGCATCATTGCATTCTGTTTTTGTTCTGTGTTTTTCCCAGTTTTCTTTAACTTGAATCTCAGGTGATTGCATTTCTGTCCAATTGCACAAATACACTTGGACCACATTCTTTCAAATTCGACAGGGTCCAGAGATTCTCCATAGGTTTTTTTGCAAGCCTGACGTATACGCATGAGTTTTTGTCTGTCAAGTGCCTGCATTCTCTTTCCAAACACAGTACTTTTCCTCAAGATCGCTCTACCATACAGTATTTCAGACAGTTTACATGCCAGTAGTGGCATACCCTTTTCAAGAGTCAAATTCTTGTGAGTCAGCCTCCAAGATTGAATAACTGTATCCAGACTAGACTCTTGCCCCTCTGGCTCTTCGCTGGCTTGAGAACAACCCATTTCCATTGTGCCAGTATCTGTGGCCTCAGTAGTACTGGCCACAATCACTGGTTCTTCTGGGGATGCAGCGAGGATTGGAACTGATATAGACACCGGCACTGGCTGAGGTGGTTCGTCCAAGCTAATCTCCTTCCCCCGCACAATGTGGAACAACTCCTGTAAGTGATGCTCGATTTGGCTGGTTTTATCTTCTATTCGACTCAGCTGGTCCTGAAAGTACATAAATTTCAGAATTTCCTGTAGATGTTAAAACACAAAATATGGACTCACTTCCTGAAAGCACAACATGTTAAAAAAACACTCTCTCTTAAGTATTTTGCATAATTTGCACCAACATTATGACAAAGATGAATGATTCTCCCTTTTTTAACTGCCAGCACTATGGACAACAATTTCTTTCCAAGGATCAAAAACACAATTTGCCAGTTAATCTTTCTCTGGTAAAATCTCTGGGTCCATTTTGGCACACGTTGGCTGTAGTTAGCATGTCTTAGTGGTGGCTAGTGGGCCTCGGCAGTTGGCAGCAGGTCTTGGGCTAAACTTAGCAGTAACACTGCTAGCACATGTGCATGCCAAGGCAAGAGTCACGGTCAGGGGCAGCCTGTAGCAGTGGTCAGCAGGATGGCGGCTTTTCACTGTATGTCCTCCTATGAACTGGCCACCAATGCAGGCTAATGCTAACCACCGCCCACTGATGCCCAACACTGATCACTGGCTACCATTTTCCGAGGTGGTCATTGCCAAGACCTGCCAGCCACTGCCAGCACCCACAGAAATGTGCTAAAACCCACAGAGGCATTTAACAAATGTTTGCTGCCACTAGACGTGAAGATCCTCCATTATATTAGCAGACTACAGCAATACGGGGTTGAGAACCAAACATGTTAAACACACACGTGTTGTAACTGGGGAAGTGAAAATAATATTCAAGAAGGAAAAGCAGAATCAGAAATCCTCTTTAATTGTAAACATGCTTTTTTTTTCAAACTACAGGGCCTGCCAGAGAACTATACATGTGTTCATCACCATCATATGGTGGTACATGTACTTTTTTTTAGCACAGTGAAATGCTCATAATAGAAAACACTTTGAACAGAAACCGTTTACACCTATCAGGAAAGCTGTTGACTCAGTTTTTAGCTGTTGACTCAGTTTTCTTCTAGCCAAGTACTGTGAAACCTTGCTACAATGACACCATTGGCTGCCTGCAAAATGTGTCCGATACCCGCATAGATCAGACAAACATGATAAAAGATTCAAATAACAACGGAATTTCACTGTAAGTCCCTTGTATCCTTAAGTGAGTATATTTCATATCTGAACGTTGCTGTAATGAGTCTTCACTGGAACAGCAAACTCAGTTTAATCCTGCTACCAGAATTTTAAGCGAGATTAACTATGACTAAATCCTTCATCTCTGGACACAGCCATGCTTGCTTTTTAGTCCTGACTTTTCTGTGTCTCAAAACCTATCTCAAATGTATTGATATATACATGTAATTTAATCTTAACAAAACTACTGCTGTTCAGACTAAGGAAAACAATTCCAGACATCAAACCTACTTTGTTTATTACACACATGCACGCACAAATCGGAATTTATTCCTATTTTTTTTTTTTTATAATATTTATAAGATGTGCACCCCATGGGGGCATCAAAGGGCCTCAAATAGTGGAAATTAGCCAAAGAATGTATCAAAACCACACCATCCATGTACACAGCAAAAAGTACAACTTTAAGGCCAAATATTTCTATACTTACATATTATATCATTTATTTATTTGTCCTACATACAAGTACCCAACAGAAATATTCAATATCCAACTAATTAGCATTGTAGCATGTCAATAAATGGGTCAAATCAGTAGCTGAAAATCAATATTTGTCATTTGCGATTGTGTTTTTTGCCATTTTGGTACCACCAGAAATATTGGAAATCATATTTTATCTTATCTTATTTTGTGCTTTTTTAATCTCTGAGTGTAGAAGAATTACTTCTGAAAAATTTATAGATGTGGCTTGAATACTTTAGCTGTAATACAGCTTTAAAAATAGCAAAAAAAATACAGATTTTTTTTTTTTTTAAAGATGGCCTCTCCCCCTCCCCAGGGGCCATAAAATGTGAACCAGTGGCCACAAGGGCCTAATATTTTGAAAAACATCCTCAGAATGGTTATTCTACAGGTAAGGAAAATTTGAGGAAAATCCAAGATGGGTCGAGCTGGGGCTATATCAGAATTTGCCTGATTTGACATGGAATGACCCTATAAGCTATGCTGAACTAAAACAAATAATAGCAATGAAACAAGAGCACTAAGATAGTCCTGTGCTCTGCTAGCAGACAGTTGGAGCATCATGACTGAACTAAATAAAACCAACATTGTGGACAGTGTGTATGGCCAGCAAAGCTAAAAATAAACCTGAATTGCTTGTTAAAAGATTTTAAAATGTAAAATGCTCAAAGATAGCTGGTTTTCAATACCCACTTGACTTCTCAAGAAAATCTCTGATAAAAATTTGGGGAGACTGCAGCCAATCATTCTTGAGATATTGTGCAAAAGCCATTCCCCTTACTAACATTCAGATGACCTACGAGCAAATATTTTTAATAACTCATAAAAATTCCAAAAATTTCCAGGAGAAGCTGGAAGCTGCAGTCAATATATATCATGGTTATGTCATAAGGATTGACAGATGGACAGATGGAAAACAAGATGAGCTGAAAACACAGGGGAGGCCAATACCTTCTTAATGCACATGTATTAAGGGCAAAAATTAGTGAGTTGTGTTCATGTAAGCCATCAAAAGTTCTAAGCTTGAGACATCAGCCACAACAGCAGACAATATAACACTTTTTTTTTTTTTTTGCGGTGGGGTGGGGACCAACAACATGAAGGTCAAACAGGTAATGGGAAGTGGGTCCAATTAGTAACAGGCAGCTATTCATTTCAGCTTTACACATAAGCAACAACAACAGAGGAAATAATAACACGTGCATGCCATGCTATTGTTGAAAATCATACCAAAACATTATGGTTTGCCTGACCAACTTCTTGGCACCTGGACAAGTGCCATTGTGGTGACTGTGTGACAATGATACATGGACACACTGAGGTATTATGCACAACTCCAAGGTAACTTTTTGCTTGTAAAACATTTCTTGATTTGTCACTTCAAGAAAAATTATACCAATGCCGCAACTCTGTAGACTGCTCGATCAGACTTTAATCTCAATCTATAGTCTATCAACCTTGCTCTATGGAAATGCATTTTTTGAATATTACAACAATGGATTATTACTTGCCGACATATCTAATGCATAACCTTTTCTCATCAATATACCTTACTTTTGAGGCATATGTGGTAGCTATATGCACTATGTATTTCTTTTCAGCCGCATTTTGGGCCATTTCTGCGGTCGCAAGCAAAACTTAGCGCAATCCATATCGTCCAAAAAATGATAAGTGCGCGTGCGCATGTGATTAACAGGTCCTTTTAACCTGCCGGCACCGTTCGCGAGTAGACCGCAAAAACGCTAAAATTGCTGGTTACAGAAATAAATACAAACCACACTGCAAACAAATTTCCTTCAAGAGTAGGGCAAACTGCTCATATTTGGTTATGTATGAAATACATGGTCATTTTTCTCGCTATTTACGAAATATTCGAGAAATCCCCTTCCGTAACTCAGGGTTGACAGACTATAAGATACATTGCAACACCTTGCTATCTCAACCCTGCTCAAGATCAAGACCATTTAAAGACCCCAGGACCCCCATTGTGTGGAAAGGGGGCAGTTGGGTGGAGTCACTCGAGCATAGCTTTTGTTACTAGAACAACATACATGGCCAAGGTGTGCATGAGTATACCCTAGCCCATTGCCCTCCCCCCCCCCCCATTTTTAACCTCTATTTTCATTTTCTGTGTACCTTGAGTGCGAATAAAGATACAGTGAAACTTCATTATAATGACACCATCTGTTCCCTGGAATTGTGTCAGATAACTGAATATGTCAGAAAAAATGAATCACATAACACAGAAAATCGACTTTTTGTTCCTTTAAATGTGTATCCTTAAGTGAATATGTTGGATATCTGAGTGTTGTTGTAATGAATTTTGACTGTATATATATTATGCCGCATGGCATACTGAGGTGTGTACTAGCCTCTCTAAGACCTATTTTTAAGTACAAAAACTTTTTTCCCATAGTCCGTCTTTCTAAAGGTGGTCTATAACTAAAGGACATGTGTCATTTTCAAACATATGTATTCAGATATTAACGTGATTTATCCCATGTTGCAATAAAATTAACGTCCAGAATATCTTCATGTAAATACCAAATTACACAACTAAAGAACAGTCTCATTTTCAAACATATGTGTTGAGATATCAAGGTGATTTATCATATATGTATTATAATCCTATGTTGCAATGTTTAGAATGTACATGCAGAATACCTGGATGTAAATTCCATATTACGCAGTATTTACACTGTATACATAACAATTAAAATAAAGCGATATCTTGCTGACTCATACAATCCATTATTTGTAATTCTTTTTAGCTTTGTTTTTTCAAACACTGCACAACATCTTTCTTTTGAGAAAGACATAAAAAAAAGCAAGCAAACAAACAAAAATAGTCTGCAGATACTGCAATTTTCATAAAAGACATGACATATGAATGCTGCCATATTATTGCCAAATAATATGAATTGCCTCCTGCTGGGCCCCAGTAATATCAAACCAATTTCCCCAGATTATCTGACTCTAATGACAAGTACTGACATGAACAGGTTCAAAATATACATCTTTATCCAGTAATTATAGCTGTATCATCCAGAAAAGGTGGAAGATACAGACTGGGTGATAACCCTGTCCATATCACCACAGTGCAAAGGTCAATCCGTATCACCACAGTGCAAAGGTCACTGAGAACTACTTTCCTTCTAAATTCTTGTAGTAGGCGCACGTCAAGCATGTAGTTTTCAAATGACCCAATTACTGGATCCTGCGTTACAGTTATTCATACGCAAAACTATGCAAAGTCTTGTTTAATGAAATAAACGTTGAAACTGTTTTTAATTGTCTTTTTTTTTGTATTTAACGATGAAAATATAATTACAGCTGTAATTACTGGATTAAAGTAAAACCAGCCGCATGGAGGAGACTTGTCAGCAAACTGGCCTCGTTCCCGCAGGGGATCACTCCTCATGCAAGCACTCGGAGTGATCCGCCACGGGAACGAGGCCAGTCTGCTGACTCGTCTCCTCCACTTGGCTGGTTTTACTATTTTATTTCTAAAGATGTATATTTTGTACCTGTTCATGTCAATACTTTTGAGAATGAGAATCAAACACAAATTAAAATCCTGATCTTTTTAGTCTAAAACTGTCATCTACGACCACTTCTTTCAGCAGAAATTCAAAGTAACACCTGTATACAAATGTGGAAATACCTTCTTGCTGGTTAAGCCAAAAATTTTGCAAACTGTTTCCCCCAAATTAGCATCAATGTGTGGTATAAATAGTTGGTCTATGCTCTCAATATCCCTTGGCCAACATACATGTAGTCCTTATCTTCTCAACTCCTCCTGTTGCAGCAATCTATGACCTTGACACTGTGAAAAGGACACATTCCTATGTGCTTTCTCATGCAGCAAATTCAAACACCAAATACATGTATAAAGATATGGGCAGATTTGCTGAACATGCTTTCACAATGTGGAACTACATGACCTTGAAATATGATCAAGGTTACTTATGCAATATCATCCAAAGCACTGTATAAGATCGATGGAATACATACAGTAAACTTCATATACAAAAAGCTCATTCCATTCTCAAGTTAAGTTGACCGTATTTTTGCCAGAGGGTAATATGGGTAAAATTCCGTACCCTGAAATTTTCTGAGGGTAAGACTCCATACCCTAAAATATTTGAAAGTAACATGGAAAATGATGCAAGCTGGAGCCTTCGCAGGCTAAAAATTAAGGACTTTCAAAGCCTTCTTGATGCCTTTGCCTCCAGAAGTGCCATAGAATCGATTCTAAAGCATTTAAATTTGAAAATTTTCTGGGGGAGGGCCCTCAGATCCCCCTGCCCAGTGATATGGCTTCAGCACGTGGCATGCCTTTTGGCACGTTTCCATACCCTCAAATTTTTTCCTGGACGAAACCCTGGTTGACACTGCTGCAAGTAACAAAGTTGACCCCTGTGACCTTGAAACAAGATCAAGGTCATCTGCAATCTCATCAAAGCTCTCCATAAGAGGGTACCACGCACCTAATTTGGTAGAGGTAGCTCTTTTATAAGGTTTCGTGATGAGATTGAATGTGCCATACAGCTCACAAAGTTAGCTCCCATGACCTTGAAAGGTCACGGTCAATGATATGCAATCCCATCTGAGCTCTTCAAAAGAGGGTCCACACACCAGCTTTGGTTCAAATAGCTCTTTGTATTGCAACGAGAACCAGCGTGGAAGCTCAGACAGATGACAAAGGGACAATACCCTTCGGCTGAAGTGTGGCCAAGTGGTGAAAAACACCCCATAAAATTGTCTTCATTGTATTTGTTTCTTGAATACAGAGTTAACATGAAGAACTCAATCAACTCATTGTGACAGCTATCTTGAAGAAATAGTACCAAAAAAAAAAAAAAAAGTAAGCACACAAACCTTAAGCACCACTGTTTTGCCCATACATGTATGTGTGACCAGTAATTCTAAATTGCATCTTGATAAAACCATTAACACCTTATTTCCATATTTGTGTACATACATCACATTTTAATTTTGGATATCACACTCAGTCTATGACATAACCTGCTTGAATAAAATGTGATTACTAGTGATGGAGCAGTTTTGTAATAAAGGGAAATTATTTGCGTTTTTATACATTTTGCATCATGACCTTTCCAAATTACAAACATATTCTATATATATATATATATATATATATATATATATATATATATATATATATATATATATATACAAACACACACACACACCTTTAGCATGTTCAGTTGTGCATGTGTTCTGTGAATGTGTTTAATTTTATCATTGTTCATGGAGCCAGAAAAAGGACATTGTCTACCCTGATCTTACTGTGGCAAAGCTATACCACGTCACTTGGATAGCTGTCTCTGCTAAAATGTCTCTGGCATATAAATAATCCTGAGAAAGAAAACATGGGTAAATCTTTCCTAGGAATAATGACACCGGAGTTTGCCCATCCCACCTCCATTATGGGTTGACATTTTGCACAAATATGCATGTAACCTCAGACTTCGAGGCTGAGCATTTCCTTGTGAAGTGCCATTCATCCTGTGCATATATATAGCAACAGCAATGCTCATTGTCCTTTTTGGAGGAATTCCTCCAGGCTGCACCAATGGCTTCTCAAATTTAACCTTGACGTCATGATCAGGAAGGTGTAGTCTGACAGGATGGAAGCTCAAGACTTTTCTCTGACCATGCTACAGTAAGTGTCATTGTGGTAGGCGGCCATATTGTGTGGTAAACCGTCTCAAAGTCAAAAGATTCATGCAAGAATCAGCTTGCTGGCCCCTGGGTACCCGTAACCAATAGGCCCGATCCTAATCATCACAGGTACCTGTATTCAAACTTGCCAACCACCCAATGCATACATGTTCTTTCCTTCCAGTTCTAGCGGTGCCAGAACAGGATGGCCGTCTGCAAAGTACAACCAAAAGGTTACCTTTCATTGAAAGACCTTTTTATACGGGCCATTCTGCCACGATGGGGCCAGAATGAACATGGTCTGGCTGCCAGCTGGGAGAGGCTGAGCACCCTCCTAGGAAGGTGGAAACTGTAGCATATATACACTGCACCATTCTAGTGGTTGATGGCATCATGTTTGCATTGTGCCAACAATGCCACAGCCACCCACCTGTTGTACCACTGCTGCTGGCTTTCAATACCTTATGTGTGAGCTGTAAGTGTACGGTGTAACCGAGGGGGAAATCCTCCAAGGTATAGGGGCAACAGCATTGTGTGCATGTGGTAGCCCACCAACATCAGGCATGGCATGACAATGTCTTGCCTGTCGATGTTTTCTGAGAATCACATATTGATTGTAGGCTAACTCATTTGCTCAGTAGAATTATGTTTGGCAGACACGTAAATTACCAATCTCCACATAACATACTGTTCATCTCTTTTTTTTTTTTTCACAGAACAAATGTTGACACAGCAGTGCTAGTCCTAACATACTGTATGTGCAAGTTTTTTAGGTGAAACAAAGAATATCTTGGATGAATAACTAACTGTTAGCAACTCCTCCAGGGTATTCCTGGTTTCATCCATTAGCCCCATGTATTTACAAGATTTTTTACTACTGTTACCCACTTCACAAGTCTGCTGATTTAGCCTGTAACATACATCCCCACAGCACGCACTGAGGCTGTGAGCCAAACATAATCCCTGCAGATTCTAACTAATCTGTGCATCATGGCGGTCACTTAATACAGGGACTGCTCTAACCACTAGCCAATTAACCCAATGCTAATATCTCTTGAATTTGGCTCGAGAAATGTGAAAATTTAAATGGCTAAAACTTTTTTTTAAAGGAATTATTGAATAAAAAGCCCAAGACCATTTTTGGGGTGGTTTTTTTTTTTTTTTGTGCAGTTTTTGCTGAAAGTGACAGGTAAACCTGGCTGGACTTGATAGGGACAGGAAAGTTGCTTAAAATGACAAGTCTGACTCACAGGGGGTCTAGGAGAAAGTACAGCTTTCTGGTTTTGACAGAATTTTGGCTGAAAATGACTAGTCATATCTGCCCTGGTTGGCTGGGTCAGGAAAGAGTCTTAAAAGAACAGGACCTGATGGGACCTGTCAAAGTCAGCCAAAAACCTGTCCAAAGTGAAGATTCAGTAACTTTCCTGTGTCCTAGTGACAGATTTTTATCTAAATGAAATCTTAAGTCACTCTTGCAAATACATGTACACAAATGCCTACCAGGTATATAATTCTTTGAGGATTTCACAGAATAATAGAGTTTGGCAAGGCGACAACGGATGCCACACCAAATTGATTTGTTCAAACCAATGAAATGGAATGTTATTCAGTCTTGTTACCATGCCAATAGATTTAAGGGATTTAAATTTAGCAGCGAGGGACGCTGATGTATCTTAAGTTTGCACATGTGCGGGTAAGAAGCGCCAAAGACGATAGCGTCCCTCTGGTCATTAGAGCGTCGTGTGGTGAACAGGCAAGGTCGCCAGCTCATGGTCGTCAACATTTAATTACAAAGTATCGTTTATCTACTTTGTAATTTATTTCTGTCCATTTTTGGAAGTCGCAATTTATTCTAATTCGAAGTTTTGCTGCAAGGGCGAGCAAACAACCGCTGGAAATTAGAATGGCTCGTATTTCCAAGAGGAAACGACAACCGTTGGAGAAAGTTGCAACGCAAGCGATAATGAAGGGTGGTCGGGTGGCCAAGCCGAAGCCGAGCTCGAAGTCCACGTCCAGTCAATCTCAGCAGCGTGCAAATCAGGCCAGACGATCCACATCGCAGGCGGAAAACCATGATTATGTGCGGGGGTTTGTTCCTACCACCGGTGGAAGCAGCGACGCGACTTTTTCCCAAGCACAGGGCCGTTCGGATGGTGGCGTGAGGAGGCAGATGGTTCCAGCTACAGGTCAGTTTAATTGCAGGCCTTTTTCTACTTCTGAGAGTCAGATCCCACTAGTTGGTCTGGATTTTCATGTAAATGAAAAGGAAGGGCAAAATGATTCACAGCAGGTTCAAGGTTCGGCTGCCTACAATTCAGATGTATTTGTCGATAATGTGGAGAGTGCTGGGGCAATTCCTACCATTGCCGCGGGTCAGTTGGTCGAAATTCCTGGAGTTGGTTTGTCACAAATTTTTCCCGTGCAAACAGGCAGAAATTCTACGGTTAGTTCAAACTTGCATAGCTCAACGGTTAATGCTGCAAATAGCCTGGCTGGTGGACACGTTAATTTGCCTAATATAGAGAAACATCATTTAGGTAGTGTGGGTACTGGGGCTAATTTTGGTGGGCCACTGATAAGAGCAGAGCAGTCTGCCCAGGCTGTGCCAGCTGGCCAACCCCAGGGGGCCTTTGCACAAGGGGTGCTGGGCTACCAGCCAGGCTTGCTCAACTCAATGAGCGTCATTGATAGCTTGTCGTCACAAGTGGGCTTGTATGTGCCACTGACTATCAAGGAAAGATTGTGGAGAGGAGAATTCATTGAGTTCGCAGACTTGTTGCCTCAAAATAGGCCAGCAGTTGAAGCTGAGCAGTGGTTGAACGCATATGTCAACACTGCCACATGTCAAGGGAATTCCCTACCGGCGTCACTGACGTCACGGCTTTTGGTGACAACCCTTACAAATTCAGGCCAGGGATCTAATGTAAACATCAATGATGGTGGTGGAAAACCACACAAAAAACAGATTCAGATGATAGGAGAGTGGACGGATGCTATGCTTATCTACATGAGCTTGTATGTGAGCAAGCATCCAGATCAGGTACACGCCCTAATTAAGTACTGTACAACAATTCGCGAGGCAGCTGCCAGATTTGGTACTAAAGGTGTATTAGCATATGACCGAGCATTCAGGATCAAGATGGCAGTAGATCCGTCCAGTAGATGGGATAGTTTGGATGGGGAATCGTACTTCTTTCTGTTAACGCCACAGGCACTACAGTCACGACCACATTTTAACCAGCAGAATTCTAGACAAGGTGGTCAATTTATGCCAGGTAGACTGCTCACCCCTTTCGTAGAGGTCGCACAGGAAATGGCCAGTGGAGTGGGAACAAGTTGCCCGCAGGATTCTGCTGGGCCTGCAATAGAGGACAGTGCACAAAACAGGACTGTAGATTCCCACATAAATGTATATCATGTAACAAACAGCACCCATTTTCCAAATGTACCGCACAGGCCTCCCCCAGCACTGAGAATTTTAAGGATGAAGAAGGGGACAAGCCCAATTAAAATGGATGAATTGACCAAAGTGTTAAAGCTCTATCCAAACCGCGAAAATGCCGAAAGATTGTTGCAAGTTTTCGGTAACTTCTTCAAAATTGGGTACACAGGCCCCAGGAAAGCATTCTATTGCAGAAATTTAAAATCTGTGGCTTGTAACATGCAGGTAGCAAGGGAGAAAATACAAATTGAGATTGACGCTGGGAGAATTGTTGGCCCTTTTTCAGCACCTCCGTTCCCCCAAGTTCAGGTGCTCCCCACTTGGTTTGGTTCCCAAAGCACAAAAAGGTAAATTTCGGCTGATTCATCACCTATCATTCCCATTAGGTGATTCGGTGAATGACCACATAAGTGATCGGGAGGCCAAAGTAAATTATTTAAAATTTGATGAAGCAGTTGAGTTGGTGGCTTCACTAGGTGCTGGTGCTGAGATTGCAAAAGCTCATCTAAAAGATGCTTTCAGAATTTTGCCGATTCACTGTGAAGATTTTGAATTGCTTGGTTTCACACTTGATGGTCAGTATTATTATGATATGAACCTCCCAATGGGCCTCAAAAACTCGTGTAAATTGTTCACGGACTTCAGTGTTTTTCTCAACTGGTTCATGGGTAATTTATTGGGAAAACAAATGTGTGTCCATTATTTAGATGACTGGCTTTTCTTTGCATTCAAAGGTCAAGGTCACTGTCATAAGGCACTAAAAAAATTCCTTGCATTTTGTAGTTTGCTTGGGATTCCAGTGGCACATGACAAAACGGTGTTACCTTGCACTTGTTTAACGTTTCTCGGTCTGGAAATTGACACCGTTCGCCAACAGGTTAAAATTCCCAAGGATAAATTAGTGACATGTAAAGACAGACTGCAGTCAGTGCAAAATCAAGAGTCGGTTTCTCTGCGTGAGCTTCAAAGCTTCCTGGGCTATTTGAATTTTCTCTGTAGGGGTGTAAGGGGTGGGCGCCCTTTCTTACAACATTTGGTAAATTTGCCACGGGGAATTAAAGATAAGAACCACGACATAATATTGACAGCTGAAGCTCATGCTGACATTTGTATGTGGCAAAAGTTTTTAGACAAGTTTAATGGTACATCTATGATCCTTCCTAGTGAGCGGTTGAGCTCAGATGTACTGCACTTTGCCACTGATGCGGCCAAGACCCACGGTTTCGCTGGGTTCTATGAAGGTCGTTGGTTCACAGGGCGGTGGAGCAGCATTGCAGTGAACCCTAACAACTCCATAGCATACCTTGAATTTGTTCCAGTTCTGATATCTGTGCTAGTCTGGGGGAAAGATTTGGCAAATTCAAAGATTGTGCTTCATTCTGATAACCAAGCAGTTGTCAGAATTCTGAACAGGCAGTCTTCCAGGTGTCCACACATTATGAAACTGGTGCGCAGGCTTACCCTTACTTGTTTACAGTATAACATACTTCTCCGTGGTTGTTACATTGAAGGTAGCCATAACACGATAGCGGACCGACTCTCCAGGTTTGATATGAAACAATTTTTTCAGGAGGTGCCCAATGCCCATCCCCAGCCCACGCCTTTCCATCAGTTCTTGCCACTGGTTTAGGGGAGGAAGTCGATCGACTTCTAGGATGTGCTGTATCCAGGAGTACTCATACAGGTTATGATAGGGCAGTAACATTTTTTATTCAATTTCTCATTCAATTTTACAATCAGAATGTTTTGCCA
Source organism: Hermodice carunculata (assembly GCA_964020975.1). Classification (NCBI taxonomy): domain Eukaryota; kingdom Metazoa; phylum Annelida; class Polychaeta; order Eunicida; family Amphinomidae; genus Hermodice; species Hermodice carunculata. The sequence goes on along the minus strand of OZ026617.1, from coordinate 85,973,467 downwards.
GCAACGGAACAGCAGGTAGCTGCATTTGTGGCATACCTTTCTATACTTGGCAGAGCTCCAAGTACAACAGCGACATACATCTCTGCAATTAGTTATAAACATAAAATAGCCTTACAGTTGGACCCCACTGACAATTTTTTGATCAAGAAATTAATAGAGGGAACCAAGCGCGCTGCTGGCCATAGGGTTGACTCACGGAGACCTGTCACTTTTGATTTATTGGTTAAATTATTAAATGCATTACCATCAGTATGCCATAATATGTATGAAGCGCAGCTTTTTCGGGCTGCTTTTTCACTAGCATATTTTGCACATCTCCGTGTTGGGGAATTCACTCCTTCTTCAAAATTGGCAGACACAACCAAAGTTCTACAGACGCACGATGTGGTGATAAGGGATAACATGATTTATTTGACACTGCGATTTGGAAAGAATAATCAAAGGAATACTCCAATTAGGAGTCAAATATTAGGCCTCCGAGGAACCAACCAGCCCTACTGTCCTGTAACCTTGTTATCACAGTATCTGAGTCTCCTTCCTCTGCGGAAGACGGGTCCATTATTTGTGCATTTCGATAATTCACCTTTAACGAGATATCAATTTCAGGCCATACTCACAAAATCCCTAAAATTTTGCAATCTCGAATCCACGTATTACAAGACTCATAGTTTTCGTATTGGTGCAGCCTCGTCATGTGCAGCTGTGGGGGTTCCCATGGAAACAATACAGAGTTGGGGTCGGTGGAGCTCTACCGCCTACTAATCCTACATTAGATTATCCACCCAGGTAATGGCTGCCTCCTTTTTATGAAGATAAATGATACTGCTGTTTCTTTGTCATTCCAGGCGAGCCTGTTGTATGGTTCTTGGGTCACTCTCTAATCAAGCGCCTGGGACAGTTTGCCAGGAGGCGGAGGATTCCATCTCCTTTCCGACCAATGTGGAGTGGCATAGGTGGCGCAGGTGTAGAGGTGACTGCAAGAAATCTCCAGAACTTGGTGCGTTCAAGATCGGTACCCAGGCCAGCCTTTGTGGTTATTCATACTGGTGGGAATGATTTGGCCAAGCTTACCTCGGGGCAGCTTAGGCATAGCCTCAAAACTCTGCTTAACAATGCTAAAACTGAACTGCCTGAGGCCACCATAGTCTGGTCTCAGATTCTACCCAGGCTTGTATATAGAAATGCAAGAGATCAAGATACGATTGACAAAGTCAGGAAAACAGTTAACCGCTGTATCACTTACTTTGCAGTCAACAATGGCATGCGCGCCATAAAACATGCTGCCATTTCGCGTACTGACACTGATGTTTTCTGAAGTGATGGTGTTCACTTGTCAGAGACTGGAAATGTTCATTTCCAGCAGGAACTGTGGGCGGCAATCCATGCTTTTAACACAGGAAACTGTGTCGCATACCCTGAATAGAGAAACTTGCGAGTCCACCAAGGACAAGAAAGTGATATGATTTATGTGCATACGGGCCCCGTGGACAAGCTTTTCATACGTGATACTGACTGTTAAAGGCGATATTTGTTTTTAAGGAACCCACAACCCGGTGTTTTTCCAATTTTTCATTTATTGAGAGTGTTGGCCAGATGGACCAAACTTTACAATTTTCATTAACAGTTCTGCTGACTTGGTGACATACGTTTAGTGAGAAAAAGTTGACTATTGTGGTAGTAAGTGGCATATGGTCGTGTCATAAATTTCCCATGAATTGGTAGTCATAATTTGGTACTTTTGCTCGCCCTTGGTGGGGTGGGAGACAACACAATGACTTGTCAAGTCTTTGTGCAGTCTCTGTGAGATGACCTCTGACCTCGTGTGGGCCAAAGCTCATCTCGTGGGCGTAGTCATTAAGTGGCAGTGTCAGAGCCCCCTGGTGAATATAATATTCGGTGTCTTTTGTTTGTTAAGGGCTTGCTCACAGCAAGTATCTCGCGGCTGTGAGCGCTTAGCCCAGGTGAAAATTTGATTATCTGGTGGGGCTTAAAGCCAGTAGGAAGCTGTCCGCCTGCTGGCTTGACAGCGCAATTTGTGTAGGCACTGTAGTGCCGCTGCTTAAGTTGGTGTAATGCGGTGACGGTTGGTGACTTTTGGTGTTCTGGGGCTCAGTACGCTGCCAATTTATGACCATGTGTATATATGTGGGTATATATAAATAAGCTGGTTAATGACATTGTTTTATTAATATTAAGGTTCATAGAGATTAGTACTTTTTATTAAATGTATGCTGGAAAGCAAATCAGAATTTACACACAAAAGGTGACCTTGCCTATAACCAAAAAAAACACGGCGATTATTCCAAAACACTTTACTGTTTTTGACTTGTGTTTGAACAAACACTATGTACAACATAATTGACTGGCACAAAAAAAAAGAAAAGTTTTTTGTTTTACGTTGCCCTGATTGAAATTTGACTTGTCCCAGGCTAGCAGACATTCACATCCATGACCCATGCAGAGGATTGTGAGTGGGACTGTCTGATCATCATCATGGCTATGTAATGTACATAATTAATGCATGTACATGCACTTGACAAAGTGATGAACGATAGAAATAAACTGCAACCGACACACCTTTTTCTTGAGTGCATCTGTTGTGCACATCCATTTGTTTGGCATACATACATGTAGATCTACTTCTGTTTATCCATATATTTCATTATGATTTATAAGCAATGTAAAAACCATTAGAAGTCAGCCAAACGTTACTTTTAGAATAACTAAAGAAGAATTTTTTTCCCCACATAGTTAACATATCAAAAACATTCCTTAGAAAATTTTTCCAACATCAAATCAGCAGTTTCACTTGAATACAACTGTTGATATAACATGAAATGGAATGTTATAAATTTGCAAAACATTAAATTCAAAGGATTATGGAATCATGGCAAGAGGCCCATGGGCCTAATGCCCTGCTGACACCGTGGCTACACCTATATCTCCATTTCAAAGCTGCGATTCCTCAATGGCTTATAAACATATAAAGCTTGCGTGATTTTTAGTGTCTTATTTGTCCACCAGATGGCACTTTGCTCCACATGTAACCACAGCTGATTTGTGCAATTCCTGTGATGGAAAGTGCCAAGACAACAATGAGTGAGTCCTTAACTTTATGGCTTCAGTGACCTTGGCAGAGACGATCAAGGTCAGCCAGATTATGTAATGGAAGAGGTGGCCCATGGACCTGGTGCTGTGCTGACATTTCCACTGATGTCCAAGCTACACCCTGACATTACAAAATCACCTCTTTCAACCTTACAGGTATGGTGGCCACACAAAAATAGGTCAAGGTCACTGATATTACATGACATTCTAGCATTGGACATGGTCTATATGTCCTACAAATTTGGCAATCTAATCGAATTACTTTTCCAAATATGGAATTTTACATCTTTAAACAAATTTTGGCCCATAATTTACATCAAATTATAGGTGGTGCCATTAGTATCATTAGCGACTTAGACTTTGATCTCCCCCACAATCCCACCAAATTCCTTGAGGATCCGCCAAAAATTAAAGATGCTACAGTGTTCACAAGATTTTCACATTTTGACCACGATATTGCATGATTCTGTGGGTGGTATCCCTAATATCGAAACGGACCTGGATTTTCATTCACCCTTTCAGTCATGAAAGTTATATTGGCCAACTTGAAAACTGTGGTAGGTATCATGCCCACAACCCAAACATTTACGGACGTCTCTAGTATGTTACACTTACATGTATGTACCAACAATGATTGTGAGGTGAACTCGTGTTTAAGGTAATTGACTTCAGTCACCTCTACACCCAAGTGATGAAATGCTAGGAGCCAACAATGAATGATGGCTTCTGACTGTAGACAGACTAGAGAAAATCTCTAGGTGGGTTTAAGTTAACTTTATGGTATACCAACTATTACCCTACCACCACTTCTATGTTAGCCCTACCTAAATCTATAGATTAATATATAATCTATTAGTGTCTTGGAATGAGTGTTGTAGTTAGTCAGTGTTTTTCCATATCTATATCCAAATGTAACCTGTCAATTGTACATGACAGGAATTTCATCGCAGACTTACGTGCAGAAGGGTATTCTCCACAAGCTTTGTCAACTTCTTGTTGATATGTTTGCGGACAATCTGATAGCAAACACAGGGGAATGATGCGTGTCAGATGAGGAAAACAGTGAGTGGAAGAGTGTTTACCCTTCCAGGTAAATTGCAAGGAAAGGGAATTTTCCTTCATTTTTACCACACTAACTTTGTGTATATCGTGAAAGATGGCATACGGGGTTCATAAATGAATGCAAATTTGCATAAAATGGGCATTCTGAATATAATATGAATTGGGGTTGAGCTGGAAGTGGTGCTTTGAGAGGATGGTTTCTAATCGCTGTTATCATAAAGTCATGAAAATTAAAATGTACGAATAATGCAAAGCAATCACTTACTCGGTCTGATCAACCTGACCTGTTTCTGTTTATTACAAGTCAAGAATGGCCTCTTTCACATTCACCCTGCGAGCAGAAGACTTCAGTTCTTCTGTTCTTTGTCACAAGTAAATTATCATTTTATGTGATGAATTATTTTTCAATGGTATAAAAGGAAATGCTCTCCAATGCTTTAAGAGTTACCCTTGTCATTCCATGTGGTGCACCTCACGGGGATCCTTTAGTATTTCTTTTATAGGTTAATGACATGACATGTGTATATCTAGAGATTGAAGGGAAAATTAAAGAAATTTTATTGGGCAGATGCTTGCAACAGGACATACCAAATTCCTTGCAGCTTGGATTGATCATAAATGAAACTGGAAATTCCATATATCAATTTGTGACAAAACAAGTAAAGCTGTTGGTATTCTTAAAATGTTGCGATACAGTGTTGCTATATTGTTTCTTCTTAAATTGTTGAATTCCCTGGCGTATCTCTATTTTGTTTATGTGACACCTCATGGGCTTTTACAGCAAAACTAACCTGGACCCCTCAATAAAATTACAGAAGAAAATAGTATCATCAGTTTGCTGATTTTAATACATACATTGAATCTCTTTCTTGAGATTTGAAAATTATGAAATTTCCATTTTCAAATCTCACAAAAGAGATTCAAACATCAGCAAATTTTTTTCTTGGAGGTTGCATGCATAATATCAATATAGTTTAAATTGGTCCCTATACTTTTTCAGCAATAATTACAGAAGAAATTCAGATAGTCATGCATATTATACTAGGCAAGGTCAAAATTTACATTTACCTACATATCGTACAAACAGTGGTTTTTTTTCTATTAAAAATACAGGTCTCAGTCCCTGTACCTGGAATAATATCCCTTTAAACATTTGAAATAAGCAGTCTGCACAGTGCTTTAAGATGGCATACAAAAAATTGCTAAGCATCCCTTGATATATAAATCTATCTACATGTATTAATTAAAATTTCAGTTTTTGGTAAAAAATTAATATGATTTGTTATACATGTATATAATAACTGGGTTACATTAAAAATATGCTTTTGAAATCTTGTCAGCATTTTTTAAGAAGTTATAAGCTCATCAAGGTTTCCTTTGCATCCGATTTAAAACATAGCTGCATGACCTTCATTGTAACAATGTAATCATAATTTGCACAATTACTTGTATGTACATGCTATTTTGTAATTGACAAACTCAAACTCATAACAACAAGAACACAGAAAAATAACCAGAAAAAAATAACCCAAAGAAAAAAGGGATTAGTGTTACTACAAGCAAAATTTACAACATGCTGCAGTAGCTGTGTTTTAGGACCAGCCCATACGCTGGAAAGAGTAGTCTTGTATCGCATATGGTCTTAAATTAAAGTGAAACCTCATTATAATGACACTTAGATGTGCAACATATTCAATATAATGACACAAATTTTCATGGGAAAAGGTTTTTTTTTCTTTTTCTTTTTTTTCTTTCTTTTTTTTTTTTTTGTCATTTGATTCATTAATCTGACATATTCAGTTATCTGTCACATTTGTCAGGGAACAGATGGCGTCATTATAACAAGTTTTCACTGTACATGTAAACTTACTCCACAAATGGGACCTACTGTCATGAAAGAGCAGGCTAATCAGGATATGAAGTTTCTATTGAGGTGGCCTTTTCTTAGCAGCTGGCGCTGTACTTTTATACACTACTTTAGATTGGCTGAGGGCAGTTTGGAAAGGTTATATCAATTAAATCACAAATTCTGTCGTCTTTCAACTTTCCGTTCATTTTTTGCAAGGTTACCAAATCAATTCCTGGAAAGTCTCCTCCCTTGTATTGTTACACAAATATAGTCCCCACCCCCACCCCCACCCCCCCCCCACCCCCACCCCCACCCGCCGACCTATCACCAGTCTCAACCTGGTAATCGGGAGGAATACAAAGAGCACCCTTTCAATTCTTCGTATTCATTCAGTGCTTACTCTGCTCTTCCATGCCGTCACACAGGAGACCAGTTACGACAAATTCAAGCCATACTACCTTAATGACTGCAGGGTCATGTGTTGGTTTAAACATTTCTACTGATAGTCAAACGCTTTTCCTGTCACAATCAAAGTCACTTAACTCTTTCCCTGCCAACTGTGCCTCAAGTTGAACCACTTAAAAGGAACTGCTCTGATTTGTAATGAGGATGATAGATTCATGTCCCTTGCAAAAAAACCTTTCCTTCAAGTACCAACATGCCTCTAGATACATACGTTATAATAGTCCAGGTCAGTAGCTTTCCCCAGCTTGCTTTGGGTGCATTTGCACTGAGGAAAGCTGTTGACTCAGTCCAAAATGTGGCACTGAAAGGGTTAACCAACACAACATGTAACAGTGTGTTCCACACGATTCATCAAATATATTGAAGTTGCATTTAAGTTATTCACTTCTAATCGAGGAGTTCATAAGTTACTGTGGACCCATTCTTGCTATCTGTGTCGCTAGTCAACAGAACTATGCCTTTAACATGATGAGGGCACTTTCATCAATTTTGTTACTGAAAGATCTGAAAATTATACCTTTTCTGCTTAACAAATAAAAATTTCAGAATATTTAAAGCAGCTGTTTAAGTTTTGAACCGCATGAATGACTTTTTTTCTTATGCTTTTCCTTTCTCCGATTGCTGTGATTTAGTACAATAACACATTTTGCCCTACTAAATACAGTAGTCCCTCCTTTGAGAGACCGCCCCTAGTGCCACCCAAAAGGCGGTCGCATAAAGCAGGTGGTCCCTCAAAGGAGGTATAAATAACATGAAAAGTACTACAGAAAAACCTGATAATTGTGGTCTCTCAAAGGAGGTGGTCTCCCAAAGGAGTGGTCTTTCAAAGGAGGGACTACTGTACACATGAATCTGCCCTCCTTCCTGTCAAGTTCCTTGTTGCAGGATAGAGGGCAGCACATGACCACAGTTACTTATGAATACCTCCTACTACAACAATCTTCTCCCATTTCTGTTGTATATCCCTGGCATGTCCTTCAATCTGTCTTCATTGACAAGATTACAGGCATCTTGTCATCCCTGCAGTTAAGGCTGTTGTCCCGGTGGAATTGTGATATTGGCCATCAACTGATCTTGTCTATAGATATATGGGTTTCACCAATGCGAGGAGTCATTAATATTTTCACCATAGCACTTGCAATTGTTAACTATCTACCCTCCGCCATGTCTGCTCCATTGACCCTAGGCCAATCTCACTGATGCCAAAGGGCACCTTCTGGAACCAATCAGTTGAAGTCTCTGGAAGACCAGGACACCTGCCAGCTGCCTAGTAATACGGGTTGCTCTTGTCACAGTAAACCGGATGATGCCATTTGATAAACATGTACATGTACATCCTATGTAGGTGTTGCCAACCCTCATGGATTACCTGGGAGGCTCCCGGAATTTTATGCCAAAAATTCTTTAAAACTTGGAAGATTTTTGACAGTTCTTAGCCACCTCCATGAATTTCATCCCTTTTTTTCCTTCTATATTTCACATTAGTTGATTAATCTCTCTTAATTTTAATTTACATCTCCCAGATTTTAAGTTTGGCAGGTTGGCAACACTGGGCAACCTGGCTGGAACTTGCAGGGCATAGCACATACATGTACATGCTTTCACTACAGAAGATGCCCAGTCTCCCTTGCAGTCCGAGCCCCCTTCCATCGGACTACTGCTCACTATATTACAGATACTGCACACCACACATCTCATTCCGAGTCATAACTTATCTTAACCCCTTTCCCCTTAAACTTGGCAAAAACAGCTGTTGGTCAAATATCTGCTTCAACATTTCTGACAAATTTCAGTAAGGGATGGTTTAACATTTTCATCATTTTTTAATTAGTACTTATAGTACACAAGGGGGAGGGGGTTAAATGGCTCTGTATTCTTGCACAGAATATGGAAAATGATGGTCAAATCTTGTATGCATGCAATTTTGGTATGATTTTTTTTTTTTTTTTTTTTTTTTTTTGTGCACAATCATCATTTTTAAAGTACTAATTCAGAGGATTGATGGGGGCATGAAATTTAGTACCCGATGTCCTACTAATTAAAAAATGATGATAACGTTGAATCATCCCTGACGAAAAACAATTTGAATGAGAAATGCACTCAAGACTTTTCAAGATAAAATGTTGGTTGCTTAGCACCCAACCCCAAGCCAAGGAAAGCTATTGACTCAGTTTGATGGCAAAAAGAAAGTGGTTAGATGACTGGCCATCTCATACTCCAACGCTCAGCAGTACTCAGGTCTTTGTGCAAACAAACCAGAGTTACCGAGCAAATATGCCATCTGGGTAATGGGGAAATCATCCAAAGCATAGCTTTGCCACGAAACCTTTTGTCAGAGGATGCGAGCTATGGCAATAGTTGCCCACTCCAGGTTTCTATACCCTGAAGGCACTTGTTGCTTCAGCATGCTCAATTTAAAGGTTTTATGGACATCGGAGAATGTGACCGAGGCCTACAATTCTGCAAGTATCCCTATGAAATTCAAAACATATGCAGGATTCAAAGATTGCAGACTCATACTCTAACACCTACCCTTCCCCATGTTTATCCATTGCTACACACAATGTTTTGGAGTACCTATCAAGCCAGACTGCTTCTGTCTTTTATATTTTTTGTTTCCTGCTTTTTAGTCTCAAGTCTAGTTTAAGCAACCAAGGGTCAAACGTAAGTTTGGATCGTGTGCCATTTTCACTTTAAGACTGTTACTTGTCTTTGTACCTCTGTATATCTATTATTTGTCAAGACTGTTTTAAAAAGTTCATGTTAAATAATTACTGCACCAAGCTGGAAACCATTCAGAACTATTCCATATAAACCTGTTCAAAGGCTTGCCTGTTTGATATACCAATCTGCGTGTTTTCTCCACTCCACCACTTCAGAGGCACTCAAAGGCTTTGATAGTAGGCTGGGATGGGATGGGGGTGGTATTATTTTGTCATGCTCCGGTTTCAAAATGTTGGAAGCAGAAGGAAAAATCAGTTTATAATTTACACATGTAATTCTCAACACAAAGTTAATGTTACTGCATATGTCGTATACAAGCTTTATAGCTCATTAACACCATACAGACCTAAAAATATTCCACAAAGCTTTCATCATAGGCAGGAACCAAAAAATGCTTCCCACAAAGCTATATTTTGTCAGAAATGTGGTAAAAATGTGGATTTTGGAGCCAAATTGCCTGGCTAAAGTGCTGTGCACTGGGCAAGCTTTCAACGTGTAAAAGGGTGAAGCATGATTTTTTTTTTTTTTTTAATGGGAACAATCATGCTGTATGTCTCAAATGGCAATGACAACTTCATTGCATGAATGTCAGAACGTCTTTGTTTTTTTAAGTTTCAAGGTACAAAACAAAAAATTGTAAAAGAATTTTATTAATCATACAGGTCACAATGCAATAAAAGCACCTTATCAGGCAGGGTTGTCTTTATTTTCCACTGGAGGACAACAAAACTAGTGACATTGTGTGATCATCATTATGAACTTCTTGTAAACCTGTAACATTGGACTATCAAATACAAATTTTATTTTGAAAACTGGCAAACTCTTAAGAAATCTACAGCGAGAGCTCACTAGAATGACACTCAAATGTCTGCCATATTCACTTGCCGACAAAAAAAATTTGCGGGACAAAAAGTTCATTTTCTTTGGTACTTGATTCATTTACCAGATATATTCAGATATACAGTAGTCCCTGTCATGAGAGACCCCTGTCGTGAGAGACCACCCTCTCATGACAGACCGCTTTTCAGAATCCCAAGTCCTATAATTACCATGTTAATATACCTGTCATGAAAGACCACCTGTTTCATAAGACCATTTTTTTGTCGCCATAAGGGTGGTCTCTGGTGACAGGGACCACTGTATAACACATTTCTAGGGGAACAGAAGGTGTCATAATGGTGAGTTTTCACTGTACATGTATTGTGAAACATCATTATAAAGACATTCGAATATACACATATATTCACCTACTGACAAAAATTTTATGGGACAAAAAGTTAATTTTCTGTGGTTCATTTATCTGACATAATCTGTTATCTGACACTTTTTGCGGAAACAGTCGGTATGATTATGATGAGTTTTCACTGCACATACACTGACTTTATTAATGCTGACCTTTCAAATATAAACATCCATACCTTTTTTTTGCAAACAATTTTGTAAGACCAGTCACATCATCCAACAATTTATGCACATATGACATGGCTTGACAGCATGACATTAATGCAAGCCTACCGTCTGGAACAGATAAAAACGCTTCAGGCTCTGCAGAGATTTAACCCATTTAATACTTGTACTAAATTGGCAGTGACACAGGCAAAACTGGTGGCAGGGAAAGTGCAGAAAAACCACAATGTCTGGTTCTGTCTGAGTCTGTAATATACAGTAATCAAATTGACCATGATTTGGATCTTAAGTCTGTTCTAAACTGCAAGATCTTTTGATAATATGTATATATTGCATGGAGTAATTAAACAAACAGGGAATCGTTAGGAACTGACGCCAATCAGATTGTTCTCTAACTCCACCCTCAGCATGTTCGGCATGCACAACGCCACCTTTAGCAGGCAATGAAGTATTTCTTTACTTCAGCATTTTGCAAAGCTCCGAAACATAATTTATTTCATAGAAATGTCCCTGTGTATTGCTACACACTTGAAAATGGTGATGTTATGCTACATTGTCACTGCATACATGTAAATAAATAAATATATATATATATATATATATATATATATATATATATATATATATATATATATATATATACATATATATATGACATAAAACTACCAGCTGTCCAGTAGCCAATCAATCCTATGAACAAGTCTTTCGTTTAAATGGCCAATTGCAACACATGGTGGCATTATTATGAATTACCATGCTTCACGAGATGGTGTATAACATTCCTCCATATGTGGCTAAAACCTGATTATCTTTCTACATGTATGTCAGCTGTCTTTACAATTTAACAACTGTAAGATGTATGTATGTATGTATGTATGTACAATGTACATATATTCAAATGCATGTGATTATCAATGAGTCAGAATAGGTTCTAAAATGACATGCTGATGAATGTACCATTGTTTATCAAGTCAATATAATATAGAATCCATGAGTTATGCAGATTAAAACCCAAATTTATTTTTCAATCAAAACTTGGAACTGTGGTCAAAACATGGATACATGTGATTTGTTCAACATTTTTTGGTCTATTCCACATATCTGTTAGAACAGTATGTAGATCACAGATATAAAACAAGAGGCCCATGGGCCTAATGCTCTGCTGGCACCAAGGCTATATTGCATCTTCATTTTCATTTCAAAGTTTTGAGTCCTCAAGCAGTACTGATGGTATATATGGGTACATATAAAGATTACACAATTTAAACAGATTACACAGTGTACTCATTTATAATTGAACGATGTCTTATCATAGTATATTCTATAAAATGAATGATGATAACTTTCGCTAGATCAAAACCCTGATCAAACACATGCTTGCCTGCATGACTCAGCAACCAACACTGATGAAGTGGGTCGATCTATTTTTCCCATGGTTCAGATCGAGGTAAACATGGCACCCAAAACACACATGGTGGCTGTGGGAAAATGCCGAGTCTTATTTTGATCCATAACTTATGAATTATGGTGAGTTAGGCTCCATCGAACATGTAGAATAAAGTTAAGACAGTGATTTGTGCCATCAAAACAATTTTGTGACAGTTTAAGCTCATTACTTCGCAAGCCGAGGCTCCGTACCGGGTGATACATCAGGCCCATTGAGTGTAATGGGAAAAAAGACAAAACTCATGACCAGCAAATATTTTCAAGTTGCGATTCACATCTTTCAGCACCCCGACAAGAGTTCTTTATTGAAATAAAGATTTTAAAGGTTGTAATTGTTAAATTAAATAAACAATGATTTCTTTTCAAAGCATATGTAATCAATCATGATGAACTGATGGTGGCAGAAATTTGCATACCTTGCTACCACTAGGGAAAGGCCACCTGGGATTTGAGCTGTTGAGGTCATGCATGTGGGGTTCCTCCAATGAGTAAGGACCTGCATTATACGATCGCTTTTTGGTCTGCACTAGGGTTGGTCATTCAAAAGAGGGACTACTGTATATGTAACACAATGGCCAGAGTGAACACTGCATCTAACATACTATTCCACTGTGAGTCTGAACTGCTGGCTGACTTTGTACCCAACTTTCCCCCAAGATGCATTGCGGCAAACCACTGTGATGTAATAAGGCGAAAAAATATTTCCTGCGATGGACAACAATGAATGAGTCCTTAATTTTATGTCCTCAGTGACCTTGGGACAGAAGATGAAGGTCACCCAGACTATGTAATATAAGAAAGCACATGGTATACACTTATATTGTATGTACATCTAGAATCATCATAGTCTCATTCTTTCTGATGATGATGAATTATTCCGGTCTCCAAACACATTTCCTGATATTTTGTGTTGACTTGCAGGTGGCACCACCAGTATCACACTACTTCAACACTTTTGCCCCCCAAACATTCTTACCACATTTTATCAAGTTCCATGACAAATTAAGGACCCTAACAATGTCCATAATTTTTTTTAAACTTTTATTTCACCGGTGACCTTTATCAAAATAGGTTAAAGGTCATTTATCGAGTATAAAATATCAATACTCATGAACAATGCATATTTTGTATCAATTTAGAAACCCTAGCTCACTTATATTTATATCTTGTACTTCTTAATAGGATACATTCATATTTAACTGCGATCCTGCTCACTTCCTGTGTTGCTGGGGCAGCAGACTTGCATCCACCATGATGAGGGCAGATTTGTATTACATACTACATAAACATCCACAAATAACACCTTTTCAACCAAAAGAGAGCCCATTTCTTATCAATTTAGGCATCCTTTGTGTTTCAAACATATGTCAATACACTTTCTTAAGATTATTCTGTGTTCGTGTTATTTTATTGCGAAAGTACTTTTGACCATGCTAAATACATGTATCTGCCCTGATGCAGCTGGCTCCCTCTTTTGCTAAATAGGTGTTAGAGTAGGACAGCATTTAAATATGAATACATCCCATTATCAATGGCTTATGCAATTTGTATTTTGACCTTCATATAATAGTCAAGGTCATCCAAATTTTCACCAAAGTTGACCATTAATCCAATGCATAGTTGGTGTAAGTTTCTCAGCGACATCTTTATTTATGATCATAATACTGAATTTAATCTGTTTTATATGTATAATGTTAGTTCCATTGAAAACCACCAGTTGCGCCACCAGTACTTCAAGCATAATAAACTTTTCTCTGTATAAAATGTTCCTGTAAGGGTAAAATGCATACAATACAAATTCACATGTAATGATAACTATAGAATGACCATCACAAGAATATCATCTCTGAAATGAATTCCCTCAGTGACCTTGAAAAAGTAGGTCAAGGTCACTCACATTATGTAATATCTTACTTTCAGACATGATACACACATGCTGTGACATTTGGTTAAGTTAGCCTGATTATCTCTCATGATAATGAATTTCATAGGTCTGAACACATATTGGCTCATATTTTCCATTCAACTGTAGGTGGCGCCACCAGTACTACTCACATATTTGCCTTACAAACCTTTCTACCAAATTTCATAAAGATCCATCACAAATCAAGGACACAGGAGTGTTTTCATTTTTCCACTTTTTGCCCTGTGTATTATATAATCCTGTAGGTGAGTACCACCAATATTCATGACAATGAAAGGAACCTAGATTTCTATTCACAGAACATGTCCAAAAAATTTCAAGAGGCTAACCTTGAAATTGTTGATGCTATCGTGTTGACAAGCCACTTGTTTATGGAGGGATAGATGGACGACGAGAAATGAGTGATTGAATAAGCTCTGCTACCTATGGTCAGCAGAGCTAAAAACAGTTGGAATGTCAATTCGAGTCACAGACGTGTATTCAAGTGCACATGCCCCAAACATGTTAAAAGGATAAAAAATGCTTTATGTATGTCTCTAAAAACCATGAAGATGTCAGAATAGTTTGGCGTTCCAATTTAGTATTCTTGTTTTTTACCACCTATCAACTCTTTTTGGTCGTACCTCCACAAAACTAACTTAAAACCATATTTTTCAATTGTCCATGTCAGGATCTGCACGCAGTAAACACCTGTCAGTGCCCTTAAATTTGGTCAACATATTTTTTTCTTTAAAGCAAAACCCATGCAAAAACTAGAAGGTGCTGACTTTGCAAAATAATATCAAATTGATGACACAGTCAAACCCCTCATTCACTAACCATACATAACAATATTGCACACTTCATCTCAGGTAGAGAACAACTGAATGAATAAATTTATGTCTGTAAAAGTAAACTGTACACTCCATTAAAATTTTTCCTGAACCAGTAGTGCCAAAAGTGCCACACAACTGAATACACACAAACAATACTGTGAATTAATTTAATTTTACTGCACTTTTATTTTTGCTTATTTCACAGATGCTTCAAAACCATGAAAAAATGAACATATTAAAAAAAAAAGTTTTACCCTGACACTGATATGGAATGTGAATAAAAAGTGAATTTGAAGTCTCAATGAAAGGACCAAAATGCAAAATCCATGGACATTAATACCCCTGAAAATCATTGCATTCACAGTAGTTGATCTTAAAGAAGTTAGTACCAACTGAGAAGTTTATAATGTAATTTTATATGTTACCTTTACCATGCATATGGTAACCCTGTCCAGCTGTTGAAGGTACATGTATGTTTTGGATGCAAATGTAAATAATAGCAATAATACCAGATATTTTTGGGGGGGGGGGAGGGGATAAATCACTTCTTAAAGAACTTGATTCCTAACTTTCTTCAAGCATGGTTAATACACATTTTGGGATCAAACTTGTGGCAAAGAGAAAAACATAATTCTGATTACAAAAGCTCCAAGTCTCCTGTGAAACAAGAGCTCCCGCTCTTTTGTTTCATTTTTCGTTTTTTTTTTGTTTTTTTTTTGGAGGGGATCATAAATCACTTGAATTTTCCTATCTCTGGCTTTTTTACAGTGCGAACTGTGCTTAATTGGTAAGGCTCTTACTTCATGCGCCTACACGTACATGTATCAGTGTGTATTGTCACACAATCCTTCCTGTTACATTCAAGGACTTTCTGGAGCCTTGGTAATGCACTGTTAAATGAAAAAACCTTTTATGGCATTCAATATTCTTCATCCAGCACATACATCATACGATTTGCGAAGATGACACACTGGAAGCAGCTTACCTCGGCCTCTCCATCCCGCAGCCCAACTTTTGAAAATCAGACATACATTTTGTCCTCCTTTACAGTATACATCCCTGTTTCTGATCCACATTTGGGGCCATTATTTCTCTCCAAAGTAAGTGATTTTGATCGAAATTTTTGCAAGCTTTGTGACGACACCTTGTGTATCTGTGCATGTGCACATGCTACAACCTGGTCAAATTATCAAATAAAACGAACTTAGTTTCCAGCTCATTTTGTTTGCCCCTAAGAATTGGGCAATTCGTAAAATTGTATGCACAGAAAAGATGCAATATAACTACAAGCAGTTTTACAATGCATGCAATATGTTTTTATGATGTTACGAACATGGCAACAAGCATGCATACAATACACAATTCAATTTTTTTATTCTACACAAACATTACACAATCTTGAACGAAGTTCACTTCTGCATCAGTTTAAGACAATTTTCTATGTGCTGGACCAAAAGTGCCGTTTTTCGCCACATATTTCTTGACATAAATCTCGACTGAGTTGAATGAAAATGATGACTGAAGTTTTCTGTAATTTCTTCAATAAGTGCTCATTCACAGCACCTCTGGGGGCTAGGGTAGAGGTGAGGTATTTACAAGCTAAATAAATGCCAACAACACATTTCCTGCCATACACTGCAAGTGTAGACACTCTGATACTGCATCAGAGGCCATACTCCGATACCGCATTATCCCTTTCAAGCACCCCTGACCTTTTAAGAGCCCCTTTCTATAACACAGAACATGCTTAAATAATACAAAAATATTTTACATCTGAACATTAACGAGGTAAATACGTATGATACATTATAATCTTTAAAAATAAAAGTCTGAAGATGAATTCACAACGGGAAAATTTCCCAAGTGCTCAGGGTGCTTGATAGCGATGATACAGTGGTCCACCTATCATTTCAATGGCCTTGCCGACTTGCTGGTTTGTTTGGCTCTTTGGCACTGCTGTCCCAAAATACATACAGGCAAGTTATTTCTGCACTTCTCTTGTCCTTCTTCCTGTCCTACTTCTGTTATCGAACCCAAATCCCAAAAAGCCATCATAGGTTCCACAGTAAGTTTTACGAGAGTTTCCTTTGTCCTACCACAGTTTTACTTGTCCATGGTAATAGGACTGTACTCAACTGCCTGCGTCTGGCCTGGTACTTGTGCCGACAGTAGCATTAGATGTGTCTTGAAGCAGCCGGGACATAGCCCCACTTGGCACTTCTCACACTGATAAGTGGATCGTTTCCTTCTCATTTGTCTGGTGTCGGAGCATACAGCACAGTCCTGCTCCTTCTGCCTCAGCTTGCCCCCTCGACTTCTTACCTTTGGAAGCTTCACTAATATACAAGCCAAACTGCTCGAGTCCCTCATTCTGTATGCTTTGTCCTGTAACTTTCCAATGGATCCTTCGATCACAGATTGCAAAAACTGTTCCTGTGTCAAAAACGAGGGGTGACCGACTCCAGCTGCAGCGCTGTGAGGTGTGCTCAGGGGGGCAACTGCGGCGGCGGTGCCAGACTGGACAGACATCTGCCGCAGAGGGTTTGGTGACAGCTTGAACTTAAGCATTCCTGGGGCCGGCCGTGAAGCATGGCGAATCGTGAAAATGCGGCGTCTGGCAGAACCCAGTCTGGTCTTAGGTAGGGAAGATTTGGCCATCTGCCAGATAAAACAAGCACCCAAGATGTACTCAACTGTAAGATTGAGAATGCGTGTATCTTTTTTTTTTTTTTTTTTTTTTTTCATTTTTAAGAATATCAAGGACTGAATATGTATTTTCAAGAGTTATGTACATCATAACAAAGAATTCAATAATATCCAAGTTACTCTTCACAAAACAAGCAGCAACATGTATATTACCAGGTGGGACATGATCTGACAGAGCTGGTATCAAATGTACAGGTTGTGTAACTTTATGATAGCAGAACTTAAGACAAGTGTGCTTGCCTACGATAACGTTCTGGAGGGTTGCTTGATGTGGTGGTGAGACGGAGGGGTCACTCATGAAACATGCTTGTTCATGATCACTTAATGTGAGCAACGATGAGGTTATGGGATCACTCGCATTAATCACGAGTTATCCGGGCCCCTCATAACCACATCGAGTGATCACGAAAAATTCTCGCACAGGCAAGTACAGGAACTTTGTTTTGCATTCATTTTTTTCAAACATATACGCCTTCTGTTGTTGTATCAATCTAACCATGCTAGCCTAAATATTTTACTCCCACTGACAGGAGTGTGTTCAAACTGAAAACTATGTCAATAAAATTCTCTGAATCCATGTTCCACTTCGTAACAATGGCCTTGACACAGTGCAACACTGCTAATATTAGCTTACATGAGAGGGTACAATTTTTCCAGATTCCCCCAGGTGAGAATGACTGAACAGAACACTAATTAGCTAAAAAATAGTCTGTCCTCACCAAGGTGGATTACACACATATGGAAAACAGGTAATGAGTAATATAAGCAAACTTCTATCACTTGATCTGACATACATGTAGCAATGCTCCATACTTCCTTGGATCTGCTTTAATTTTCCTGTATACAGTCACAAAAAACTGCCACCTACAAGATCTCAAAATGTGTATTTCAACATGACCTCATCTATACTGGACAGCTGGACAGTAACACCCAAGTCTTTATCTGCTCAACATCTTCAAACCACCCCAAACCACCCACTCCCACCTCACCCCCTGCAACAATTTCTTTCATTTATAATCATTTTGGGGACTCATGAGGGCGCAGCTGGAAATTATATTTTGATACACCTGAATTGTACCTGTCCCCCTGGTAAGTACAAGAGGCCCATGGGCCTAATGCTCTGCTGACATATGATCTGATGACCATCACCAAAAAGTCCTCTTTGCCATTGATGTTCAAGCTGCACCATGTTATTACAAAATCACCTATTTCAACTTTACAGGCCTGGTGACGTACAAACAATATGCCAAGGTCACTGATATTACATAACATATTTGCAAAGGCCATGATCTTGATATATCCTATAAATTTGGGATGTCTAATTGAGTTATTTTTCAAGCTATGGAACTTTACATCTTTCAAGACATTTTAAATTGTATTTTCCATCAAATTATAGGTGGCGCCACTAGTATTATATGCAACTATGATATTGACCACCTTCACAATACCAATAAATGTCATGAACATCTATCAGACATTAAGGATGCTAGAGTGGTCACAAGATTTTCATATTTGGCCCATACATCACATAATACTGTAGGTGGCACAACAAATATTGGTCTCAACCTAAATTTCCATACACTTGACAAGTCCTGAAGGTTAAATGGGGCTATCTTGAAAACTGTGGACTGTATCATGCTCACCAGCAAAAGTTGATGAACAGACAGAATGACTGACGGACAGACAAGAGTGATCACATTTATTGAGCTCTGCCACCTTTGGTCAGCAGAGCTAAAAAGCATCATGGAAGACTAGGATAACTGTTGAAGGACCCCTCTTGTGCAGAAGTTAAGTGTAACTTGGTACTTACATTGGTAATACCAAAAAAAAAAAAAAAAAATCCAGGTGTGACAGTGATGGCACATGTCTCTGAAGGCTACCAGACATTGCTTAAATTAGGATCTGCGAAAAGCCTTGTACTTTAATACGCATTTGGTAAAAGAGTTTTGCCTCATGCATAGGCCCATTTTAGTGTATTCTTGGGAAAACTTTGTGCCAATTACTACTCTCAATATAACAAAAAATTTTCAGATTCAAAATTGGACCGCTGACAGTTCAACACAGATCCATAATACCAGAATGATGTGCTTTCTGGACCACTGAAAATGAAATCATTGGGAACCATATCCACAATTCGCCATGCCAATCCACGTGTGCACTTGTTCATTTTGAATGTAACAATAGACAAACCTCCTTTTGTATTGTCCATAATATCTGCATAAATTTTTGAAAGAATTCCATTGCACTGTTCATGCTGTTGTGTTATTGTTTCTGAGTACACTAGCTGTCACTAACACATAATGACAAATTTAAAATATTTCGTAAATCACCTTTGTCATGCCCGCCATTGTGGACATGGCCCTTGCTGATGTCAACTGTCCAGAAAGCTCACTGTCAGAGTTTCTGGATCTGTGTGGAACTGTCTGTGCACAATTTTGAATCCGAAAACTTTCATGCGATAAAAAGTATCAATTTGCACAACGTTTTGCAAGAAGGCACTACAATAAGCCGGGACATGGGGTCATTAAGCAGATGTACCGCTGCATATCTTTTCCCGAACTCATGTGTAAGTACAAAGCTTTTCACACGATTGTAAACAGTGCAAATCAGCCTTTAATGATGATCACTACTAGTATGCATCATCTGCCCCAGTATGAAAGCCCCAGATACTGCAGTTTATGAAATAAATAATGGCACACTGAAGGGTCACTGAAGTGTGACAGTGATGGCACATATTGATTATTATGAATCATCCACCCGAGCGGGGAAGGCCTAGGTATAATGCCACTTGGAAGTTCTTGGTTGTCAGACAGTAAGCCTGACCGGCGGATAGACAGACTTCCTAAAAGTGAGCGCTTAGTCTGATCCAGCGCTGAGGCTTTTGAGACAGTAACACTGAATGAGAATAGGATTACAGTCATTATCATAAACATCCTTCAATGTCAATTGTTTTTCGTCAATATTCATATTTGCAGATTTTTTTAAATGCATTTCATTGCAACTAAACTATAGTATAAATTATTTCTTAAAGAATGTCTTTTCATAACAATGATATTTTCGCTTTTCTAAGAATTTATTTTTGCACTTTGTGACATCAGTAATAAATACAAAAAAAAAATACATCAGAATTAAATCTATTTACAAAGTTTCGCATAATTGGTTCAAAGTTGTCAACTTTCATTTAATAAGGACTTTGTTTCACACATTGACATCAGTAACAAGAGGCCCATGGACCAAGTGCTCTGCTGGTATTGTGACTACATTGCACCTACATCTTCATTTCAAAATTGCAAGTCCTCAAGTGGCTTCTGAACATAAAGCTTATGTGATTTAGTGTCTTATTTGTCAGCCAGATGGCACTTCCTTCTAAATGTAATCATAGCTTATTTGTGCAATAGGATGTATACACATTTAAATGTGGCCCTACTCTAGCACCTATTCAGCAAAAGCGGGAGCCACCTGCATCAGGGAGGATCCAAGTATTTAAGCATGGTCAAAAGTACTTTCTCAATAAAATAAACAACACGAACACGGAATAATCTTAAGAAAATATATTAAAATATGTTTGAAACATAAAGGGTGCCTAATTTGATTAGAAATTGGCTCTATTTTGGTTGAAAAGGTGTAATTTATGGATGTTTATCTAGTATATAATACAGATCTGCCCTGATCATGGTGGAAGCATCAGTCTGTTGCCCCAGCAACACAGGAAGTGAGCAGGATCGCAGTTAAATATGAATGTCTCCTATTCCTGTGATGGATATTGTTGCATGTGCCAAGACAACAATGAGTCAGTCCTTAACTTTGTCCTCAATGACCTTGGGACTGAAGGTCAAGGTCACCCAGATTATGTAATACAAGGGGCCCATAGGCCTGGTGCTGTGCCGACATTTCCATTGATGTCCAAGCTACACCCTGACATTACAAAATCGCCTTTTCAACTTTACAGCCATTGTGACCTCACAAAAATAGATCAAGATCAATGATATAAAATACAACAGTTCACCTTTGGACATGTTCTATATGTCCTATAAATTTGGCAAGTCTAATCCCATTACTTTTCCAAATATGGAATTTTACATCCTAAAACACATTTTGGCTCATAATTTCAAATTATAGGTGGCACCACTACTATCATTAGCGACTTTGACCTCCTCCACAATCCCATTAAATTTGACGAAGATCCACAAAAATTAGAGATGCTAAATTGTTCACAGGATATTAAAATTTTTACCCCTATATTACATAAGAATACAGGTGGGGCCATTAATATCGAAAGGGGCCTAGACTTTCATAAACTAAATAAGTCCTGAAAGTTATCCTGGGCTTACTTGAAAACTGTGGACTGTATCATGCCAACAAGCAAAAGTTTATGGACAAAGCATGTTCAAAAATTAACAGACAAGTTAGCTTGTAATATCAAATTTAAGCAGGCACCTGCACATGTCTAAATTACTGTATCTCAGATTTTTTTTAAAAGGGCTCAGGTAATTTTTCCTCTAGATCATTGAAATTTCATTGAAATTTCTAAAATTTGAATACAATTTAAAAAGCTTAAAATTTGAACTTAATCCTTTTACGAAAAATTTGAGATACTGTTTTGTAGCCAACAACTTGCTATGTCTATTTCGATCAAAACCAAATGTTTATCTGGAAAAGAGTGTGAGCTATTTTTTGTTTATACTCAAAATATGAAAATTTAATTGTAATTTAAAAACTAGTTAAGACTTAATGACTGACCAGTTACAAAAGTTCTATTGCTGGTTTTACATTCATCAAGATGTCCTCTTTCCTCAAATATACCGCTTTTATAGGTTCAAATGAAAATTGTAGAATACACAATACTACATGTATATGGCTCCAGCTCTAGACAAAAAGTGGTCTAACATCCTGTACCAAAAAAATCCCAGTTGTCCATGAATATTCTGTTGCTACTTGGATACTTGGGCTCCACCAAGTCTACACTATGAGAATAGCACCGGTGGTGTGGGGTAAGTCCTTCCACATGTTCCAGTCTACTGCATCCCTTGTCAAAATCAACATTAATACAGTGGACCCTGTCTTGAGAGACCACCTGTCTTCAAAGATCACATTTTCAGGCTATGCCTACTTTGCTTAATACTTTTCATCTTATCTGTATACACCCACCACCCACCCCCCATGAAAGACAGCCATTCTTGTTAGACAATTTGGTCATTCCTAGGGATGCTCTTTGAAGACAGGTTTAACTGTGTCTTACACAATGTTGTCATTAAGATACCAACACCTGTTCCCCTATTTGCACCAACACCACAACCGTATCACATGCTTCTTGCCTTTTTGTACCAGCAGTACAATAGGATGTATTCATATTTAAATGTGTTCCTACTCTAGCACCTCTTGAGCAAAAGAGGGAGCCACCTGCAACAGGGCAGATCAGTGTATTTAGCATGGTCAAAAGTACTTTCTCAATAAAATAAATAACACGAACACAGAATAATCTTCAGAAAATATATCAACATATATTTGAAACATAACGGATGCCCATTGAAATTGATTAGAAATTGGCTCTATTTTGGTTGAAAAGGTGTAATTTATGGATGTTTATGTAGCATATAATACAAATCTGCCCTGATCATGGTGGAAGCATCAGTCTGTTGCCCCAGCAACACAGGAAGTGAGCAGGATCGCAGTTAAATATGAATGTCTCCTATTGCATATTAACCTTCATGTAAAATCATTATAGGATTGTTTCATTTTAAAACACAACTAAGTGATTAAGAAGTACCCAATGTTGCCACATTGGATAATAATCACACAGGTACAAAGGTACCAAATAGGAGTCCATGTCGAGTTTGTCAATGTACAGAATGTGTCTGTCATGCCTATCCCCGTAACGCATGTCCCTTATTGGCTATCAGAAAATATACACATAGCACTTTCTATGAGAATCCTAGGTTTTATTACTGAATTCCTTTAAGTCACCGGTGACATGTCATATATGTACTCTTAATGTGAGTTTTATCTCTGTAATTTTTTTTTTCCACTTGTCCTGATCACGGTATTTCATTAAGGTGCTTTTCTACATAGTATCGCCCCTCCAAAAAAAAGTTTTTCCGTTACCGTGGTAACATCCAAAATGACTGCCATTTGTGCAAAGTCCTAATTAATCATATCACAGCAGGGAGTCAAGAGGGTCAGATTTTTACTACTGTATAGCAGCTTCACATTTTCCCAGTATTTTGCTACACAAAAATTCCTGTGTTATTTCAGCAAAAAGTGTGTAGCAATCACACTCAGAACACCTAGCAAATTGCAATGCAACATCAGCTACATTGTATCTCCTACACTGCTGTAGTGTGTAGAGATATCATCTAACTTTTTAGCTAGATGAATGCGGTTATATTTGTTGTGACCACATACATATCATTCGTAATCATGTCATTGTGACTTTTCCTTTCTTTCACTTTATGGGCCACCATCCCTACAGTGATTTGAGTTGGATTGTGTACATTTGAACAATTGGTTACAGCCTTTTGATGTGCATAAGTTAAAAGGCAGAGAAACTGTGAATAAAAAAATGTATATATTCCACCTAAAAAAAACTCCTTCCATTAATTGAACATGGAGTATGATAAGTACAATGTAACATATGGTAATTTTATGCCATGTGGTCCCAGAGCACTAGTTCATGCTTGGTCGAGCACTGTACGAAAGACCGTCTAGGAAATGGGGTAAAGTTCAGAATTTGGTGTTCACTGTGTCTGGCATTGAGGTTCACAGGGGCGTTAAAATGGTCTAACTGACAACATGTCATTATAATGTACATGTACTTTGAAGCCAACATGCCCCAACATCACAGGAAGCAGGCTTCCCAGTTTGACAGGGAGCACCAATGGAATGTTAGAAGCTAGCCTTTCACATGCAACAGGCACAGATTGCCAAAATGGTCCACGGTACACCCAGACAGGTAAAGTCTACCAGCGGAAATGTGGAGGGCATGATTGCTGCTAATCTGGACACCGAGACAACAAGAAACAACAGGTCCTTTTCAGGACCACCACACAAGAGTGGTTAAATCATAAGGTACCACAGACCAAACATACTCCCTGGACAAACATTGTTCCCTTTACATGATGCCAAAATGCAATACCACTATAGTGGTCCCCCTCCTGTAAGGCCATGCCCAGAAATGTGGTCTCATGACTGGGGTGGCCTCTCTTGAGGGGGGAATAAAACGAAAATACCATACTTGATGTCTGGAGGACTGGCCTCCTATCAGGATGTCTTATAAGAGAGTCACCACGGTAGCAGTTCCTTTTTTTTATCAGCAAAACAGAAATCAAGCTGAACAGGTTGTGTGTGTGTACAGTGGTCCCCCTCAAATAAGGCCCCCCTGAAGAGAGGCCACCCCATCTAGAAAGGCCACTTTTCCATGCAGCAAGTATGGGATTTCCATAATATACTCCCCCTCAAGAGAGGCCATCCCTCTTATAAGGCCACATTTCTGGTGCATTTGGGGTGGCCTTATAAGAGGGGGACCACTGTATACCCGTATTGAAGGCTCTATGCATTTTTTTTACACACATTTCGTGTGACAATACAAGGCACATGCACATTTTGATACCTGTAGTAACCCTATAAATTCTCTTTCTGTGACACACGTTGGTGAGGTGTGAGGACTCACTCTGTGCCAACACTTCGGGAAAAAAATGCATGACTATTTCCGATGTGATTTTTTTTTTAACAGGCCTTTTAATGTTGCCATTTCTTACTCTACTTTTTCTATTGTGTGAAAAAAATTACAGTAGCTTCAACTCCTGCAATGTTTCAGTATTCGGTAGACCCTGATTGACAAAATGACCGTGCTGGCAAATCATTTTTTTCTCTCTATGTAATTAACTCTACAGCCTCATGAAAATATAGGAATTGAAAATCTATAAATGCATAAAATGTGTTGGGGAGGTCTTTTTGACCATTGTACTGAAGCTTCTGTAGCAGTTCTACTAATACACCTGCCATTGCTACCATACCACATACACATAGCCTGATTACACAGCCATGATTGTCTTGGAAATACAGCTAATTAACTTGGAAATATAGCAAAGCTGCAAACAAATATTAAATTGCACTGAACAATGGCTAATTATTTGCCAGACTAATGAGTGCCTGAGTTGTAAGTCGCAGGGAAACGGGGTTAGTTCATCTTAAAGTAACTTTGTTAAGTACCCCTGCATCAAAAGTACCCCTTATAAAGACAGATCGTTCTATCACAGTTGCATTGAAGCAAGCCATTCTGAGTATGATGAAAACCTCACTAGACTTGTACATTTTGCACACAGTGGGTTTTGGGGTTTTTTTCTTTTTTTTTTTTTTTTGGTTTAATTTTTGCATTTTGCCACCATTTACGATTTGTCAACTTGCATTCAGGATGTTGTGGCTTTCCAGTTTGAAATGACCAATGAAAACAGCTGTAACATACTCACTACGGAATATTCTACATGATTTTACATGTTTGTAACACCAGGCTGTCTTCCTGCACATATGTACCATGACTAGATGATCCCCTGCCACTACACTTTAACAATTTTCATATCGCCCAAGGACACTGAGCCAAACCCCCCACAGTAGAGATATTATAAACAACAGCTCCATGAAAGTGACCTTTGGACAAAGGTGGTTTTTGACCAGAAGCAAAAAGCATCTGAAGAGATAAGTTGAGCCCTGCATGTTTCTTCATAAGTGGTTCCTGTGCTGCCACAGCGTATGTCTCTAAACACAAGAGGCCCATGGGCCTTATGCTCTGCTGACATATAACATGATGACCATCACCAACACTTAATTAAAGTGTGTGTGTCAACACACACTTATCTGTTCTTCCTAAAATTCTTTCTTTGTTTCTTTCTTTCTCTTTCTTCTTTACCAGCAAATTTGTCGGACACTTTTCTTGGACACTATTATACCTAGAAACTCAAAACTTGGCATGATTGTACCTCCATACAAGGAGTTTGACCGGTTTATACAGAGGAATAAAGACGTTTAAAATTATGGAAATTAGGGGCATTTGAAATTTTAAATCTTGGAATATCTTCAAAAGTATAATAGGTAGTGATGTCATTCCAACTTCTACTAAGGGGGTATTGACCAGTGTGCATCTAATGAATTTAAAACAAAAGTTGTAGCAATTTAAACTATGGTGATTAGCAGCATTGGAAATTTTCAAACTAGGGGGTTATTGACCATTGCGCATGTTATGAATCTAAAGCAAAAGTTGAAGCCATTTAAATTATGCTAATTAGCAGCATCTGAAATTTTAAAACTTAAATATCTTCAAAACTATTATAGACAGAGATGTCATTTCAACTTCTACCAGGGGGTTGTTGACCATTGCGCATGTATTGAATCTCAAACAAAAATTGTAGAAATTTAAATTATGCTAATTATCAGTATTCAAAATTTTCAGTCTTGAATATCTTCAACACTATAATAGACAGAGATGTCATTCCAACTTCAGCTAGGGGGTTGTTGATCATTGCACACCTAATGAATCAAAAATAAGAGTTGTAGCAATTTAAATTATGCTGAACAGCAGCATTAGAAATTTTAAATCTTGAATAACTTCAAAGCTACAATAGATAGAGATGCCATTCCAACTTCTACTCCTGTGTTATGGAATAGTTGTACATTGCCATACCAATATGATCTGAAGACACACACACTGATTTGCTATGCAGCAAATCCTCTTTCCTAGTTCCCTGAGTTGCATTCCCTTCATGACTCCAGGAAATTACCCACAGTCCTCCACATGATGTAACATCGAACTTCCACATGTGCACACATTTGTGGTACATTTGGTATGGTTCCCCTTTTTCTTTATTGAATTTAGTGTCCTTTTCTTATGTGCTTAAATGACCTTGAAAAACGGGTAAAAATCACACAACATATTACAAAATTTGATCATTGGCATAATGCATATATTTTGGTGTAAGTTTTGCAGTTTCGTCTCAATTTATAATCACAATTTAATGAATTTAATGTACTTTCAATACCTATGATGCTAGTTCAAACTATACAACCAGTGACACCACCATGACTCCGAAAGTCATAGACTTTTGTCTCTATAATAGTCCTGTAATGATGTATTGATTCAGTGCACAAATATATTCCCTCTGTGACCTTAAGCAAGTAGGTAAAGGTCAACCATATTAAGCAATATCAAACTTCTGTATACCATACACATTTCTGGTACATTTGGTACGGCCAGCCTTCTTATTTCTCAACATGAAGAATTTGGCATTCCTTACATATACGTCCTTAATGACCTTGCAAATTAGGTCAAAGTCATTTAAAATTTTACAATTGGTCCAACACATATCTGGTGTAAATTTACACCTTGTATATCAATAATCATCAAATAATGAATTTAACCCTGAAAGTGCTGATTTAGGACTGAGTCAACAGTTTTCTTGAGGTACTTTGCCACAATGCATGCAGTGCCTTGAGCAAAGCTGTTGACTGAGACTATACTTTTTGCTTCAGACTAGGCTTGGTGGTATTTGAATGAAAGGTATCTTCATGAGGAATTTGAATCTTTTAACCATTACACCTGTATACATTTCATGGTAATGAGAAAACAACTATAGCCGTGATTAGAACTTTAAGGGTTAATGCACTTTTTACACCTGTTATGCCAATTCCACTTCATACCACCAGTTTTCACCACCATAACTCAACACCTCACAGACTTGTGTCTCAATAATGGTTCCAGAATACATGTGCTCAAGTTCAGACATATTTAATGACCATAACAAATGAAAAACAAAAATAAACAGAAGAAAAAAAATACATTTCCCAAAATGTATTCCCTCTGTGACCTTGAGAAAGTAGATCAAGGTCATTCTTATAATGCAACTTAAAACTTACCACATATTAGGTCTTGGGCCAGTAAATATGCTGCGGATGCAGCTGTGTCAGAACTTTCAGTCACGCAATGAACACAGGACCTCAGGTAACAGGCTATTAAAAATTAGGGAGCAGAGAAACTCTTATCCATTTCTTGTCATATTAAGGGAATAAATATGCCTGATTATCTGTGGATTTGGGAAGGGTGTCACTTCAACATTTAATCCTTGAACTCAAAATCTTGTTGGGTTAATATTTCACTAAGGTTTGCTTCGGAACTGTAGCTATGGAGGTAAGCATAAACAAATGCGCGAGTAGCAAAAAAGTTAATCGGTTTTGACCCCATTTTCTATTGATCATGTAAGTGTCATTGAAATAAACTTTCAGAAAAATAACAGGTATAGTGTCAACGAAACTTTTAAATGTCCGAGACAAGCTGACAAATATAGCCAATTTAACATGTAACTCTATCAGGTTTGATTTACTGGTCCAAGACCATTACACACATCCATGGTACATTTGGTATCATTAGCTTTATTCTTTCTCAACATATGGAATCTAATGTGTTTAGAACACCTTTTGGTCTCTATCTTTCATGGTACTGTAGATAATGCCACTGAATCTCAATGCATTTTTGTGTTTTTATCAGATCGGGATCCCTACCAAGTTGCATGATGATTCTTGAAAAACTCTTCGAAAACAACATTCTTACCATGTTCACATTTTGGCCTGTATGTTATGTAATACTATAGGTGGCGCCACCAAAATCAAAATCAACCCTAGCTTTTCATACACTTGATAATTCCTGAATGTTCTATTGGGCTAACTTAAAAACTGTGGACTGTATCACATCCACGAGCTCTGTGACCTATAATCTGCAAAGCTAACCACTGTTTAATCTGACAAAATATTGCTGCAGAGCTTTCAAGAAGCTTGATGTATCTCATAATATTCTGCAACTGGAGTCATACTGAAATGGGGTAAAGAGAGGCTCGAACTGAGAAGCAACATCAGCAGGTGCTCTACAAACAGTACAATAGGCACATCAACCTGCCCAAGCACTGACCCTGTGCACAACCATTTTCGCACCCACAGGTGTGCTGCTTAATCTACGTTGCCCGAAGCCAAATTACGCAGATGTTCAGTATCATTTACGGCTTAACAGTGACTTTTCCACTGGGGCGGGGCAAGACCATTAAATTTCAAAGGGACAAGCTGAGCAATTTCAAACCCACTTGCAGGTAGTTGGTCATAAATTGTGACGCTGTCACCAACACTTTAAGCATAGCAATAATGGCAGCAAATTTGGCTCTTTGAAGATCGCCACTTTCCCTAAACTAGAAGTGATGCACACACATACACACACACACACACAAAACGATCAGCTCAGCAATTTAACAATTTTGCAACAATTATTCTTTCCATCACTGAACATGTTTAGTAACCATTTCAGTAAAATCAGCAAGAGGTAGCATGGTGTCTTCCCCAGTTATTTAACGCATCTTTAATGATGTTTATTAAACACAATTTGAATAAGAATTACCCACCAGCCCTACCAGAATACTGGCCCCAGGTCTACAGCTTCCCTTGCAGTCATTTTAATCCCCACCAGCCATGAGGAAAGTTGTTGACCGAGTCTCAATCAAATTACCGAGGAAAGGGTTGCACACATCCAGTAAAAATCAAAGAACAGTGTATAATAATTTTTTGTAACATTTTTTTATAAACATTTATCAGTGAAATACAAATTAAATAGTGTGGACTGCTCCACATGACAGCTTATTGAGTGCCCCACCATTTACAATAATTAAAAACAAAACATTTTACAATCTGGGCTGGTGGTAAATAACACACAACTGCAGCCAATTAGGACTGAAATGTTTCAGCCAGACTTCATGTTTCATAAACAGACGGAAATGCAAAACAGGAAAAGTTGAGGTACTAATGTTTTAAATTTAAAGCTGCTAAAATGCAAAATTTCTGTAATTCAAATTGGCTGAAAGATGGTAAGTACCCTCAGCCAAACCCATCTTCTTCAAGCATATGGCTAACTGACTAGCACGAGCCTGCATGCTTCGGGGTCAAAGATTACTCTATCAGAATGTTTACATCCTTTCTCAATAACCCAGCTTACTGGGCTCAAAGTTAACACCTGCCATCAGCCATCATGGCCCTAGTACTGACAGAAATTGTGGATTGGCTAGTTCAGATTTTGGTTACCAGACAATATGGCTGGTGAGATTTGGGGGGGGGGGGGGGAGGGGAGGGAGAGAGAGAGAGAAATAACATGCCTTGTAAAACATTTTCTTCGGAATCAGGTGGTTTGGCTCATGAAAGCAAATGTTAATTTTGAACCCTGCAACCACAGAGATCTGCGGACAAATTTGTAAAGCCCTGAAGATGAAAAACACTAATTACTTTAATCTGTAATTATTATGGCATTCACAAAGACGCCGACTGTTTATGTTTGCAAATAATTTCAGCCTATATACATGTAAACAACTGATTTTAACATTTATCATGTACATTATGTGTATAATCTATGTACTGACAATGCAGTCTTCCAGCTTTGAGAATCACTGACATTATCTCAAACATTTCAAGTGAAAGACCAAAAACATTCAGCAAAAACACATATATACAGATTGACTCACCTTCATGGTCCAAACTCCCATTCTTGAATCCAAAAAATTACTGTTTTCTGACAGGACAAGCTTCCGTCCAGACTGACCGCATAAAAACATGGAGTACGAGTACAAGAGGCTCCAGCATTTTACCGCACAGCGGAAAAGATTCACTGTGTGCTTACGTCCTTCCGTGTTTCATTTCTACTGTGCCATTTTGACCAGTGCAAGGATCGTCAGTGATTCCCCAGTCAGAGACTACTTTATTGTTGTGTTCACTGACAAGTTGGCATGTACACATTTGTTTTACGTTCACATACAATCAATTTACATGATTTGTTGTAGCTATATTCCACTCAGCATTGTTCAAAATTGATTTCGTGGGTATGTTGTCATGTACGCTAATTCAGGAATGCTCAAATTTACAAAAGGGCCCATCTCTGATCCAATGGTTTTGAAATCAATTATTTTTGTACCAGCCATACTAATTTCAACGTATTGAATGTTTGGCACAAATGCAAAGATGACACCACTGTCATCTTCTTCAGAATTGTGGTGCTTCCACTGTCTGCAATGTCAGGTTTTGATGGTCGATGTTAAATGAATTTTACTGTCACCTTATTGACCTTTGTCAGTATACGACGGAGTCAACACCTTTCTCAGCGTGGGTTGGGCACTAACACTGTGCCTTTCCACATCACAGACAGCTGTTTAAATTAACCTTTAACTGCAACATGCTGTCCTGATACATCTCAATTCCTGTATGGAAAGTCTTATTTACCCCCCACCCCCACCCCGTGGTATACAGTGGTCCCTGTTCTTGGAAGGCCACTCCAGTGAGAGGCCACCAGGCTTGAAAGACCACATTTCACAGGTCCCCGCTGCTGTCTTTCCCATGTTATTCTACCTCTAATGAGAGGCCACCTGTCTTGGGAGACCACTTTTGGGCCTGCCCTTTGGGTGGCCTCTCATGACAGGGAACACTGTATTAAGCCAAAAGCATTGAAGCTGACATTTAGCGTTGGGTCCCTTACCAGTGATTTAAGTGGGAAGAGGCTGCCTTCAAATTTACAATCTTCCCTCCGACTGTTCATCTCAGCTACTCGCCAAGACTGGTAACAAATCACAAGTATATATATCCAGGTACAATCTACATGGTGTTAAAAACATGTTCAAAAGATTTTTTGGTTTTTATTTTTTGATTGGGTCATATTTGCTGATTTTGAATACCAAAACATGAATGTCACAGACAGGTCCAGGTTTCAGACAAAGGCTTTGGACTGTCAATACATGAGGGGGAAACCTGTGTGAAGTTTAAAGACTCTTGGAATAAAATGTGACCTTTCATTTAGGAAAAATAAAAGGTTTTTATTAAAGTGTACAGTTGGTTAGATAAATCAGTAAGAATATTAATTTTTTCAGGAAAAGTGTGTTGTCAGGTGTTGTCATGGACAGGACACTAGTGGGTGTCATGGACAGGACACTAGTGGGTGTCATGGATGTGATACATTTGTGTAACAGCATTACTTTATGTAAGGTATGTCAAAGATTTATGTCAAGTTTTAAAAAATCAATTCACCTGACTATAAAAGTGTAAAAATCAGCAGTGAAATCTCCCCAAGAAGACCGTTCTATAAAGAGACCATATATTTATAAAATAGCAAGCACAATATCCTGGCCTTGCTATAGGATTGTTCATGTTTCTGTAATCTGTAAGTCTCCAGCCTAATTTATTTAGTCTATTTTTCCCCTTCGTTTTCACATTTTTAAGGAGATCCTATGTACAGTAGTTTGAAAAGTGTTCCTAGCTAGACAACCAATAAGCCTGAATTAAATTTTATATTATTCAAAGACTTAAAATGACAAGTGATGAGTCAGTTCAAATGTTAATATAGCACAATTCAGATATGCATGTTTAATAAAATGTTGACTTATCTGTTAAGCTCAAAACTTGTAGAGTTTAAGTCCATGTACTGTAAATTGCTTCAATTTTGCAAATTTCACACAAAACCGTGAAAATAAACACACAGTGAAGCAGTATTTTAACATTGTTTGAATGGGAATTATGTCCAAAATAGCTACATTATAAGAACTACAGTGAAATGTCAAAAATAGAAAAACTGCAAAAATTGGAACACCCGAAAATAAAGCAATTTACAGCAGTATGCACTCACTACAGGGCAACCTTTCACAAAACCAAGGAGCTCCGTGCACTGAACATGGTGTCAATGTCCCACTTGAAACTGTAATTTCCACAATATAAAGTTCATTTAGCATGCAATTTAACTACCAAGAAGCTGTGGAAACACTTCCATTTTGTTGTGTCTATTTCAGATTTGAAAATGCAGTGCCCTCTGCGATCAAAAGTTTTGCTCAGTGAGATCACTTTTCTGCCCACTTGTGTCATATCAATCTGGCCTTTGTCTTTATTAATCCGAAACATGAATTTCCATTCATTAATTCCACAGTGAGAAGTTGTACGGATATTGTTTTCAAGCTGATCTCATGGTCACAATAAAAATAACCATCTGTTTCGGCTTTCGTGGCAACTCACTTACAAATGTAAAGTTCGGCATGTCAGCTGAGATTGACCTGAAATTGACGGTAGCGTAATTATTTGTAAAGGAACCTTAGAACTACTGTCTGGGGTGAGAGTGCACGAGTGCATTCTGACTGAAATATAGAGATTGTTTGCTTTGCATTAATGTAGTTAACTGAACTCTTTCAGTGCCAATCATGACCAAAGTCGACCTACTTCGGTCAAACTAGTCTGAATTATCATTAGGAGCATAAATTCATATTCCTTGTAACGAGACCTTTCATTCACGGTCAGTATCCCTATAGTTCCAGAGAGAATACCCCAGGTCAACAATTTTTCTTGGCATGCATAAGGCACAATGAAAAAGTTGTTGACTCCAAAATTTCGCACTGAAAGAGTTAGTCTTTTTGGTAAACTGTCTGGTTCGGTGATCAGAGACAGCGACATACACAATTGGAAAATTGAACAAACACTGTAAAGAATGCCACCCTCAACCCGCCCCACCCCATCTTACCACACTAGATTCAACAACCTGCGCTAAATCATAGCCATGCATGGACTGCCTTTGTGAATTTTATCAACTTGGGAAATTTGTCTGTGTTAGTTAGGGCTTGGGAATCATATGCAGAATGTGCAGTAACAATATGCAATATGAAGCAGCCTATCTGATGTTATATCATTTGTAGAAAGAGACAAGAAGCCCACAGGGCTAATGCTCTGCTGACCACCACTATCAAAAAATATAATTTCCTGAAATGTATTACCTCCAGGAATTTGAAAAATTAATCAACCTCACCCATATTATACAATATCAAACTTCCACATGACAGTCATTTGGCATCATTTGCCTTATTTTTACCAAGATATTGAATTTAATATCCTTTTCTGAAATGCTTAATGACCTTGAGAAATAAGTCAAGGTCTCACAATCGTTAAGTCAAGGTGACCCAAATAGTAGGTTACAAAGTACAATTTTATATACACTGTTCCCACATGTAATTTTGATCTGGATGCTCAATTTTCCTTGCCACTGATGTCCAAGCTACACCCTGCCATTAGAAAGTTACTTCTTCCGACTTAACAGGTCTAGTGACCTACTAAAAATACGTCAAGGTCAGTGATCTTATAGAATATATTAGCATTGGACATGACCTACATATCTTATAGTTATGACATGTCTAATTCAATTAATTTTCTGGATACAGAATTTTATATCTTTGAAGACATTTTAACACATAATTCTTGTCAAAGTACAGGTAGTGCCACTGGTATTACACGCAACCAAGATTTGGACCTGTTCTACAATCACACTTAATTTCATGAAGATCATGAAAAAATTATGGATGCTGGTCTGGCCAAAAGATTTTCACATTTTGACCTGTATATTACATGATACTATAGGTGACGCCACCAACATTGATGTCGAAAGATAAATTTTCATACACTTTGTAAGTCTTAAAAGTTATAAGGGCCTAACTAAAAAACTGTGGGCATGCTGCACATTCACAACTTGACCTTTATATTCCAACTGGCCATTTGACCTTGACCTTCAATTCGATTGAAAAATTATTCAAAACGTGTGCCCAGCTTCCAGCTTTGCATACATTGTCAGTTTGTTCAAATCAGGTAATAGTGTTTCAAGTTACTGAAGAAACACAATAAACTTGGCCAAGCTCCAAGGTCCATAATCATCAGGTCACGGTAACCAAAAAAGTAGGTTACCAAGTACAGTTTATGTACAGTGTAATCAAGTGCAATTTTGATCTGAAGGCACAGTTTTCTTTGCCATTGATGTTCAAGCTGCACGCTGCCATTATGAAATCACCTCTTTCAACTCCACAGGCCTTGTACAGACCTAACAATAATAGGTCAACATCACTGATATTACATAACATACAAGCATCAGTGGGGTCTATATATATATCCTATAAATTTGGCATGTGTAATTCACTTTTTATATATGGCTTTATTTAGTAAAGGTGACTCAATTAGTATACCATGGACACTAATCTCCCCTGATCCCCCAAGAATCAAAGATACAGAGTAAGCAGACAAAGTTTCACAGAGACACAAAATATATGGAAATTAGATATACTTGGAACATCATTAACCAACAGACTGAATGTTTTTTACCTCTGAATGGCAGTATGTACACAGCACAAGTTCTTTTAAATACTAGCAAAGGACCAAGCAAAGGTCACAATGGCAAATGGTAATTTCGACCAGTTTTGTCGCTTTCCGTGACTCGTCAGGAACTGTTGGTTAACCGACATGTAGCCTGTTTATAAACCAAGGGGTAACTTCTGTTGTTATGCAAAGCACGCGATTGTGATTAAGCAAAACAGAACTTCGGTTTTACTGAGGCCAGTGTTGTCACGGTAAGAGATGACTCAAAGCAGATTTGAATCGCAGTAGACTTAAAAATGTTAAAGTTACTGTGAATACTCTGCAGGGTCAATGAGTGTATTTCAGGCTGGAATTAGCAGCACAACAGTGCAGACTTGCTCAAGTCTCACTGGACTGTCTTCCGTATTTTATTTAAAATCAAATTCATTGCCAAATTAAATTTTAAGTAAACACACGTCGTAGCCTTATTCTGTTACAATACAGGTAGGCCCTTCAAGTTACCTAGCTGATTGGCGTGGAACGTGTATATAACCAGATAACATTGACTAGAGATGATTAGCGCCGGGCTGTCTGCACTGTGTTTCTTATCACACAGACAAGCGAGCGGTCATAACGCACTCCTCTTCAGAAGCTGTTAATTGAGCTACTGTGTAATGAAGGATTAATTGCAATGCACCGCGTCAGGCGGAGGGCGTCCTGTGAGACTTGCATAACTTGCCGGCTTGTCGCTGCTATGAATTATTCATGAGCAGTCAAGCACGTGACAGATTCAAGGCCGTCTCAAATTCCTTGTGTTGACTGTTGTTTATTTACATGCAAGCACGCACATCTTATTGTAGACAAACGTCAGTTCTTGCCGATGGCTATTTCGATTTTGCGTTAAAATACCGCTGTTTGGTTCGTTAGAACTCGCTGCCTCGTGTTGTGAAGTCTGGCTTGAAAGATGAGTGACATTTGTGTTAACACAAGTGACGATTACGGACAATTTATTAAAGCAAGAAACAAAATTTAACGCTGTAAATTGGTCAGAGTGATAAAATATACTACCACTGTACCAGTCTTTGCGTACAATAGAGCAGAGGGTCCAATTTTTTCACGGAAAGAGAGTAAAATACAGCAGCCGCAGGTAAACATGGCTCGGGTGAAAATACCGCTGCTGCGTGTTTATCATGCTGACAGTTTGTCAGTAACTGCGATAAAGTGTGTTTATGGACTATTAACTGCAGCAACAAGCTCTACCACTATAATTGAATGGCAATTTTAACACACAACCGATGTTTAGAAAAAAATAAAAGAGGAACCATCGTTCGTGATGCTAACCAAGAAAAATGCGTGGACCGGTACCCATGCAATTGTATTCACACAGGTTTGACCGCTTTGATCAGATCATGATTGAGATCGATCTATTTCCTTTGTTAGGGTGTAGGGCGAGAGTTTTTGTTTAAATTGACAGAAGAGCCACATAGAAAAGTAGAGGTGTTACTCAACAAAAAACTTAAATCATGACGTGGATCATTTTGCATTAATGCAAAAATAAAAAAGTTGTGACACTGATTTGAGTTCTAAGATCCCGCGAAACCCCGGATGTTGTGACGTCACTCCCACCGAATTGATGGTAGTCCAGAGTGGGCTTGTGCAAGTTTGACAAGTCCCTGGTGTCGGCAGCCGGAGGGAGACGGTCAGCTTTGTCTTGCTTGAGTGGCCAGTGACTAGCCATGCATTCATGGAAGACCACTTTCACTCGCAATGATAATGGGATTAGAACTGACCAGGACTCAATAGCTGCTACTGTTGAAACTGACACGGCGGCAGTGTTGACCACTTAAAAAAAAAAAAAAATAACAGTAGGACCTACTTAATAACACCGTGTAGTTGGCATAATATTATTCAGTTAACTTTGTGGAGGGGAAAATGTATCGCACTTCTGGGTGGGACCGCGGGATGGGAAATAGGGACATGCACCAGGGACTTGTGCAAGTCTACACAACAGTGCCACAAAGCCCTGAAGACAGAGGCTTGAATCTGTGGGACCACACAGTAGCTGTGTGTGTGGTTACCAAACAGTTACGCAAAGTGCCCAACCAATTTCTTTTAAATACTGCCAAGCTACTGGAATCTTTCCCAGACTAGCAGTGAATTCCATATAATTGCCCCAGAATAACCAAAAGGGGACTTCAAATGACCTGTCCTTGGTCTCAGGATATACAGACTATCATTTGTGGTAGACATTGAATAAAGACAATGAGTATGTTTAACCCATCTAAAAATTCCTTGCAAGTAACTTAAGTCGGGGTCATTCCAAATAGAGACTTGAAAACATTTAGTGCTTTTCTATACATTACTTTCTTCCACCAGCATGTCCAGAGTCATTCCAATACCTTTCTATAGCTCAGCCACTCCCTGCGTGAATTTAACACTAACAAGGCAGCACTCTTGTGAAGCTGCTGAACTTTGTCAAACATTTTTCTACTGTAAACACATTTTGGCTGTTACCTATCATCAAATAATAGGGAGGCTCCACTAGTATCATATGCAACTGAGATTCAGACATCCTCCACAATCCCACTAAATTTCATTAAGATGCACCAAACATTAATGATGCTAGAGGGGTCACAAGACTGTCACGTTTTGAACCATACACTACATAATATTGTAGGTGGCACCACCAATATCAAACTTAACCTAGGTTTTTATACACTTGATAAGTCCTGAAAGTTATACGGGGCTATCTAGAAAACTGTGGACTGTATTGTGCTCACAAGCAAAAAGATTATGGAAAGAGGGACAGAGGTAAATGAGTGATACCACATAAGCTCTGCCACATTTGGTCAGCAGAGCTTAAAAAGTAATGGGTTCCAATCAAGAGGTACCCTGGAAGTGTAGAGATTTTGACAGATTAACATGATCATAAAAAGTGAATTCTGATCGTCAAAGGATCATCCAAATTGTGCAACTAACATCGCAAGCCTTCCTCATTTTTCTCATTTGAACAATTACATAATGTCATTCATTTAACCTATCCCTTTATGAGTGTGTTCCTTGGTAATGGTTGTCCCTCCATGTCAGTTTATGATTTTAATAATTTCATATCTATAGGCATTTCAAAATTCCTAATGGATGCTTGGAAAGGCTTTATGCTGAAAACAGAGAATATGAAAAGATTTATAATTTACAATATTTACAATAGTTTCGTAGTACATTGTACATATCAAAACTTTTTCATGTCAAATCTCATGGACAGGAAACTACATGTATGAATATAAGACAGGCTGTACATTATCATTAATTATTCACCATCTTTACCAAGGTGCTTGATAAACTAGTCAGCCAGTTGCTCATGTTTGTGCAATAAAATATTTCACAAACACCATGAACATCTGGATATTTGAGATAGTTACAAAAATAAACTTTCCTGTCAATGACACACAAATTTTAATTTGGATTGATGAATTTATGATACATGGCTAGAACTGCATGGCAAATATCATTTTCTGACGGTTCAAGATGTAATCTTTCAGATAATAACTACCTATGTGAAGGTTTGATCACTTTGGCCTGATTATTATTTTTTCATAACCATGATAACTATGTCACAATTATTGTGAAATGCCCCTGTTATAGTGTTTTAAAATCCAAACTCAATATCCTGGAAATATATCCTTCAAAATACAGGGCAATTTAGGTCATGCTTAAAAATATATTGGTCTGCTGTAGCATCTAAATCCAAGTTTTTTGGGGTAGGTAGGTAGGTAGGTAGGTCAAAAAAAATTTTGGCCAACATTCTCAAATTCTAAAAATAATAATATAGAATAATTAAGGATTTATTCCTTGAATTAAAAAAAAATATATATCGGTAGGCAGTAAATTCATTGGGTCAGTAGGGTTACGGCAAACAAATAATATTTTAAGGATGGCCTTATTCTTAACTCTTGAAAGAGTATGCCTGCTTTGAAGGCTTTTCTTCCTGGCATGAAATTTAACATTTAGTTCATAATTAAGGACTGGTAAGACACCAAAAACCTTTGCATGGGCGATTTTGAAAATTTAGTTTTTACAACATTAATGTCCTTTCTATAAGTTGGCTAAATTTCAAGCTCCTAACTAAAGTAGAAAATGACTGTGGGAAGATCGGCTCCAGCGCCCATCACATCACTTTCTCACCCACAGAGAGGCCGGCCATGTTGCGTGCAGCCCTTTCAGAACATGAAGTGTTACAACTTTGTTTGACGTCATGGAATTTTGTTTTGGTATGGACCAATCAGAGCACAAGATGACCATTACGTAGACCTGTGTAATCCATTTTAAAA
Source organism: Hermodice carunculata (assembly GCA_964020975.1). Lineage (NCBI taxonomy): Eukaryota > Metazoa > Annelida > Polychaeta > Eunicida > Amphinomidae > Hermodice > Hermodice carunculata. Next base: position 85,933,483 of record OZ026617.1, on the reverse strand, counting down.
TACTCCAAGTGGAACTGGGACTGTGGAAGAGGTAAGCCACAAAGTCCACTTTAAACCGTATTTTCACCAAAAAAACTACTATGCCACGCATACTTTATCGTTTCAGAAATGCAAAAGTTAGGCTTTTCTTTTTCCGGCAATGTATAATTTATTAAGATAAATAAACATTTAATGCCGCAGATTTGCCACTGCAAACACGATGCTTTGTGGTAGTGCCATAAGTGTAGTACCAACTTTTTGCCGCTAGGGTGCCAGTAACAGTGACGATGAACCAATCTAATTTCGATCTCATGGACTCTGCGATCTATTTCACCCCAAATAAAATAAAAGAGATTCTTTATCCATGTGATATTACATTGTTTGTGGTAAAATATAATATACTAATCGTACAAACTAATTTAAAGGAAGGAATGGGTAAATTGACAGGAGTTTTGATGCAAAACCGATCAGTCCTGGAAAAGTGGGCGATAATGGGGAACCGACAACATTGATCATAATTTCTAATAAAATGATACAAAATAAGCCACAATGAATGTAATAATGAGTAGATTTTCACATTGACATAATAATCAGGCCTAGCAACGACTTTATTGATTTTAAAAGTGTACCGGAAATCCACTCAGTAACCATGGTAACCTCCATGCAATTCTTTTTCCGACAAATAAACTCCAGTTTCATTTTAAATCTGAAAACATATGGCATGCAAATAAGGTTATCAATATGAAAATGAATATTAAAAATGATTATTTAAAACAAATCTATTCAATTTAAACAGGGTTTCATTATATTTGCATAAACCAGGCATAGAGAGCACTTTCCCACCTGCAGGAGCTATCTGGTAATGCTACATCACTGAGTATATGTTTATAAATTATGCATTAATTTATGCAAATTAATATTGATTGTTTACCTTTATATTGGGATAAAAGTGTTTTAATTTAATTTGAATGGGTCATAATAAATATGTTATTACTTTTCCATGAATCTTAATTCCTTATGCTAACAAAGGATTGATCATAATGGGGGAACTTGGGTTTTGGTTACTTGCATAATTATGCTAATTATTATGCAAATTAGGTCAAAATCCGTAAAAGTAATTATCAAAATTACAGAGACTTTGATATTCAAATTCAGCACACCTGAAAACCCTTAGGTGCAAAATTTCTTTGTTGGGAAGAAAAAAATTACCGGTAAGCAAATTACAAAGGATAAAGGGAAAAGAAAGGCTAATTTAGGGGTCCACTGTTTCAAGGCAATCAGCCATTAAGTCAATGTTAAAGAGATATGTCAGAACAAATATATGTCCAACACCACGTGGAGGTACAACTCGACATAGGATCGACAAAAAGCGATGCAAAGGGTGCCTCATCCAACTTGAAAAAGTAAAAACAGATAACAGGAGGCTGGACCAACTATGTGGAGTGTAAAAGTGGAGACCCCCCCAACATGTTTCGGCCCTAGAGGTGCGGGCCTTCGTCAGGGGCTGGGGGTCCCGAGAGAGCTTTATTATGACAGGTCATATCAATTTGGGAGGTGCACATGAACAGTGTAAATTAGTGTCTTTTCTTGCCACCAGGGGGCGTGACAGTCTAGCATTACACGTTATGTATATGGCTGCTAATAAAATGATTACCAACTTATGTCCGGTGTTGTTTTATCACTAGGTGGCGGTAATAGCCATTACCGGGATAATTAAATATTATTATGATATAGTGAAACATGATTAAGAGAGAGTGAGAATGAGAGTTTGTGCGAGATTGCTAATTACATGTATCTTGGCCGCTAAAAGTGTTCAAAAATCTGAGGAGCGTTCATCTGAGCTATCTGAGAGATATAAGTCGTTTCTGAGAATCTCATTTTTTTGTGCTTTCAGCAGTATGTTCTTGATGTTGGAAAACACTTCCGCGATTTTTTGTTTAACTTTGTCGATGGTCCATTCATCCTGGCATACGGTTTCTGTGCTTGAGCAGGCCGTGACCGAATGGTCGCTTGTGCTGTCTGGTCCATCACTGGATAAGTGTAGGGTGTTGTCTTTAAGAAAATTGACCTCTGCCAAATGACCTCTTTCAACTTTACAGGCATGGTGACCTCACCAAAATACATCAAGGTCACTGATATTACAAAAGATTCTAGCTTTGGGCATTGTCTATATATCCTATAAATTTGGCAAGTCTAATCCAATTACTTTTCCAAATATGGAATTTTACATCTTAAAACACACCGTGGCTCATAATTTATGTCAAATTACAGGTGGCACCACAAGCATTATTGGCAACTCAGATTTTGACCTCCCCCACAATCCCACCAAATTTGGTGAAGATTCACCAAAAATTAACGACGCTAGAATGTTTCAAATTTTGACCCCAATATATTACACGATAATGTAGGTGACGCCACCCAAATCGAAAGGGGCCTAGATTTCATACAGCCTATAAGTGCTGAAAGTTATATTGGGCTTACTTGAAAACTGTGGCTGGTATTGTGCTAACAAGCAAAGTTTACAGACGAACATCTCTAGTATGTTATACTTATGTAGAAAAACATGACCCATATGAAATTTCAAACCCAACAATGACACCAAAGAGATTCTAGAGTTACTAAAGCATCGCTATAAATTTTCCAATACCAATGTGAAGAAACAAATTTCACTCCTGACTTGAGACAGGCAGTCACCCATAAAAGGCAACTGGCGGTTTTAAACTGGTCTTCTCAACCTTTGAAATATTCTTCATTACATACAGACTATAGTGTTTCCAAAATATATAGGCCTAACCACTCAAAAACCAAATTTTCTTGATACTTCTGCCAAAAATAAAAAGAGAATTAATAGGCCTGTCACTTTTTGGTTCTCCTGACTTGTTCGTCAGCTGATATAACAGTAAAAGAAGAAAGCAGGCCTATATATATATATATTTCTTTTTTTTATATTTATCAATCTGGAACATTATGTGATTAATAAGTTAAGTGGTTGAATCACTGTTATAGAATATCAAATGCAAGGAGAAGACTTCTACAATACTCTCACGATACAATTAAAGTTCTACTGATGGACGTATCTAGTATGTTACACTTATGTGGAAAAACATGACCCATATTCATAAATTTCAAAACCAAAAATGACAGCACAGAGATTCCAGAGTTACCAAAGCATCACCATTCATCTTCCAATACCAATATGAAGAAAGAAATTTCACTCCTGACATGAGACAGGCAGTCACCCATAAAAAGCAACTGATGGTTTTAAACCGGTCCTCTCAACCTTCAAAATATTCTTCATTAAATACAGAATAAAGTGTTTCCAAAATGTATAGGCCTAACCACTCAAAATCCAAATTTTATCACTTCTGCCAAAAATAAAAAGAGAATTGGTACGTCTATCACTTTTTGGTTCTCCTGACTAGTTCGTCAGCTGAGTTTACAGCAAAAGAAGAAAGCAGGCCTGTCAGGATGGACAGATATGAGCAGTCGCATAAGCTCTGCGACCTTTGGTCAGCTGAGCTAAAAAAACTGAAATTTCAATCAACAATACCCATGTAGGTAATGATATTTTATTGAACCTCCAAGAATAAGAAAACAAATATTCCAATTAATATAAAAATAAGCATAACTGTGAACACAAGGGAAAATATACAAAATAGTGATTCAAAACTCAGAGTGGAAAGAGAAATGAAACTCATTGAGAAAATATTTTTTTAAAGAAGGAGGGAGGATGGAAGGAACAGACACTCTCGCTAAAAATGGGATAAAGATGTGGGGGGCAGAGGACCAGAGGACCAGAGGACCAGACCCACCACCCGTCCACTGGCAAAGAGTTGCTATAGACTTTCGTCTTCCCTCCAAAGCAAGGGAACACCATGTCAGTAACAGCCAATAAATGGGCAACGTAGCCATCCAGCCCCACACACTTAACCCGAACAGCTATGCATCTGCCAAGAATCTTACCAGCTGCTTGAATAGCACAAATAAGCAGTCACACAAGCAAGTGTTCCTCCGTATAAAATTTAAGACAATTTTAACAAAGTGAGCAGGGGGGTGGTAGGACCTGAATAGAATCCACTGTAAGTATGACTTCATGTTCAGCATTAAATTCAAATGGTTTGGCACAGTAAAAAATGACATCTACAGGGGAAAAGGCCAGAACATACAACTTGCTCACATCAGCTAGACATAAATTAAGTCTTCATTCAAGTATTCAGCTATAAAATAAGTCGAAATATCGCAGCCAGGACTAATTTTTTAAATGTGTGAAATTTTAAAAACAATGAAATTTTCAGTTCTCGTAGGATTTGAAACTGGCCGGATATTCATTGAATTGCCTGGAGTAGCCTAGATTGGCAGGATTTTTTATCCACACCTGCGCATTTTAAATAAGCCACCTTGAAAAGAAATTTCGACCAGAGGGGCTGATTTGCATAAAGTCTACATGCCATTCACAATGCCAAAACTGTTGAAGAAAAAACATCGATGACAGGACAGGAACAAAACCGACGAAGTGAGCCATCTTCGAGTTGTCCAAAAACCAAGGTGTCAACTTCTCTTGCCAGGCTGGAGGTCACCGGGCCCGAAGGCCCACCTCCAAGACATCATGCTTTGAAACCTGATTGTCAGTGTTACCTTTTGACAGATCGCTGAAGAATATCTACCGTACTTCAAAGGCCCTTTTATTCATGTGATTGGCCAATAATTGATTGACAACCTCACCAAATGTTAAGGGATGATGTTTACTCTATTTTGTGAAATATCAGCTCAACTTGAGCAAACTGCATTGTTTCAGACTCAAATGATCAACACTAAAAGCCTTTGAAGCTCTTTTTCTCAGAAAGGATAATAAGATGAAAACCCCCACCTAGGAATGGTTATTCCAAGAAAATGGCGAAATTTAACCCAGTAAACGCCATTAAGTTCTGTAATGTCTGAACTGCAAAATACATTTAGCATTTTTTCAAAAATTTTGCTTTGCTCTTTTTCTATCAAATGAAGAAAATTAACATCCTGGAAATCAAAGGGAAAATTAAAATGTCAAACCTTAAGGAATGGGTCACAGAAAAACTCAGCCAAACAAAAAAAAAAATCATTGGATGATTTTTTGTTGCCAATATTCCAGGATTAAGATGCAAATGTAATTTTGAGTTTATCACAAACAATTAGTAAGTTATATCAACATTTATGGGGTGGATGATTTGCGGTCGACTTCCGATTGTTTATTCAATAATTAACATCACAGACACCCAAACACGGGATATGTAAGTTCTTTGGAGTATTAGGATTAGACGCATATATATGATCTGTTATCCTAACACAAATACATTTTGAGCTATGATCAGTTAAGAGTGATTTTGTTTTGGTGTCTTAGCGGTCCTTAACTTTATATCAATTTTACTGAGTTCCAGAAATTGTGTCGTGCTGTACTTCATTCTACAGGTAAATTAATAGTTCTGCATTTAATTCTTGAAGTCTCACTGCAAATTCCATTAAATGTCTTCAAACATAACAGATTTACAATGTATTGACATGACAATGTCAGCTGAAAGTTGTCTTAGAGACTGCCAAAAGACAAACCAACCCACGCTATAATATCACTGCAGAATAGGCTCATCCTTTCGTAAATCCCTACATGTATAACAAAGTCAATACATTTGTTGTTCCTGACCAGTTTCTTTTTGACATAAGGCTGTGCTGGTGATTTTCCGCTATCACAGAAAAAACATACTGAATTGTGGAATAACTCATCAAAAATTTTGCCACACAATTCCACAGACTGCAGTAAAATTTACCTTCATTTTATCAACTTGGAATTGTATTAATTAGGTAAATAGTTTTGCCATTGAAACCTTAAAATTCTAAGTGGAATGTTTATGTTGAGCATCCTATATGACATAACTGTCATCCGTGAGGGTGCTACCATTTACCAGAATGCATGAATATGTATTTGTGTCTCAATGGATCTTAGGTTCACATGTTACTGTACAGCTCACAGACAAATCATGGTGAACAGCTATACATCATGCTGTGGTCCACACATATCATTAAAATCATTAAGAACTAAATAAAAGCAAAATTAGTAACTTCTGAAAAAGGCAGACAGGGTTCTTTGAAATGTCTGGTAAAGAAAAATCTGAATGACAGGTGAAAATGAAAGTCTGAAAAAAAAACCCACAGAAAATGACATTAAGCACTTGAATATCTTAAATTAAAAGGAACTGCAAATTGAAGCCCCATTGTGAACATGGCAGACAGGGTGCAATATTGTGTTCACAATGGCAAATAGTGCTCAATATTGTAACTATTATTTGAAACTTGAAATATGCTGGAAATTGAAGGGCAAAATATTCAAACAATGTCAAAGTGAAGATGAAATAAATGTGCAGTGAAAATTCATCATCATCACACGTTATTAATTTTGTTCCCTGCAATCGTGTCAGACACCTGAATGTATCACATAATTATAAAGAGTCAAATGGCAAAGGACTTTGAATTCAGGTTCCTCAAAACTTGACTAGTTAAGTGAGTATGCTGGCTACCAGAGTGCCATTATATATGTAATGTGGTTTCACTATATTTGGGGAGCAGGACACACTGCTAGGACATGTTCAACACAGAACATTTTAACTGGATCCAAAATTGATAGGCAATCAGAGATTGCTGGATCCATGGCCCCCCTTGCCTCATTTATAATCTTGCTAATCACAGCTCTCATTTTGGAATGAGTGTAGTCAAATAGAAATAGGCTATCAGCATGACCTAGATACTTGACCCAGTGACCTACTTAAATGCATGACACTCTTTGTATCCAGATACACCTGTGTATAAAGTTGCATAAATTTAACCTGAAGGACAACAGAATTACAGCCCGACTTGAAGTGTAATGTAGTTTTACATGAATGTATCACTGTGATCCAGATACTTGACCTAGAGGCCTACTTTTTTCATGACACACCTTTAGGTCAACATATATGTGTGTGTGAAGTATAATGAAACTAAATGAAATAGCGAAGTAATCATTACCTGAACATGATTTTACACGAATATTCAGATGCACACTGTGTGTAAAGTTTTGTTGATCTAAGTGGAGGGACAAGTGAATTATAGCCAAGACACGAGTAGCGGGGACCAGATACTTGACCTAGTGGCCTACTTTTGTTTCATGACTCACCTTTATGTCAAGATGTACATGTGTGTCAAGTTTCATGAAACTAAATTAAAGAGTAAAGGAATGATAGTCTGGACATGATTTTACAAGGATATGTCACTGTGACCCAGCGGCCTACTTTTGCTATGACGCATCCTTACGTACAGATGTATTGGTGTGTAAAGTTTCGTTAATCTAAATTTTATAACTTAGGCATTACAGCCTGGACACAATTTTACAAGACTATGTCACTGTGTCCCAGATACTTGGCCTAGTGACCCACTTTTGGTTCATGACAAACCCTAATGTCCAGATGCACCTGTGTGTAAAGTTGCATAAATCTAATTTGAAGGACAAAAGAATTGCAGCCCAGACATGGAAAAAATATGCTTTTACATGATTGTAACACCATGACCCAGATACTTGACCTGGTGACCTTCTTTTGTTTTATGACACACCTTTAGTTCAGCATTTATGTGTGTGTGTGTGAAGTTTCATGAAACTAAGTTAAATAGTAAATAAGTTATAGTCCGGAAACGATTTTACAAGGAAATGTCACTGTGACCCAGATACTTGAGTTACTGACCTACTTTTAGTACATGACACAGCCTTATATATGGATGCATCTGTGTTTGTAGTTTCACTGATCTAACTTGCATAGTAGTGAGAGTTATAACATGAAAGGAGACAATTATGGCTTATAACTGTCGAGTGGCGAATAGCACCTGTATTTTTCCGTTTGAAAATGAGTGTTTTTCCGTTTTGGGAAACTACAGATTCCGTTTCATTTCCGTTTCACTAATTCTAGGGCTCGATTTTAGCACTGGTCAATAAAAAAGGAAAAACAGTTGATCTTATCGCCTCTGGAAAATGTTGATCCATCGATAACGGCAAAGTGACTCCATATTGTTTACTATGTACGTTGACAGCCTCCACCTACAGACGGCACTATTATCATTGTACCTCTGTTGCGCATTATATCTATATGCCATGCATATGATTGGACATGGTAGTAATGGGGTCTATAGCGTGCAGGTGTCCGGCCTGCAGTTAAATTTGCTCCACGTGGTATCGATAACGCCGCCGACTCGTCAAATTTGGATCCAAGTCCGTGTGTTTTGCTTTATGCGATGACATGTGGTGATTTTGAATTATTTGAGAGGCAAAATTCACAAATTCCGCTTAATTTCCTTGGCATTTGCCGATTTCCGTTCCAAATCATAAATTCTGTTTGAGATCATAGATTCCGTAAAGTCCGTCCGTTTTCCGCGATCGAGTAAAAGTACTGGCCCAAGGCGAAGCCACGATCAAGACAGTTGTAATAGCCATAATTGCCTCCTTTCATGTTATAACACATTTGTCATTGGCTGGTAGGAATGGTCATTTGTGTTTAGGTCGGATCAGTGATTTCATGATTGAAAGCGTATAATCTGTCAGTTAGGTCATCAAATTCTTACACACACGTGTGACAGTGTCATTTCACTTCTGAGTCACTTCATTCGTGATTTCGCTCAGGCGATCAAGTAGTCCGTGAATCTGCTAGCTGCCACAAAATGAAAGATGACGTGCCTCTAATTGAACTTGATAATACTGCAACTCAGCAATTATTTTTCCAAAGAAATGACGGCACCGGCAGTACTGGAAGGTATGTTGGTTTTTATTTGTAGTGTTTTTACAATTTCACGATCAAAGTTTGCTTTGCGTTCATGATATGCTACTGCATCGAGACTACTGACCCGGAGAAGTTTTGTGGCTGATGATATAATGTGTGCTGGTACTTGAATGGAAAGTTTTTATCATGGAAATTCAGGTAAATCATTTCAAATTTTATTGTTAGACATTGAAAGGGTTAATTCGGAAAGAGTGAGTTATAGGTTTTACTTAATTCACTCTTTTTGCGGGCCTTTTTGTGATTATTGAGGGTGAAGGTCAGCCCAAAAAAGATGCATTATCAAGTTTCATAATACATTCTTTTTCATAATCAATGGTTATGGGATATAATCAACACTTTTTAAGCCTTATGATTGGCTAATTCCTACCAGATATATGACAAGAGGAATTATAACCCGGACACGATTTTACAAGAATATGTCGCAGTGACCTACTTTTGGTACACGACACACCCTTATGTCCATATGCACCTGTGTGTAAAGTTTCATTAATCTAAGTTGAAGGACAAGTGAATTATATCCCGGACACAAAAAGGGGATGGATGGATGGATGGACCCACAGACAGACAGAAACAGCGATTACTGTAAGCCCCTCCTCCGGTAGGAGGGGGGCATAATTATCTTCATTACAAAGCATGGGTGAAAGTTTACGAGACCTGATTTTACTAAAATTCACTGAAAAAGTAATTTCCCCTATACATGTACTTTAAAATGGATAGGTCAGTCTCCACTTTACTGAATTCAGTCTCCAGACTGAATACTATCAACCATGCAAATGACTTTATACACAATGCCACATGATAATTTATCTCTCCACATCACCACGTTCACAAGTTACTCAGTACAAGTGTATGATCATGACAGACCTTCAGAATTGTGAAGCTCAAGCCTGCATAGATCTGCAAGTTCCCTGAACATTTCATTCATGTAACATGATCATATCTTTCTCTGACAAATCCACAAATTTTTGCTGTGAAGCCATATATTTTAGGGCCATAGCACTTTTGGGAAAACTCTGTACTGAGGTCTTTTATAAATATATGTACACAGTTTACAATGACAAAAGCCTAGCATGTGTTTTATTCTGTTCAGGTATAAGTTCACACAGCATACAAAAGGCCATGCATAAGGCAAGCATTACCAGTGACTGACTATTTTTTAGGAGCATAGGGACTTGTCAAGTTTAAAGTGATCTCCCTGGTGTTCATTCACTTTGCTCAAACGTGTGAAATTATGCACACAAAGTATTAAAAGGTACAAACCTTGCAAGTAACAGCTTTGTGCACAAGTAATGGGCATAGCAGCATGATGTTAAGTTTTCTGTTCCTTATATTGTTGATAAAAGCTAATCTGATGGCCATCACTTATAGTTTTGCTTGATAATATATATTTATAGCCATTCATCATATGCATGATGTCAAACCATGCCAAAAAATATACTGGATTCAAATTTTGAACCAGTAATATTCAATTGTCTGAACTGAAGATTAAGTTATCTTGCACAGCAATTCTCTGTTCATTTCATAGTGGTCACACTTCTTTACCGCTGGAATTAACCATGTTATGCTTAAGTTCTACCTTCAATTCCTCATAAAAGGGCTTCTTGATTCAAGTATCGGTACTGCCGAAGAACGGCTTACCACGCAATGTGAACACAACCATAGCCTTTGCCACAGTTCCTATGGAATAAGTTGATGTCACAGGCCATGAGCAAAATTAAGAAATGCCAAAGCTTCACGATGTCTACCATTATCAACCCTATTTAAAAAGTGTATGTTTAAACTGTGTCAAACCCTGCTCAATACATATTTAACACAACAAAGGAGAGACATGAAGAACTTGCATAGACCATATAAACTATGCAACTCTATAATGCAAGGTATGACAGATGTCAAGTTATTCAACAGTTCGATATAATCACAGCATTTACTTGATACAATGCAATGGTTTCAAGTTTTTTCCAGACAAATAATACCCAATTTTTAACAACTCCACACTTTTTGGAATGCCCTACTCATACTGCCAATCCCCCCCCCCCCCCAAAAAAAAAAAAAAAGAAAAATGAATAAAAAAATAAGGGCTAAACATTGATACACTTCACTGGACACTGGACAAAAGCAGTCATGTGCACTTGGAACAGGTTGATCACAGTAGCAGCTAAGATTCCTACATGTATGACAGCACCATACATCAATACCATGCTGTGGCTGTGTAACTTACCTGTGAAACTGTTTCTGAGGTGACTGTGTGAGTAGCTAGAGGGTTTGTTGATGAAGTCAATGATGTTGGCCAAACAATGTCCCCAGAGCCCCCTTCAACATGCTCCATTGGTGCTGAGCTGGTCCCACTGAGAGCATTAGAGTCCAAATCCAAAGAGGTATTTGGCATCTCACAGTAGGAGATGCCACTGGTGCCAAGGTCAATATTACCTGGTGGCCACTGTGCATGCAGTGGGCTCGTATGGCTGGACAATTCAGTTTTGACTGGTACACATGTCACAGGAGCATCATATTCTTGAATCTCCAGACCCTGAGTCACTTCAGTGTCACTTTCATCATTAGATACAGGTTCTTCCTTAATCTGAATGCCATAGTCAGTAAACAAATTTTCATTACCCTCAACCAATCTAGGCCTTTGACCTTCTCTATTCCCCTCCTCTACTTCTATCACAAGTGAGCCTGTCAAATGTGGGTCATCACCACCCACATCTTGTGATGGGATTACCCCATCCTCTGTTGATACCTCTTGAATATCTACATCTGTATCTACGCGTGGCCTCTTCCTGGCCAACCCACTATGTTCATTACTTTCATCACTCACAATGTATTCAATTTGTTCTGGCCTTTCATTGACATCGTGTACTGGCCTTTCTTTTTCTTTGACCTTGACCTTTGGCCTGGCGGACTTGACAGTTCTTTTCCCACTATTTGTTTTGCAGGAGGAGTCATTATGTCTCGAATAAATGCATTCACTAGCACCCTGTTGTGCATCTGTCGATGAATCCAACACTTGCTGCACAAATTGATCGTCTAATCTCTGTTTGGTTTCATTCAGCTGAACAAAGAAAACGTCACTTTTGTCGATAGTTATTCCCAGCAATCCAACAACACTCAAATGTTGGTCATGCTTCACTTTGTTGTAACACAGGGATGCTATAGCATCCTTCAGAATTGTTTGAACAGCATCAAATTGCTCTTGTGCTGTCTTCATCTTCGCTGGCAGTCTGCAGCCTCCACTTGTGTTTTCCTGCTCGGAATCTGGAGAGAGGGCGATAATGGGAGAACAGGCAAACTGTCTGGGCGAAAGATCTTGCCGACTGTGCTATAGGGGATTGTACAAAATCCCAAACTTAGCTATATGCGGCTGCAGCTGATTTCAATAATTGGATATTTCCATTTTCCTTTACCGATGCAACTCACTTTTGTACACAACATCATCATCTTGGTTCTTCCCGTTGTGCATGGGTAACGAGCTTTCCACGCAATGCCCGGATGATCAAAATTGATTTACGACAACGAGGGCACCTGTCTACCACCAGATGTCGCTTCAATTTAGTGTTTGGGATGAAACCACCATAATATTTACTGTATATTCTCATATTAGCATAAAGGCGTATAACTTTTGTTGCGTCACTTTTTAAAATAAAGTATGCAGTTGGTGTTGTGCAGACACCTTTCATTGAAAACATTCAAAATAAAAAAGGCGAGTCTATAGATAGAATCAAAAGTTATGCCAGTATTTACCTGTCATAGCCAGGAAACACGTGCTCCGAGCACGGCTTGCCAGCATTACGTCACTGCGTATGAATATGTGATTTGCCCTCTGTTTATAAAACTCATCACGGAAAAAATATCTGTCAAACCATACAACACAAACAGGCTGATAAGCTCATGTAATAGTCTAGCTGAAACAGTGGGTTAATTACAGGTAAATGGCCCCCAAAGGTGTCAGCACACGACAACCAAGAACTATTTAGTAACCTGCACCTGATTGGCCGCAATGGTGTATTCATACCTTCAGTTTTTGTTTTTGTTTTTACCCAACCACCCTGACCTTGTCTGAGAACTGTACACTTTGCAATTTTTGACTGAGTTGGGTGACACATGAATAATATGGGATAAATCACTCGTCTACGGATAAGTACATTCAATTTGAAAATAGAAACTGAGCGACACAAACGACCAAATAAAATCCCAACTCAACACACACTGTTATGTTTGTTGTCTTCATGCCATTGAACTTGAAGTTGAAGATGGCTGTGTACAAACACGTTTTCTTTCTTTTTCTTTCTTTTTTAGTACAATAGATAAATTTATTAAACTTCAAAAAAGGTCCTGCATATTATAATCTTTTCAATTTCGGCACACAATTCTCATACTAAACCCTTTATTTCACCAATTAAATATTTTACAATTTCAAAGCTTGGACCTATACTTAACAGGATTACTCATGTTTAAAGTTAAATCTTCAGTAGTTCTTCCTGTATTTCGAAACTTGTTTACTGAAATTGCAACTATTCATCGTCAAAAATCACGTCAAATTCAAGAATTCAATAAACATCCATTTAACCAATATAGGTATTTTTTCAATAATATCTCATAGACCAAATATGTGGGAAAAAAGACCAAGTTATATACGAAATGCAACCTCTGTCATATTGTTCAAAACGCACTTTGAATTGCATATAGTGGATAAACAGTAAGCAGTTACGATGTAAGTTAATTCTTCAAGTTCTACGAGGGTGACCTAAAAATCATGACTACTCTGTCTTTGTTTAAGCGCCCTTCTAGCTTCGGGAGAACATAGGCCCCAAGGGGTTTCCTCCAGCCCGCTGAAAATCAATGTTAATAACTTGTATGTTGTACTTAACTATTATTTGTTGTTGAATTGTGAATTGATATACTATTTCTCCGTAATTTTGGATTCTTCTGTTTTGTACATATGATTTTCTGTGAATAAAATTCGATACAATATAAAAAGTGACGGAAAAGTTCGTTCTGTTTTGGTAAAAACACGAGTCACGGAATTACACCGTCGATCACACAACCTGTGCTCTCAGAACTTTACACAGATACAGCTACCACAGATATATAATAAATGAAGTTGGAGTTGTTTAAACTGTGTACAAAATTTGGTATTATCATTGTTAATCATATTACTAAATTGTATACATATTTCAGTGTTAGGTGAACAAGTGACCCGTATTTTTATACGATCAATAGCCTTGTAAATTATTTAATGCCGGGTGTACAAACGGCCCGCATTATTATGCTAACGGCCTTGCAATTTGCAGTGATTTTTAAAACATGAATATGGGGGGGGGGGGGGGGGTAAAACATGATTATAAAAACTATACATATTTACACAACCATCCTGCGTTCACCTATCGGTATTTCACTTTATCAACGAGACGGATTTATAATACATAATTACGCACACGCAGATTAAGTAAATCTTGAATGAATTTCAAGTGCTTATACATTTTAAAAGTTATTACCACAAGTTACACACGTAAATCTTGAGAGGGTGTCAAATGCTTATCATCTTGTACTATTTTATCCCTGGATATATAAGTAAATCTTGAGAGGGTCTCAAGGGCTTGTTTTCCTCATTTCTAAATAGTTGATATTTATTTGAAAAAGTTTCTTTGAAAGGTTACTTTTTTTTAATCATTAAGTCGCAATCATACATTTAGGGCACTTAAAATGATCATAGTGAGGGGACAGTGTCAAATACAGATAAGATGTATTCGAAATTTCCTGGTATAACGCAGTTATGTTCCCTTCTTGTACTTTGTGATCCGTGTTTCGTCGTTTTTCATTCCCATGCTGCTTTTTTATGTTCCTATTTTGACGTGTTGTCTGACCCTTTATCTCTTTGAGGAGTACTTTGGCTGCGACGCTTTCTGCCGAGACACCGTTTTATCACATGGGTAATTTTATAAGATTCCATGTTAAAACGTACCTTGAAAATTTTCATTTTTTTATTTTTCAATGCGGACATATTGTTATGTATAAGAACGTATCGACAATGAAAGTGACTCATTTAAGACGGCCAAAACTATGTTCGTGCCTATTTAAATACAAAGACCCCCAACAAAGCCAACTTTTTCGATCAAACCCCATAATGTCACCCTTTTACTTTTGATATTTTTACTTGTACAAGATGTTGTTTTGTATGATTCCCATGTACTTTTTGTGAATTTTCCCGGCATGGGGGGGGGGATAAAATTATCATTAATATAGTCTTGATATTTGATGCTTAAATTTCTCTTTTCTTTGGGGAGGCAACCTTCAAGCTTCAGTCAAATAAAGGTGTCGATCTCAAAAACTGTAGTGTTTAAGTTTTTTTCCATAAAAAAAGCCCAATAAAACTCGTGCCTTTTAGGATAGAAGTTGAACAAAAAGCATGTTTTCCCACCTGTTAAATAATGACTGTAGCTTAATAGCATTTGGTGCATAGGCCTACATGTACAGATTCCTATTTGTAGCCTCTAGACTATTTCTATTTATTTCAGAAAATTGACCTAGGCAGTTAGACCTGTCCTGCTGAGAGTTCTTGTGTACGTGTTTTGACCCTTGATTCATTGGTCCTGCCTTCGACAATAGTAAATTCAATACAAGACCAATAACGTGTTATGACATTTTATTCTCTAAAACATTATAATAGGTCTACACGCAGTAATTAATCTATTAGGTCTAAACCTCAGTCGAGATGCTTACCTGGGTTTAATGAGATGCGAGATTAGGGTTCAAATCAGCAGTCTCGTTCTCAGTTGCATTGCTTGGCAGTGGTTATGTAAACAAGGACACATGGGCACATCTTAGTCCCTGCTATTTGGGAGTGTTGAGGTATTATCATCTCAAAATACATGTACATTTACCCAAACATATCCTGTTTAGTATTTCTCTGTAGTTACAATGTTCAATAACAGTTTCTGATGTGCTTACCACTGAAATTAGAGATAAAGAGTGACAAAATAGGGCATAATTATATTTCCTATGACCCTGCAAAATCCTGGTTTCATGATTTCTTCATTGATTCAAAATGTATTGTATGCTGTTCCAGCATTCTCTGTAGAATGATGCAAAACTGGATGAAATACTGGCTCACCATCCAGCAAAGGTGAATGCTTGTTTCTTGTTACCATAGGAATGGCGGCCATCTTGAGTGAACAGCCAATCACAGAGCCCTTGTGCCCATAGCACGACGAGCCCTCTGTTTATTCATCTCTCAGCTTCAGATCACATGAAAGGGGTATGATAAGTGATTTACCACTCATATAACAGTCAGTGCATTTATTGGGTTACGATTAATGGTCATTTTACGAGCATCCTGTCACCCAACACCCCACTGAAGATACAAAAGATGCCTGTTTTGAACACCCACAAACCAGATACTGCTCTGGCATTTTAATTTAAAACAGACCCATGACCATTTCATGCTGTAACTTGACCTACAAGTGTTCATACTTTTCAAGAGAGTGTAAATTTGGGCTGGGTTGGGTTAAATTTTCAAGATACAAGTGGTTCAATTTGAATAACGGAACAGTACATTTTATCAGAAGTAATGGGGGTTTAGAACAACTGATAAAATAAAACCTTTTCTGTAAAAACATAGATTAGGCTAAGTTTAAATTCATACTAACTGATATTATGAGTTGCGAAAAAATATATTTGAGCATTCTTGGGCGAGTTGTACAAATTTGATCAAAATTCAAAGGGCCCTACCCCCTAAATATGTAAATTTGGGGTTACTTCCTTTTTGGCTTGAAGGTGGACACAGGGTTGTTACTATCCCACCACCGCCATTGGATTATGGATCTGTATGCTTTGGCAGTGCATTCTTGGTGCAAAGTTCCGGGAATAGACCCTATGTTACCAAAGTGGAGCTTTGTAGAAAACGCAGATTTTTTTTTTTTTTTTTTTTTTTTTTTTTTTTTGCAAAATGGGGCATTTTAGAGGTTGAAATTCAAAGTCAGGTCACAAGATTATTTCTTTCAAATTTGGACCTACATCTTACTGCTTGCATTAGGAAAGTATTTTTGAAGTAGATAGCAAAATATTTTTTCATCACATTGCTTGTACAAAATTTGATCAAACTGCATGTACATGACTTCTGGATATTTGGGTCAGCAATGGCTGACAGATCAGAAATGAAATGGACATATTGGATTATCATGGCCCTATTATTAGACTGGAATAATACCATAATGTGGATTTATATCTGTGGAAAGAGGACATATAAAGGTAAGAGATCATAACACATCTTTTGTACCAATTTTTAAAAATTTCTTATCTGTATGTGATACCAGTTAATATCATGGCCGCCATGTTGGATTTTGTGTATCTGGGTGACGTCACAGCCTAAGGCTTAGCCTGGTACCGAGGCTTGCTGGTAGCCAATCAATCTCATTCATGTCTCACTCTCAGCATTTCGACTGCCCACATCCGTGGCTCCTCTTGCGACGATGCAAATAGGCCTTCTTTCATACCACCACTGTTCGACTCCAATCTGAATTGAGTCTGTGATTGCACCATGAACACAGTTATATTTATAACTTGTACAAGACAACTTGTCTACGACTCTCCTCCATAATCACTGGGATGCCCCACTCGACTGAGCATGGCAGCCTCGCGCACGAGATGGCTTACAATAGCTGATTTGTCTTTTTTCCGTATTCGTCACACAGCTTGAACAGTTGCGCCTATAGTACCTGGTGTTACTTGTTCCTCTGGTCTGGTGTAACTTTCCGGCTAATACCATCTGGCCCTGGCGGGGCAGCATCCTGGCCTCGTCATCCAGTAACTTGACAACGATGTTGACGTAAAGGGGATATCGTTCTTACCAAGCCTTTCGTTCAAGCGACGATGCACCACTCTACATTGTCATTCGTCCTTATATTATGGAAGTGTTTACAAAAAAAAAAAAAAAAAAAAAAAAAAAAACCCAGGTACATGTGCGGATCAGAGGGTTGTAACCTTTGCCTGGTCATTTTAGAAAACTGAGTCCGCAACATTTCTGAATGTTCTTATGAGGACAACACGCGCACAGAAGTTCCCCCCCCCCCCACCCCCCGAAGGTTGTTATCTTGTTTTCGTCCCAACTTCCCAACCATAATGAGTTACTGAAGAGTAAACGAAGCAGACAGGTTTGAAAACTTCCCGGTTGCGGTTGACCTTTTGATTGCCAAACATCGTAGCTATCTGAGCATAATGTCAGAAGACGTATTATCTCGGGGTCTGTGTGATGTCAGAAAGGACTGAAGTATGCAAATCAGAATTGTCTTCTTATAATAAGATATGCATCGTCAATTGCAAGATTTGGTTTAAACACATTTTATTCGTAGAATACAATTGGGAAGGAGGGCAGAGCCCCACATGAATCCCTCTGGTGAAGGAGGACGAAGGCACAGGACAAACGTAACACACAACCGGCTGCGCAGCCACACATCGAGTGCAAAAAGCACTCGAGGGGTAGTGATGCAGAGCCACAACAAAGAGAAGGCATGACACCAACAGTACGAGAACACAGATAGAGGGGCTTGTCAAAAATATGCATATCGTTAGGTTAATGATTCAACCTCAAAGCGTTTGCTTTGTGCAATAAACTCTTGCACCGAGAGAAATATTAAGACATTGTCTTCCAAACAAAGGGAGGAATCACCAAACAAAATTGTATTTGGACAGAACGATGCATGAACCGAATTAGCTGATGTGTGAAGGCTATTACGAATAATAACATATCGTGGACAAGTGAGAAAATAATGCCAGACGCTTTCAGCAGCAGCACCACAAGAACAGGCTGGTGACGCCTTGACGCCTATTTGGAACGATGCTCGTTCAATTGGCTGCGACCCATGCGCAATCTAGAATGTAAAATAGATATGTACCTCTCACCTATATTAAAAAGTTCGGGATATTTCAGCGGCAATTTCTTGGGGCAGGAAATTCTCATTTTAAATTGATTCAAAGTTGGTAAATTACGCACTTCGAGTGGCAGATGATTCCACAATTTAATGGCTGAAGGAAAAAAGGATTTATTAAACAACATTAATCTTGAATGGAACAAAGGCAGTTCAGACCGTCTGTCAATATCAGACCGCCGCCTGGTGTTATAAGGGGGATTTTCGTTTGGTGCTGGGACGTTAGGGAGAGAAGCATACAAATAATTTGGAGTTAGCCTGTGGATAATTTTGTACATCATAATAAGTTTCGACCTCTCTCTTCGTTTGGAAAGGGTCTCCCAGCCAGTCTCCTCATACAACTTTACATTAGGGGTTGTGCGCATAGCTCCTGTAACGATGCAGGCTGCAGCCTGTTGCAGATCCTCTAACATTCTTTCATCGGCCTGTGCACAGCCATCCCAGACCACACTACCGTATTCTAAAATAGGTCGAATAAATGAAAAATAAATAACTTCAAGTGTGTCGCGATCTAGGTGATATTGTAGAGTCTTCATGATATTCAGTTGCTTTGAGGCTTTGGTGGCGATTTGTTTGATATGAGCGTTCCATTTTAAATCAGATTTCAGGGTAATACCTAAATGTTTTTGTTCAGACACATTCTCTAGTTTGTGACCTTGGAATACAAGCGGCAGGTGATCTGATATTTGTTTTTTTTTTAAAGAGAAATAAGCATAGCATCAGTTTTTAAGGCGTTAAAAGAAATTAGCCACTCTTTGGACCAAGCGTCCAAAGAGGCAAGATCTTGATTAAGGATAGTAGCAGCATGGGTTGGGTCGTCTAATGTGAGGAAGAGGGATGTGTCGTCGGCAAAAAGTTTAACATTAGAATTTACAACGTTTACTATGTCGTTAATATAAATTAAGAACAGAAGAGGACCTAAAACTGATCCTTGGGGGACGCCAGCGGTAATAGTACCCCAATTAGATGATTGACCGTTAAGGACAACACGTTGCTGTCTGTTATGAAGGTAATTTTGAAACCATAGTAATAAGTTTCCTATGACACCATTTTTTTCTAACTTGTGAAGGAGGCCTCTATGCCACACTTTGTCAAAGGCCTTACTTATATAGAGAAAGACGATTTTGACTTCTTTTTGTTGATCGACTGCCATACATAACTCATGGTAAAGGGAAAGTAACTGATTGACCGTGGAATCTCCAGGCATAAATCCGGATTGGTGGGCAGAGATAACCATGTTGTCCCAAAAAAAGTTAAACACATGTTTGAACACAACTCTTTCCATAATTTTACCAGTATAACTTAAGAGGGATATAGGCCGATAATTATTGCAAAAAGTATCATCACCTTTTTTGTGCAGTGGTGTGACATGGGCCTCTTTCCATATTGATGGACACTGTTTTTTTTTTTTTTTTTGGCTTAAGGACATGTTAATTAATTTTGTAAGTGGCTTGTAAATAATTGGTGCTGCTTCTTTCAAAAGTTCAGCACTTACTCCATCTGGGCCGGTTGCCTTGGTGGTATGAAGACTCTTAAGTATATCCAGCACTTCATTTTCGCAAATAAGTAAATCTTCAATAGTATGTAGGGGATGGTGAGGGCGTGGAGGAGTGTTGACCGTAGAGAAATCGAGATTGCTCTGACTAAGAAAAAAAAAAAAGAGTTAAATACTTCAGCTTTAGATGCATTTTCGGTTATGTGCCTCCCATCACATGATAAAGAGGGGATGTTTTGAAGGTGATTCCTGTGTAAAAAAAAAAAAAAAAAAAAAGAAGAAGAAGTTTTGACAGTCTTCCACCACGTTTTAGTTTTCTTTTGGGGATTCTTTCAAGAACTGCTAAGTTTACTGTTGTGCAGTTGCTCAGCTGTACGTAAATTCTCCTGGTATTGATCGCGTAAACGGTTGTAGGTGGCCCACAGATTGTGGCTCTGTACACCATCGGTACAGTTTTTAGCTTTATAATATGCATGCATAACTTTGCGCTTTTCACAGCGTAATGATGAAGAAGAATACCGTGAAAGATCATCAGGACGAATTAGGACAACTTTATGTGGGATGAAGTCTTTAGCGACACGCAAAAAAAACCTTCAGTCCATGAAATACTACACTGGTTTAAGTCATCAGATAGAAAGAAGATATCCCACTCAATGTTACTTAAATGATGGCGAAAGCGATCAAAATCTGCTTTCTCATATTACCATATTAATCTCTTATAAGAAATCTCCTTTTTCCGCCGAAATAAAATGTTAGCGGTGACTATGCTGTGATCGCAATTAGGGATCGGTGGCAGTACACTTGGTTGGTGAATGTATCTTGGGATGTTGGAAATAATTTGGTCCAGACAGCTGGAGCTGTTACTGGTTATACGAGCGGGTTCGTGAATATGCGGGACAAGAAAATTGGTACTACAAAAATAGTCATTTTTTTTTACCTGGAGCTGTTGTAAAATCAGCGTTGAGGTCCCCGCTTATGATAATATTATGAATACCAATAGTTTTTACTTCGTCAAGGTTGGACTGTAAATTATCCCAAAATGACACCCGTGAGTCAGATGGCCTGTATACAACTCCTATTAAGAATTTATTGTTGTGCAGTTTGACTTCGGCCCATGGTAACTCAAGATCTGGGCTTTCCAAGTCATAACGTCTAGTAATAAGAAGTTGTTGAGAAATATAGAAGCCTACACCCCCTCCCATCCCATGCGTTCGGTCCTGGTTGGTTTAAACATATTTTATTCCAACGAAAACAATTGGGGAGAAGGGCTAGGCCCTATATTAACCCCTCTTGTCGGAAGAAGACAATATCACAGGACAAACGAGACGTCAAGGGTCCAGAGCGAAGCTCTAAACTGCTGGCAGTTAAAAGACACCGCCAGGAGGAAGAGTTCCGCCCTGGATCAACAAAGTAAAGAAAGACACCACAAGTCACAAGACAGATAGTGGGGCGATTCATTATAAAGAAGCAATGAAATTGCCATCTCATTGAACATTCATAATTATGTAGTGCAGTTGTATAATACAAATGCAGGATTAATTGTAAATCAATTCATCATGTAACAACACCGGTTTGAAAACGTTTGGTTTTTAGAATGTAATCTTGGACTGCCAGGAATATTTTCTTATTAATTTCGAGAGTGCATTCGGAAACGCCATATAAAACGGTTTCAAGGCCGAAAGGGGCATAGTTTGTTACTATCGTATGAAGGCGATCACGAGGAACAGCATAATAAGGACAAACGAAGAAAAAAATGCCAAACATCTTCAATCCCTTGATCGCAACGACAGTTTGGCGATTGTGTAACACCAATATCAAATAGATGCGCATTCAATTGGCTGCGGCCCAAACGCAGTCTTGTATGCAAAACTGCGGCAATTCTGTTGCCGACATAGTACAATTCTGTTTGCATGAGTGACCGAGGCACATTTGAAGAAATTTTGTTTTTAAATTCACTTAGAGTAGTAGAGTTTCTCACATCAAGAGGTAATTGGTTCCACAGTTTTATCGTAAAAGGAAAGAAAGAATTATCAAATAATTCAGTTCTGGTTCTGAATTGAGGCAAGTCTGAGGCCTGTCTTGTTATATACCTTCTGTTAAGGTTTTGTTCATTGGAAATTATACTACTAAGATATTCAGGAACCAGATTATTAGTAATTTTGTACATTAAAATTAGTTTACTAACTTCCCTACGTTTTGCCAATGTAGAAAGACCAGTTTCTTCATATAGTTTAGCATTAGATGTAGTGCGCATGGCACCAGAAATAACACGTGCAGCAGCCAATTGAATACTCTCCAGTTTCAATGCATCTAATTGGGTGCAGCCATCCCAGACAACATTACTATATTCCATTAAAGGTCGAATAAAGGAGGTGTAGATTATTTCTAACGTTTTCTTGTCGAGACGAAATTAGAGTGTTTTCAAAATATTTAGTTGTTTAGTGGCCTTTGCCACGATAGTATTAATATGATCGTTCCATCTTAAGTCATTCCGAAATACAAGCCCTAAATGCTTATGTTGATCCACATGTTCCAGCTGGTGATCTTTAAATACTAACGGAGGGTGATGAACCGGGTGTCTTTTCCGAGAAATTAACATAGCATCAGTTTTCTGGGCATTAAATGTCACCATCCAGTCATCAGACCAAGAATCAATAGATAAGAGATCACTATTAATCATATTTGCAGTTAAATATGGATTATCAACCGAGAGGAACAGAGAAGTATCATCCGCAAAAAGTTTTATATTCGACCGCACAATGTCTACTATATCGTTAATGAATATCAAGAACAATAAAGGCCCTAGAACAGAGCCCTGGGAAACACCAGTGTTTATGGTTCCCCATTCAGATGATTGACCATTTATTACTACCCGTTGTTGTCGGTTAGACAAATGATTTCGAATCCAGTTTAAAAGTGATCCAGATATCCCATTACGTTCCAATTTGTAAAGTAGACCAGCATGCCAAACACGATCGAATGCCTCGCTAATGTCGAGAGAGACAATTCGCACTCCCTTCTGAAGATCAATGGCAAGACACAATTCGTGATATAAAGATAGCAGTTGGTTAACAGTGGAATCGCCGGGTATAAATCCCGACTGATTTGCCGATAAAAGTAAGTTGTCCCCCAAAAAGTTAAAAACATGTTTAAAAATAGCTTTCTCCATAATTTTCCCAACACAGCTTAAGAGGGAAATAGGACGATAGTTGTTGCATAGATATGAGTCGCCCTTTTTGTACAAGGGGGTGACGTTGGCTTGCTTCCATAAGCTGGGAAAAGTTGCCTGATTAAGAAAAAGGTTAAAGAGTTTGGTTAACGATACGCAAATTGATGGTGCTCCTTCCTTCAGAAGTCTAGCGCTGATTCCATCTGGACCAGTGGCCTTAGTGATGTCTAAGCTCCTAATAGTACAGAAACACATGATCCATATTCATTAATTCCAAACCCAACAATGACGGCAAAGAGATTTCAGACTTGCCAAAGCATCAACATTTCTTTTCCAATACCAATGTAAAGAAACAAATTTCACTCCTGACTTGAGACAGGCAGTCACCCTTAAAAGGCAACTGGTGGTTTTAAACCGGTCCTCTCAACCTTAGAAATATTCATCATTAACTGCAGACACTAGTTCTTTTTCCAAAATGTATAGGCCTGACCACCCAAAACACAAATTTCATTTCTTCTGCCAAAAATAAAAACAGACCTGTCAAGAATGTCAAAAACTTCGCTATGATCAATTTGAATAGAGTCAAGTATGACAGCGGGTAGGTGCACAGTTGGAATTACTGGGGCCCTAGTGTTCGGTCCTTTCGCATAATAGTATGGAAACCATGTAAAGCAAGGTCATCATCAAGTGTATCCCCTGACAAAAGGGTCTCAGAAAGGGCTATTATATCAAAATCTTGGGCAATGTCGGCCCGGATACACCTCAACTTATCCTGGGATAGGCTTCTAATGTTAATATGACTTAAACTGATATCACGGTAATCGTCGTTAGGACCCGGATTTATGTGTATATCTCCTGCTAATAAAATCAGTGAGGGAGCAATGATGAGTAGATAGACATCCACGTTCGAACGACTGTTGGACATAATAGAATTACATATATAAATTGCAAGTAATCTTTGCCTGTGAAGATGACAGAACTTATTGTTAAAGGTACCTGCCAACCATAAGTAAAATAACAAGTATGAGAGGCAGATCTGAAAGTGAAAGGATAACAGATCTGATTTATGGTCTGGGACGGCTGTGCACAGGTGATACAAATAAATTCGAGCAACGGTACCAGGTATTTGTACCTTAATAAATCTGATAAACGAACAAATGATACCGCAATATATCTGGCCCATAATGAACATATACTTGAACCACATCAAATTAAAGCAAGCATGATAAATTACCATTACATATAGATACGTTTTCAATTTGCCATAAGCTACCAAACACAACGCATATGTACCAATAGTCAGCCCGCTGTAATGAATGTATAAAGTGAGCATTGCGAATGATTACTGCAATACAGAGTCCAGTACAAATATATGCGAAAACAGCCCCAGTACAAAATAAGGTAAAATATACATAACAGCGTAGAATCAAGTGATGACAAACTATCGAGTAAGCTGTCAGAAAGGACACTTTTACAGTGGACATAATGCTTACTATAATAATAAAAAATCTCTTTAGAGAATCATATAAACAAAAGTTGATGTTGTCGTGTCGTGAGGTAGTATCACGTGACACCCAGGAGTGTCTAAGATATTCTCTGAGATTTTGGAACTGACGCTATTCCAGAAAGTAAAAATAAAACAATAGTAACCCAATACTGAATTGAAAAATGACCAGAGAACATTATTGTTCATCACAAATCTTAACTTTGTTGTTGTTGTAATATACTTTATTTCTTTAAGGAGAATTAGACTAATAGCCCGAGGCTAATACAGATCTTCTCCTCGTGTATACACGTACATATTTACAAAGTTTGTGACAATCACATTGAAAATTGGGGAAAAAAATATAAAAAAATATTAATAAGAACAGGGATATATACATTTAGATGTCTGCACTTACAATTGCAACTTTAAGATTGTAAATCTAGTAATAATTATCTGTACTGATAAACATGATAAAAATACAAAATCCATGGCCATTGTCAGTGAATGCAATATAAATATGTAATAATAATGCAACAGGTTATAGCAATTGCTTTCAAGCTTCCAGAAGGAAAACAAAAAATGTATAAGCAGTTCAAACATCTCCTGATGTTTCCCAGCGTCTAGAAAGGGCTAAGTTTATCATGAATAAGTAAAAAAGTATACCTAGTTAACATTTTTACCTTTACGAAAGCCCCAACAAAAAGAAACACAACTAGGAAAGATGATTTCCTGCATAGCAAATCAGTGTGTGTGTCTTCAAAGCATATTGGTGTGGTAATGTACAACTATTCCATAACACAGAAGTAGAAGTTGGAATGGCATCTCTTATCTATTATAGCTTTGAAGTTATTCAAGATTTAGAATTTCTAATGGTGCTATTTAGCATAATTCAAATTGCTACAACTTTTATTTTAAATTCATTAGGTGCGCAATGGTCAACGACCCCTAGTAGAAGTTGGAATGACATCTCTATCTATCATAGTGTTGAAGATATTCAAGATTGAAAAATTCGAATACTGCTAATTAGCATAATTCAAATTGCTACAACTTTTATTTTTAATTCATTAGGTGCGCAATGGTCGATAACCCCCGAGCAGAAGTTAAAATGACGTCTCTATCTATAATAGGTTTGAAGATATTCAAGTTTTAAAATTTCAAAATATACCAAACAATATTTTATCAATAAATATCCCGAAAGATGTACTGTTGCAGATTGTTACACATATGCAATCGCCAAATGGCCTAGTTTGTGAAAAATCCCTCATGTAGTTATATTCCGGAAGTCGATGTAGATACACGGAGTATATTTACCATGTTCTCCATATACTCGCTGTCTGTTGCCCGCTGGTGGGCGGACTGGACGTGCAACGGTGCTGCCGTGGTCTCTGTGTGCTGCGCGAATGACTTCGCTTTCGGGTCCACTCATGAAGTGCATGGGGGCCGTTGTTCCGCTGATGTGCAGTTGGTTCGTATCCTGTTTGATCGCAGACAGACTGACAGTGATACCCACCTTACTACAAATTGCTTAATCTATTATAAGTAGCCTCAACGATAACGAATTTTACATCCTTAGTAGTGGTTACCCTGATGTAAAAGGATATTTATGTCTGTGTGCCAACACAGACATACTGTTTTTCTAGGAATTCTTTTTTTCTTTCTTTCTTTCTTTCTTTCTTTCTTTCTTTCTTTCTTTCTTTCTTTCTTTCTTTCTTTACCAGCAAATTTGTCCGACATTTCATTTGAAAAGTATTATACGTAGAAACTCCAAACTTCGCACAATTATACTTCTATGGATGAAGTCAGGCCTTTTTATAATGAGAGGTCCTGCTTTTCAAAATTATGCAAATGAGGGCTAATTAAAGTTTTAAATCTTCAATATCTTATATACTATAGTAGATGTAGTGCCGAGTGTATTGGAGTTCGATCACATCAAGGCAAAGGTCCTCTCAAATGTCAAGGTCATGTCAAGGTCAAAGGTCATGTCAAGGTCAAAGTCGGTTTTGGGTCAAAATGTAATTTTAAAGCCAAAATGTCATTTTGAAGGTCAAGAACCACTTCAGGTAGAGGTCATTTCAAGGTCAAGGGTCATTTCAAGGTCAAAGGCCAC
Source organism: Hermodice carunculata (assembly GCA_964020975.1). Classification (NCBI taxonomy): domain Eukaryota; kingdom Metazoa; phylum Annelida; class Polychaeta; order Eunicida; family Amphinomidae; genus Hermodice; species Hermodice carunculata. The sequence continues at coordinate 85,906,502 of OZ026617.1, read as the reverse complement.
TTTGATGGTAGCTTTCTTCTAGCCATAACTTGGTAAATTTTTATCCAATTTTGATCATGCTGGGCTCAAATTGTAGCTATTGTAATACTGCATATTTTTGAAGTCTCGCCTTTTTATAATGATAGGTCATACTTTTCAAAATTATGCAAATGAGGGCTAATTAAAGTTTTAAATCTTCAATATCTTATATACTATAGTAGATATAGTTCCAAGTGTATAGGAGTTCGATCATAATAAGGCCAAGGTCATCTCAAATGTCAAGGTCAAAGGTCATGTCAAGGTCAAAGGCCAATTTTAGGTCAAATATCATTTTAAAGTCAAAGTTCACTTCAGGTAGAGGTCATCTCAAGGTCAAAGGTCATTTCAAGGTCAAAGGCCACTTTCGATGGTGGCTTTCTTCTAGCCATAACTTGGTCAATTTTGTCCAATTTTGATCATGTTTGGCTCAAATTGTAGCTATTTCAACACTGCACATTTTGAAAATTACATTTGACCCCCAAAGGTCAAAGGTCAACGTCATCTGGACCTTTGAAAGTTTCACCTAGCCATAACTTGGCCAATGTCCATCCAATTGTAACCATGTTGGACTTAAATTGTGGGTTTTGTAACACTGTACATTTTTGCAATTTACATGTAACCTATAAAGGTTAAAGGTCAAAGGTCAAGGTCATTTTGACCTTTGAAATTTTCATCCAATCATAAGCTTAATGGAATGTGAAGTACCAAAGCACAACACTTGATACCATTTAATATTTACAACTTTGGAAGTCACACAGACAGATTTGCTTTGAAGCAAATCTTCCTTTCTAGTCTGCTTCTTTTTTTACTACATATTTAAAGTGTGTGTGTCAACACACACTTTTTTGTTTTTCCTGAAATTCTTTATTATGTCTGTGTGCCAACACAGACTCTCTTTCTCTCTCTCTCTCTCTCTCTCTCTCTCTCTCTCTCTCTCTCTCTCTTTTTTTTTCTCTCTCTTTCTCTCTCTTTCTCTTTCTCTTTCTCTCTCTCTCTTTCTCTTGCTCTCTCTCTCTCTTTTTCTCTCTTTCTCTCTCTCTCTCTCTCTCTCTCTCTCTCTGAGTAATATAGTTACTTTAAATTCAATATTGTAGTTGCTTAATTATGAAGACATGAATTTACTAACAACTTACCTGGTAACAAAACGAACTCTCCAACTCTTATTTCTTTCCTCCCCCCCCCCCCTTTTTTTTTATGCTCTTACATACTGTGACTACATTTGTTGTCAAGGGCTTTCATTTTTAAGGTTTTTGCATTTTCGACCTTTCGCCCACACTTCAAATTCAGTATTTCACTTTATTTCCAATTAATGCCATGTTAATACATCTTTTTTTTTTTTACCGTTTTCTTTATTTCACGATTTTGAAGCATCAGCCAAATAAGCAAAAATAAAAACACAGCTAAATTAAATTATTTCACAGTAAATCTACAAAATGTTTGTTGACATGTGGGACAAAATTTCTTGTCCACATTATCTGTGGTTTGTAAAAACATAAGTCACCGTTGGACAGTTCACAAAAGTGTTATAGGATGGCACCGTTAACTCTCCATGTGCTTTTCTGTGAATGGAGCAAAACCAAAGCTGATATAAGATGATTTCTCATTAACTCATCTTTGGATCAGGATTTTTTTTAAAGGAAGACCGCTTCACTCATCAAGGTCACACTCGACGTAATCTTGCATAATCAGGGCTATTATCACAGCTTGGATGTATCACAGTGTCTTCAATATCATTGGCAACATGCAATTGTCTGTCACATAATCGCTTCATCATATTGATTGACCTCTGAACTATCAGCATTTATAAGCAGTATAACGACCGTTGTTATGTGCACATTTATGCCATGAAATGACAACAATTGGTTCTTTTGAGACCAATTTAAAGTTTACAGTTGCTAGGTGGTCGAAAACACGCAAAATTATTTCACACTTAATATTTTATATTGTCGATATCTGCATTAGCTGCTGTTCGCTTTTCCTATTTTGCACAGTTCCGTTTGAGAAATATAGATTGTTTACGAAGAGTGAAAATTAAGGAAAAAGAATGGGCAGTTTGTTAACAAGGGCCAAAACAAAGGACTAAATGCTTTAAAACAAGGCAGAATACGTCGAAACACGGCAGTGGTAGACCAAAACGCATGCACACGATCAGCGAACGCTGACCAAGCTACCTCGAAAGTGCCACGCCCCCCCCCCCCCCAAATGCCACATGTACATGTAAACACCGACAGTTATAACTGGGGCGAAGGTCGTAGAATAGTGGAACTAAGTGTACTAGCCGATAATCTTGTATGCAAGGAATCCAAAGGGGGAAAAAAACCATTTTATTCTATGTTTGGCAGTGAGTTATTTTCTGGAGTGAAATCCAGAAATAGTAACTCACTGTAGATCGCATGACCTAAACATTGTTACAGGTAAATTGTGACGTGATGCATCAATTGACATTTAGACAAAATCAAATGTGCACGAGCGAGGTTTGATCATACTTTCATAGTATCATACGTGAATGCGTGACGAAGACAAACCACGACGAACGTAAACAAACCAGGCACACCCGAGTTCGGCGTTGAAAGTAGGCCTGGGGTATAATTTTCCGCGATGAATACCCAATCAAACACAGAATACACAAAATCTTACACGGCACCAGTTACTATTTTTCTCTCACTCGGGATCGTTGCTGGTGTGGAATTGTCTTGTTATTTTCATTTTGAGTGTCTTACATTTCGAACATGCGGATCTATTTAAAGCGCGCAATGGTATATTGTGTTTACACCCCGGTGCATGTATATGTGATTTGACATTTCCAAGTGAAAAGTCTCCGCTTCAAAATGGCGACACCTAAGCAACAAGAGCGACAATTTTTGCGGTAAATACTCGATTAAACATAGAATAAATAAAATCTTACATGGCAGTGAGTGAGTGACGATTTTTCTCTCACTCGGGATCGTTGTTGGTGGGGAAAATCACTCGTGACCTGCGGTCACTCGTGATTTTCCCCACCAACAACGATCCCTCGTGAGAGAAAAATCGTAACTCACTCACTGCCATGTAAGATTCTATATGTCCCTAAAATATACAGAATCAGAAAAATGATATGGCTTGGCCAGTGTACTTTACATTTCTTGTGAATGTGGTACGATAAACGCTGTCCCAACTGGAAAAGAAAACACAACACAGTAATACCCCAGCGTCAAAAGGTGGCACAGGCATATTTAATAATGTGCTGCCTGTGTTACCATTCGACAATGTATTAAGGCAACTATAATTTTGATATTCTTATTTTTACCTCTTTTTTCCACATTGCTGTATTGCACTATGGAGAAAATCTTAAAATTTTTGCCTCTTCTAAGTAAAACTATGAGAGTATATATTATGACTGGAATATAACATTAACGACGTACTGCCGTTTATTTAAGCTACATACATGTATATTGATATGGTATCGAAGTTAGGCAATGAATGGATACCTTGTACCTGTGAACTTAGAACAAATTAAGTCAACATGCATGAATTCTTTGTACAATTGTGGAAAAAATAGCACCGTATGATATTTTTTTGTTAATCAATGAAATCAGTACATATTTTGGAAACCCCCTATAATTTTTCAGGGATTTGTAAATATTTTTTCTATTTCGAACATAAAAAATAATGTGAGCACTTACACATTTTTGCAAGACGAGATGAATTTAAACTCCCATTCCAGCATGTTTTGTCTACATATTTGTTATTAAAAGGCTTGATATACATTGTATACACTCATACTGAGTTACTTTATGCATATTTTTGCATCCTTAATTTAATTTTTGCCCTTACCCACATATATAATGTTTGCTTTCAAATTTCAGTAGTCCTTACATGTATCGCCACCTAGCGACAAAAGTAGCACCGTGACATGCCACTTTTTTGCTTGCCGGGGCGCCAAATATTGGAAACAACTACTGCCAAAACGCTACGAACAATTCAAAAAGAATTCTAATTTATTTTAATAATATATGCGTTTAAAACAAAGACTTACATATGAACGAATGTCAAAAGTCGGAAACGTGGCTGTCCGTCACTTCTGGCTTCATTCCAGGCTGTGCTCCTGTCAACAGTTAAGGTAGGTATGCCCATGTCCGCGTGGGGCGCGGCTATCGCACCTGTCTATGCAGTAATAGGTGTGAAAGTGTATCGCCCCACTGCCTGGACCCTTGAGATGCGTTTTACGTTTTCAGTATTAAAAGCTATTTCAATCACAATGCATGACCTATCACGTGCTCAGATCGACCAATGAGATTGTTTGTTTTGATGCCCGCCATTTTGGCCCGTTTAAATGCGATACTCCATTCATGAGCGACGATCGAAGATCAAAGTCAAATTCAGCGTTAAAATTCTAAGGTAAGTGATCAATCTTCTTTTATTAATTTTAGTTCTTCCTATGCTTTAGGAAATTATCTTTCATTTGAACTTTATTTCATGAAAATCGGTTGCCACTCACCGAAGTTATGAGCCTCTCAAATTTTTTGGTTTGACGAGAAGATTTTCTGACGACTGGCAAATGGACGCCATTTTCTCACACCTGCCTGGGATTTTGTCACGCCGGTTTTGCCAATTTAATCCCATTGCATCAGCAGTATAGCCACATAAAACTTATATATCCAAAATCTCTCTATCATAAGCTTTAATATGCACTTTGATTTATCAAAAACGATAAAAAATTGTCGGAGTTATGCTTTCTGAAAGATGTGTAAAAGAGGCCGTTCTGTCGATCTTGCCGCTTGCTTCACGGGAGAGATCAGCACATGAAGTGTATCCTGAATCACATAATTCATACGATAAATATATATCTAACAAATCATATTTTTTCCCACGAGTAATATGAACAATTTGACGTTTATTTGAAACAAATTCACCGTATGGAAGTGAAGTAATGGTCTTCCAAAAAACTCGTTTCATAGCGCGAGTTGCAGTGTACGGCCTGCGGGGAAAGGGTCACGCTTGGCCCGTAGGCTTACACCAGTAACCTGCGGGAACGGGCGCATGAGTTTGGTCTGAATGTCGGCGATATTTTAAGGTTTTAAAGGGAACCATATACATGTTATATATCAATGAAAACGTCTGCTGATAGGCAATATCATGATAGTATTTTTATTTCCATAGCTTCAAAATATTGTGAGTTTTAGGGAATTTAAATTTTGTTCAGAAAGTCATTTCATGACAGTTGTAGTCACTTGAAGATGTCTATGTCCTTCATATTTTTTCTGCTCTCACAGCTCCAATGTAATTATTCATTTTTACTACCAAAATGTACAAGTGCAATTAATGTTTTAAATTATTTCTATGATTTTTCCTTTCAATTTCAGGTTCCAGATTACTCCCATGTACAGATGATTATGTCACCACCAGATTGAAAAAAAAGAAAAAAGAAATGATATCCAGCAAACGACAGCCAGTACAGTTGGCAATTTTATGAACAGAAGAATCCAAGAACAAACAGTGTTAAAAGAATGTATTTCTTTCAAAAATTATATAACAGTGATGTCTGTGGTGAAAGAACATTGACATTTGAAGAACATTTGCCATACCATGGACAAACATGAATAAAACTGTTACATGTACTTGCATTTTACCAGCTGAAAGTCTTTCACCTGCAAATTTTACAAACTTTATATAGCCATTAATAAAATGTATATATTTGTGTTCTACTTTTTATGCCTTGTTTTGTGATTATATGTTATTTTGCATCAAAGCCCCACATTGTTGTTTCGCAAATGAAGTGTTATTTATTTCAGGCTGCTAAGGTTTAAATCTGCATCTTTTTACCATAAAATAAGAATAATTTGCTCAATTTATCAAAATTGTTATAATGACCATTAACTCAATGTGCTTATATATAAACAAAATGAATATTAGTCAATAGTATAGTAAACACTTCATGTGGAAACAGCAGTGTCAGCCCATCTCTGGTATGTGGAGGTGTGAAAAGCCATGTAGCCCCTGCTCACTCAGCTGGAACCCACCTGACTGGCTCAGTCCTTAATCACACTTTCTTGTATGCAGAAGTGATGACATTTTGCCCAATATCTGAAATTTTATTTCTTTAATATCTTCAAAAGTTTTCATCATAAAACTTCAATTCCAAAAGCATATTACTACTTACATGATATCCTATCCATTGATGTAAATTTTATTTTTGTAATTATAATTTTTAATTTTCATGAATATACCTAGTTAAGGTGGTTTCAGATGTACTGCAAAACAAATAATATGGACCCGAGGGCCCTGCTATAAGTACATGGTCATATTGCAACAGCCCAAATATAATTTACAAGTTAAGAGTTTCACTCTTTTCTGGCAAACTTAACGAAAAAAAGCACCTACTATCTGAGCACTGAAGCAGAAGTTTTAATTAGTATTCAAGAGAACATTCACACGAGGAAAGCTTAAAAGTGCTGAAACAAACACACACACACACCTGTCCCTCTTGTTACATCTGTCAAACAACCGTATGAATCATTTATAGAATGTCAAACAAAAACAAACAAAAAAAGAAATAATTGGGCTCAAAGGTTAAAGGTTAAAGGAAAATACGTGAATCTATAAAAATTAAAACGTACAAGACAGGTCCTGAAACTGGTATGAATCGGGATAATGGATTGGAGATAGGATTCGTCTGGGACTCTATTGTGAAGAAAATAATTGAATAATTCCTTAGTAGGCCTAGGCTGTATTTTTAGCGCGCAGTAATGAAAAGTTCTAAGTCATTTTGTTATTATAGGTACAAATATGTTGTTTACTTTCGTGTCTACGTAAAAGACGTCAAAAATTACATATAATTACGTGCAAGGCCTAACTGACCAGTCTAACGTTCAAATAACACCTTTACTTCCATTGAGAAAGCTGGGGACATCACCGGCGAAATACCTGGATATCAGAATATTACCACATGGATTAAAAGTCCAATATAAACTTCGATTTATGATTTACTAATCTACATGTGAAAATTGTCTTTGAAACAATATATTGGATGGGTTGTTTGGGAATAGGTTTTAATTTTGACTTGAACTGGCCAAGTAAACTGGCATTACGTATGTCACAGGGCAGCTGGTTCCACAGTCGAACGGTGGATGGGAAGAATGATTTATCATATAAAGATGTTCTTGCGCGAAAAGGATAAATGTTTGGTCGATTACGGGTGTCATGATTCGCAGCTAAGGGAGGAGCATCAGGAAGAAGATCACGCAAATACGAAGGAGTCAGGTTATTAACAATTTTGTACATGATAGAAAGTTTAGCTTTTTCCCTTCATTTGGCAAGTGTTTCCCATCCGATTTCCTCATAGAGTTTAGATGTTGGAGTACCTTTCATCGCACCAGTGTTTACCCGGGCTGCAGCCAACTGAATTGATTCCAACCTGTCAGCATCGGCCTGTGTAGACCCATTCCATATGAGACTACCATACTCTAATGACGGACGAATGAAGGATATATAAATAACTTCAAGGGTTTTCATGTCCAGGCGAAATTGCAAACATTTAAGGATGTTTATCAATTTATTGGCTTTTTATACAATCTGATTGATATGAAGAGCCCACGATAATCACTATTAAGGGTTATTCTAGATGTTTATGGTAAGAGACTTCCACGAGCTGATGATTTTGAAACAGAAGGGGCGGGTATGGTATTGGGGGTGCTTTGCGCGTCACAATCATACTGTGAGTTTTGAGGGCGTTGAACGAGATCAGCCACTGTTTGGACCAATCATCTGGCGATGATAAGTCAGTTTTCAAAATGTCGGTTGCCGACTGGGGTCATCCACTGCCAAGTAAAGTGAAGTATCATCAGCAAATAATTTAATATTAGAGTTTACAGTATCTGCGATATCGTTCATAAAGATGAGAAATAACAGGGGACCGAGGACAGAGCCTTGAGGAACCCCAGCATTGAGTGTGCCCCAGGTGGAGCTATGACCTTTAATGAACACAGGTTGTTGTCGATCTGACAGATAGCTGCGAAACCAAGCTAACAATTTACCAGATATACCATTTTTCTCAAGTTTATGGAGTAATGCAGAATGCCATACTTTATCAAAAGCCTTGCTCACATCCAAGAATACTATTCTTGCATCTTTTCGCATATCGATGGCCAGGCAGAGCTCATGGTAAAGTGACAGAAGTTGGTTGACCATAGAGTCTCCTGGTATAAACCCAGACTGGTGCGAGGACAGAACAAGATAATCATGAAAGAAGTTAAAGACATGTTTAAAAATGATTCGCTCCATAACTTTGCTCATACAGCTAAGAAGAGATATAGGCCTATAATTTGTACAGAATGATTCTGAATCTTTCTTATGAACAGGTATGACATTTGCCCTTTTACAAGAAGAAGGGAAAAAAATTTTTGATTTAGGGAAAGATTACAAAGTTGCGTCAGAGACTTGCATATGGATGGTGCAGCTTCCTTTAATGATCTAGGACTAATTTCGTCAGGTCCAGGGGCCTTAGATACGTCTATATTGTTTAGTATGTCCATAACCTCATTTTCAAGAATATGGACACTGGCTAAGGTGTGAGTCAAGGGCTCAGGAACAAGGGGAGGTAAGGTAGTAGACGAAGAGTTGATATTGCATTGACTTAAGAAAAAGGAATTAAACACCTCAGTTTTAGAACAACTATCAGATATGTACTCGTCATTATGTAATAAAGGAGGAACACACCCAAATGAAAAGTTGCTTCTTTTATTCATTTTCTTTCCTTTTTAAATAACATTACGCCTAAATCACAGGAAAAGGTACTTTTTTAAACGTTCATTTTTCCCTACGACCTTTCTCTAAGTTATAATTTGGCTTCTATAGGGAGACAGACAGACAGACAAAAGGACTAATTGAATTTAGCACTGGAGAAATCATTTTTTTCTCATCTATTTGTTTTCCTTTCTTTAAAATTACATAACTGAAAGATATTAATTTCTTTTATTTGGCTTTAGTTGAGAATTCTCTCTCTGTGTGTATACAGAGAGAACATGAGATGAGTGATTTGAAATCTAATTTTAGCAGTGGGAATTTTAACTAAGCTCATACAACGAAAAGAGAGGTGTGGAAGAATATAGGCGACATCAGGTATGATTTTTTGTTTATTTGTTTGTTTTTTGTTATTTGTTTGTTTTTTGTTTTTGTTTGTTTGTTTGTTTTTTTTTTGTTTTTTTTTTGTTTTTGTTTTTGTTTTTTTGTTTTTTTTTGTTTTTTTTTTTGTTTGTTAAATTTTGTATATTCTGTTTATAACAAATTTATTCACGGCGTCAAACAGTTGACTCTTCAGGGAGCAACTGTTGGGGTTCAATATCATTTGAGGTTAAATGGTGCTGCTGTGCTGAGTACGGGGGGGGGGGGCGGGGAGCAAGGGGCCGATGAATGCAGTGTTAACGTACAAAAACTTAACAAGCACAAAAGACTGTTATAGGCCTACATGACTTATAAGTTTGAGGAGCGTGCATAACCTGGGTTGTATGATAAGAGACAACAGCATATTATAGACATTATAGATAAAATACATTTTGTTATGCATGATCTACCAGGCTTCCCCCCCCCCCCCTTTTTTTTTTTTCCTCGTGGGATGACCTCTCATAATCTGTGCAAACTTGGGCAAATGTGCGTTGCCGCCATAACTATTTTTTGTTGTTGCTCATTTACTATAAACAGTAAAGAAAATAAAATTATATATTTGCCCACCGGTTAATATTTTTCATACCAGTAGTTTTATTTTCCGAGGAAAAAGTTTTTCACGTCCGTTGCAAATGTACAAATGATAATTACTGTTCATAACAATTAACATAGCCAGTGCCCACAGCAACTTTGCCTGGGCTGGTTTTGTAGACTAAAGCGTTTCCAGCCTAACGGTAACGCATTGATGTGTGTATCTATCCTTGGGTGTTAGATATACTGCCATAACACATCCAGTATTTAAAGAGGAAATACAACGAAAAGACAATTGCAATATTGTGCTCTGTGAATGTGGGTGTGGCTGCGTGAGGCCGTATGCTTGGGCTGCATCCCTGGTCAGGGTGCACTTTCAAGACTGATTTCCAGGCGTTACTAAAATTAGAGAAAATTAACAAACTGTGCACATATCTACAACATCTTTCTGAATCGATTCGGTGGTTTCCTTTGATTTATAAGTGATCGAATGAAAAACAAAAACAAAACAAACATAGCCTAATACCTGGTTATGGGAAGATTACTGACGTCACCACAAGTTCTGCTATCTGTGATATGCTAAAATTGAAAGAAAAACATACTTGCTTGCATTCTTTCACATTTGTTATATACTTTTGGCTGTCTGTTCTGCCATGATTCACTTTCGTCATCCCCGGGGATCTGTGTCTGCAATACCGAAGTCATATACTTCACGGTAATTCAGTCAAACAGTAAGCCAACCACAGTCAATATAACAGATATTTAAAAAATATATGCTGACAATCTAAAACATACCAATCCAAGAAGAAACATAATATTGCACTTGCTATTCCTGTAGCTTTGATAACGATTCTTTAGACAAGGTATTTTTTAAATGTAACACGTACTTATGTTGGCGATTCTTCCCACAATTTTTTTAAAACTTACATTAAGGTTGTCATGGGGACAAAGTGAGACATAATTGCCAAACTGTGGTCATATGTGCAAAATTTTCAAACTATCTTCATTCACTTTTCTCTCAGATTTAGATGATTTTTTTAATATATATATATATATTATATATATAATATATATATATATATATATATATATATATATATATATATATATATATGTATGTATGTATGTATATATAAAACGAAGAATCCATTTGGCCAGAGTACAAAATGGCAACATATTATAGATTATAGCATGCTTTGTTGACGATATGAAGTATATCAACGAGCACTGGATGCCATATAGTAGAACGAGTTCTGCTATATGGTAACCAATGCGAGTTGATGACTTCATATCGTCTATAAACTTTTTATCTCACGTTTGGGTCGATTTGTACGGAACCCCAGAGGGGACATGAGGATTTTTTTTTTTGCGTGGGAACGCAAAAGATTTTTTTGTCACAGCAAAAAGCAGTATCTGGAGCCCAAGAGGCGCCATGATACATTAAAATTTATGTCCTTGATTGAAAAGCATTACTTTTCCCTCACAAATATGGTGAACGCAAAAGTTTTGCGAGGGAACGCCGAAGTTTTGCGTGGGAACGAAATAAAGAATTTCTTTCCTCATGTCCCCTCTGGGGCTCCATGTTTTAGCCCAAGGGACATGAGTATAAGAAAAAATAATTAGTGCGAGGGAACACTAAAAATTTTCTTTTTCTCTCATGTCCACCCTTGGGCTCCGTATTCAAAGTATATAGACCTACATTAGACAACTGTCGACCAGCCTATACATCTTACCCTTCCCATCCCGCTTTCCGTGGACCTGCCAGGGAAACAAATCCTCGACATGAGGAAGCAGTCTGTGACCCTCGCTTACTAGACTTTCAAAATTATATTCAATAATAAATACGCAAAGCCTCATTTTCGCTATAGCTTTGTTAAGTTGCAGATGATCATGATTATGACACACGCCACAGCCTATAAATTTAAAAATACTCTGCTAGTATTTCGGCAACAACCATGCCTACTTTTCTGACACAGCAATTAGCAATCAAATATACAAGTATTGACCACCAACCTATAACAAATTTGAACAAAGAATAATACAAATAATAATATAAAGTAGTAAACAAGGCCTAAGGCCTATGAAATCAGCCACATGAGGAACGAACACTTACAACAATCCCACAATTTGGTCGCAAATTACAAGAAGTCCAAAATGACTAATACAGTAGTAGAAAAAAGTGGTCTTTTGGGGTCATTTTGTGTGGTCTCTAATCAGGTTCAGCAGGTGGGCTCCCAAAGGAAGAGAATTATTGAAAGGAGCTGTTGCACAGTAAAAGTGATCACAAAAGGCAGGTGGTCTCTCAAAGGAAGGGCGTATCAAAGCAGGGACTATTGGTAATATTTTGATTAACATAAAGAAAAGGTACTATACACAATTGTGTATTTGTAAGTTCTAAGGCTTTGTATATTTGAATATGGATTAAGTAAAATGTGGCACTTTCATTCTATAGCACACCATAACTGTCACAGTTGGTATTTATATGAATACATATATTTTGTACATTTTTACCCCCAATGCATTAACTTTATGTATTGCACAAAATATCATTTGCACATAAACTGTGTAGAAGGATGGGGAGAATGATTTATCCAAGTAAACTGTAAAAGTTGCATACTTACATAATGCTGATGCAAAAGTGTAGAATTGTAGTTCTTTGGCAACATTTTCATGTATCAACAGAAAAATGTGTACAAACTAAATATGTAACTAATTGCAAAATACAATCTACGTGATATGTTGTAATGTCCATGTGACCTAATGATTACAATGAGCCAAGTAAATAAGCATAAACAACTATTTGTAGCATAAGCCAGTGACTATTCCAATGCATCTAAAATAAATTTAACTACATGTACATGTATTTGTAGCATAAACCAGCAACTAATAAAATGTATCAAAAATATCCATCTATAGGAGATTTCCGTAACAATTGTTCAGTCACTTGCACTTCTGCTGCTTAAATAAATACTTTGCCTGGGTAACTGTGATGCTTTTAAGCACACATCAATTATCATATTTGAAAGTGATACAAATAAAGCACATATGATGAGGTGCAGGCAAAGTAAATTGCTGTTTGTTTTTATTATCAATAATTTTGAATGTTCTTGGCTTGTTTCCAAGTATACATTGTATTGATTGTTACATAGTAAGTAAATGTCTGAAAATATGTACCATTTTACATTTATCAAAGATGTTTTACATTCAGATGGTGAAAAATTTAAGTATTGATGACAATGAATGGTCTATTGTTTCATGTGCATGTCTTTAAGAAACAGTCCGATTTTTTTTTCTGCAAATGCAAAAAATAGCAGCAAAACTATTACAGGTCACAATGGTTTGGGACTGCATATTTTGTTTGCGTTGCAGTGTTCAAGCGTGAAAAAATATATTTTTTAACTATAGTGTATTGTAAAGTACAGTTGTCATAGATTGAATGTATATATAAATTAAGAAATTTTGACACATCGCACAAGAAATATTAACCAAAAACAAGAAACTGATCTTTGTGGTTTTGTACATTGATTTCTAGGTTCTTTTTCCTGCAATTTTTATCATATTTAGTAATAAGAACATAAACTAAATTATGCAGCTTCAGATTTTTTACTCGAGTGTTCATACACTTACACTGGTCTTTTCAAGCACTTTTCAGGACCAAATTTCTGAAATTCAACGAGTTGTGGCAGGTATTTGGACATGAAATTTCAGCATCACGGAGACATGGACTTCGAAAATTTCAAGCAATCGATACATACATTTACGTTGCATGAAATATCTCAGTATGACATACATAATATTAAAAAAATATATGTGATGTATGGTTTTGCAGGGGTCACATTAAGGATTTTTCAGTGTGGGTCCATTGGATCCATCTTTCTTCTTTTTCGGGAAAAATAGTGAGTCCATGGACTGAATCGATGGGTCCAGTCTGAAATTGTGGAAACTAGACTCATTTGGTGTGATTTGATTGATTGATTTTATTTGGTATGACCAACATACAGTGATAAGTGAGTTTACCAAAAATGGTAAATAGATAAAACATGCAGGTAACTTAAGCCTAGAAACAAACATAAAATATGGTCTATATGCAAATGCAGGCAAATCATAATTATAATTAAGATTGAATAAAAAGCTACCAATGTAAAAGAGTTTAATGACTAAGTTTGTTGATTGTCCCAAGGATTGATTCAGTCTATGCAGGGACCTGCTATTAAGACTAAGTCTACACGTCCCTGGTCTACCAAAATATGGTTTGTGAAGTGGTCTTAACCCCTAGCACACTGCCACTGTGCCAGTATCTGATTTGGCACACCGTGTGCCATTGGGCAGTTTTTTACTGTCTTGCACAACAAGCGGCATGCAATGATGCATACTGAACACGCCTGGGCTCTGTTATTTTTGTGATTCACTCCACGTGATGAAATGGTCAGAAATTACATGATTTGTATTTCTGTGCACTTTCTATTTCAATTTACCTGAAAAATTTGATGCCGAGCTGTCAAGAGTGATCTTAAGTGCGGTCACTTTTTTCACTAAGCAACACGGTACAGGCCGTGCAAGACAACACAGGCGAGTGTACACAGCCTGTCAGTCATATGCATGGTTTTCCTCTATATTTTACATAATATTTTTACGGCCAGCGATCATGAATTTCATTCCTTTCTTGTTCTGTCATACAGATTTGTTCCATTCAAACAATTTAACAAAATCAAAACAACAAAATTTTGTTAAAAATCACCAACAACAACGTGACACATACTAGGAGGCAGCAATCAACAACATATGATCACATCGTGTATTCGCAAATCTTGGCTTCGTCCACGTGTGACCGTGCGGGGACTAATCTGCGTATTTTCCTTGCCTTCCGTAAGGAATTTTCACTCGTGCCTTTATCTGTATCTAAATTTGTTCGATGGAAGTCTTTTTGGTGAAAATTCGACATCTTGGTCCAATAATTTTTGCTTTTATACGACTTATTCCTCCCTAACATTGCGGACATGAGACGGGCAGATGTATGGGCAACAACGAGTTTGATTGGACATTGAGCGGCACGTGATCAAATCCACCCAATGAGGAACCTGGAAATGCTCTCATCGCATTTAAAATGAGGTGAAATGACGTAAATTTTTGCAGGGTTACCCCCAGAAGTATTTTTTCTTAGCAAATAAGAGAGCTTGTTACATAAAAAGACGAACATCAGAGGATTCCACCAGTATAATGCATAATCATGGTCATGGTGGACGATGCAAAACACCGGAACCTCAAAGGTGCAAAGCTACTAAGTTTGGGATAATATTTGCAGTTGTATCATTCAAAATGCTTTGCGTTTTTTGTGCGTTGGTCCACAGAGACGCAAAATGACAATGTTTTATTGATTTTCAGGTGTCTTTTCTTCATTTTTTGCGTCTATGACGCAGGAGGCACGCTTAATGTGACCCCTGGACTTTCGGACCATGGGCACGCACAAAAATAAAATTTATTTTTCATTTCAGACACAGGTCCATATCAATTATCATCGTTTACAAATACATATAAAATATAAAATAAATAAAATGTATACATAAAATATGATGCAGTGGTACAGTCTTTTGAGTTTATAACCTTGTCTATTTCAAGATACAAGTGAAATAAGGGTGTCCAAATCATCAAGTGAGAGTTATAACATGAAAGGAGACGATTATGGCTTATAACTGTCGAGTGGCGAAGCCACGAGACAGTTGTAATAGCCATAATCGTCTCCATTCATGTTATAACACATTTGTCATTGGCTGGTAGGAATGGTCATTTGTGTTTAGGTCGGATCAGTGATTTCATGATTGAAAGCGTATTATCTGTCAGTTACGTAATCAAATTCTTACACACACGTGTGACAGTCTCATTTCACTTCTGAGTCACTTCATTCGTGATTTCGCTCAGGCGTTCAGGTAGTTCGTGAATCTGCTAGCTGCCACAAAGTGGAAGATGACGTGCCTCTAATTGAACTTGATAATATTGCAACTCAGCAATTATTTTTCCAAAGAAATGACGGCACTGGCAGTACTGGGAGGTATGTTGGTTTTTATTTGTAGTGTTTTTACAATTTCACAATCAAAGTTTGCTTTGCGTTCATGATATGCTACTGCATCAAGATTACTGACCCGGAGAAGTTTTGTGGCTGATGGTATAATGCGTGCTGGTACTTGAATGGAAAGTTTTTATCATGGAAATTCAGGTAAATCAGTTCAAATTTTATTGTTAGACATTGAAAGGGTTAATTCGGAAAGAGTGAGTTATAGGTTTTACTTAATTCACTCTTTTTGTGAGCCCTTTTTGCGATAATTGAGGGTGAAGGTCGGCCCAAAAAAGATGCATTATCAAGTTTCATAATACATTCTTTTTCATTATCAATGGTTATGGGATATAATCAACACTTTTTGAGCCTTATGATTGGCTAATTCCTACCAGCCATATGACAATTCTATTTAAGCATCGGTATCACACTTCCGTTGTTTTCATTTGCTTTGTTTACCAGAAGCACGTGCGCAAAATTTTTGCATTGTAATGCTGGAAAAGGCGGGTCATCCTTGTGCGCAACTGTGTACGCGCAACTTGGCAGCGATTCCGCTTTCTGCAAAGGCACAAAGATTGATTCAGCAGATTTCATTGTCATTGTCACACGCTCACGATCCAACCCATCCCAAAACAGGCCAAATTGATCAGTAGTGAATTTTCATGCCACATGTTCGGAATTTATTGCCTTTTACGGGCCTTAAAAACAATAAATAACTTTTACTGATTTCATGATGCGCGGGAACACTGCCAAAGGGCACCTGTTCCTTTCATTGATTGCATCCCCCTTCAATATCTGCGAATGAAACGTACTTATACAGTTTTCGGAGGGAGTGTGCGCTATTGATTTAATTGCTATAATAATATCCAATATGGCGGCGACCTGTACTGTTTACCGCAGCTCACTTGAAACTCTGTAGGAGCTAATGTATTTGATACAAGGAACGTAAGGAAAAAGCAAATACATCATTCGAAAGCTATTATCCAAATTAATCTTTTTAGCACTTAGAATTATATTTTTCATCTTCTACGCTTCGAATTGTACGATCTTTCCTTATCCATCTACTTCAAACAGCTATCAGCGGTTACACTTCCAGCATTGGTCGGCACTGCGCTTGATTGACAAGAACCACGCCTCTATTTCCGCGAAAATGATGATGTAAAACATAGGAATAAATTGCTATCCGAGCAAAACAAACAAAAAAGCGCCAAAACTACAATCCTTTTGGGGAGTATGCTTTCATAACAAGATCATAAAGAACTATATAACAGATGACATAACATGCCCATATTCTCAGTTCATTGTAATTATTTGCAAACTTTGCACTTGAAAATAGAACTATTTTGTGTGAGGTCTTGATCATGCAGTGAACAGGTACCGCATCGCTTGTTGGTTTGGACGTAGGGAAGCCAGGGTCATTAATGCAATCATTTCCATGGAAATGGAACTGTAAACATTATGTTAGGTCATTGTTTTGTGCAAATCTGTGTCACTTTGTTAGCATACTGCAATGATCATTGGATGCAACTACTCATTTTGACATCGGATACCAAGCATCATAACCTACCACCCCTTCAAAATAATGAAGGTTCTATATGTAATCTTACTTTGAAATCCGCCCTTGTGGGCTGATTTAAAAATTTGCAAATCAAGAAGCCCCAATGCCCGCACTTATATAAATGTCTTTAGTTTTACTTTGTTACTTATGATAGGGTGGTTAAACTAAGAATGTACTCTTCACAATGGAAAGGGGGGGGGGGCAAGAATGTGTCATTCTTAGCACTGGATAGGTTACAGCGAGATTATATCATTCTTACAATGGGAGGGGACAGAGCTAACAAAAACCCTTATTACAACAGGTAGGGTAAGAGCGAGAATGAACTTTCCTCGCAATGGCAGGCTAAGAGCAACAATGGAGGGATTTCAGCAAGAAAATGCCATTATCAAAATGTGATGACCCGGGTCAGAGCAAGAACGTACCATCCTCAGAACAGGAGGGGCTAGAGCATTTCCTTCAATTGTGTTCATTCTCACATTGGGATGAGTTAGAGAAATGTTTCATGCTTACAATAGGATGAATTAGGGCAAAAATGTAGGCCTACCATTCTCACAATTGGAGGGGTTAAAGCAACAAATTACCATTGTTATAATGGCAGAGGTTAGAGCAACAATGTACCATTCTCATAATGACAGAGGTTAGGACAAGAGTGTTTTCACAATGGGATGGGTTAGAGCAAGAGCATAGCATATTCTTACAAGAGTTACAGCAAGAATGTACCATTCGCACAACAGCAAGAATGTTCCATGCTTACTGTTTGAGGAATTACAGCAAGAATGTACCATTTTGATAGTGCCAAGGGTTAGAGCAAGAACGTACCATATTTATAATTGGAGGGGTTAGACCAAGGGCGTATACATATCATTCTCAAACTGAGAGGGGTTAGAGCAAAAACTTACCATTCTCAGAACGGGGGGGGGGGGGGTTAAGCAAGGATGTATCATTCTTACACTAAGAGTTACAGCAAGAATGTACCATTCTCACTACAGCAGGGTTATTGGCAAGAAGGTTCCATGCTTACAATTTGAGGAATAAGAACAAGCACGAACCATTCTCACAGTGGCAGGGGTTAGAGCAAGAACGTACCGGTACCATTTTACAACGTGATGGGCTACACCAAGAATGTATAAATCATTCTTAAAATAGAAGGGGTTATAGCAAGAGTGTACCATTCTCAGACCAGGAGGGGTTAGGACGAGAATGTACCATTCTCACATTGGGTGCGGTTAGAGCAATGACAATCATGATTGTTTAAAATGGATAAAATTACACCAAGCATGTATCATTTACACTATGAGAGGGATTAGAGCAAGAAAGTATAATGTTAGAGCAGGAGGAGTTAAAGAATGTACCATCCTCACAGTGGAAGGGGTTAGACGAGGAACATACAGTTATATGATAGTACCATTCTAATAAGTCAATGTTTCAGCAACTAGCCTCATCTCTTTTTTCAGATTTCCGGATCTGCCCCTGGACTGAGAAAAGGCAGCATTTCAAGTTCAATCTTTTTTAACTCAAACAGTGTGTGCAAAAATGTACCAATTCTTATTGTTGGGTAGGTGATCTTAATGAGAGGTGTTTCAATTGCTAATGTTTCTTGGGGGTAGGGGGGTGCCCCCGGACCTCCCTAGTGGGCCTTCTGCGGGACCTCCCCAGTGGGCTTTATGCCCTCGCCCAACCTGGTGGGCAACCAGAACTGTAGATGTGGTTGCCCAGTAAGCAAGCACCAGTAAAAACAATTTTGTTGAACCCAATGTACATTCTTGCTTTAACCCCTCCTATTACAGTAAGAATGGTACATTTGTGCTCTAACCCCTTCCAGTGTCAGAGTGTATGCAATCATGTTCCTCCTGTAATCTCTCCCATTTCGAGAATGGTACATTCTTGCTCTAAACTCCTGTTGTAATAATCAATGGTACGTTACAGCATTAACCCCTTCCATTGTGAGAAAATTACATTCTTGCTGTAATCCCTACTGTTGTAGAGATGGTACCTTTATGTCCTAACCCCTCCCATTGTGAGAATGGTATGTTGTTGCTCTTCCCTCCCATTCTGAGAATAATCCATTCTTGGCCTAACTCCAACTGTAGTTTCTGCCCTAACCCCCCCCCCCCCCCCCGATTGTGAGACTCTGACCCCTCTCTTTCTGAGAAATCAAGAATCTTACATGCCTGAGAGTGAGTTACTATTTTTCTCTCATGAGGGATCGTTTTAGGTAGGGGAAAATCATGAGTGACCACAGGTCACGAGTGTTTTCCCAAAACAACAACGATCCTGAGTGAGAGAAAAATAGTAGCTCACTCTCCAGCCATGTAAGATTTTGTTTATTCAATGTTTAATTGGGCATTCATAGCAAAAAAGAAAAAGAAAGAGAAAAAAACTCCCTAGGCCTACTTTCAATGCTGACCTGGTGTGCCGTGTTTGTTTACATTCCTCACAGTTGTTCCACGTCTCGCATCAATGGTGTAGGCGCATAATAATTTACTTGTAACAATGTTTAGGTCGTGTGATCTACAGTGAGTTACTACTTGTTGAATTTTACTCTAGAAAATGATAAATCAGTATCAAACATAGAATAAAAATCTCTTGGTCTTACCCATCCTGTTGTAAGAATGGCAAGTTTTTGCTCTAACCCTTCCATTGTGAGAATGGTACATTCTTGCTGTAACCCATCCTGTTGTAAGAATGGTATGTTTTTGCTCTAACCCTTCCATTGTGAGAATAGTACATTCTTGCTGTAACCCATCCTGTTGTAAGAATGGCAAGTTTTTGCTCTAACCCTTCCATTGTGAGAATGGTACATTCTTGCTGTAACCCATCCTGTTGTAAGAATGGTATGTTCTTGCTCGAACATCTCATTGTGAAAATGGTACATTCTTCCTCTAACACCTGCCATTGTATAATAATGTTACATGTACATTCTAGCTCAAACCCTTACTATTGTGAAAATGGTACATTCTTGGACTAACCTGTTCTGTTGTAAGAATGGTAAAATCTTGCCCGAACCCCTCCTGCTGTAAGAATGGTATGTTCTTGCTCTACTTCTCACAATGTGAGAATAGTACATTCTTGTTCTGACCAGGGACGTGTCTATAACACGTCCCTGTTCTGACTTAGCTCTCGTTGTGACAATTATGTAACCATTCCCATTGTAAAAATGGTACATTTTTGCTGTAACCCTTCCTACCCATATCAGGATTTTCCTAACATGTGTTTTAGTAGCTGATGCAGAAATGTACCAAGTGATTATAATGGGTATAGATTAAAGTCAAAGGTATGACATTCAAATCTACCTTCACCGGCTTATGAACCAAGCTTTTAGGACCAGGCAGACATGTCGGCGTATTTCAACCTAGACATGACACAGACCTATTGGACAGACAAAACCAAGGTCAGAGATATCAACTAGGCCTAAATGTAGAAAATGAAGAAGAGTTTCCTTTTTAAGAAAGAGGACCACGCCCAAATACACGATGGCGCCCTCTACAAGACCAAAAAGGCTACACAAATCAAAGAGGACAAAGACCACAAACAAACCAGAGACAATCAAGTGAAGCAAGAAACGCCTGCCAAAAAGAGCGAAGATACAACAGATGGAGAGAAAGAGGGCAACAATACCCCCAACAGCAGGAGCCAAGAAGATATTAACTTCAAATACATCTATTGTTAAAATTATAAAATTATCAAGCAAAAAATTGACACAAGGACAAGTAAAGTTGCTTAAAAAGGGATTGAAATTAACACCGACACCAAGAAAAGACACAGAAGAACAAGTGTGTGATATTTTAAAATTTTGTTGTACATTACGTCTGAAAGAATTTTTCCACAATACAGATAAGGGATGGGATGAATCACTGGTCAAAGGAAAAAGTTCTTTCACCCCTCCTAAAAGTAAAAATGAGACATTAGAAAAATGTACTGACAGCCTGAAAGAAATTGCGCACTCTCTCCACAAAGTACCTTCACCCACCAACAAAAATAATTAAACTGACGAGGACCTACAAGCTATGAATGAACTGCAAACTGACAATTCTATCATAATAAAAGGTAGCAGACAAGGGTGGAGCAGTTGTCATTATGGACACCGATTATCATGCTGAAAAGATAAAATCATTACTTAATGATGAACAATTTTATGAGCGATGCAAACCAGACAGAGAAAATAAAGTGAGTGATAAATTAAGAAAATTTATTGACAAATATCGTAACATCTTTACAAAGAAAGAAAGAAATTATCTGGATGGTTTGCAGTCAAGAACAAGTAATTTATACGGCTTACCGAAAGTTCACAAGTCTGATATTATCCAAAACTCTATAAATGAACAAGATGGTATATATGTACATATTATTCGACCTACAGATTTAAAATTTCGGCCAATCGTCGCAGGACCTGTATGCAATACGAGTTGGCTCAGTGAACTCATAAACGAAATTTGAAAACCGTACTTATTACACGTCGACAGCTACGTGCGTGACAATATCGACTTCATCAACAAAATATCATGAGAGCAAGTCAAGGATTGGTATTTAGTCAGTTTTGATGTGATTAATTTATAGAGTAACATACCTCATGAGTTAGGCAAGCGTGCGATTAAATACTGGCTGAACAAATATCCTGACACAAAAAATCAACTATCACAAGAGAATTTATTGTGGAAGGTCTGTCACTAATATTAGAAAATAATGTGTTCAGATTTGATGGAGAATACTACATACAGAAAAAAGGGTGTGCGATGAGAACTAAATGTGCACCAACTTATGCAACGCTTAGTTTTGGATATCTAGAAGTTTTATTATACCAAAAACTTAGAAATACATCCGAATCCTTCGCCATGTTTTTTCAAAGGAACTAGAACGTCATCTGGATGACTGTTTTATAATGTGGACAAAGTCGCTGTCAGATTTACACGATTTTCACCAACATTTAAATCAGCTTGAACCAAGTATTCAATATAAAATGAAATATAGTCAATGTGAATTCGAATTTTTAGACTTGAAACTTCTTCAAAATGATGGGAAGATTTCATTGGATTTATACTACAAGAATACAGACACTCATCAGTATTCAGGGCAGTCCAACTGAAGCATTGTAGCAAAATTTTGCTACAAAGCTCTTCAAAATTGCTACATATTTTTTCCAAAGTAAGTGTTTCTTATGTAAAGAATTGGAAAAAATGCTACAAGTAAAAAAAATATTTGCTACAGAGATTTTCAGCTGGACAGCACTGAACTGTATGTGCCATTTAATTCATGTCATCCACGGCACACTATGTCAAATATCCCATATAATGAAGCAAGAAGGATCTGTACAATTGTAGAAAATACAAATAGAAAAGCAACGCGTCTGGATGAACTGGGAAATTTTCTAAAAGCCAGGGACTACCCAGATTCACTCATTTCAATGGGTATTAAGCGAGCTTTAAGTGTAACACAAGAATCATTAAGAAAGGACCGCAAAAATCAAAAGGGGGACGACAAAAATCTGGTCATGATCACAAGATACAATCCCAACAATCCAGTGATAATACCACAAACACGTGAAACCCTTAAAATCTTGGAAATGAATCCCTCACTTGGATAAATATTTTAAAATCTGAATTTTATTTCAAGCCAAAAACAGCCTCGTAACAAATTCTTGCGAGAGCCAACCTTGAATCAAGGGACAGTCAAGGCGCGAGCAAAAAATGTGGTCTTCCTCGTTGTAAGAATTATATAAAAATGATAGTTACTGACACAATTTCGCTGGACACAACAGGGAAGCTACCAAACTTTCAAATTAGAACAGAAATGGACTGTTTGAGTAAACATTTGATTTATGCGATTGTCTGTACAGGATGCAATGAGGTATACACAGGATCTACCGGCAAAGAACTACGCAGGCGCATGAAGATACACACACAGCAAATATGGGTGCCTGAGACACGGCAAATCCAGCTCAGTGAACATATTGATAGTTGTTCTAATCTTGTGCCTAAATTCTTTGTATGTCCCATATATCAGATGTCAAATGATTCTGACATAGAAAGAGAGCACAAAGAATCCATATTCCAATGTAAATACAAGCCTAGACTGAATAGTGTAATTTGCCAATTATTAATAGTAATCTGGGACAAAATTAGGCCTATTTTATTACGAGACGTTTATTATTAATTGATATGGCAATGACGTCATGTAATAGGCCTAAATCGGTAACGTAATAAATGAACGTCATAATATGCTTCTATGCAACAGGTTTCACTATACAACAGATAACGTCAAGATTGTACTGGACTGAAAATTATTTCACCATCTGTGCGTTATGGAGCTTGACAATGCATTAAAATGCTGAAACCGGTCGCGTCTGAAACGCAAAAATGCTTTTATACTTATATATATATATATATATATATATATATATATATATATATATATATATATATATATATATATATATATATATATATATATATATATATATATATATATATATAGGTCACCATACATGGAGGACTGGTAAGAATAGAAATAAATGCAGTGGATAACTGTGTTTAAAACGGATTTTGACTCCTTTCATATAATTTTATACAACAAAAATCTTAAATGTACCTACCCACAAGTGTGTGACCTACAGAGTAATGTCAAGGTCACCAACATTTAGTCATAATGAGGCAGTATATAATCACCTCCAAATAGTAAAATAAAGCAAAATGTGATTATACATGCAAAGAATGTGAAATTTCACCAGGATGTATATGTGCCGTACAATGCAGGAACAATCTCTGCAAGCCTACCGGTTATATCCTCCACAAGGATGTGACCTTGAAAATAGGGTCAAGGACAAAAAATCCAGGGATCAAAGGATGCCCCAGAGGCATGTTTTCACCATTTTTCAAGAGGTTTGGACCATGTATTCATGAGGGAATTGAGATTGCAGAAATGTAATACTTGATCTACAAGCTGAGCGCAGCAACCCCCGCCCCCCCCCCCCCCCCCCCCAAGAATCCAATCAATGTGTGTGTAATGGCTTTTTTCTTACCCGTGTGGATTCATTTAGTATTTATAGGTCGCATGAAGTTCATTGTGCCAGCTGTTAACTGGGTACAAACATATGTAAATTTCAAGTATAATTATACTGTAGTGGCCAACTATAACAAAACAGGACTCACCATATACAGCATTTTTTGGGCCGGCTGGGTATAAAATTTTGAAATTGCAATCACAGGCTCCAGCTGGGCTTCTGGAAAGTCCATCATGCATTTTTGTTATACCCCAAGGTGTACCAACGCAGGTACAAAGGTTTTGTTTGGTGCTCTCAGATGGTACCAATTTTCAGTCTAGCTCATGGACTAAATATCTTCAAAACTATAATAGATAAAGATGCCTTTTTCAAATTCAATATAAAGGTTTGTGATAGAGGTGCATCCAATGTACCATGAACCAAACTTGCAGGATTTGAATTTATGCAAATTAGATGATTACCTAAAATTTAAAACTTGAAGATCTTCAAACATATTATAGATAGAGATGTGATTTTAACTTCCACATATAGGTTTCTGCTATAGGCCCATCTAATGAACCATGAACCAAAATTGTAGGATTTTAATTTATGCAAATTAGTTAAACACACAAAATTTAAATCTTGAATATCTTCAAAATTATTATAGATAGAGATGCCATTCCAACTTTAATACATAGGTTTGTACTATAGGCGCATCCAATGAACCATGAGCCAAAGTTGTAACTTTTAAATTTATGCAAATTAGGAGAATACACAGAATTTCAGTCTTGAATATTTTCAAAACTATCAACAAAATTTCAGTCTTGAGTATCTTCAACACTATTATAGACAGAGATGCCATTCCAATTTCAATACATAGGACTGTCCGATACGTGCATCCAATGAAGCATGAGCTGAAATTCTAACATTTACATTTATGCAAATTAGGTTAATACCCAAAACTTAAATCTTGAATATCTTCAAAACTATTATAGACAGTGACATGTTTTAAAATGGCAAATAGGTTTCTTAGGATGGCCTATTACATAGACATGTTGTTGAGCCTGTTACTATAAACATTATCCAAATTTGAGACACTGGACAATTCAAATCTGTCATATTTTCTGGCTATGATTGAGAGCATGTATAAGTGATATAAGCTTGTACTCGAAAACTGTGCATTTTTGGATCACAGTTACTATTAAACATGAACAAGAAATGGCATATGGGCTTTTACCTGGTGCTGTCCTTTCTGACCTTGAAAGGTCAAATCAAGGTCACACACCATGAAAATCTTTGTATTTGGAAAACTGTGCACTTTAAGGCCATAGTTTCTATTAAACATGAATAGGAAATGATATATAAGCTTTCATGTGGTGCTGTCTTTTTTGGAAAGGTCAAAGCAAGGCCACACAGCATTAGAATCTTTGTATATGAAAAACTGTGCACTTTGGGGCCATAGTTACTATTCAACATGAGTAGGAAAGGACATGTAAGCTTTCATTTGGTGTTGTCTTTTTTGATCTAGAGTGACCTTGAAAGGTCAAACCTAGACATGTCTACCTATATCATTCTGCAACACTTTTCACCAACTTGGCCATACTGTTAACATGCCATTACACATTTGGAGCTTATGTCACAGCTGCATACATTGCATTGCAGTTTCTCCAGGCACCCACACTGATTTGCTAACATGCAAATCAAATTTTCTAGTTGTTTTTTTTTTTTTTTTTTTTTTTGAGAATCCAAAATGTAAAATGATGATGTGCTGGCAGTTTCATTATCCGGGCCCCGACTCTAATGTAAGTTTAATTTTACACTACAATTTGCATTTTTCAGCATTTACATGTGTAACATTCTGCCCTGGTGTCACTATGCAGTGGGGAATGGTCAGCAGGTGCTCTGGGTATTTAGGGTCCAGGAATGGCACTGCACTGCCAGGAGTGGTTGGCCCACTGTACTTCATAAATAATCATGTCAGCCCCATCCAGCTCAGTTAAGTCTGGTCTGAACCGACTGTAGTCTGTAGGCTTGCTTGTACTGCTGTTGCGTGAAATACATCTTCACAGACACCATGGGGTGGAGACAGTATGTGCTACATGTGGGCCAAAGTTACAGGCAGGCCATATATTCTTCGGAGCACTCTTCTCCATGGACTGCAGCAGTGCCCGTTTTTGTAAACTTGTTCGAGCTCCAGACACAGTTGAATGATATTGTAAATTGCTTTATTTTCACGTGTTTAAAATTTCACGGTTTTTGTATTTTTGGCATTTCGCTGATGTTTTAATTTCACTAGTTTGGACATAATCCCTATTCATACAACGGTAAAATACTATTTCATGGGGTTTTTATATTCACACGAAAATAAGAATACAGCGAAATTAAAGCAATTAATAAATAGTATTCTGATATAATTTCAAGGCACGGTTCATATGCATTTTGGATGATAGGGTGGTGGCAGGGGATCAAGGAACCACTGAGGAGGGATTTCACTGTACTTTCTCCATCTGATGTAAGCAGGGGAGTTAAAGGGAACAAGCTAAGAATTCATTTATTCCACATGGCAAGGAACCGGGGTATCACGAAACATGCAACTGCAGACCGCATTCCCCTTACAGCTAGTGGCCTGTATCAGTGCTCACTGACAAATTCCCATACTTTGACATGCCACAGCTTCATCAGAAATTAAAGTATCATCATTTTCACAAATCTAAATAATACAGTAACAAAATTTCATGGGATTCTGTGCAGGCTTTCTGGGGAAGAAGTTGAACATAGCCTCAGGGCCAGAATTTCGACGGGACTCCGAGAATCCATTCTCATCAAGATTCTCCTAAATTTGTCTTTCTTTAAAAAGAAAACTAATTGACAAAAATCTAAATAGATTCTGGTAAAATTTTGCGAAATTCTGGCCCTGAGCCTTAACACATAGAAATGCATACAAAGCATGAAAAATTTGTAGCACCATGTGCTTGCCAAGATGAGAACCAAGTGACCCCTGGGGACTGTATGTGCAATATCAAAGTAATTGGGTCAGTAGTTCTCGAGAAAATGAGCTTTTAACTTAAAAAAAATCATGAGAAATAGCAAAAATACCACATCCTCATCTCCTCTGCAAACTTGGTAGAGGCAGACTTGGGGAAACATCCACGAGTAAAATCAAAACATTCCATGCAACGGTTTTTGAGAACAAGTCAATATGTAAAAAGTTTTCAGACAGATGGACAGACAGACAGATGCAAACAGATCATATAAGCTCAGTCAGCCGAGCTAAAAAATCAAAAAGGGCTATTAGGAAGTGACACTGCCAATCATAACAAACACACTGAGATTTTAATAATCATTTTATCTCTAGAAGTTTGACAAAGTGCAGCGCAGCACCCAACAGTTCTGCCAAGCAGCAGGTTTGTGGTCCCCCATCAAATCATGAGGCACAATTGACAAATACTCAAATTCCACCAAGTTACTGTAAATAATTTGAGGAGGATGAAGTGAACCATAAAATAAATATGTAGATCTACAAGCATCATACAGCCTTCAGTTTACCAACCAGGGGCTTTTGGATGCTATTATCATCTTCATTTAACCCCTTCCTCCTCAAATGCCCCTAAAGTGCCCAGATGCAAACTGTCACCTGCCCTCACAATTTTATTCATATTTCTTGTTACTAGAAAACATTTTTGCTGAGATCTGTTACAAGACCATTCATGATGGCACCCCTTAGATCAATAGCTTTCCTTGGCCCAGGTTGGGCAGAATGGAGCACAACCAGCGCCAATGAAAGCAATTGACTCAGTAGCACTCTGACCAGGAATGGGTCCAATCATGTCTGCAGAGGCTGGTCATTGGGCATACAATTATATTCATTTGATATGAAACTGTCCTGTTTTTGCCTGCATAGCAATCTGCTTTAAACATGGTTCTGTGTGTATGTTGAACCAAGACCTTTGCAAAAAGCAATCACTTTGAAGCGCATTAATGACAGGAAATCAATTCAACTGACACCAATTTAGTGGACATTTCAATTTAAGACTTCTATCATGTCTTCCAAAACTCAAAAGATCAGCTCGCAGTTATCACCATTTCAAAAGCTTGGGGACTCTGTGTCACCAAAGCTAAAAACACTAATACTAAAGGATAAAGCTGCCAGAGAATTAATATCAAAGACTTTTTGCATGTCTGCCTTCCTGTCTATTTAAATTTCAACTGGATTAATTTGCAACATTCTCCAATCTCTTCAGTGACCCTTCTGATAAGGAGATATATTCTTCACAAAAAGAAATTATCAATAAATACTAAGCAACATGTGTTTAATTATTTATATATCACAAATAAGTACATGTATTCTTAAATATAAAGCGTCAAAGACAGAGATGCAGCAAATCAACTTGTACATCATACAATTTGGAGAAATCAATGAATTCGGGAGTTTTATTCCTCAGATATGACAATACAATAATTCAAAAAACATGAAGAATAGGAATTTCCTCACCAATTTATGGGGTGCAGGTAGGGAGGTGGTGTTTACAATTAAGAGAAATCAGGGGTTTACAATTTGGGGAAATCCATGAATTCAGGCCTTTGTTACTTCAAAGACAACATAATTTAGAACTATCAAGAATATATTTGTTTTTTTATATTCTTCCTCACCATTTTTAGGGGGTGGGGTGGGGGTGGGGGAGGGGTGGCAAGAATGGTTCAAATTATAAACTTTTGCACTTCGTATTGTATTAAACATACCTTGTGGTGCAGTGGTAAGTTATGTTCCATTCCTTATTAAAGCATAACTGGTGCTAATAATGTACATGGGAATTCATACAATCAGCCAAAATGTATTTCACTGATACTCTGTAACAGACAATATGTACATTTGTATTCTATAAAAATTACTCGATACTGCAGTGCACAACTCATGCTCAACATAATTGGTGCTGGGGACAAACATTG
Organism: Hermodice carunculata; assembly: GCA_964020975.1. NCBI lineage: Eukaryota > Metazoa > Annelida > Polychaeta > Eunicida > Amphinomidae > Hermodice > Hermodice carunculata. Next base: position 85,877,285 of record OZ026617.1, on the reverse strand, counting down.
AAATGTCATTGTACATCACTAAACCACTGTGTTTGGTTAAGTCTTGTGACCAGCAGTCTGACTTATTATTTGTCCCCCATCTCGACATTTTAGCTACTAATTGGCCTAGTGTGTGAGCAATCAAGTCTCAGAGTTCAAGGAGTTAAACTTAACAATTAAATCATGTAAATCAAGGTAGAGTTTCTGAGGGAACTTTCTAGAGTGGTAGTACATTTTCTTTTGCTTTGGCCTGGTGTGTAAGCTATGAAGTCTTTAGTTTAAACAAGCTGAACTTGACAATTGTGAATCATGGTACAGTTACAATATGCTCTAGTTGTTTAGATTTCTGAGGGAACTTTCTAGAATGACAGTCGATTATTTTTTCTTGAAAACAAAATAAGAAGTTTTATGTAATCAGTATCATCTAGTGCTGAACACTGCTGATTTTGATAGGAGACTAGAACTGCTGACAATTAATATAGTATGCACACACTGTGCTAACAGGATTGTTGGAATAGCTAGGAGACCTCTCTTTTCTTGTGCATGATACAGCCATACATCACGCTGCTCTTCTCTGCACCCTTTCAGAAATTTACAATTGTTGCCTTGAAGTATGATCCCGAAGTTTACTAATCAAACCAAGTGCTAGCAAGGTGACAAAAGGCAGTCTCTGTCACCCAGTTATCACAACACAGTGAATTTCATTTGCGACAGGTAACAAAACACCCTTGGCAATAAAGCAACTGTCCAGTATTGCAGCACATGTATTATTTGAATCTCTTGGCTGTCCAGGGACCACATCTGAGTAGAGTTTATCCTCCTAGGTAATTATGCCTCAAAATTTTTCTTCTGCATCCAAGATCTTGGTCTCCTTAAAACTGCTGAATCTCTGGATGACATTTTCAATAGAGTGTTCACCATGTACCTTGTTGTCTCTTGTGCGTACATTCGCTGTTCCGTTTGCCTTCTCCTTCTCACCAACCACTGAGAAACGAAAGAAAATACACAGTTAGTTGCAATACACACACATTTTGCTTGTTCCCAAGTTTCATTTCTTTTCCTTCCCTTGTGGCCAGATTCCCTGTTTTGTCACAATTGTATGCTGCCATCTAGATGTATATGAATGTACCTACTGAGGTAAATGAAGAAATATCTTTTTCCGGGAGGCAGGAGGAAATTATAATGTGTCAATTTTGTAAAGATTTCAAAGTGGAAACAAATAACATAGATCATCACATATCAAAATACAGTAGCTAGCTGATTTTACTGACACCAATTCAGTGGGCATTTTCATATAAGACTTCTATGACATCTGCCAAAACTCAAAATACTGCTACTAAAGAACCGACTTATTGAACAATCAATATGAAAAACCTTTTAAATGTCTCTCTTCAAGTTTTTTAAATTGACTTTCAACTGTAAGATCTTATCAACAGTAAGGAACTACCACCTGAAAAAAGGCACTAGAGGCATAAATTCAATTTGAGCACCATGAAATGTAATTAACACGAAAACCAATTTCTCCATAATAAGATCTTGACAGGATTCTTACCAAGGATGAAGTTGTACTGCGCCAGCTGTGAGTTACGGATCTTCTTGTTCATGGTGGTGCCTGGGTCCAGGTCGGCCTCAACCATGAACCCTGCTGCATGAATCTTGTCACAAACCTGAAAGTATCAGACAAGCACATCACCCAACTGGAGAGCTGTTCATTAGAATCATTTAACCTCGAAAAATAGATGGAGGTAACCAGCCAGCAAGGTAGTACATGTACCTGTAAAACATTTTCAACAACATAGGACTCTGGCGAAAGCTCATTTTGAATTCGTATTTTTTTCTGTCTTCTTTTTTTTGCTCAAAGTTTATTTATTTTTACAGTTTACGTCTACTGCCTTACCTTGAACTTTATAAAACCAAATAAGCTTTATTCGACAATAGCATCAGTTAAGCTTATCAAACGAGAACAAATTGAAAATTGTGCTTTTAATTAGAGAAAAACAAACATAACACATGATTTTTTCTATGTGTACATATTTTTGCATATGATACGTAGGATTCAACTTACAGGCAATGAGAGAAGTAGGACTACAGTGGAACCTTGTTAATCTGAACACCTTTCTACCCAAGTGAACTGCTCAGATTAATGAAGCATCTGGATTACTGAATCACTATTACTTGAAATGAACAATTCTGTTCCAGCAGAAGAGTTCAGAATAACGACACATACGGATTAATGAGGTCCGTATTAATGAGGTCCCACTGTATTTCTTCCATATTCCAACACTTGTCAAGTTAGCATAATTTAAACCTTCCACAGGTTGCAAATTAAACCACTATGATCAGCTCTAAAGACAGCTTTAGTTGTAATTCATTACCTGTTGAGCATACTCATCCAAGGAGGGTCCGACTGGTACAACCACACACTGACGGGGAGATAACCAAAATGGCCTGAAGAAAAACAGACAAAACCCACACAATTATAGTGCAAACTTTTTTTTCTTGGCTCTTACATTTGTGTAGTTTCATTAACCACGCATGTACATGTACTGTGTTTCAACAATAAACTGATTTTCTGTAAAGTTACATGTTTATGGCATTTCAGCCCATATGAACATTCCAAAAGTACAAGTTTTCGTTTATACATGTGGTCCTAATTCATGAATGTGATAAAATATATTTCATTAAACACAACAGTTATTTTGTGTGAAAATGTACACTACAAAAGTATCTATAGCTATTGCAATGTGAACAAGCGTGGACAGATACAGGGAATATGGCCTGCAAAAGCTAAAACTTCTTGGGATTTAAAGGTCCAGGTCAAGGTCACAGTGTGCCAATTTTGGCACACATCCCACCTACATTTATACCCTAAAAAGTGTCCGCCCATGAAATGTGGGAGCTGGATGTTTAACAGGGCAGGAAATATGACCCAGACAAGTTAAAACTTTAAGATCAGGTCAAAGGTCAAAGTGGTCAATTTTGGTGTGTGACCCATTCCTATTCTACAAAGTGTTTTTGTACCAATTCGGCAAATGTAACCATTATGGGTCATGGAAATATTGCCCAGACAACTTTAAACTGTATGGAGGTCAAAGGCCAAGGTCACAGTGATCCAACTTTGGGGTGTGACACATGAACATAACTTGTTCACTCCCCAAATTTGGTATAAGCAAGCATTAGGGTGTAGAAAATTCTTGCAGGCAAACTTAACTTTATGGAGATCAAAGGTTAAGGTCACAGTGATCCAATTTTGGTGCATAACACACCCCTATTATAGGAAATGTTCATACACCAAGTTTGGTGGCCATGGAGGTCAAAGGTCAAGGTCAAAGTGATCGAAATTAGGTGCACAAACACCTCTATTTTACAAAATGTTCATACACCAAATTTGGTAACCGTAGGTAAAGGAAATATGGCCCAACAGGCTCAAACTTTATAGGGGTCAAAGGTCAAGGTCACTGTGAACTAATTTTGGTGCACTACACATCTTTTCTATGAAGTGTCTACAAATCAAATTTGGTAGGTGTAAGTGTTTTGGTAAAGGAAACATAGCTGCAACAAGTTAAAACTTTATGGGGTTAAAGGTCAAGGTCACAGTCACAGGGACTTAATTTTGGTGCATGACACACCTGCATCCTATGAAGTGTCCACACACCTAATTTGGTAGCGGTAGGTGTTAAGATATGAAGAAATGAGGTCCATGTATAGGAAATATGACCCAGACAAGCTAAATATTTATAGGGTGTCAAACTTCAAGGTCAAGGTCACAGTTGTCTTATTTTGGTGTGCAGTGTTCCTATGCAGTGTTTATTCATCAAATTTTGTAGGCATAGAAGCTATGATGTATGAATTATGGCCCAGCATGCTAAAACTTTGTGGGTGGGTTCAAAAGTCAAGGCCAAGGTAACCGTGATCTACTTTTGATATGCAACACATCCTTCTTCTATGAAGTGTCCATGCACCAATTTAGGTACCTGCAGGTGTTTTGGTATGGAAAATATGGCCCGAACAAACTCACATTTTGTGGGGGTCAAAGGTCAAGGTCACAGTGACTCAATTTTGCTGCTCATATCCTGAGCAGTTTAAACTTCTGCCAAATCACCCTTGAGTTATTGCATGGAAACTAACTTTGTTCAAATGGATGTCTGACATTTGACCTTGAGATCAAAGTCACCCCCAATCAGTCCCACGCCAGGTTCTACCTGGATACAAATTGTGCTACACTTTTAAGGAACTATGACGAGTATTTTAAAGGTACCACCTGAAATAGAAATCAAGAGGGATGGATGGACCACCTGATTAGTGCATTGCACCCCCTTCCGGGGCTTTGATTATTTCATGTAATGAAGCACATACTGACCATTTCCCAGCATAGTTCTCACACAGAATGGCCATCATTCTTTCCACAGAGCCCAGGACTGCCCGGTGAATGATCACAGGTCGTGCCTTTTCACCCTTCTCATCGCCTCTGGAAGCACATCAAGTACACATTTATTCACATCACTTTTTGCCTTTCTCGCCTGACCCAATGACTGTATGGAATCTTGATATTAAAGCACACAAAACCAGTTGGTGGTCAAATTCAATCTGCTTCAACATTTTCGACTACTTTTACCAGCATGAAACACAAGTTGAAAGACATATATAGATGAGACCTATCAAAATAAGATGCCCCTGGTCAACAACACTCTTTGGGGGAAAGGGTTTGTAAATATGCGATAAAGAGGTTATGGAATTACTGGAAGGATTAATTATGAGGGTCAACTGGCACAAAACAGTCAGAATCAGAGTAAAGTGTTATAGTCACAATACATTTATTCATCAAATAATTATAACAAGGTGATTTTCCAGCAGCAAGAAAAATGTCTCCCCCTGCACCGTTATGAGCTGTCACCCTATTGGTCCTGTGCAATATGAAAGCCCCAAGTCCAAACCTTCTAGATTTATCTTGTTCACATTGAAAATGTGGCTTGGGACCTTGAGAATGGGGTCAGGGCCATAAATCTTTCAACTTCACCAAGCCCCAATACAGATCCTGTGCAATAAAAACCCTAGCTCAAAAATTTCTGAAGTTATCTCATTCATGCCGTGTGAAGAATTCACCAATGTGGCTCTGTGACCTTTGGAATGGAGTCAAGGTCACCCTAGTTATGGATGATGCAGAAACCAAATTCCCTTGTGTAGCTCTGTGACCATGGGAATGAAGTCAAGGTCACCCATCTCTGAATCTGACAAAGCCCTTATACAGAACTACCCCCCTCTGAAATATAAAAGCCTTAGCTCACAAACTTCTCTCATAATCATGCAGAAACCAAATTCACTAATTTTGCTCTGTGACCTTGGGAATGTGGTCAAGGTCACCTACCTTCAAAACTGATCAAGCCCTTTTGGAGGACTGTAAATCTGTGCAATATAAAAGCCCTAACTCCAAAACTTATGAAGTTACTTCATTCACGCCGATGAATAATTCACTAACGTGACTCAGTGACCTTGGAAATGGGGTCAAGGTCACCCATCTTCAAATTTGACTGGGCCTGTATATAGAACTATCATGCTGTGCAAAATAAAATACCCAAGCTCAAAAATTTCTCCAGTTAACATACAGGCCCTGATATTACATAATATATTTTCATGAACATGAGCTATATACCGTACAAATTTAGCATGTCTAACTCAAATTTTTTTTATGATATGCATTTTATATTTTTCAAAACACTTAAACTCATAATTTCTGTCAAATTTAAGGTGGTGCCACTAGTGTCATACAACCTGAAGTTTGACCTCCTCCACAATCCCACTACATTTCATGAAGATCCATAAAAAATTAAGGATGCTACACTTGTCACAATATTTTTGCATTTTGACCCATGTATTACATAATGTGGTAGGTGGCGCCACCAATATCAAACTCCACGTAGATTTTCATACAAAATTTTTAGTGTTCCAAATGTGTGCCTGGCATTCATCTCTCCATACATGGTCTGTTTGTTCAAATTGAGTAAACACTTTTCAAGTTATTGAAGAAAAACACTACACTTGGACAAGCACCAAACTCCATAATCATTGGGTCACGGTGACCTTTTTAGGTCACCAGGTAGAGTTTTATGTACAATGTACTCAAGTGCAATTTTGATCTGGAGGCTCATTATTCTTTGCCATTGATATACAAGCTACACCCTGCCATTACAAAATCACCTCTTTTAACTTTACAGGAGTGGTGACTTAACAAAAATGAGTCAAGGTCACTAATATTACATATCGTATTAGCACTGGGCATGACCTATATAGACGTATAAATTTGGCATATCTACCTCAATTATATTTTGAGATACATGTACAGAATTTTATATCCTTCAAAATATTTTGGCTCATAATTTCTAAATTATAGGTGGCAGCAGTAGTATCATACACAACAGAGATTTTGACCTCCACAATCTAACTAAATTTCATGAAGATCTATCAAAAATTAAGGATGCTAGAGTGTTCACTACATTTTCACACTTTAACACATATATTACTTGCCATCAGTGGCACCACCAATGTAACTCAACTTAGATTTCCACACACCTGATAAGCCCTGAAAGTTGTATGGGGCTAACTTGAAAACTGTGGACTGTATTCCATTCAAAAGTAAAAGTTTACAGACAGACATGAATGATCACATAGGCTCTGCCACCCAAGGTCAGCACTAATGAAAAGGTTTAAATGACAACTTCCATTTGCAAACATGTTTTTTATACTCGGTGAGAAGGACTAATGTCTACATACAGAATAAACTGACAAACAACAAGTAAGTACTCACGTGACATATGATAGGTTAAACCTCTCCGGCAACTGGAAGTCCAGCTGTATTGTGGCACACTGATGGGCTCTCCGTAACGCATCCATGATAGTAATATCAATCTGTGGCAACAAAATGCGTGACAATTTTCACACATATCAAGTATGATCAACTCCGCAATTTCCAATATGCTCCTATTTCCGATAAATCCCATGCGTAAACAAATTTTTGTCACAAGTTTAAAGACTGCTAAATGGTTGATCATCACAATAAGTCTTTTTTTGTTGTTGTTGTTTTTTTTCTTCTTCAATTGCAAAATTCTGCCGAGTGTTCTCTCGAATTTGTGAAAATTTCCAACAAAAGACAAATTTCATTCTGCAGGTGTTTTAAAATACATAAAAGTAAAGATATACAACTTAAGAAAATATTTTTAGCTAGTTTTAAGGGAAGTTAACTTTTACAACATCTACCAAGAGACCTATCAGAAATAGGAGATTTAAAAGTGTCCTACTGCTATTACTGTGTCTGGGGAAGCTAAAAAATTGGGTGTCTGTGATGTTAAATGACGAAAGAAATTTTACTATTTTCTATGTAATATTTTATGAATTTTTTTTAATCTTTAAACTCAACACCTTGAACCCTAACTTGCTTAATCTCACCTTCCGTAAGAATGGGTACAGGTGGCCCAGTTTGCTGAGCCTATCAGAAATACGGAGATCATGGACACATTAACTATTTCTCTCTTTGGGACAGATAGGACTCATTTTACTGTCAAACCGAATGTACTTGGATAAAACTGATGCAGTATAGGCGGAGCATGTAGCCTTGAACATCACAAACGTAACAGGAAACCAATCTTTACAACTACTGGTGGGGCCGCTGGGATCACAGTGACAATATTCTTTTGCAGCTAGCTCACAAGTCTCTGCACGCCCCACATCCACAGCGCCCTGGAGTGGGCTCTGAGTGCTATTTGGAACATTCTGATAATACAATAATGTACAATTATTGATGCCACTGAGAATAAACAGGAACACACTGATTTAATTTTGTGTATTTATTTTACTTACAGGTACTTTGAATATGAGTATCATTTATTCAGTGTTAGACTCAGATGGAATCAAAGTATCTGGTATCAGGTATCTGGTCAAATACCTGTATCAAACTATTCCTACTTGTTTGCAGATGACCAACTCTGTTAAACAATGATGACAAAGAGGATGACTTTGGAATCTCTGTTAAGATTGTAACAGGCACTGAAAAACAAGTTCTTCATGGGGTAGGGTAGTCATGATACAGATTACAAAATATTCATGAAAACAGGTCAGTGAAAAGATGTTGGGAAAAGAAGGGGGAGTGGTCTCTCAATAGTGAGGTCTAAACTGTACATCTATCTCCACACTGGTCGTTCTCTGATCCACCTAAATAGATGGTTTTTCTTACCTTAGGGCCATAGAATGCTCCATCTCCATGATTGTACTCCCACTTTTCACCAAACTCCTCCAGACTCTCAGCAAGTTGCTGAAACAGAGATGCTTCATTCATCACTCACCCAGGCAGCCAGATTTCAAAAGCAGCGCTCAGTCCAGAATGGTTAAAATAGAGCTCCACAAGGACAAAACTTTATCAATTACAAATACCAACCATGACAAACTGCAATGGCTTCTCCCTTGCAACTGTTGGATGACAGGGATCCATAAGGCAACCTGGTCAAGTGTCTTCATTTTCATTTTCACATTGGGCAAACTTTTCAACTCAAGGGAAAACTTGCTCCACTGTAGCCCCAATATAAATGGTTCAACATTTTCAATAAGGTTCATACAGCACTCTTTTTTTTATTACAGCCTCCCTCCCTCCAATCAGAAAACTTCGCAGCATTTATGAATGATGACCTTCCAGTTCAGCTGACAATGAAAGACACGTAGTCATAAAAAGCCTGTTTTACTTTCCGCTCTGATTTCAAGTGAATATGTAGCAGCAATCTTTATTGGGTCTCAGCATGAGTGTTTCTAGTCTTTTTTTTTTTTTAGTACAAATCCACTGACAGTTTGTGATTAATAATCTTTCTGTTTCACAGTTAAAAGTGTAAAGCATTATTTATCCCCTGCCTCCTAAATTGTACTCTTGTTAAAATGAAAATAATGAACCACCTCTCTCCACACTTTGCTATATGTTCTAAAACTTGGGACACATAAAATCTTTACCTTCTCAGCCAGGTCCCATTTTTCAATCTCTCCCAGGAATTTTTCTGGCCTTGTGGAAAGTTTCAGGCCGAAACTAAAGCCAAAAATGCCATAGACGTGTTGCAGGAAATCCAGACATTTCTTCATTTCTTCCTTGATCTGCAAGAGTTATGCCACGAGTTATGCATTCTTTATATGGCTTTCTAAGACAAGCTTGCTGTACATGAAATTAAAAGATAAAACAACTTAACTTTTATCTTTAACACTTTAAACAAGCAAGGAAGCATAAATATGTGCCCTTTGTAGAAAAAATAAACTAAAGAGGCAAATTTTTGCTCTGCCAAGCCTTCTTTCCATTAATTTTTAAGTTCATTTTACATGGTAAATTTAAAATGTCAAAGCGTCGGTCCTAGGTTTTTGCATTGCCTGGTAAACCACACCCCTTGCTGCTGTATGGCTTGCCAGACTCTGCAAAAAGTAATTCAAGAACGTGTTAACTTAATGGGTAGTTTTTTTAATCACTAATTCGGATGAGCATCGGTAATCCTCCCTTCTTAATTCCAGGGCAAAATGTCTCTTAAAAAGCAAATCAATAATGCAAGTTATCTCATGCAAATTCAACAGCTATTTTCTCGGCGATGTTTGGAAAAAATATCTCTATTTGTACAGTATTCATTAGACAAAGACCAAAATATGGCCTAAATTACATTTATAGTGACAAAAATCACATATGATTATTTGGCCCTTAATAAAATTATCGATACTCCGTTAACCCTTCTCCCCTTGAATGAAGAATGAGTCAACAGCTTTCCTTGGCATGGGTTGGCCACTAAAGGTTGGGCACTTTGTGCCCAACTAATGCCAAGGAAAGCTGTTGACCTGGGGCATGTGATCTTGATACGTCTCATCTACAATTTTCACTCTCTTTTTTTTCTTTCTTATCACTGTTGAAATTAGTTGAAAACACTGAACCAGATTACATTTGACCACCAGCCTGTTTTGGCTGGTTTAAGGGGGAAGGGTAAAAAGGTTACCTGATCTACTCTGCAGAATATGTGAGCATCGTCCTGCTGGAAACGCCTCACTCTGGTCAATCCCGACAAGGCACCTGATATCTCGTTTCTGTGAAGCACGCCAAAGTCTGCAAACCGTATTGGCAACTCTTTCCACGATCGAGGTCTGTGGTCAAACATGAGACTGGAACCAAATTAAACAAGCATTATTCAATTGACTATATGTATGGACTTCAAAGCTAACCATTAATCCCAAGCCACTGATAACACTGAATTAGGACAGGTGAAATCCTGCACTTTTGGGACACACACTGGCATTTCGGGTGCAAGTATACAAAAGTATGGGCATGCTAAGGAGTGCTGGCTTACCCTACACTAGGGGGAATGCAAGATTCCAATGTACATGTATACAATACATTCTGGACGTATTCAAATTGTAAAGGTTGGATCATAATTGCTGTTTTAACAAGTAGTTCCTTGATCAAAAATTGTTTACATGTAGACATTTGATTGCACCAGCAGCTACTTAGTTCAAAGTTTGTGATCATAATTCACATAATAAATTTTTGATTCAAGGAATGGTGACTGAATTATGCAGTGATTACACAGTTTCAATGTTTTCATAATCTGACATCAACGACCATACTGTTTCTTTAAAAAAAAAGCAATACTAGATATTGATACAATTTAAATACTTTTAATCAGTGAAACAACAATTGTGATCATTGATTTTAGTGGGGTCAGATAAAGTATATTAACATGTTTTAGGTTTTAGATTTGTGAACTTTTTGTTGCACCAGTACATCAGTACTTTAAGTAATGCCACTTGCTGGTGTCCTGGTTATCTTTAAAATTCTTAGGTCAAATGAAATAAATTGTGTAGCTCCATTACTGATAGAGTTATGGACAAATTCAACTTACCAATGTCCGGGGCAATTCATAGGCTTCAGGGCAAAAACCTCCTTTTCTTGTTCAAAGGAAAACATGTTGTCCTGCAGCAAGAAGAACAAAGGCTTTCAACATTTCATGCATTTCTGTATTCACAGTTTAGAAGTAGGCAGTGACAAAATAAACATGGAGCGTACAGAACTTGGTCAATGGAATATGCATGGTTCATACATCTGTCTGGCCACAAATTTCAAGACTTTTTCAAGACTTTTCCAGACAGATTTGTCCAAAATTCCAAACTAACTTTGGCTTACACCAAGGCCAACACGTGACAAAAAGAAAAGGTATCATTTAACTTAACGTCCACATTTCTGTCGCAAATGAACTAAAATACCCAAGTCTGAGAACAAAATATGATTTTCCAAACTTCTAAAGACACAAGTGTGAAATTCAAAACTTTTTAAGGCCCTGAAGGGCATGACCTGAAATTCCAAACTTCTCCATACTTTTCAAGGCTTGTACGAACCCTGAATATGGCACAGGAAGAAGAGGAGTCCTTAGCTGTCATGTCAACAAATGAATTCAAGTACATGTGGTAAATACTGCATGTGTGACCATCTGGACAACAGGATTTCACTAATGTCATACACAATTAAGATTTTTGATTTCCTCCACAATCCCACAAACTTTCATGAAAATTCACCACAAATATAAGATCTTTTATAAATCACAAGATTTTTACATTGTGTATAATATACAACTGTGGGGGGGGGGGGGGGGAGTCACCAAAAATGAACTGAATCTACACTTCATAAGAATATAACCCTTGATTACAGAGATACATGTAACAGTTGGGAGCTTCACAGCTGCAACCACTTTTTATAATTTTTTAGGTGACTTTTTTTGTACACTGTCGTCTTTTCAATGGTTATGGATCTTGGGGGGGGGGGGGTCATGATTGCATTAAAATATTTATATACATGTCACCTTTGAGGATGTTATTTATGTTCAGTTTTTCAGCGTTCAGTCAGCTTGATAAAGCTGATGACACACCACAGAAACCACCACAGTCTTGGAACTGTGAAAGAAAATCTTTCTTCATTTATACATAATTCCCCCACTAGCAAAACGGTGGAAATGGAAAAAAGTGGGTGAATATTCCTGTTGACTGGTTTTTGAATTCAGGGGCTTTTTTGTCTTGATTTTTGCACAGGACACCCAAAACATTTTAAAATAAAATCTTTACCCTCATTACCTGTTAAAAATAGCATAATCAAAGGATTTAGACACAGCTTACTTCCACACCAAAATACTGCACTACCTCCACACAAAATCACACATGCTGCACAAAAGACTGCCAACAAGAAACACAAATGTCTTTTCTTTTGTTTGTTTTACACACTGTTTTTTAATTCTATGAGAAAAATCTAAAAATGGATGCAACCAACAGTTAGATATCCAATAATGCAGTGTTCAATGTATAATTTCTTACCGCATAATGTTGCCAGTGACCCGACTGCTCCCATAATTTACTGTTGTATATGTTGGGGGAGACCACTTCCTGGAATCCTCTTTTTCTGTATTCAGCCTAAAATTACAAGTATCAAAAACTATACACCAGGCTGAAATAAAATTTGCTTCTGTTAATCATCAAGTAATAACTCCCTCATCAGGTTTTTTTTCTTTCTATTGGTCAGTTTGATTCTTGCCAATGAAAAATACAACTCTACTAAAGGAGGAATGGATGGAGAGAGGGAAAAACCTGGCATAAGACTAATTTGGTCCTGAATGTAAACAGTGAGCAAAACTTACACAGGGCCCTTTGAATTTCAATTAAAATGCAATCAAAGATTGCTGGATCCAGCTGGACAGACAGACAGATGGAATGACTGACAGACAAACATAACCTGTACAATATGAAATCTGAACTTAAGCTGGTTAACAATGTTTTATAGCTGCATTATAATTTGTTTTGCTCATTCTTCCACCAATTTTGATTCATAGAAATATAAGTACAGATTAGCAACGTAAGGAGTTGGATCTATTCTCATTGGAACACCTACTATCTGCTGGTAACTATGGTTTCCAATAAAAAAGTAAGCACTATGTATGATGTATTTTATCATCTAGATACATTTGCCTTTGGTGTATGATTTCTCTTGAATCATTCCTGTCAAACTCAGATTTGGTTTTGGAAATTTTGACATACAGGCAGGTACCCCTTTTGAATGCCTTGTCTAATGTTGCTATGTGTTCTTTTTTCAGGTCTTCCAAGTTGATCTATGCGTAGAGAGTGGAGAAGTCAAAAGTATTGATAGAAGTCGTAGCATTCTTTTTGTTTACATGCTGAATATTAAAACATCTTTGCAAAGATGGCGAGTAGGTAAAAATATGCTAAAAGATTCGGTGTATGTTCAAAAACTGAAACAAGAGGCCCACGGGCCTCATGCTCTGCTGACTCAAGGCCATCCATATTGTGTTATATTCTACTTTTAGTTACAGTACATAAATCCTATAAATTTGGTATGACTAGCTGCATTCTTTGCTGTAATAATGATTTTACGTAAGTTTCAATACATTATGGATCATAATTTCCGTACAACTACAGGTTTTCATCATCACGGCCTCGATCTTTTTTCATCTACCCGCCATGCTGATTACATGGTTAGAATCCTTAGAACTTTGTCTATTTTAAGAACAAGCTTTCCCATTGGCTATAACAAAAGTATTTTAGGGAAACCCCTCCGGTAACGTGGCAGTGGAGTTGATGTTGAGTAAACGTTTTCATCAATATTTCCATACAAAAATAAAAAAGCATTCACAACAGGGCTCTAAAATTGGCATCTCTGCTAGTCCAGAACAAGGCAAATGCCAATCAGGGCAAGTTAAAATCTCAAAACACCAGCCCTGGAGGCAAGCAGAAATTTTGGTCGTCTAAATGTGATTTGTACAGATGGCGAGCAAGTTTGAATGCAGGGCTCTTAAAAGGCCAAAACTACTAGCCATGCAGACTACAGCTAATAATAAGAATTGCAGAGCCCTGTAAAGGTAACATTTTCCCCATACATGTAACAGGAGCTTACCTTCATAATGTCCATTAAAGTGTTATAAATATATGCTCCCTTGGGGAGAAAGAAACAGCTCCCGGGGCTGAGTTCATGGAAGAAAAACAGCTCCTGGTCCTGAAAAAAAATAGAGTGCACATCACATTAAACTTTGAAGTCAAAATAACACAAATTTTAATGCAAATAACTGAAGCTTAGCACAGTGCTCATTGAAATCTGTTCAAAAAAAAAAAAAGAAAAGAAAATCCCTTTAACCACATCCACTGTATCATTTGTAACCTCCCTTGAAGGACCTTTCTGGGATATTTGGCTCGGTACCTTTCATGTTTTTCAAGTTATTACCCCCACTAGGACAGACCACACTTTGACTATCTCTACAGGTGGCCTTTCAAGTCAGGCTTCACTCTACAAAAAATGTGATCCTGTGCGATATATAGATCCTACAGTTAAACATCATGTATGCCTGCCAGTAGTGTAATTCCAACTGATTGATATTGTTGTACTTTTCTTGAGATACTTGTGTTAATGGAACAATAATTTTATTTCTACAGTACAGTTAATAACAAACTGTAAAGCCGCTATTGAATGATATATTTTTTACCAGGAGTAACTTACTCTGCCTAATTTGCGGTGATCTCTCTTCGCTGCTTCTTCTTGGAATTGCTTCCATTCTTTCATCTGTTTGTTGTCTGGGAATGAAATTCCATAAATTCTCTGTAAACTTTCTCTGTCTGCCTTGCCTTCCCAGTAAGTTGCCGAGTTCTTGGTGACTGTAAAAGCTTTGACTTTGCCAGTGTGGCGTACATGGGGCCCTCGACACAAGTCTATCAGTGGACCACACCTTGAAAAAAACACAGACAGATCCATAAGGTCATTGACAAGAGGACCATGATGGTCCTGTGCCTTGATGACCTTCACCAGGAGCATCGATCCTGTTAACACTGAACTATAATCTACTTCACTTTCATGTAACAGTTTTCACTGAAGGTGTCACAGCCATCACCCACTTCAACATCTGCTCCTGATTAATTTCTGTAGCACATTGTGTTGAACTGCGATTAAAATAGCTTATTGGCTCTGTCTGAAACAAACATCTAAATTTGCTAAACACATTCATTAACTGCACCTTGGACAAAAATTGTCAAAATCTTCAAATTTCATACAACTAAACACTAAACAAACAGCATATTTTATTTATTTACTTTATTTTTTAAAAATATTGTAGCAATTCAGCCAGTTATTATCATAAATTCTGCAAACTACTTTATATTCCTGTGTAGTTTCTATATCAATTAATCCCAAACTTTGAAACACAAGAAGCAGTGGAGATCTTGATTGTGGTTACAAATCTTCGGACACAAACAATGACTATACTTGCTAAAAACATTCATAAATTGTTGTTCCAGCAAAAATTGTCACATCTTCAAATTCTGTAAAAATAAAATAAGCACTGAACATGCAGACTGCTGGACACAAAGGGAGGGAGAGACGGGGCGGAGAGAGAAGAAAAGATGGAAAGAAAAAGATATATATATTTTTTATCTATTTACTTCTTTATTGTGATTCAGTTAAAGTTATCACCCTAAATTTGGGGAGAAATTACTTAGTTTATATCCCGGTGTAATTTCTAAGTCTATCAAATTTTCCACCCAAACTTTGAAACCAAGTAGAAGTAATGAGTTAAGAGTTTGATCACTGTAACAAATTTTCCAAATATGGGCCACACAATAGAACTTAGCGTGAATACATATCATGAATTTCACTCCGTGGTATTCCCTGTAACAGATTTCTATTTGAACATTTCAATGTAACTACCATGAAAAAACTCAGTTCCATGCTTTAAATTCAATACAGTGGTACCTCTCTTGAGAGACCCCTCTAATGAGAGACCGCATATCTTTTTAAGATCGCTCTCTCAGAACACTGCGCTATCTTTTCCATGTTGTTGTCCCTCTAATGAAAGACCACCTGTTTTGAGAGACTGCATTTTGACCCACAGCAGGGGTGGTCTCTCAAAAGAGGTACCACTGTATGTCCTGTGTGAACTTTATTGCAGACACTGATCAACACGTACCTTTACATGGAAACTTTCCTATCAACATGCATTGCATATCTCTTTGCCCTCCTCATTTATTTTTCATTCCTGTCTTATTTAGTGCTCAATATCTGTTCCATGCAGTATATTCATGAGATTACAACACTGAAATTTGGTATATAGATCCAATTGTAGAACATATATATCATAGAAAAAGGGCAGGAAGCAAAGGAAAGGGCGGGGAAAACCTCGCTTCTGTTTTAAGCTGTAGCGACCACTGCACTCTCTGGTTGAAGTACTAATTCAGATGTGACAAGCTGTAAAAAGTAAAATCTCAAAGGCTGCCAATGGGCTTTTGAAGGACATTCATTATTATCCTGCAGAAAAAGCACCAAGCATGTGAAGAAATAACTTGTACAGGTTTCCACCTCACAATTAAGTGTAATTGACTGTGATCACTATATTTATACCTGTATATCTTGAAAGCTTTGTCGAATTATAGAGTCCCTATAGCTTATCGAAAGGTGAAAGCAGAGAGCCAATTTTGTGAAGGTTTGTTAGCACTTCTCCTCAAAAGTGGACATGTCCAGGCACTGTACATTTGTGGACTGTGAAGAAGATCTCGTGTGACATTAGAACTTATGTTTTTCGGAATTTGGATAGAAGTAACGTGCAAGGATTTTGTTTAGTGTCCCAACAAGTTGACAAAAGCGACATGATATATACAACCTGCTTTGATGCTTTAGGGCATATTTCTTCAATTTTGACAACAAATCTTCAGTATGCAAGCTGAATTTAAAGAAAATATATCAAAACCAGTATTTTCACCATAGTTTAGATACACTTATCCACATTTCTTCAGTTTTGCATGAAACATACGCTATTCTATCTACAACCTGACTTTTGAGGTGCCCTTATGGTCCTTACCCACACTGACAAGTTGCCCTTATCAGATCAAACTTCCCCTGCCCTTGTGAAAACCCGCAGAGACCACTGCGGAAAACATTCATGACAAATTTGTAGTACACGTAATTCCTTTTTTGTACATCACAACACATCATTCATGGAACTTTATGGGAAATCATGAATATTCTGCCTTGAAAACAAAAAAATGTTGACCATTGTAAAGCTGTCTGACATTTGTTGTAAATGCTAAATTTAAAAAATAAAACAATTAAAAAAAATCCTGACGTATCCATACAAAAAACTTGCCACATGTACTTGAATTTTCCTGAATGACACACATGTATATGAACCATGTAAAACTGCTTTAGAGGACTGTGGATTAGACTTACTTATACACAGTGGTGGTTGGAGTGGTGACTTTCTCGTTGAGCAGCCTTTGCTTAAATATATTGTACTGAAAAATACATAAATAAATGCAATCATATAATACTGTTACATGTTTAGCATGCTGAATGGCTGTAACAATATCACACTGAGAGGTTGGCCATCCAGAAGCCCTTGCCATATAAGTAGCTAACAATTTAAGTGAACATAAGCAAAGGGTGCTGTGGTTGAACTTCCTGGAGAGAGAAGTCAAGAGTACACCCAAAGTGCACCCAGGCAAGCTGTTGACTTATTGCCCACATCACTCACCATGACCAAAAAAAAAACAAAAATCAAAACAAGACATTGGATCATTTCTGATAATTTTTTCACGGGAAAAACATTGCACCTCAATGTATCAGCATTAGCACTTTGTATGATGCAATATGGATATTTACAAAGCTGATTACAACTCTGTTGACATCAACATCACACAAACATGCCTCCTATGCATACGCAACTGCACTTTATACTGGGAATGGTCCAATTCTTGATTTATTCTGATTTTTTCTACTTCCAAATTTGTTCACTTTTCCAATTTCTGATTTATTTTCTCTTCCACAAAAAGTTAGTGAGTTAATGATGGTTAACACCCATCCAGCTTAATCCTGAAGCAGTTGAAGGCCAAGAACCTTTTTATGAGTCTGTTCTAAGGTGGGGGGAGGGGTGCGACTCGTTATGTGTTCCAGTTGTCTGCAAATCCAACGTTTGTTCACAAAAACTAAATGGCCGCCTGAGGCTCAAATTTACCTCATTTGTGCCTTGACAAAATTCCATGACTTGATTTTGGTGACCTTGACCTCATTTCTAAGATCACAGGTGCCCTGTCTGTGCAGAATATGGATCCATCAGTTAATAATTTGCATTAACGTGCCTCCAGTTTGTATAGACTTACACGGCACAGAGACAAACCAGAGGATGTGTCAGTGATAGGTCTTCATATACTACTTCCTTTGGATCAGTAAAAACCTAATTTGTTCATCTCCACCCCATGAAAATCCACCGTTTAAAATGAAAAAACTAAAATAAATAAATAAATAAATAAACAAAACCTATCAAACTTTCCTTCCAATAATGAATTACAGTGTTTCATTTTATGTACACTTTAATCCTTCTGCTCTTTGAATTAAGAGTCAGACAACAGCTTGCCTTGGTCACACTATCGGGACCCATCATTACAATTGTTTTTATTAACACTTAAATCAATAAACAACACTGGAGAGGCCAACATTTTTACTCCAGCCGGACTTGGCTGGTTTAAGGGATAAAGGTCAAAACAAATATAGTCTCGTGTTTTCCTCATGATGCACTCAACGACCCTCTTTTTACACTCTTCTCACCCTTCTCATGGTATGAAAACTTACTATTTTACACCGTTTTTGACAGACAGCATGTCCAAAAGAGGAACATTAGATTTTTTTTTCTAGATGTTTCAACTGAAGCACCAAGTTGTCATCTTTAAGGGTTAAAAATTACTTGACCTGATTTTACCAAAACTAAAGGAAAAAGTCATTTTTCTATACTTTATACATAATGGACAGGCCAGTCTGCAGTTGACTGAATTCAGTGTGTTGACTGGAAACATCCACCCCTGCATCTTTAAACTTTTGGAACTTGACAAGGTAAACAAACAAATATTCTTACTTCAAACATTTTCAGTAGATCTTCTTTCTTCATTTCCAGTCTTTCAAACGGCTGCTTTTCTTTGGTGATTGACTTGACAATTGTCTCTAGTTGTGAAAACTCACTTGGAGATACTTGTCTGTAAACAGAGAACCAGCATCACACATTCAAATTCACACTAACTTTCACGATGCACAATACCTACAGAAATTTGTATGCAGTCAACTGTTGGCAAGACATACACTTTTCCAGATACGCATCACAAATGTGAGTATTAGCACGGATGTAATGATACACGATTAACATATGGAGTTTGAAAACAAGAAATTATCAGCACCGCTGGACAAAATTACGATCATACTACAATGGTCCCCCTCTTATAAGGCCCCCCTCACCAGAGGCCACCCCTCTTGAAAGGCCAGCATTCTTGTGCAGAAAGTATAGTATTTCCATTATATTCTCCCCCTCCAGAGAGGCCAACCCTATTATAAGACCACTTTTTGGCTGCATTTGGGGTGGTCTTATAAGAGGCGGACCACTGTACAAGTGGACGTATCAAAATATCAACAGATTTTCTGTTACTGACAGACTCACAATGCCAGGTTTGGCTCTAGGAAATGATCTAGATTAGCAGTGACAATTCCACAATGAAAACATACCTTCCTTCACACCACATATCATAGTAGAAACCACCCTCCACTGGCGGTCCATAACATAAGTGTCCCCCATAATGGCGTTCCATGGCTTCTCCCAACATGTGGGCGCTTGAATGCCAGAAGACAAACTGACCTGATAAGAGAACCAACAGAATATGAAACTTTTGTAAAAAAAAACTGTAATGTTTTCATTTGTTTCTTACTGATTTGATCAGGACAATGCATCCCTGTAAAACTTTTGTAAAAAAAAACTGTAATGTTTTCATTTGTTTCTTACTGATTTGATCAGGACAATGCATCCCTGTAATATCCTCGGCTCAGTGCCACTGAGAAGTTAAGGTGTAAATCTGGGACGAATGTTTACAAACATAATAATTGCTGAGAATTTCTGACCTGTAGTACATCAATAAGCAATCACGTGATTCTTTGTGTAGTTTATGGACATTGGCTTTTATCAGAAAATATGATATGTTTGCACTGTTGCAAGGTGGTCTATATTTTGAGCCCCAGGGGGAGTAAAAAGGACCTCGCCATTAAAACATTATCTTCCCCTCCCCCTGAAAATTGGTGCAAATTTTAGTTTGATTCCATTATGTTCATGTGTACTCGTTATGGTAAAACATCAAATACATAATGAAAACTAGAGGGCTGTGTGAACTTACTCAATAAAGACTGACACATATAAGATTGGCCCCTTCCCAAGGGGCGTCTGAGGGATCTACCCTCAGATGTTCTTTTCATTTGCATAATGTACAAGGAATACTGTATCCTCTTGACTGAACAACCCTGTAACTTGCTGTCCAACTGAAACAATATCTGATTTTGTTGATTTCTTTCTGTGTCCGTTGGTATAAAAAAATATCCTATTATTTCACAGACATAAGTGATTTTGTAAGCAAAAATCAAGGCCAAAAGATGCACTTCTGGCAATTCTCAATGCAAATGCTCTTCATATCCACATTACAACTGATGAAAAATATTGCAGCATGGGCTCGCATTCATTTCCAAGAACCTACAGAAAAACCATGAAAGGATCATCTTTTCACTGCCAATTTTGACAAATTGGTATAAAAATACCATACTTGTATTTCTTGTCAACAAAACTATTATTCATGTACCTGCATGTCTACAGCAACCCAGAACAGAAGAGAGACCATGTTCAATTGTCCCAGTTAACAACTTTTGCCAACAAGCTTTGACCCAAAGCATGACCAGACAAACTGTTGAATGAGCCAAAACTGGGCATCAAAAGAGTTAACAAGAGGACAACACTGGATCCAACAACTGTGCACTACGGTGCTGATTGGTGTCAATGATAGGCGGCATGTAAGTTTTACTTCCTTCACTTTCAAATTAATTTTTAACACTCAAACTTGTCTGCTCATTAACTGAAGTTACTGACACAGACCATCCCCGGGTTCTATGGGCAATGGGTTGCCAGGTACTCTTCATATCTGTAAATTCCCTTCAAAAATACCCGCTTACAAAACACTTCTGTTTCTGGGTAATATTTTCTAACATTGTGTAAACAAAACGAAAAAATAAAAAAATCCCCTATCCACACAGGTTTCTCATCTGCTTTGAACAGTATGAATGGACAGCGTTTCCTCTTCTGTCAAAATTCAATTCGTTGCTAAATTCATGTGGATAGTTAGACTTGCATCAGGCTTATGATGTAATTCCCTGACGACATCAGTACAGTACCCAAATAATAACTGTAATACTGTTACCCCTTACTATTTCAAGTCCATCAGGCAACCATCAAAACCAAGTCACAGAAATGTGTTACACTACTTCTCTATATTTTAACAATCCTCTCTGTTTTTCTTTGGGCTTATTTGGTAAATATATTGGCACTGAGCTTGGTCCAAAGTATATATTTCATTCCTCCACTAGAGATGCTTGCTTTTCTTGGGCCAATTAAGTTCCTTATTTATAAGAACGGTTCTGGATGTTCCAAAGTACATGTATATTTTTACCAGGACCTTTGTTGCTGACATGACAGTTACCTGTATTTGGGCATCACTCACAAAATTTCACCAAAGCTATGTAAACTACTGACCCTCCCCCCTTGTCAGATATGAACACACTACATACATGTACTTTGTGACTTCTAAGGCATCGAAAGAATATTCATATTTGGGTTCTTTCATAACCTTTTCAAAATCCAAGGGAAATATTGTATTACCCATTTCTCGTGCTGATAGCAGACTGTTAACAATTAAAATTCTATACACATTTAGATTCATGCTTAAACACTGTTTTCAGCCACAAGTAACCTGTCATTTCCACAATAAAGAGGTCTTGTGTTGATACTTTATCAGATATCTAAATACTATACAGTAACTTTTCCACAAATTGAAATGATTGGCATTTTCAAGCATTACATTTATAATTTACAAATACCTTCAAAACACATTTTGCTATTCAGTCATGATTTGTAGCCCTTGATGGTACTTCTTTTTGAAATGTTGTGAAGAGATGAAAAAGTCTGAAATTATCTACAATTTTGTTGATGTAAAAACAGATACTTAAAAAATGTGCAAATGGTTTCACTTACCTTCAGGCTCATCAAACTTGATCAAATTGAGCTCCGAATCTTTCTCAAATGGTCTATCAAGGTCCCATAGAACACCATTGACTTTTGCTACCACTGTGTTGTCAGCTAGCCCTTGACTGCAAGACAAATATTAACTTGCACTTGAAATAAAACTGTGGCCATTGGGACACAAAGGTAGGAAGACATTTAGATCTCCACATTCTTCAGCACTTCAGGAAGCCGCTGATAACGTGTTCAGTTCAAGGGTATCAAGCAATCAGAGCTTACATGTGATACCTTTGCAGGCTTTGTGATAAATTCTCCCAATTACCAAACAATGGTGCACATTTTATATGGTGATATTTCTGGTGTAATAGCATCAATATAAAAAAAAGAAAAAAAAAAAAAGAAAACAGAATCTGAGAGATTTTAACAATTAGCAGGAAGGAAACTGAAGAACTCTCTCGTGAACTATGACAATTGAAATTTGTCATAAAACAACTTTTTTTCCAGGCTTTCACTCAGATCTCAGGCATATTTAACTTGGATTCATTGTCCTATGAGTGAAACTGAATGTGCTTAGGATAGAACAACTTGTTTGCCTGCAACACAGACTGATCTCTGTGTTTTCTGTCTACTTGCAGCACAGTACAGCTGATTAATACAGAGTCTGGTGTGCTCAGGAGACAAAGTAAGTTATATTTGGGAGATTTTGTGCCTTGGAACCAGACTTGTGCGTGCTGCCAGTTTAATGCTATAGTGGTATGTAATCACTAGTGCCAATTTTAAGGCCGGAAATGTTCAAATTACACAAAGGCTTGAAATCAATCCTTCTGGACTGAAATGAAGAAAAACTAGAACAGACTGATTTTCCAACAGAAAATCAAATGTCTCCCGGTGGAACACTTGCATCTCTGAAAAAGCTACAGGTGATAACAAATTACAAATGACCAAGTTTGCTTGAAAATTACAATTCTATTTTAGCTCTCACCTAGATACATTACTCTAGCAATTTTCATCAAGTTCTTCAAGACTTATTGCAGAGAAACCAATTTCACATAAATGACCCTATGACCTTGAAAATTAGGTCAAGGTCACCCAAATACAATCCCAACTTTGGTCTTACCTTGATACATAATCCTACCAAGTTTAATCAAATTCCATCACGTTCTTCATGACTTATCGCACGGAAGCCAATTTCACATAAGTGACCCTGTGACCTTGAGAATTCGCTCAAGGTCATCCAAATACAATCCCAACCTAGGTCTTGCCTAGATACATAAGCCTACCAAGTTTCATCAAATTCCACCAAGTTCTTCATGACTTATCGAACGAAAACCAATTTCACATAGGTGACCCTGTGACCTTGAAAATTAGGTCAAGGTCACCCAAATACAATCCCAACCTAGGTCTTGCCTAGATACATAATCCTACCAAGTTTCATCAAATTCCATCCAGTTCTTCAAGACTTATCGCACGGAAACCAATTTCACATAAGTGACCCTGTGACCTTGAAATTTCGCTCAAGGTCATCCAAATACAATTCCAACCTTGGTCTTGCCTAGATACATAATCCTACCATGTTTCATCAAATTCCATCAAGTTCTTCAAGACTTATCGCACGGAAACCAATTTCACATAAGTGACCCTGTGACCTTGAGAATTCGCTCAAGGTCACCCAAATACAATCCCAACCTAGGTCTTGCCTAGATACATAAGCCTACCATGTTTCATCAAATTCCATCACGTTCTTCAAGACTTATCGCACGGAAACCAATTTCACATAAGTGACCCTGTGACCTTGAGAATTTGCTCAAGGTCATCCAAATACAATCCCAACCTAGGTCTTGCCTAGATACATAATCCTACCAAGTTTCATGAAATTCCATCAAGTTCCTCATGACTTATCGAACGGAAACCAATTTCACATAAGTGACCCTGTGACCTTGAAAATTAGGTCAAGGTCACCCAAATACAATCCCAACCTAGGTCTTGCCTAGATACATAATCCTACCAAGTTTCATCAAATTCTGTCAAGTCCTTCAAGACTTATCGCACGGAAACCAAGTGTTGAAAACCTGAACAACAACAACAACAACAACAAGAAGAAGAAGAAGCGGAAGAAACGGGCACTAAACCAATATGTCCCCCGGCTTCCACCGGGAGACATAAAAATTGACTTTATTACTTTTTATTTGAATTGTTGCTTTCTCTTATAATATTTCATGTTAGCTATCACAGCAGTGTTCATTCATGATACAGATGGATTATGGACCGGTGTAATTTCTGCCACTTCAGATCTTATCCACCATTTCCCAGTATTATACAAATCAGTTTATATTTATATTTTATAATTTTAATCTTGATCCATGATTTATTGTGTCACACACAACACTGAAAAGAAAGCACCTGACTTCAGAGATCTTAGTATAAACTCACATGGATATCCCTTTCCTAAACTTTCCACAAACACCCACAATCTTAGAGTCTGATAGAACTATTCCCATGACCAATCGTGTGACTAGTGTAACTTGCCCCACCCACCTTATTTAACCATACTTAAAACTGGTCCATCAATTCTTGGTAAGAGGGGCCAACAGAAGACTATAATCTTCTCTGTTTAGTTTTTTTTGCAACATATTGTTACTTCCATCATTACTAATCTTTTATGAAATTAATTAGAATACAAGGAATCTGCATAAAAATTAGCATCCGTGCAATTTTTTATGGATTAAGTGTATCTGCTGCCAGCAATGCAGTCACTAAATAGGAAACTCAAAATCATAGTCACAATCACAAACTAGACACAAAATAAACCAGACGAGAAATGCCTATGTATGAGTAATTCAGATGTCACATTGATACACATGTACACCTTAGTATTTTTCACTTTATTGACATGAATGTGTGGCAGCGTACACTTAATTTATTTTTAGATCCCACATGCTGGAAATGTTCAATACTTATCAATATATGTGTCAGAACATGTGCAACCATGTAGGTTCAAATTACTGCAGTACAGTGGTACCTGCTATTTAAGACCACCCCTACAGCCAACAAAATGTGGTCTCATACTGCAGGTGGTCTTAAATTGAAGGTATATTTAACATGTAAATACAACAGAGGGTCTTGAAAGAGTGGTCTTAAAAAGACATGCGGTCTTAAATTGGAGGTGGTCTTTAGAGCAGGTACCACTGTAGTGTTTACCACAGACCATGAAAAAGGATAGAAAACCAGCCAAGATGGGACAAGGAAAATATACTGACCGATATGTACTTTGTCATCTCGCCTTTGGGGGCTTTAAGAGAATTTGTACTTGCTCTCTTAAGTTCTGTATGAAGCCTGTGTTATACCTACATGAACTGAACCACAATTCAAATAAAAAAGTCGCAGCCAGTTTGACCAAAGAAGACCAACAGTTGCTCCACCCTGGCATTTCATAAACAAAAAAACAGAAATAAATCTCATACCTGATTCCCTGTGCCACCTGGTATGGTGTGGTCCTCCATGCCTGACCTTCTACTATCTTGCCGTCAGGCAAGGTCACCTTGATGGGACTGGGATCCTGTGCTGTGATCCAGTCATCATAATCCTTCTTCAACTGGTTCCATATTTCTTCTCTGTGTTTGATGAACGCAGGTGGAGGGTTCAGCTATGTGAAGGTTTAATAAAATACAGTGTAAGCTTATTGTTCATGTTGTGCGAAGTATATAAGACACCATTCTGATCAGTGCTTGAAAATATTTTAAGAACTTGGCAGACCAAAGCTTCCACTGTGCAACCACCCCATATGTCTATACGCTGTATATGGTAATAAATTATATAAAGTGGTTGCGCAGCAAAATTTTTTTGGTAGCCCCTGGCATCTAGGTATGAGATTTCAAGCACTGCTCATAAAAGTCAATATGCCCATAAGAACCTAACATCCACTACTTTCCTTCAGAACAGCAGTTTAGGACTGGTGCAAATTACATTGTAACAATGCTTGTGGATAATCCACCAGATCAGGGCCAACTGATATTAATGCATGGGTTGGAACAGTAAAATTGTACATGCATGCATCACCGGTACTGAGGTGCTTACTGCTTAACATTTTTACTTTCTGTAGTTTGTCCAATTTCCTATTACAGGCCCAATTTACATTCACTCTGGTCATAACTGTCCCAAGAACAATACATTCACAGTGCCAATAGATTTTCCCCAGTACCTCCTGCTATTTTATATCCCCCCAAATAGACTAGCTGCAACATGTTTCATTACGGTATAATTTTTGGCTAATATTATCAGAAAATTCCGATCAGACTTCCTCGTTTTTGTGCTGCACTTTGCATGCCTTAGTTATCAAATCATGCTTCTACAAGTAATGCTGAAACAGTTTGCTGTGATCATGAAGCAAAAATGATTAACCCACTATACCTCAGTTGGGAATCCACTGGCTGTCTTACCCTCTTCACCTCCTTTCTTTCCCTTCTTGCCCTGCTTTGCAACCGCACCTCCACCCTGTGAACACAGTAATTTAACCTTAATGATTATGCATCTTAATCCTTGATTGTAACACTGCAAGAGACAAAGATGACAAATTAACCATTTCTCCCTCAGAGTCAAAACTACCTGGATGTCAAATAGGACTTTGCTTTTAGAATATCAGACTTGATAATGTTCAAACAGTACATGGGCTTAGAGATTTAGGTTTGTTAAGTTTCTCTTTGCATTAAATGTTGTCCCCTTCAATGTCTTACCTAATTTCTACCTCACTGAAAGAATCAGGTTAAAAAGGGATTTGGGGAGCCAAGGTTGACATCTTTCTGTTCTCCAGCGTGCTAGCTTCTCACCAAACCTGTATCATGGAAGCTATTAACTCAGTCATAAGCAGAGAGTGTCAAGTGGTAACTGAAACATTGTTCTAAGCGCTGCTCCATCTATATCTATGTTAACAAGTAAGCGTTCTGATTCTCACCATGAAAGAAATAAGTCTTGTCCATTAGATACCAAAAATACCCCACACAAGAAAAGGCAAAAGCACCGTTTTTGGCAGTCTCCTCACCAACTAAATGGGGTGGTGGATTCTAAACAACCTCCCTTGCCCACTAGTTAATTCAAAGGCCTAGGACAAGTAGATCAAGTTGTTTCTGAAGTTGTTTCAGTATCAAAGGTATGTTATTAGCAATCACACACCTGTCATTAGACACCCGCATGCTGCCGTCACTCTGACACCTCTTTGTTGGTGCACCAAACTGTGACCACAGAGCGTGCATGGCCTGGGGGCATCCCCTGCACAAACTAGGTCATGAGCGAACAGCATTGCGTGACCCGTATGTACAAACCGCGTCATTTTCCAGATCACTTCTTGCCGATTCTGCCGAAGTTTTTCTCATCAAATTATTCTAACTGGAAGCGATTTCACCACCAGACTGAAGATTTGGATCAACTTTGACTGGCCGTTACCCCCATAAGGTGAGGTTTGCCGTCAAAATTAACACTTTTGCCGGCCTTTTCAGGCCATGTTTGACTTAGAAAACATCGCTTCAATCAGCTGTGATAAATCGCAGTCCTGGTTTTTGACCCCGACATTTTGCATGTGGTTGGGCTCTCTGACTCCAGATTTCTTCAATTCTGGCCCCTTTATCTTGGAGCATTATCACCGATTATGTGTTATTATTAAGTTAAGTTACATGTAAATGTAATATTTCTCATGCTTTTTAATTCATTTTAATGATAATAATTATGAAAAATAATTAAAGTTTGACCAAGAATGGCTAGATTTTTAAGTCTCAAGTTACAGTCAAATTCAGATGAATTTTACCAGAATCATTACATCAAAATGTAAGAATGATCATGATATGAAATAGTACCCCCATGTTAAATGTTATTTTTATATTATTTATAAGCCTTATCATATAATGTATGAAAAAATGAATATCAATATGTATAAAAATATGTGCAGTAAGAAAAAAAAATTAAATGATTTTACCATATTTTCAGTGATTCATATCTAATTGAATGTATTCATTTATTTAACAAAAAGAAAAAAACAGATGTTGTTCCACACATCACGTCAAGTCAATTTTGGTTTTTCACCTCAAAATTTTCATCAAAAAAAGAAAAAAAGAAAGAAGATTGCAACTGTTGTGTATGGTTCAAAGCTGGAAATATTTTGGTCAGTTGTAAAGCATGGTTTACATTTTCTTTGGTTCACCTGTGTGTGATGGTCCCAGAGAACATGTGAATTTCATGCGTTGAGAGACCACCAGTTTACTGGTATCTGAGTCTGTGCACCTCGATATCAACTTGGCCAAGATATAAATTGTAATCCAGCATTGCAATCACATACAGCAGATTTTTTTTGTGTGTGTGTGTGTGTGGATGTCTTGTGTTGATGAGTCGGTGGTTTGTATGTTGTGTGAAGAGAGTCTACCCCCACATCCCTTTCTTTCTTCTTTATTTCTTATAAATGTCAATAAAGGCAACTATGCTCACTCTTTTCTACTTTCCTCTCATTCTCAAACACGTGATTAGATCCCCATAATAGGTTCAAATCTACTTGTCAATGCATTCATATTTCTTCCATTACAACAGAGTAAAAAAAAGCAAATTGGAATTTTTCAACAAAATAAATCTAGAATGATTTTAGTGCAACTTCAGTGATATTTATTTACATCAAGAATTTGAAATTAAATCATCAAAATTAATTTTAAGAAAAGCTAATTTTGAAAATTTGCAAGAAATTTAAATTTGAATGATTTTCATACAAATTTACTAGTTTTATTTACATCTGGAATTAAATAACATTTCATCAACACAGTGGAAAAAAATTTAATTTGGAAAGTTTGCAAGAAAATTCAATCTTAAATGATTTTAGAACTGGTAGCACAGTTTAATTGATTTTAATTCACATCAAAAATTTAATTACATTTCATCAAAAAACAATTAAAAGTTTATTTGAAAAGTTTGCCAGAATATTTAATCTTGAATGATTTTAGTAGCGTCATTGAATTTAATTTGCATCAAGAATTTAATGAAACAAATAAGTTTCGATTCTTCCCAGTCTTCCACTTCAAAGCTTCCATTATAAAAAAAAATCCCTTTATTTCATCTTCATTTCTTGAAAAGTCAATAAAGGCAACTGTATGCTCACTATTTTAAGATTAGCCCGCCCCCGCCCCCCCCCCCCCCCCCCCATGATCTTCAGATCATCAGTTCTATGAATACAAAATGTAGCCTATGTGATTTTTATTAATAATACCTTTATAATTGTTGTGCCCATATATTAAAAATTCATTGAGAAGATCAGTGAATACCTAGGGTGATAAATACAAATATATGATTATAAAACCATAGACTTAATTATTTTTATTTTGTTACTTTCAGGTCAAAATGCAGGCCTTGCTGGATCAGAGTGTCACCTGCGAAGATGGCTACATCACTAACGGGTACATTTTCAACCTGTACAAGAAGCACAAGAAGGACATCAGTCTTCTACAGAAAGATGTGTTAGAGTTTTCGCAAAGCAAGAACATTCCCTGGACAGTGTGTGGCAATGACATAGTACGTAAAAGGATAATCAGAATGGAGAAGAAAGTCACTGGCTACAAGAAGAGTTTGAATCGCGGAAATGGGGCTTCAAACCTTCTGGCGTACTTGAAAGAAGAGTTTGTGTCTGTGTCAGATACTTCAAACAGATCAGTCAGTCCAGGGACAGGGCCAACCAAAGAACAGCTTCCATCAGAGCTGGAAATAGTAAAATTAATGCAAGACTGTAATGTGTGTTCTTCCCTCAGCAGTGAATTGGAACAAACCAAAGCAGCAGAGGCACAATTTCAGCACCAAGTGGAAGAACTGGAAAGACAGAAGAAAAAGCTTGAATTGACGGTCAATACATATTGTCCAAAGCGTGTGAATCAAGCATTAAAGAGGAAAAATTCAATTATTCAGAACAAGAGAACTGAGATAACAGCTCTGAAGAAAGAGATCAACAGCCTGAAGAAGAAAATGAAAGACTCATCACCACCCAAAAAACAGCCCAAAAAGAAAAGGAAAATAGCTTGTGACATGACCAGACCCACTACCAATTACATTCAAAAACTGAAAGCAGAAGTGAAAGCCCTGAAGCAGCAAACAAAAGAACTGACAATAGAATTAGAAACAGAGAGAGAAAAACAGAGCAAGGAAATAGTTACTAAAGATGGGAACTCCTACAACAGTGCCGTAAGAAAATGCATATATTATGCTCTTGAGCATATGTGTCCAGTCGATCATGTGTCCAGTATCATTAAGTTCACTGTTGAAGAAATGACTGGAAAGATGCTGAATGAAATGCCAGATCCCACAACAGTGTCACGAATGGCTAGGGAGATGGGCACCCTCAGTGATATCCAGGCAGGGAGTATCTTGTCGCGCAATTCAAATTGCACTCTGGCTTTCGATGCGACGAGCATCGATGGAAATCACACCAATGAGGTTCATGTGACAGCGCAGACTGAAAATGGCCGGCAACATGTGACTCTTGGTGTAGCCAATTTGCCAGGAGGGACTGCAGCAGACTACAACAGACATATAAGAGACAGTATCTGCGATGTGTCTGCTACTTTTGCAGATTGGTCAGGGCGCGATGGCGACACAGTACTAGCAGAAGCACGCAACAACATCACAAGCACCATCAGTGATAGGGCAGCAGTTAATCACTGTGTGGTGAATAATTTGCAAGAAGAGCATGGACGAGAAATCATTGAATTGAATTGTAATGTCCACCCCCTCGACACGCTGGCGTCCAAAGCAAGGGCTGTGCTAAAGGCCACTGGAATAAGAAGCCAGTGCTTTGGTACTGAAGCTGCAGCAGTAAATGTCATCAGAGGCCTGAGCAAAATGAGATACAAGCAAGGAAAGGGGGACCCAGGGGGCTTCAAGTCCTTCTTCAGAAATGCAGGCATACCGCTCAGCGTATTTCCAAGATATGTGGGAAACCGCATTCACATCTTGTTTGCACTGGCAGAAACATGTGTGCAGTACCGCCATGAGATAATCCAGTACTTGTCGGAGTATTGTTGTTTAACTGGTGGCCTACGTGTGTCGCTTCTAAATGACCTTCAGAATGTGGCCATATTTGAACAATTGAAGGTACTTGCTTTGTATGGCAAAGTGTTGACAGGGCCATGGATGAAATTATTTTATTCAGACAATACGGACATTCACCACCTAAGCCTTGTGCCACAAATCAAGGATGCTGTGGATTACCTAAGAAACATTGCTGCTGAACCTGCCATTGCTATGAGCAGGAAAGATGTATTTGGTGCTGCTCTTGCTGATGATGCTGTCTGGACATCCCTGGTATCTGATGTGCCCATGAACAGTCAGCTCGTGTCAGACATGGCTTCAGGTTTTGTTCATGTACTGGAGAAACAGCTCAGTAGGTACTTACATGGTGACCTATCTGATCCATCTGATGAAATGCTTCACCACACAAGAGCAGCACCACTGCATAATATGCATGCAGAGAGAGTTATGGCCATGACGGATCACCAAGCCCGAAGAGCCCCAAATGCAAAGATAGATTTTGTTGAAGCCAAAGTGAAATCGAAAAGCAACAGAACTATTGACTGGCTCTCTGCTTTGGACAATGAAACACAAGACAACATTGTCAAATTTGTTGTCAGCAAAACCAGAAAAATGACTGGAGAGAAAAAGAACAGAGAGAAAAAGGCAGCAGATGAAATTGTGAAGAGGTCAAAATTAAAATATGTGAAAAAGAATGAAGCAGAAAGAAGAAAGGTGGATAGAATGGTGAAAGATTTGGAACAGTCCTTCTCAACAGAGAAACTTCAATCGTTATGTGCGAGTGTGGCACCAGATGCACCTCAAGACAAACTGAACATCATTCAAAAGCTTGTCTCCAGACCACAAGACTTTGTGGATTCTTACATAGACCACCTGTGGTATGATGATGAAAGTGGGAATGGAAAAGTGGAATGCTATATCGGCCACATTGTAAAACTGAAGCGAAAAAAAGTCAAAACATTTGTAGTTGGATATCGACTGCCATCTGAATGCCCAGATGATGAAGAAGACTTTGACATTCCTCGCAGCCAAATAATTTCAGATCTTCTGTGTGGGGATCTTGTATTTCGTGCATGAAGATCTTTGACATGCTGAAAAGTAAGATGAAAATTTACTGATGCCAAAAATGAACAGCAGACAATTTAAATGTATTGCCATATTTTGTTGAAATCATGCCATCACAAAACTGCAGTGATGAATATGAACTTGTAGCAACACGAATGATTGTGTGGACACATGGATATGATGCTTAAATTTATTTTGCATAATGTACATATTTTTCATTTATATTTATTATGGAACTCAGTTGGCTGAAAGTGGGGACAAAAAAAATCTTTGATATCTGATTGACCAGTTTCTTCTTCGTACTACACTTTGAATCATCCCATCACCATGATCACCTGTAAGGGAAAAAAATCATCATTAATACATGTTCATGTTGCTTATATGGAATAAAATATTATAATTTAGTATTATTGTTTATCATTTTGTATATTAGAAATGATTTAAAGGGAAATTATTAGTTATAACCCAAGCCTCTGTGCTGTCATACACAGGGAGCTGCATGGGGTCACAACTGACTGACTCCATTGTCTGCATGGGTTCACGCCTGACTGACTCCCCTTCCTGGGTCACAGTTTTGAGCCAGTGGCCACATGCATTAGCATTGTAGAGATAGGTCATATGTGTATGCACAAAAATTGCAATATCTGACTTAATATTGATGATAGAACCTCAATTTAAAAAGATTATTTATTTTTACACCCAGGCCTACATGATGGTATAATTTTTGTCACTGAAACTAAAAATTAAAATTTTGTATGCAGGTACCTACTGTCATACTGTGGCAGCTTCAGAAACATTAACATCGTTAATTTATCGTCCAATTTTAGAACTGTTATTGAATGGTACATAATCATCCTTACATTAATCATTGCTTCACATAAGTAACAAGTACCTGTGCTGAAAAATCTTTTTCCATCTCCATTTCGGCAGTATGTATGTTGAAGTTAACAATTACAATACCCCAAAACAGAACTTCATTGGGGTTTCAAAAACAAAACCACATGCTTTACTGAGTACTTACAAAATTATCACTTATTTTTATACTGGACACTGCATGATGAAACAACATGGTAATGTCTGTGCTTGTCTTACAGTTACCAATCACATGAACATCACAAATGACGTGCATTTCATTAAGGCATTATCTAAAAAGCATCGATAATGGAATGATCTGATGCAATGGAAATTGAATGCTCCACACGCGCAGGAAAAATGCTCAGACTCAGACTGTCAGAGGACTTAGAAAAGCACAAACCCCGCTGCTCATTCGTTGAGATAAAATGTAGGGTACTCCCTTGGTAAACCGTACAAACAAAGATCTGGTAAACATAAGAAACTTTTGTGTGTCTAGTACAAAATCATTAAGAAGATCCTGCCTTTTTCTTTTCACCGATGTCCAACTTCTGCATTTCATCAGCCACGTTGTCCGCCATGTTGCGAAAGTGCACAGAACGCATGCGCCAGGGTTTCCGGCGGTGACAACTTCCGCAAAGGGGATCATCCAGGCAGTGGGCGGATGGCCTGTCGTCATCTTGCCGTGCTTTTACTCTGTCTGTGTGCCAACAGAAACATATTGTTTTGCTGGGAGTTCTTTCTCAAGTTATGCTGCAGCTGCCACGAGGGCACCTGCAGCATGACTTGCCAGGCAGTGCCAGAACCACTATCCAAGGCCTGTGACATAGTATGGAATGATTTAAAATTTAAATCGTGCATATCTCAAAAATTATTATAGGTACAGCCTACAGGTAACCAATACAGCTTCAATTTTCAGGTTTGTAATACTGCACATTTTCGTAATTTACATTTGACCTTTACAGGTCAAAGGTCAAGGTCATTTAGCCATTTGAAATTTTCTTCTAGCCATAACTCTCAATTTTCATCCAATTTTGGACGTTGGGCTCAAATTGTAGATATTGTAACACTGTACATTTTTGTAATTTACATGTAACCTCTAAAGGTCAAGGTCATTCAGACTTTTGAAACTTTCATCTAGCCATAACTCTGTTAATTTTCATACAATTTTAATTATGTTGGACCTCAGTGTAGATATTGCAACACTGTATATTTTTGTAATTTACATGTAACCTCTCTAAAGTCCAAGGTCATTTAGATTTTGAAATTTCCATCTGCCCATCACCTTGATGGAATGCGAAGTACCAAAGGACAATAGTTGTAGCTTTTAATATTTACAACTTTTGAAGGTACAGAGACAAATTTGCTTCGAAGCAAATCTTCTGTTCCAGTTTCATTATCTTTTTTAAATATTTATTGATTTATTTATTATTATTATTATTATTATTATTATTATTATTATTATTATTATTATTATTATTATTATTATTATTATTATTATTATTATTATTATTATTATTATTATTATTATTATTTTAAAAAATACATGGTCATCAGGCGCATGCCTTATAACAGACCCAGTGTACATACCAATATATACAAATATACGATTGTTTATAAACGTTCACACTCACACACACACACACCCATTAAACTAAAAAGGGAAATTTGCTTCAAACCAAATCTGTCTGTCTGCTTGCACAGAATTAATGTTGTTGGCTTGGTACTGT
This sequence comes from Hermodice carunculata, assembly GCA_964020975.1. NCBI lineage: Eukaryota > Metazoa > Annelida > Polychaeta > Eunicida > Amphinomidae > Hermodice > Hermodice carunculata. The sequence goes on along the minus strand of OZ026617.1, from coordinate 85,842,496 downwards.
TTTGCATTCAAATTATAATTGGAAAAGCTACACGGCAGAAAACATAAACTTGTTTATATAAGAAAAACCGTAGCAAAATAAGGCTCTTGCATGAAAAAAATCTGCAGGTAAAAAGGAAACACCAGGCAGATAGGAAGAATTCTTGACCAAACAAAAGGTCCAGTGTCAGCAAACGAACAAGATTTGGTCATGTAGTGAGAAACTGCAGCCTGTTCTGGTACACATTTTATAACAACTTTGATTCATTTATGGATCACTTTTGACACTACATACATGCATACATACACACATACATACAGACAGACAGACGGACGGACGGACGGACAGAAAGAAAGAAAGAAAGAAAGAAAGAAAGAAAGAAAGAAAGAAAGAAAGAAAGAAAGAAAGAAAGAAAGAAAAAAGTGTTAGCACACAGATATAATTAGTTCAATGTTAAAATACACACATAGTGCATCAATTGTTTCAAGATCACCTGTAAAAGAAGTTACATATTTGCGTTTAAAAATAAACTGACGAAAAAAAATGTCTTTATTGGCACATCATTAAAAGTTTTAAAGGCTCTCTTGGAAATGTAGCTAAATTTTCTAATATTGATACACGATCTTGGGGCTAAAAATATACGGATTTTTATTAAATGTCTCCGCTTGGCATTAAATGGCATCTGTAAATGAAGATAAGAGCTGTTGTACTTTGCAGACACGATGCCCTGTAAAAAAAATAATAAGTATAAAATCTTTCTGCGCATACATAAGTCAGGCAAGTTGAACACGTTACAAGTCCCTTCATCCAATAATAATAATAATAATAATAATAATAATAATAATAATAATAATAATAATAATAATAATAATAATAATAATGATAATGATAATAATAATAATGATAATGATAATAATAATAATAATAATAATAATAATAATAATAATAATAATAATAATAATAATAATATAAAATGAAATTTAAAAAAATAAAAATTAACTTTCGAATCATAAACATCGTATAAAACTCATGGATCGGTGTCAACCCTACAGCACGAACTGATGACAAAATGGTCACCACGTGGTAGCACAAAAATACCATGCTTGTCTGACGTGAGCAAAAACAACAAATCCTAGTGATGTACATATATACAAGTAATTGTCTGCTGATGGCAGATCATGGATTGTATGTCTGATCTATCACTAATATATACAACTCTGCTTTTGTTGTTCCCAATTTCCGTTATTTTTAACTTCACTGAGATTCTGGCTTCAGTGGTCTCTGAGAGCTTAGCTCGGGACAAAATTGATGATGGACAAACCTAGGATGTAAAGTCTGAATGGCACATGTACGTATAATAGTTTTGAAGATAGCCATTGAACATTTAAATTGAAATTTTTCAAGTGCCGCTGGATGCGCCTGTAGCACAACCATATGAATTGAAGTTGGAATGAGACCTTTACTTATAATAATTTTGAAGATATTCAACATTTTAACTTTTAAAATTCCCTTAATCAGCATAGATTAAAACGTTACAACTTTTGTTTTTGGTTAATTGGGTGCAACTTCTGCACAAGCCTACGAATTTAATCTGGAATGACACTTCTATCTGGAATAGTTTTAAAAATTTCAACATTTATTCTTCTCAAGTGCTCCTAATTAGCATACATTGAAATTCTAATACTTTCATTTGTTGTTCATTGTATGCGCGTACCACACAAACCTGTGAGTCGAAGTTAACTGGCACCTCTACCTATGATAGTTTTGGAGATGTTCAACATTTAAACTTTCCAAGTACCCCTAATTAGCATGCACTGAAATTCTACAACTTCTGTTTGTTGTTCGTTGGATCCTACAGCACAAATCTGTGAATTGGAGTTTGAATGGTACCTCTACAAATAGTTTTGAAGATATTCTGCACGAACTCTTTATAAGCCCTAGCATTATGTAAGCCTTTATACACATTGCTTCAACATGATTTTTAAGACAGAGAACTGAGGTGAGTATAACGCAAAGATCCTTCATATCCTGCACTCTCACAAAATTTGTTCTTCAATCGTATGGTTAAAAACTGTAACGTTTTTCTTGTTGGTGAAGGATATTAAATTGCATTTACAAATATTCAGCTACAGCTTCCACAATGTGCATCACCAGTACACTCTCATAAGATCTTCCTTCAGTAAAATAGTCACTCATATAGGTGATCTTCCGAAAAAGAAGAAGAAGAAACTGAATCATCAGCACAAATACTAATCTGTGCTTTAGAGTGGACAAGAGATCATTCACAAATATAACAAACATTTGTGGTGATCACCTAGACATGTTGGTCAATGTACAGATGTGTGTGTGTGTGTGTGTGTGTGTGTGTTCTAACCAGAGATATGGCACCCCTATAATGGGGTACCTTTGGCTGCCTTTTTACATTGACTCTATTTCCACACATATATTCTGCATTATATCATTGAATAAAGTTACTTCTTACTTACATCAGGGGCCAAGGATAGAGGCCTGTGGCACTCTCGATGCAACAAGAAAAAGATGAGATGCCTTCTGCTTTGAAGATATGATTGAATTAACTTCAGTAAAAGTCCATGAAATCAATTATCAGGAAGTTTGTGAAGCAAAAGTTGACGGTTTCAAACGCTTTGGTACAATCAATGCACGTGCAATTAACCTGCATCTTTTAGTCTTTGGATTTAGATATGGGAGGAATGAGTGTGATGGTGATTGATAACCTGGAATGAAAATAGAAAAGAAGAAAAAATTGACATGACACATATTTTTTTCACTGTTCATTCTCTCATTGTCCCTTATCTTCTCTTTCTTTCACCCTTCATGCTCTGCTTTTTTCTTGCATGCCTTTTTCTTTCCTTCCATCTTCCTCTTTGTCCCACGCTGTCCCTTAATCTTTCTCCCTCCTTCTTAACTTGTTTTCCTTTTTAAAAATCTGTTTTCTTTCTCTGTTTCTTCCTTTCACCTCCCCAGCTATATCATTCTTCCTTCCTTCTGATTCTTTCTCATACAATTTCAATCATCTATTTCTTTTTATTTTCTTCTTTTCTCTATTTCTCGTTTGGTCTCTCTTTGTTCTTTTAACTTTTCCTTCCTTCAATAACTACAAATGAAATCAACAGTTCTATGAATCAAATCAAGAAAACATTTTCAATTATGTGCCTCTTTTCCTCCTTTTTGAACAAATGAAACGATTTCCCTTGGAAGTTACCCTCATCCATCCACAGTTCAATGGCCTTATGTATGTAATATAAAGTTAGCTCGACTTAAATCCCATAATTTACAGTTACCAAAGAGGTGTAATAAATCAACGATAGTGACTATGAGGCATTGATGGGTAAAATTTCCGCATTATCACAAGAAATACACACTTGGGCGGGTAGCTACGATCCCAGTGTGCCAAGATGGCGCGCAAAATAAACATGGCAATGTCAAAGGAACTGATTTGTTTGTTTTTTGTTTGTTTTAATTCTTTTACCAGCGTCACTGGCTCAGTATGGCAATACTTGTCTTCCGCCAGGCCATGAAAACGTTTTTCTGTCCAGTTTTGTTAGTTTGGGCTGTCTAACCGTATTCACTTGAATTGATACATTTTTACTGTGACATTTACTATAAATTTTTCACAAATTTCTGTGCAGGAAAATATAATGTGCTTACACACTTAATACCCATTCAATGAATTTTGAACCAAAATTGAAGCATTTCGATGTATGCAAATTGGGGGAATACACAAAATAGAATTCTTTAAATAACTTCAAAACTATTATAGAGAGCGTTGTCACTCCAACTTCAATTTGTAGGTTTGTGACATAGCCGCATCCAATGAAACGCAAACCAAAGTTGATTTATGCAAATTAGACAAAAACACAAAATCAAATCTGGAATACGGTAACTTCAAGACTATTACATATAGAGGTGCCATTCCCATTCCAATTTCTAGGTTTGTTACATTGCCGCATCAAATGAAACATGAACCAAAGTTGTAACACTTTAATTTGCGCAAATTAGGTGAAAACAAAATTTAAATCTGGAAAACTTCAGAACTATTACAAATAGAGGTGCAATTGGTAGGTTTGTTATATAGCCACATCCAATGAAACATAAAACAAAGTTGTAGCACTGTATTTTACGCAAATTTGTGCAAATTAGGCAAATGGGCACAATGTAAATCTGGAATAACTTCAAAAGTATTACAGATAGAGGTGCCATTCGAACTTCAACTGATAGGTTTGTGACAAAGCCCCATCCAATGAAACCTGATCCAAAGCTATAGCATTTTAATTTATGCAAATTAGGTGAATACCTAAAAAATCTAAATCTTGAATAACTTCAAAATTATTATAGACTGAGATGTGTCTTTCAAACTTCAATTTATAGATTTGTCAGATAGCTGCATCCAATGAACCATTAATCAAAGTTGTACCAGTTTTATGCAAAAACACAAAATTCATATCTTGAATAGCTTCAAAACTAAAATAGATTGAGGTGCCTTTCCAACTTCAATTTATAGGTTTTTGACTTACCCACATGAAAAAAAGTCACTGTTGCAGGAGTTAAGTAAATATTGAATAAGCAATATTTAATGTTTTTCTAGGCATACAGACTAATTTGCTGACAGGCAAAACAAATTTTTCTATTTATAATATTCTCTCTGGATTGTGTCCTTCGAAAAATAATAACAGGTCCCTCTATCCAGTCTCGCCATCTGGTGATAAACAAGTCAACACAAATCCCTTATTGTAAATGTATTAATTGCTGAAATAGCTGATCAAAGTTACACTTTTCCTGGATGAAAATACTAATACGATTACGTGGAACACTAGAGTTGTGAATGACAGTCATTTGAACGGTCAAATCCAGTGCATCAAAGTGACGCCTTCTCGGGAATGAAAGCGCCCCCGCGACAACATTTCCAAGATGGCGGAGAAACATCAAGAAACGTGCAACCCCCAACAGGACTACCAACACTGGCGGTTCTGGCAATATAGGTGGTGATATTTTTAATGTCTGGACATTTTATGAATCTTCACTTGACGGATGTGAGGAAAAACGATTGCAATTTTGGTGAACGTCGCTATTCGTAGTTGCACTAATAGCATTTTGTTTGAGCACCTGCAACCACCGTCCATCGACGTTCGTTTCCAACATGGCGTCCTTGAATGAGGCCAGTGCAGAAAGGAAACTGTCGAATGTCACCAATACACAAGACAGCATCCAGACTTTGTCACTTTGGATCTTGCATCATAAAGCACATTCTGAGAAAATTGTGGAAATTTGGTTCAACTGCTTAAGGAAAGGTAAGTATTTGTTAATATTTGTAGAACTTTAGCCAGACGTCAACCTGGAAAGATGTACATGTGAATGTATCTGTTGAGAAACAGAATTGGCTTCCAGGGGAAGCCATCAAAAGTAAACGTTCACACACACACAAAAAAGTAAATACAATAAAACCCCAGATATATTTCAGTTCTGGACCAGACACCCCCTCTCCACCCCCAAAACTGAAGGACTTAAAACATCAGCTTTCCAGCATAATGTGCAATTTTAGTTGACATGTCCCAAATTTAATCCTACATAATAACCCCTTTCATGGATAGCCTTGCACATGTATATTTGGTGTGAAAGTGACTTCCACCAAACATGATGCTGGAATGCAAAGAGGTGCAAGCTGTCCAGTTGCCCACCCAAAACGCTGTGTTGCTAGCATTTGGAAATGGACTGTAGCTCAACTGAGAGCATACACACATCATAGAAGTATAATCGAAGTGTCCACAGAACAGGGTCCGGTTGCGGATAATTTTCCAGCTACAGAACCAGGAGGTCTGTAATGATAATCAGGGCTAGAAATAGGGCTTATCCGCTTGTCCGTACTAAGTGAAACTTGTGACGGACAAGTAAAGTTGGCAATGCACTTGTCCAAAATTTACATACAGTTCAATTAGAATAAGATTCCACTTGGCTGGCGGACAAGTGAAAATTTTTCCTTATTTGTAGCACTGATAATAATAATCTGTGGCAGTCCGCTTATCTGCCACGGTCCTGGCTAGCTTAGTAGCTAGTCAGGTGGCCTCTACACACACACACAAAAAAGCAAGCCCTATCCCACTGTCGCAACTTTGCGCTCGGCATGCCCACAGCCCCTGCTGATGATGCCACCTGGCAGGGTCATGGGAGCCCTAATAAGGGCTACCTTCTCCCTTCCCTTGCTAAGTTTGTCCTCTATTCTCTTCCGTGACTAATCCTAAGATATTATTCCTACTCTCCCAGCACTGCACCAAGAAGCCTTTCACTCACTCTAAACCAACTCTACTTCCTGGAAAATCGCCCTTCAATCCTAGTATCCATGCTAACCTATCATTCTCTGCCATGTCCCTTACTTGCTCTAAGCTTTTACACTGCCCATCTCTTGTTCTCCATTGTACAAACAGTTGGTCTCTAAGTGCTCTATAACCTGTACACCATGTCATCATATGATCAATGGTCTCATCCACATCCTACCTACACACCCTGCACTTCCCATCACTCCCATTCGTCCACTTCTGTTTCCTCTTCTCCAGATTGATCACTCCTGCTGTGCCCTGAAACAACAGTCTAGAACTCTTGCTACCATCCTAACATTTAGTCTTCACTGGCTTGTCTACAGCTGTATATGCTTTCAGTGTGCTTTTTTCCTCAACCCCTCTTTTCCACTGCTCCACGTGTTTCTCTTGGATCACCTTTCCTATATAGGATTTCCACGCCACTTCAATCTCAGGCCAGCCTTAAAAATATTTCTGTTTCGTATAACAGGGCCTTGAAAAATTTGATGAGGCAGGGAGGATTTTTTTTTTTTTTTTAATTTTTTTTTTAACTTCACATACCTACCACGTATTACTGCAATATGGGCATCATGCTAGTACGAGGACTGATAGACTTAGTATTGATACAAGATAAACAAGATTCCAGGTTGAAAATTTTTTATGAAATCTGTATCAAAGCAAGAGACTCTTCCACAGATGAGGTTGTAGCGGAACAATTTATGCTTCAGGCTGGTTTGCTGGCGCTGAGACAGAGTAGCCCTACTTTTAATACACCTCGGCTTGGCTTGCATTGGGGTGGGTCTTAAGCTATTTTAAACATGTACATGTACAGGGCTTCAAGAAACAAAGGATTAGCGTAATAATAAAGTTGCCCTTTTTGTAAAATATCACAGAGAAGAAAAAGAGTAAGATATCAAATACAAATGTGTAGTTTTGATTTTCACTTGACAACAGCAGGGGAGGGGAGGGGAGGGGTGTATGATGAGGGTTCAGAGTAAATATTACAAGTCATGAACACACCTCTTTTGTGTGTATGTGCAGGGACGTGGATTAAGAGTTTTATTGCTCCATGGTCAAGTCAGATTTAATCTCGGGCAAGTTAAAATTAATATGTACTTGTTCGGTCGGGCAACCAACTTTTTTTTCGCTGGGAACTCTATTCCTGAAATTAAAATGACAGTTGCAAGTTGCAGTTGTTTGCAAGGCTTGCTACGGGGGGGGGGGGGGGGGGGGGGAGCCTTCGTAGCCCGTGCGTGGGGCGCCGATGGGTGATAATAATCACTAATTGATAAACATTCTAAGTTTAAACAATTACTTGGTCTGCAGTTGTATTCATCAGAACTTTATCTCTGTCGACACAAGCAGACATTTTCACTGTCGTACACAACATACGATTACGTTACGATAGCAAAGGCACCGGCAGTAATTATTGGTTTGCTGAGCGGGTCACACAACTCACCGTCAGTGTGATCTGCCCCACCGATGTCAAAGACAAAGCAGTGTCAAATTACAATAAAATTTGCATGGCGAATTCATCTGCAAATTAACATCAAATGCCATTTATCAGTGGGTTCTACCAGTGTTGGAAAAAATAGGTGCCTTGAAATGACTTCCCAGGCAAAAACAGCACACAACTTCAAGTCACACGCAAGTGGCAGCGTGGAGTGGATCTGCGGTGAACTGACCCAGTCTCACAGACTGATTTGGGACACATTCGGCTGTTCCCGCTATCCCCTACCTTCGCGTATTTGCCTATAACTCCAAATAATTGTTGCAATTAACACTGGAATCTTTATTTTCGCATGCTGTAATATAAACAAAGCTTCCCGTTTGTGTGTTCCCTCCGTAAATTACGACAGATTTCACACATGTTCACTGAGCGGAAGCCATGATGAAAACACCGTAACAGGAGCCGTGATTGGCTCATTTTTGCATGTGACTCAATTGACCAATCGGGTGATGTGTTGTGCGTCAGACCACATGGCTAGAGCAGTTGTTTGTGTACAGTTGCAGGAAAGATGTCAACGGTGTGCACACTCGATTTCTGATTTGAAATATTAAAATTTCCGTTTGAATTTGATTTAGGAACACCTTTTATTGCAAGTAACTTGCCAATACTGTATACGCAAATTTACTACGATGTACCGATAGCATTCATGGTAGGTACGCAAACGATATGCGTTTACAGAACTGTGAACTGCCACAGGGGGCGTGCGAATAGCGATAAATCAAGCCTGAAAAAAATTTTTTTTGCACTGTTGAAAAAAATTTTCCAACCGCAACGTTTTGCGCACACCGGGCGCGTTATACGAAACAGAAATATTTTTAAGGCTGGCCTCATCTGGCCCTTTCAGCTCATATTTCTCAGCTAAGTTGTCTATTTCTTGAACCCATTTTGTCTTTTCACTAACAGCCTCAATGTACGCCTTCCTACACCATCTTTCTTCATTCACCTGTTGCAAATATCCCCAGTTGCCTAGCCTAGCCGTAGCTATTCTATCTCTTATTGGTGACCATCCCAACTCTCCCAACACTGCCTCTGTTGCTACACACAGTGGTGCCCCAAGCACCCATTTCCCCATCTCCCTCTGTGCCTTCTCCATCTGTGATTGGCTAACATCGTGATGTCATTATTGTGGCGACACTCTCCATCTGCAGCATTTAACTTTTTGTAGCAGACAGGTTAGAGTGGGGATGGTGTAAGGTATGAGCCCAGTTGCAAAATTGGATGGGATGGAATAAACCTAGAAGTTGTGCTGGACTCTGTATACACAAATGACTGGGCTAGAACCTGGCACTTTAGCGCTTTCTTACAATATTAGTTATGTACAGGACACAGCCTGTTTGGCTGCGATAACAGACCCGGCACTCGAGTGATTTCTCGAAGTACTGAATAGAGTACCGGATGCGGCTCTGTAGTCGCTTCAACAACTGAAACCAGACCTGATTCAGCCGCCACATCCAAATATGATATTATATGACTTTAATATGGTATACATGCTCTTGAAGGGTTAGCTTTTCTCACTGGTTGTTCAACTTTGAAGTGGAAAAAATAACGATGCAGCTTTCCCAACTTTCACGCATGTAGCATGGAATAGATAAGGATTGCCGTCCCTGACCGCATGGTGTGTCTATCAGTGCTCCCTTCCTCTCTGGGAGCAGATATGGGCAAACTCATCAGTGTTGGCATCCGCGTAATGGGTTATTCAGTGATATGAATACACAACTCTCATAGTGAATGAAATAGCTATCCATGTTTGAATATGGTACTGATGTTGAATAAAAGTCAAATGAAGATATTTCAGTGGAATGAAATTGACTCTTTATCTATCTTTGCTTTCAGGTTACCAAAAAATCTGTTGAAATTACTGGTCGCTGAATCTGCAAACAGTATTTTACATTTGTATTTTTGACACTTTTGGCTTAATTGAATTTGTGTGATAAAAAACTAAACTGGTTTCAGCTTTCTCTGACCCCTGAGAACTAAAGCAGATTACCCGTTGTTCTTTATCACACATCAGTGTTTTCCAAAACCTTTATCACAAGATCCCAATAGTAATTTTTAACATAGGTAGCCCTCATGATAGCAGATGTTTGTCCTTAACGGGGGTTATCTTGACTATACATTTTCAGTTAATTCGTACTTCGCCATACATATATATTGATTACCAGTAGTTTATCAATTCTTTTTTGTACTTGCCTGATTTATGTGGTATGTTTGTTGAATAAAATGTTCTGAATTCTGTTGGCTTCCCTAAAGCATCTTGTGCAAAACTGCAAATGTGAACAAGTGCATCTGGGCGTGCATGATGCAATAAAGTGTAGACTGGCTATATGGTTTGATTCTGTTGTCCAAGTACCAGTGCTAATATTGTGGCTGCATAGTGATGGTTTTTTCCTTCTTTTTTTTTTTTTTTTTTGCGTACAATGAGGTTACACTTCATCTTGATAGACATGATAGAGGGAGGTGTCCAGTGAGGCAGTCTAGTGACACACCTTCTGGGCTAGCGCTAGGAATTTTTACCCCTTAGCCAATTTGGCTAAAACTACAAATTTCTTTTAGCCAAATGGAATCTTCTTTAGCCAAATTCTAGTCCAATAAATCTGACACACATAAAGTCAAAACGCACCCCCCAGCCTGCTGTCCAAAAAGACTTTAAAAATATTTTGTCAAACACACAACCATACATACTTACATTGTTATTAAAATAAGTAAATTTTCTTTTCTTTTCTTCATTTACATTTTTTTTCTAAAATAAAGTTTTAAGTTATGAAACTTGGACATATGATAAGGCTAGTGACCAAGACATGTCAGAACTTAATTATATTATGATTTTAATTTATAATCCTTGTTTTGAAAAAATTGCACTTTTTGAGTCAATGTTATGAAAACTTGTTCAGATAATGTTTATGATACTTTGATTATCATCAGTAATTAAATCAACAGAAAGATGTATAAATCACTGCTGGTATATTTATCATAGCTAAATATAGGGATAAAATATTAAAAGGAAACATTAATTTTCAAGATAACTTTTAATAATTTTCTTTTGGAAGAAACATATCAGCTCATTCCAGAATGGTTTTTTCTTTTCTTTTTCTTTCCTTTTTTCTTCCTTTTTTTAAATAACTGGAGTTGACAGTGGTAAATTTGTGCTTGTAGTAAAGAGTTATTAAAATATGAACAAAGTTAAAACATTAGATATAAAAAAGTAAGAAAATATGTGTATAAATTGCATTATGTTCACCTTGACAACAGACAAAATACTGTGTAGGTGTACTAAACCATTAAACAGGCCTGTCAATGGGTAGGCCTTATATCTATTGAGAATATGCAGATATTTTACAGTTTTAGAAATCTTGGCTGCTTGAATCAATATTATTACTTCCTTTAAGTCAATGTTAACATAAATAAACTTCAAGTATCAAACTTCTGATTAAAAAACAAAAAAACAAAAACTAACAAATGCTTGTTTATTAAAAATCTATAAAAGATAAAAATACATGCACCAAATTTGCTGCCCATATCTGAAGGAACACAAGCGTTTTTCATTTTCGTCAATAGATGGCAGGACTACTACACATGTGCCAATGTCAAGGTCAATCAAAAAGAGCATGGTAGCCCACGAATTTTTCACTTGTTTATTTCAATGAATTTCTTCACTACAAGGCATTTATGAATCATGACAACTCTGTCTGTGGTCATCAGTGGATAGATACATTGTTTTGACAAGGAATCCTATAATATGCAGACCTAAACTGGGAGCTGGAAGTCACGATATGACCTTGATCAACTTCAAGTATGTATTCTGGACAGCTTGTTTACGTGTGCCGAGTCAAAAAGCCGTTTTGAGATTGACAGAGAAGAACATTGATTCATTTATGCCTGAGCAAAGCAAATAGATGTAATATTATATGTCTCTGAATGTATTTTCTTATTCTCTGAAGTCCACTTTGAAGTTGAATAAAGTTTTCTTTCCGTTATTTCGGTAATGCACGTCCGTTTTTTTACCAGAATATCCCAGAACAAAACCTGTCCTGGAAAATTTTATCTTTGCCAAATTGGCGAACTTATTCAAATTTTCTTTCGCCAGATCAACTATTTTTTCGCCATTGGCGAATGGCTGGTGCGAGCCCAGCACCTTGGCTATGGATGGGACCCCCACTCTAGTTCTGAAGTTTTTTAGATTCAGGGCTGAGATGGTACATTCTTTAAAAAAACAAAAAAAAAAAAAAACAGAAAAACAGAATCAGCTAAAATATACCAAAGTTCAGTGAGATTGATAATAATTTGATCATGGTTGTAGTTATATAATTAACCAGGAGAAATGCTTCACAAAGTAACAGAGAGGAAGGATTTCTGAAGTACATGTATAATGTATAAAAGTAGGAGATCCTGTTCACAAAAGGGAAATTGGTGTGTGGATTGAGAAAAACATGAAAGGGGCATACATGTACAGATGACAGTGTAGAAGACAAAAGTACGACAGAACATGTATACTTGATTGGCTGTAGTTAGCATGGTTAAGTGATGCTTGCTACCAATCAAGTCCTGCTGAACACTATATTTTGTCAATGCTGCCATGTAGTATTGCACAGCATGAATGTTCAGAACAAGGCAAGTGACAGTTATATCAGTAGTTCTGTTCTGATTTGAGCATTTCCCAAAACTTCTGAGACAAGTTTGGCAGTACAGTGGTCCCTGTCTTGAGAGGTCACCCCAGTGAGAGTTCACTGGGCTTGAAAAAACGCTTTTGGCAGATCCCTGCTGCTACCTGTCTCGAGTGACCACCCTTGGACTGGTCTTGCAAGACAGGGACTACTGTAGTATGGTTTGTCAGTTTTGGCCTATTTTTATATGCCTCGAAACTTGGGCAGGATCAGCTATCAGCTATGTTTATGTATATACACACTTTTTGTTTTGCTGATGATTTCAATGTTGTAAATGATGATAGTTCCTGTCTATGGTCCTGTGATAGTGATGTGACAAAAACTGCCTGGACCCACTCAAAATCGTGAGGTTACATTTGGATGCACAGTCTATTTTTTGGGTTGTACATTCAGTATACATGTATAGTTGACATGTCTGAGCAGCAAAGGCCTGTACAATCTCACCACAGACTCACAGTGTGAATCAGAGTAACCATGTGCCAGTTCACATTGAACATGTTAAGCAGCAGTATAAATGATGAAATGTGCACACACAGCTTTCACAAAATTTTGCTTCAAGTGAATTGCAAACGTCAGGCACCTGCACTCTGTGGACAGTCTTCTTTGGTCTTTTTTTTTTTACTACTAGAAAAATCCCATAGAAGGTCTCCAGCAGTGTGCCATAGTAGGCCTGCAGTTTTTCTTACCAAATGCAAGCTGCACAGATACCGAACATGTTACAAACTTACTTCTTGTGCTAGCAATCCCTTAGCCTGAGGACCAACTGTGCTGGGATGATAAATAATCGATTGGATAGTCAATCAGCAAGGTAAAGTTAAGAAACAATTGCCTAATTCTAGTATCAATTTTAATTTTTATTGGAGGCCTTATAACCTAGTTGACCGCTGTGCGGTTGAACCTACCTGTTTCTGGGTTTTGTTTGCCATTAAAACGAGTTTTTTGGTGTGTAATTTTAACAAGCATTCCTGTTGGTTAAGTTAAAACTGACAACAAAAAAAACCCTTTATATATATGTGCCTATTGCTGGTATACACAGGCACATCAAGGAAAGCTATTGTTGACATAATCAATGATTCAGGAAACAATAGAATAAAGGCTTATATGTACCCATTTTTGTGTCTGTCTGTTTACTTGTCACTGTTTTCGCTACACTTGCCACCCTCAATCTGGAATCATATCGCATGATTTATTTATATGCTAAGTTGCATGGGTAATGACAGCTTCGGTGCATTGCCATGTTGCCACCTGATCAAAATTGGGCCAATACAGCTTACCCAGGGCTCTGAGGATTTGTTCAACTTCAAGGGTTAAAAGCAAATGGTATGAGGGAGCGGTCCATAATTGAAGAGCGGACAGGATGTTGTTTGGCACTTTTTTTTTTTTTTTTTTCATGATTGATCACCTAAAATTGAGCATTAAACGTAGGTGCAATTCCGTGACAGTGTCGTAAATATGAGAATTTATTTCTTGCACTACTGCCAATGCCAGTATGTACAACTACCATTCCTTGATGGCCATTGATGTAAAGTATATTATAGCTGCTCACCTGGTTGGGATGCTGAAGTTTCAGGCATGATGCTGCGGACCTGCATATGTTGAGTTTTGGCCTCAGATTGCCTCTTCTTCTTGCCACTGTTAATTTGAACAAATTTTAAATTTAAGTCTTTCCATGCCAATCGAGTCTAAAGTCGATATACTCAAATCAGACAAGTCTGAGTTATCATTAGAATCCCTGATTCATATTCCTCATAAAAAGACCTTTCATTCAAGTACAAGTATGCCTAGGTCCAGAGATATTCCACAGGTCAACAGCTTTTCCTGGCATGCATTGGGCACAATGCACTGAGAAAAGCTGTTGACTCAGGTCAATTTTTGGCAGTGAAAGGGTTAATTTGAACAAAGTTTAACTTTTGAGATTAAGACAGGTCTGCATGTTGAGTACTGAAAATATTAACGAGACAAAAGTAGAAACAGTCCTCATAAATTTATTCAGGGCAAAAGTAGTTAAATTTATGGAACAATGTGCTGGCAGATAATAAATATTTTCTTTTATTCCGGCCCACAATCAGAATCATATGATATACTTTATTTTTATCCAACTCAAACATTTTCAGTTTGATGTGTGTAAACTGGTGAAGCCCTGAGTGCAGGTGTGGCACAACTAACATAACTGATCAGCAAGGCACAAAATAACTGGATTCACATGGCCATTTGCTAATCAAAATCATGAAACTGCTAGTGAAAATCAAGAATGGCTAACCAATTCTATAATTCATTTGAATACATGACAAGTCATTTTGCACTAGTTAAAAGGGAATTGGCTAATCAAATTTGAAAATGTAATTTGTCCAGTGGATCAGGCTGGTGTTAACTGTTACATTGTCCATGCCTTTCCTTAGGACTACAGAACTTGTATGTGGATTGTGACATTGAGAATGTTAGGTTTTGTAATAGTAGATCTACGCAAAGTTCTGTCAATAAAACTTTTAACTACCAATTATTGATTACAAGGAATGGAAACCATCCCTGCACTAGATGCTAAAGTGATACTTATCATGTAATCTGACAAAAATGGAAATACCTGGTGTCTTTTTTTTTCAGACAGGACATTAGTGGTGTGTCTATCATGTAAAGCAGAAAACAGTAATCGATCGTCTTTGTTTTATTCATCAATCTTACCTCCAAGAAATGCCTAAGTACTATTGTTGATTCACTTTCAAAGTTTGACACACAATAATAGACTTAAAATTGTCTTTGGTGGCATTTTTGTCCCTATTATTCTTTTCCATAAGTCCCCAACCATCATTTTGCTTTGAATTGCTGCACAGGCATGTGGCGATAGCAAGTGGGGTCCATTTTGATTAGCAATTGAACAATAAGGAAACCCGTCTAGGGCTTATTCCAACACCAGCCAGTTACATGCGTCAGCCAGCAAGACACAAAATAACTAGATTTACATAACCATTTGCTGAACAAAATCATGAAGTAGCTAGTCAAAATCAAGAATGGCTAGCGAGTTCTATAATTGATTTGAATATGTGACAAGTCATTTTGCACTAGTGAAAAGAGAATTGGCCAATCAAATTTGAAAATGTAATTTGTCCCTCAGCCTATGAGGCAAGTATTGGTGGTTGATTACAGGCAGGGGGAAACAGGTGGTCTTCATCAGCGGCTAATGCTGGGTAACTAAATTTGCTAGCCCAATTTCAAGTAATGGCTTGGTCAGTATCTTTATATAAATGTAAATCTATGTTCAATTATATTTGCCCAAAGCTATTATGCCTATGGAGGGTGGTATTAAATGTTAAACTGGCTTGGCCTAGATCAACCACTTTTGGTTTTGAAAGCTGTGTGTTGCCATGTGCTGCCCCCTACAGCATGCATACATCGCCACCAGTTTCTGTTTTGCTGTGCAAAGTGAAAAAAATATTTTAATCTATTGTCATCAGAAAGGATGGTAATTTAGTTGTTACCTTGTAACTTGTTTGTGGGGGAAGAAACTCATTCGTACCCTGTAAACATAGTACATTCCCTGATCGGCTGACCCTATTCAAATTCCCTTTCAACAAGCCAGAGTAACCCATGCTGAGGAACGTGTGGAGCTCCCACTTTACTTTGAACCTGATTACATATCTTTCGTATTAAACGTGTTAAGCAAATTAAGCGTGGAATGAGAAAACAATTGATTTGATGCCATCCACTCAAGTCAATGGCTCAGTATGAGGAACAGTCAGCATGCAGTTTGGTGCATGAGAGAATGCGAGTTCATTGTGTTGCCAGGTTGATTGATTTATGCCTTTATGGTACATGTATATGTATTTGCCATCCCAGCAAAATAAAATATATATGCACTACTGCTATTCAAAAGGTGGACTTACACACTATTTGATCGGAAAGTCAACTGGACCCTGCATATGTTTTATGGAGCAACAGTAGGCCCATTGAGCAACATCATTTTGATTTCGACAGTTGGACAAATGATCGATTTAAAATCAGTAATTGCAGAATCCTGGGTAATTGATCAGAGCTAGACTTGCTCAAGTCTTACTGGACTGTCTTCCATATTTTATTTAAATTAAATTCATTACAAAATAAAACTTTGAGTGAAACCTGCCACGCATGTCGTTGCCTTATACTGCTATAATACATGTAGGCCCCTAAACCGAGCTAATTGGCTTGATCATGTCTATAACCAGATAACAGATTAGCGCCAGACGGTCTGCACTGTTTCTTATCACACAGACAAGCGAGTGGTCATAACGCACCCCTCTTCTGAAGCTGTTAATTTAGCTTTCATGCTGGTAGAGAGACTGTGGTTTCCTTAACATAACTCAAGAAGTGTTTTTAGATAGGACTTTGATACGGCGCAGGTATATACAGTCCTCCGATATAAGGGTTAGGTAAAGTTTGAAGGTGGTTGACCATGACTCTATTTCCAAGGTCACAGAGGTACTATTGTAAGTTTTGGTTTCTGCACGATAATTAGAAATTTTATGATAGAACCTGTATACTGCGCAGGATTATAGCTTATCCAGGACTAGGTCAAGTTCAAAGATGGGTGACCTTGACCTAAATTCAAAGGTCACAACAAGGCCACTTTGGTGAACTTGGTTTCTGCATTGTAACTCAGAATTTAAGTTAAAGATAGTCCTCAATTAAGATTTGGTCAGCTTACAAGATGGATAACCTTGACCAAGGTCACACCTGAAGTCCTATTAGTGAATGCAGAATACCTTATAGTATATAGTCTTCTATTAAAGCTGGATCAGCTTGAAAGAAGGGTGACCTTGACCTAATTTTCAAGGTCACAAGCCCACTTTAGTGAATTTGCTTTCTGCATCCACTTCCCTAGGGCATCACAGTGCTCCATTTAGTACAATCAACAGGGTAATGAGGGCACACATAGGGATGTCTAAATTCCGTTTCAAATTTTGCCATTTACCGTTTCTTACAATCCCTAATTCCGTTTTTTTTTCCATTTTAGGAAGAAAACCTTTAATTTAGGTCTATATAGGCTGCTGAAGACTTGAAATTATAACATCCAATTTGGATTGATAACTTAGTGATGATATTGGTTCACTTACAATGCTTTATATGACATAAAATGACAATTCTGTCATTGTTTAAATTGGTAAGGTTTTGTGGGTGATCGTTCATGTTGCATGCATTCGGCAATTTCAATATTTGGTTGTTGCTTGACTTCACTAGCTGAACTGTGTAGTAAGTAGAGTAGTGACATAAAATGGATAGGCGGCTTTTTTCTTTTAACGCATTGTGCTGGTACAGCAGCAGCCGCAGGCAACTTTTCTTCCGCGGATGCTTGCAGCTGTGGCGTGTTGTCTGCCATTTTGGACATGTTCGATTGTCGCGCAACCTTGACATTGAGTCAGCACAAAAAACTACCCACCCACTGAAACTTTAAATGTGACACCGTTAAATCTTCTTCATTACATATAACTGAATTAAATTGAACGGTTTGCGTAATTGGTTTGAACCGGTAGGCAAAACACGTGTTTCAAAGCGACAATGGATGATCTAGAAATGAAATCTGGTGCTTTTTTCAAGTTGATTCTTTCAAAATCAAGCATTTTGGACCCAAAAAAGCCCCCTCTCCCCCCCCCCCCCCAGAAAAAAAGGTATTCATTATCTCAAATTGCATTTTCCGTTTAGAAATGCGGTTTCCGCGATTCTGGTCACGATTCCGCGATTGCAGAATCTTGACATCCCCACACACATAATGACTGTAGGGGGGGGCATCTATGTTTTGCAAACATGTCTCTAGAGGTTTTTTGGGAGATGAAGCTGCATGTTACCCCCCAATCCCCCCTTACAAAGGCTTCACGCCCTTTGGTCACTTAAGGTAGCGATCTAGTGAACAACATAAAAATCAACGATGTTTCACTTTTTACATTTTCTGGTCTGTTAACAAGTTTACTTTAAGTTCCGCATTGTTTCGTTGCTAAATACTTTTTACATTGACGTTAAAATCGTTGTTTTTCCTGACGGGTCGTACCAAACTGGAGTGTAAACAAAGCTGCCACTGAACGTGCCGGTTTGTTGGGTCACGTGACCTGTGATGCGTCCACACTGATACATATCTAGCGAGGTCAGCGGGTCACGGGCTGACTCCAACACAACTTCAAAGCGGTTCCTCCCTACCCATCAAAAGAAAAAGGAAAAGGGGTCGCAAAAGAAAAAAAAATATTGTACGAATGGACACGGATATCAGGACAAAACTTGCCGATAGTGACAAGGGCTCGTAATACCAAACGTGGCCTGGAGAGCCCAGGCCCCAGCTTAAGTTTTAGTTTCAGCGGTTGTGCCATCCACATCCACCGGCACCGAATGATCTGAATCGGACAGTCTCGATGACGACGACGGGAAAACTCATTTATGAGCAACGCATAAAAAAAAATTAAAAGTTAACTGAAAAATGTATGCGTGCACTGGGTATTTCCTTGGACAGTGAATCAAGTGTGACCAGAGCCTCTGCCCCTGCCCCTGCTCCGTCCCCGTCCCCTCGGCTGCAGTATAGCCTGTTCTTCGCGGTGGCATTTTGGCGAGTTACGGGAAGAAGTTGAGGATGTGCACATAAAATGCTATGAGATGGGGCTGTGATCCAATCTTTTTACTTTATGACTACAATTTATTTCACCATTTTCGGGTTTCATTGGGCTATATGCACCGTTCGTCAACATTGAAGTTCGGTTTATTAGTTTCTTGGTTAGCGTTTCAAGTCTGTGATATGAAACCCGTCCGCCAGCCTGAATGAAGCCTGTTTGGCTGGAACTTGTTGTAAACAAGCAGAACAACCTGTGAAAATCGCAGAACAATGAGACATGTCGGGGTAACTTAAAACAGATTCTTATTCATCGCTTGGTGTTTTCATGAATAGTGCGATTCATTCGACCCTAGTTATATTGTACACTTCATCCCTCGCTATCGTCAACTTTCATGGCTGTTGCGGCAGCAGTTATCTTTGGCACATTTGCATAATTAGCTCTCTCAAGTTCTAGTACGCATGCTCGCTGGGTAACTCCGCCTACTTCCGCGAAAACGTCATATGGCGCTAAATTTCCACGAGGGTATTTAAAAGGACAGGAGACGTACCTCCTTATGAATATGTGATTTTTAGCTATAAATCACTATATTTTACATGTTTTGAACATTGATAGACAACTAGGGAGGTCGTACTTATCGCGGAAGTTCAAAAATAGAACCTGTCTTGAATAGTTTTGGCGGCATTGACCGACGAAGGTCAAAGATCATCAGACCGAGAGATATAGCCTGTTTTCTCGGGTTCACTTTTACGAAGGAACGGCCACTTCCAGCAAAATTGGGGAAAAATCCGCTGGCTCGATTCTGTTCATACTTGGCATGTATGATAAGTTATTTATTTTCTCTAAAAACGTGTTTTTGTTTGTTGATAATGGGAATGGTTTTGTAGTTTCACCGTCATTCGCAGAGCTTTCACCCAAAGTACATGTACATGGCACAACTATAAATATCTTTCGTGACCTAAAACAGGGCTCGTTTGCGTTATCGACAATACAAAACACGTTTTGATGGCCAAGAATCTGCGCTAGCGGTAAAACGGACGGAAGTGGTCATCGTATAATCTGTTGACCTCCCAATTTCGCTGGAGTGGCTTTGGTTTGGCACAAACGATTGTCCGACTTTGTGGCTTCATAAAATAAATACTGTCGGATAGATTTTAATAAATTTGGTATCTTCGTTTGCGCTAGACACTCAGCTTTTAGAAAAGGTATACTTTTATATGGTTTACTGTTGCCTATTTTTCACAATCGCGAGAAATGGTGAGCAATGTCCGTTCATATGCGTTCACTAGATCGCCACCTTAAGTAAGTCAGTCTATGGATAAATGGATGGGGCTATAACATTCAAATTATTATAGACCTGTTGTCTAAGATGTCAGTTTTAACAGTTAATTTCTTACACTGTTGTTTGTTTGTTTATTTATTCATTCATTCATTTTTCATGCTATAACGAATTAAGGCCTGAGAGCCAGAAATGAGTGGTCAATCTGGTGCAGCCCAGAAAAGTTAAAATTTATGCTTTGTATATACAAGTACATATTTATCTCAAAGTCACATATTACATGTACCAAATCTTACTAAGGAGTAAGATGTGCTTTTTTGAACCAAACTTTTCATCAGTTGTTTTGAAATTGGATAAAAGAAGATAGTATATTATTCTTGTTAGAGCAAGTTTTTGTTTAATCCTCAGCATACCAATTCTTACTATTTTTGACCAAAAGTTTTACTCTTCTGAAAACTTGAGGTTGGTAGGTCATATGTGTAATTCAGAAGACACACAGGAAAACAAAGTTTATTAATTGAATACATATACATATTCACAAATATACCCAGAGTGCTTTACTCAATAATAAACTCTGTGACATATGTATAGCATTTTAAAAGAATGAATTAAATTTTAATCCAAAGTCTTGGAACAAATGTATTTACTGAAAAGATAAACTATGATATGCGTAAGTTTGCTTGAGTCACTGAGGAGTTTTGGGAAGTTTGCTGCAAAGTTAAGGTGCAGCTGATTCCAGTCAGTAGCATAGATTTGTGTTGTCTTGCTTATCAGACAGAAGTTGTTTCTAGTGGGAAAAAAGTGCTCTTCGTTTGCAGGACTGTGAACCTTTCCATTGGCGGGTGCATGTCTACTTCATGTAGGGCCTGTATTTTTCCGTTTTTAACCGAAACAGAACGGAATAATGAATTTTTGTCACCTCTGAAACGGAATTTGCTATTTTGCTTCAATGTATTTTACATACATTGATACAAAGAGAACTACTGAAACGGAATTGGAAATTTTTGGCTGGTGAAACGGAATTTCTAGTTTTTTGAAATGGAAAAATACAGGCCCAATTCATGGCTTTTCCGTATTGGCACTCGCATAACACGTCGTTGTTTATTTCAGCCAAGACAGTGGAGCAGCGTTTGTGCTTGATCTACCTGTGTAATGATGTGGTGCAGAACTGCAAGAGGAAACACGCGATCATGTACAAGGATGCATTCAAAGAGGTCCTGAAGGAGGCCATGCTGCTGCTGAGGTCAGTCTCCACATATATTTGTATGTGCCACTGAAATTAGAGGAATTATGATCATCGTGTACTGAAATTTGAACTTTTCCCGTGATACGTTTAAAAATTAAAGCTGAGAATGACAAATTATGGGGGAGTTTTTAGCTTTGATGACCAATCGTTGCAGAGCTCATGATCTGTCAGGCAGAGTCAGTAGCTCAACAATTCACTTGTGAATTGTAAAAGCACCTAGGGTTTTTGAGTTATGTGTACATGGATAATTTTACACATGGACCAAGACTTGCAGACAAAATTCTGCAACCTGTATTGCATCGATTGGTGGTGCCACCAGTCATATGTCTCAAAACTATCATCATAGAGAAGTAAGACTCATTGAAATTGTACCTTGAGAACCATCGGAGCTCACCAATTTGCATCTGGCTTCCAATGCTAGGACAAGTGAAATTCCGATCAGGGCAATTAAAAATTTCAAAGCACTTGTTCTGTGGGTGTAAAAAATTGTTGCTTTAACAGATGGGATATGATGGGCAAGTGAATGAGAACAAGCAAGTAAAGTATCAAATTAATTTGCTCTTGGACTAGAATGGGAAACATATGGGCATACGTGTTCAAACATTGCCATAATTGTGGTGCCATCTGTAGTTTTATTAAAACATTTGAAATGTGTGAAGGAAAAACATCAGACACCACGACTAAATTCAAAGATACATCCAAAGTCAAGACGTAGAACTTTACATTTATTTTCATTGTATTTACCTACATTTTCAAGGTAATTAGTGCTGGTGTCATGCCTGCCTGGGATTCAGATATAATTTCATATGGATGGGGACAGCAGAAATAAAAAAATGTGTGTTATAGGCTTAAAAAACCTTGATGGAGCAGTTGGGCCTAGATCAACCTCCAAACTAGAATTAAAAAAGCAAAGGGTAAAGTTTTATTTACCAGGGTACAACCATGTACCCTAGCAATTGGTCCTGTGTGTTCTTATATGTTTATATTTTGATTTGCAGGGAACCATCTATTCGTCCCAAGCTGGACAGAATATTGACGATATGGGAAGAGAGAAACGTGTACGATGGTGACTTCATAAATGAGCTGCAGGCCATACTAGGTGAGAAAACCAAAACAATTGGCAGGGGTCACATTAAGCTTGCGTCCTGCGTCATAGACGCAAAAAATAAAGAAATGACGCCTGGAAATTAAAAAAAACATTGTCATTTTGCGTCTCTGTGGACGCACGCACAAAAACGTGATGCATTTTTGAAAGATACAACTGCAAAAATTACCCCAAGCGGTCACGGTGTTTTGTATCGACCATTATCAATCTCATGATTATCTATTATACTGATGGAATCCTCTGATGTTCGTCTTTCTATGCAACAAGCTCTCTTATTTGTTAAGAAAAAATATTCCTGGGGTATCCCTCCAAAAATTTGCCAGAATGGGAATGGATGGATGTCACTTCACCTCATTATAAATGCTGAGAGCACTTCCAGGCTCCTCATTGGGTGGATTTGATCACGTGCCGCTCACTGTCCAATCAAATTCGTTGTTCCCCATGTGCTTGTCTCATGTCCGCAATGTTGGAAAGGTACAAGTCGTATTACGCAAAGATTATTGGACTAAGATGTTAAATTTTCAAATCATATTTTCACCAAGAGGACTTCCATCGAAAAAATCTAGACCCAGATAAAGCACGAGTGAAAATTCATTACGGACGGCAAGGAAAATATGCAGATTAGTCATCGCAAGGTTACACGTGGACGAAGCAAAATTTTGCATTAGCCGGCCTAACAGTGTAACACGATGTTGTTCATCAATGTCTCTGATGGGTCAAGTGGTTATTGGTGTTTTTTAAACGAAATTTGGTTGTTTTGATTTCATTGAAATGTTTTAATGGAACAAATCTGTATGACAGAACAAGATAGGAATTAAAAAAATTTATGATCGAAGGCCGTAAAAATGTATAGCGGAAAACCATGCCTGGGTGCATGCCCGTGACAGGCTCTGTACACTCGCTTGTGTGTTGCACGGCTTGTAGGCATACCGTGTTGCTTGGTGAAAAAAGTGACCGCACTTAAGATCAGATTCTTAACACCGCCTACGGTATTAAATTTTTAAGGTATATTGAAATAGAAAGTGCACAGAAATATAAAATCATATAATTTCTGACAATTTTATCACGTGGAATCAATCGTAAAAATAACAGAGCCCAGGCATGGTCAATCACGCACGCCGCTTGTTGTACAAGCGAGTTGAAAAACTGTCCGGTGGCACACGGTGTACAACACCAGATACTGGCACAGTGGCAGCGTGGTAGGGGTTAAGCCCCATTCACAACCATTTTTTTTGGTAGACCAGGGATGTGCTATAGACTTAGTTGTAATAGCAGGTTCCTGGGTAGATTGAATCCATCCTTGGTACCGTCAACAACTTTAAGACCCTTTTACATCAAGTTGGCATATTGGTAACTTTTTATTCAATCTTAAATTTTATGATAATGAGTTACCTACGTGAGCATACAGACCCTATGTTATGTTCGTTTCTAGGCTTAAGTTACCTGCATGTTTTATCTATTTATCATTGTGATATATGTTAATTATACCAAATAAAATCAATTAATCAAATTACATCAAATGAAGTCCAGTTTGCACAATTTCAGACTGGACCCATCAAATCAGTTCATGGACCCACTATTTTTCCTGAAAATGGACTCATACTAAAAAATCCTTAATGTGACCCCTGAATTGGTCGCAGCAGTATGCTTTAAACATATTGGATTGAATTTAGGGTGAATGCACGGGCAATACAATGTGTGGTTCATACAGTTGATGAAAACACAGCTAAACTGAGGCTTAGAATACAGATTAAATTGGTAAAAACAAATGAAATGCAAATTGATGCATCTTTGTGAAAATATCAAGAAAAGACCATTGACCACAGAAATATGGACCTCATGCGCTGCTGCCATCTATGTGTAAAAATTGGTAAACAGTTGATCCTGTTGCACAGAAAACACAAGTAAGGGAGATGGAGCATATGCCACTTGGTGCCCGAATGATTTCTTAACAATTTAACAGCAAAGTCACAGAGTCTGATACCTATAAACAAACAAAAACACATCATATAGGCGAACCCAAGGTCTGTGAGGGAAGGCTTTGATCATTAACTAAGTCCATGGTGACTCTCTATTGTGGGTTCTGCTGTATGGGGACAATTGACAGTCAGCTTTTACAGAACCAAGGGTAGCTGGTAACTTTTGGCCCATTCATCTTTGATGTTTACATTTGCTGGTTCACCCATTGTAACCATCGTAACATCAGACAGTTGACCAAATATTTGGTGAGTCTTATCCTTGTGACGATTGGAGAGGTCACAATAAGCAATTCATGTGTATGCTGTTGGATACACAGTCCAGTACACAAAATTCTTGTGGACTAAGGTGTGTATTCCCACTGGATGCAATTTGAAAGCAATATTTGATAATTTTGATTAATTTTTGCAGAGCTGATATTTAAAATCTATTTTGATATTTTTAACTATACACCAAGGTTTACCATGCAGAATTTGGTGATTCTAAATTACGGGGTTTTCAATTTATTTAAGTGCAAATTATAGACTTGGAAAGTAATTAATAGAAATATACAGACCTAGTTCTCCTGCAAACAGAGCCCTCTACTGAGAACTTACAGGTTGATCTGAACCTAAGTGTGCTTGTGCTGTCTAGACCAAAATATTTTTTTATGTATTGTTAAGTTCAATACCTAATGATACAAGGGGCAACTCATATTTTCCAGCTTGATTAGTATTTTTAATAGTCTTTACAAGTGCAGAATAAAATTCTTCAGGATAAAACCTGAATTCAGGCTTTTTAATCCAAGTTTATCCTTCATATTTCTTTGTTAATACCATGCAATTCCAAGTTTTAGGTCATTTTCAGGCTCCAGAGAGCAAACACTGTACTGACCAATCTGTTAATTTTGATGAGCAAATGGACAATTTAGGTATTTAATGCAAGTAATACTTGATTAAACCATTTTCTGTCAAAACATTACATGACTTGTGGCAGATGAATGTGTACTGTGTTGGATCACCAGTGACCTAAACATCACTGTATATTCACTTCAGCTTGCAATTTTAATCATGATAAATAGTAGGTCCTTTTTGATGTTCTCTCCGACGGTGTGGTAGATATTTGGAGATGCAAGGATGGTGAAACTATATGCCAGCAACTAGATCTGTGCAACACCTCTATATATACTTACTGTAATTTGCTTTAATTTCGCTGTACTCACTTTCACTTATTTTGCTGATGGTACAAAACCGTGAAAATAAAAACACAGTGAAATGGTATTTTAACATTGTTTGTATAGGAATTAAGTCCAAAACAGTGAAATTAAAACTACTGTGAAATGTCAAAAGTACAAAAATTGGGAAAATTTATACGTGAAAATATAGCCATTTGCAATATACTACAGGCTGCCAATATATATAAATTAAATTACATGTTCGGAACAAGCAGGACTGGAACCTGCAACCTTTGGCACCAGTCGCCTAGCTGAAATTCAAAACGCACATATCCACTCGACCAAATCCCCATTATTAAAAAAGAATGGTTCAATGGGGGTAGTTATGTGCGAGTGCCATATCAACACGGTTATGCAGTATATGTACTGATATGTGTCTTTTATGCAGTGGCTAACAATGATAAAAACATGACATACACTCTGATACTGGGTGTTCCCTGCAAAATGACTGTGGTCATGGCACAATGTAGTATACCAACAGAATATTTCACATACATTCTTACCCAACTGTAAACAGTGTGGTGAGTATGGCACAATTATCAAAACCTACTAATCAACTGACCTATTCAGTGGCTTTAAATGCTGTAAACTGCTCAGAATTTTGTTTGTATGGCTTTTGTTGTAAACAGAGGATAAATATAGACAAATCTATCTTGGTTCTGAACAGGACATCAGATATGACATGCAAATGTGGGACAGCCCTGGATGATCTGAGACAGTTGGCATGTGTGGCCCTTGCTTTTTGTATTTTGCAAAAAAAATATGCGACAAGGAAGATAAAACATGATAAAATGTGCAAATAGCGTTTTCGTCAATATTTTCAGATACTCTGGATCAGGTTAAAGGATATGAAGGTGAAAAACATGTCAAGAAACTGAGGAATTGTAGCCTAGGCTTGCACAAGGAATTTCATCACACTGGCAAATTTGGCTAAAATTACATCAAGGTCTTTAGCCAAATACTGGCTGTCTTAGCCAAAACTATGGAAAAATTTTGTAGCATAGTTTTCTCCAATTGACTCTTCCAAGTAATAAACTTGACATTGTTATATCAGTATCCAAAATTGACATGTAAAATAGTTTTCTGGAATCTAATTCGGCAATTTGGCTAAAGGTTAAAAAATTTTGTTAGCCAAATCCAGCCTTTTTAGCCACTGGCTATTTGGCTAATGGATAGCGCAATTCTAGGTATCATTATTATAATTAAATAACTAATTTAGTAGTCAGGAGAAAAAACTCTTAGTTGTAGACGTTCAAAAGTTAAGCAGCTTTCCTGGCATGGGCGGGGCATGTCGTCAACAGTGTTGAGTAAAAATGACTCAGACTTTACACAAGGGTGCAAACTGGAAGAAAATTGTTAATTCCTACAGTATTCAAGAGCAGAAGGGTTGAATTTTTCTGAAGTAAATACATTTTTAATGAACATATACAGTACTCCTTTAGCAGATCATTTATTCCCCAGCTTTTTGTAAGATTACATGTAATTATTTGAAATATTTTTCAGTCAACTCCAAGAAGAGAGCCACTTTGAATTCAAAGTTACTGGCTGAGTTCAAGGTATGTAGCAGTTAGGTGTATCATGCATTGTGGTATCCGTGTTCTCTGCAGGTTAAAATAGAAGGAAGATTTACTGTGCCTATTTATTTTCCTTCCTGCTCATTTTTTGTAGCTCAGCTGACTTGTCAGTTAGCTGAGCTTATAGGATGGTCCTCCGCCCTTTGTCCGTGGTCTGTCCATCGTCCATCCGTCCTTCAACAAAAAACTTCTGAGGGGCATTATTTCACTAACTACGCTGGGTAGGGCTTTCATACTTGGGTAAATGATTGAAAGGGATGGTCACTACAGATTTGTACCATCACTGTCACACTTCATTGGTTACATCATGCTTAAATGAGCATTGTACAAGAACTTTGGAGTGTCTTGAATTATGCTGGAGAGACATTCATGCCCCCCCCCCCTGCTCTGGTTGTGAGTATGGTTTTCACGCAGTAACTCAAAAAATTTTTATGTAGGGCTTTCATATTGCACTTGATTGTAGTCCTGCGTAAGGTGTAATGCGTGATTATAGTTGTGAATAAGGGCTAAGGCATGTTGGGAGATGTATGACCTTGACCCAATTCCCAGGGTCACAGCCTTTTCTGCGAGTGTGGTTTTCATGGGATAATTCTTCAAGTTTTTGACGTAGGGCTTTTATATTGCACTTGATTATAGTAGCTTATTAACTTTCGCATAAGTTTCAGGATGATTGACCTTGAGCAAATTTTCAAGGTCACAGAGCCATTTTAGTGAATTTGATTTTCACGTGATAACTATAAAAGGTTTTTGCTTAGGGCTTTCATAGTGCACATGCTTATAGTCTTGAATAAAGTTTCGAACAAGTTCGAAGATGGGTGACCTTGACCCAATTCCCAAGGTCACAGAGCCATTTCAGTGCATTTGGTTTTCAGACAATAGTTCAAAAGTTTTTCACTTGGTGGTTTCATATTGCACATGCTTATAGTGCTGAATAAGGTCTCGGACAATTGCAAAGATGGGTGACCTTTATCCAATTCCCACGGTCACAGAGCCATTTTTGTGACTTTGGTTTTCACAAATGACTTGAAAAGTTTTTCGCTTAGGGCTTTCATATTGCACATGCTTATAGTCCTGAATAAGGTCACAGAGGAGTTCAAAGATAGGTTGCCTTGACCCAATTCCCAAGGTCACAGAGCCATTTTAGTGAATTTTTTTATGTGATAACTTGGATAGTTTAGACCTGTCAAATTGCAGGTGGTTACAGTCCTACATAAGGTCTTGGACGAGTTCGAAGATGGGTAACCTTGACCAAATTCCCATGGTCTCAGAGCTGTTTTTGTGAATTTGGTTTTCATGCAATAAGTTGAAAAGTTTTGTGTATAGATGTTCCATATTGCACATGCTTATAGTCCTGCATAACGTCTCAGAGGAGTTCAAAGATGGGTGATCTTGACCCAATTTCCAAGCCAAGGTCATAAAGCCAGGGGGAGGGGGGGATTATGGATCTAGCAATCTCTGATTGCGTTTTAAACTTTGTATAACGGCCTTTCGTTCAAGTTCTAGCATACCTGTAGTTCCATAAAATATTATGGTCAGCAGCTTTCCTCAGCATGCTTTAGCCACATTAGGCCCAAAGCATATTGAGGAAAGCTGTTGACTGAGCCCAAAACTTGGCACCGAAAGAGCTGAGTAAGGAATAATTTTAACTCTTAAAGTACCAAATTTTGGACTGAGTCAGCAACTTCTCTTGGCGGGCATTGGCCGCAATGCGCCCCGAGAAAAACTGTTGACTTAGGATATTTTCTCTGGAACTATAGGCATGCTGGTACTTGAATGAGGAATATGTATCAGGAATCCCTATCATAATTCAGACTAGTTTGACTTAAGTAGATCGACTTTAGACG
This sequence comes from Hermodice carunculata, assembly GCA_964020975.1. Lineage (NCBI taxonomy): Eukaryota > Metazoa > Annelida > Polychaeta > Eunicida > Amphinomidae > Hermodice > Hermodice carunculata. The sequence continues at coordinate 85,813,237 of OZ026617.1, read as the reverse complement.
TGATTGGCACTGAAAGACTTGATGTTATGATAAATCAGGATTGATAAGAATGAAAAAAAACAAAAGTGTGCTGAACATTTGTATTTCTTTTCAGCCTCAGAAAGTTGTTGATAAGATCAATGCCTTCAAACTGTTAGAAGGAGAGACAGATCTAAAAAGAAAGCAGCTGGGTCATCTGCGCTTGGACGCGTCCAGCCTGGAGGCAGTCAGACAGCTTAAAGGTCAGTAGAAATGTTTGCCACAGAATTTTGCAAATGCCTGACTATGTATCTGCCCTTCACAAGTGTTGTTTGTGTACTGTCACTTTAATTGTATTTTTTCCATCTGTGGTAAAGCTGGTGATTTGACTGATAGATGTAGTGTATGTATACATTGTCAGTAAGTATGGTAAAAAAAACACTGGACAGGCTGGAGTGAATGATGACAAAGTAAATCATTTCCCGATACAAGACACCAGTCATTCCAAACACATAGCTGAAAATGAAAAGAAAAGTAGGAAATTCCCTTTCCATTTGTGAGGCTTCCATATGGGGCAATTGGAACAACTCCCCAGTTGTTCAAATGTTGATTGTTAAGCCTAACATATGTACCACCTGATTTTCTCAGCTCATTTCTAAAGGTTTTCATTATTTGGAAATCCATTTTGAATTCAAAACAGACTCTTTTGAACTGGATGTCATATCCAACAAAGATACTAGCGTCAAGCCACTATGATATGTAAATACAAGCACGTGTTTAAGGTTACAACAAAGCTGACTACACAAGTGGGCACACACAGTTTTTTCATCAGTTGTCATACGTGAAGAGATGCAGTGCCATCACAACTGGTGGTACAAGCGTAACAGTTCAAGCCTCTTACATTTGTGGCTTTTTGCCTTGTCAGGTTTGCCCAAAATACTCTTTGGTGTTTAAAGTTTTAATTTTCTGCTCCTTTGACTAGTTAATGACGTTATTTTTTTCCACTTTCTTGAAAAATCTTGACAGACATCTTCACTTAAACCGCAATAAACATTGCTTTGAAAAATGCATGTGGGGGTCGGTGGGGAGGAGGGTGGTTCCTGATTTGCTCATATTGATAACTTTGACCTAATTTGTGATACACAGACAGTACTAGCACCATAATTTTGTGTGCCAAGGTGGTGGTAGGCTATTCAATCTGATAACTGTGCATGTGGGGTATTCCCAAGGTCACAGGACTAAGTCAAATGGCTGTCTCAGTACAGCTAGCCAGGGGAAAATTTAGATCAGAGGTCACTCAACACTGCAAGTGATGTTTCTGCTGTTCAACTTGTTAAGTCACCAGGCTGCAAGAGTAACATTTATTTTCAAACAACTTCCAGAGTGAGTTTCTCCAAAAAAAAGAAAAAAAGGCCATACAATCTATTGATAAAAATGAACACCAGCAAAACTCTTAAGCGAACCAAGGTCTTACCCTGAGTATTTCTTTCTGTAATTTTAAGTTTGACCTCTGTACATTTCTGTTTCAAGCGGGGAAAAGTTTTATCAAAGACCTGTGGCCTGAAAAAAGGACAAGCCTTACTTGGGCATTTCAGTGAATATAGGTTTTTGGTGATAATTCAAGAACTGTGTGAGGTACGACTTCAAGATTGCACAGGGTGATGGTCCTTTTACCTCTTTCAGTGTGAAGCACAACTGAAGTCTCTCTTCTGAAATCAAACTGTCTGAATTATCATATAGATCCCAGATTTGTATTCGTCATAGAAAGACCTTTCATTCAAGTACCAGCATGCCTACATATCCAGAGATAATATCCCAGGTCAACAGCTTTTCTCAGCGGACATTGAGTGCGTTGTATCCAATGCGTACTAAGATAAGCTGTAGACTCAATCCAAAATGTGGCACTGAAAGACTTTAAGGGCTGGTTGCTTACTGGATGTTGGAGACCTTAATACCCAAGTTCATAGGACCACTTTAGCCCTTGCATGCAAGGTCAGGTGAGCACAGACCTGTCTGAGTCCTCTTGTTAATCAGGAGATCTCGTATAAGTAACTGTTATGAAACTATGCTGCTGGTATCTCAAACAGGACATTGCAACTTGTTTTTGCAGATCGTGCACATGGACGAGAATTCTCACAGCAGTTTGAGGAATCTTGCAACAAGCTTGAAGATTATGTACAGAACCTTGAAAAGCAGCTACAAGAAAAGACAGCATTGATTGAACTCTTGGAACAAAGCGAACTTTTCTATGATGCACAGTATGGGGAGGCTAAAATTGTGGCCAATGTAAGTTTTAGCCCCAACAAATTTGAAATCCAAGGTGTTTGCAGAGAAGTCTTGGTTGCTTATTCTAATATCTAAGTTAAGCTATAGAGCCACATTCTGTGGGTCAATAAAAGATCTGAAGAGCTTTGCATGTATGTATGTATGTATGTATGTATGTATGTATGTATGTATGTATGTATGTATGCATGTACAGTTGTACCTGCTATATGTGGTCACCCCTTCTGCCAAGTAAAAATGAGAACATACAGCAGGTGACCGGTCACAACAGGTATGCAGGTATGCAAATATGGCCAACCGGGACCTGTGTTTGAATGGACTTCTCAGAGAGAGCTAATATCGCTCAGCTGTCAATGAGCTCAGGGAGCTGCCTGATGAGTTGCAGCAACTTCTAAAGCATCATCACTGGCTGGCCTGGTGTGGAGCTTGTTAAATCCTCAGTGCTCAGGCTGACTGAACAACACCATGCTTCTATGGAAAATACTGGCCTAAAAATACCATGTTATGAAAATTACCGTGAAAATTTTGCCTGCAACCATAGGCATAGAAAGTGACAGCTGATCCATGGAGCGTATTTTGCATTTAAATTCCACAGAAACTACAGATAAATCATAGAAGTAAACAGGGCTGACATAAACACTTCTGGGGTCAAATCTTGTGGTAACTCTATAGAGGATGAGGCAAAGGGAAATGGTAATAAAATTTTATTGGGATGAGACTTTTGAGAACCGTTCATTTGTCAACATCGGACCACTGCCACACAGGGAAATGCCTTTGCGGCATTGTCATTGCAAGAAAAAAAAATCATGATGATCAGTGCATTCAATTTGGTTGCTAGTGGTTTAAATTTAAACTACTGTATAAAGGGTGACAACCAGCTGCTTTGGTGATATAAATCAACAGGTTCCATCGTTATTTGTATCTTAAAATATGCTCATGCTTCATTGTGATAGCGTCACAAAACCACGTCGTATTTACGAACATCACACATCAGTAATTTCCATATGTGGTTGGAAGGTAAAAAAAGCCAAGAACTCCCATGATGCATCACGCCACTAGATCAACATGGACACATCCTCGCAATTGCGAGTAAACACATGCAAAGTTAAAGGAGTAAAATTAACATTTTGAAGCATGATTACATACAAATTTCCTCCTAATATTAATCTAAAGACCTTCTAAGAATGTATGCCAGAGGGTGAGTGAAATTACTGGGGTTTATATTTGATTTTATGGCTGTTTCAAAGTAAGGTAAATTTAGCTTCCAGCATGGAAAACTGATTGGACGTCTGCATGCCGGTATCATTAAATCTTGCTTTGATTCCATTTGAAGTGACTGCAAGTTATTAGAGTGGCTTTTAACCACTGTTACCACTTAAATTATTTGTTTTTTGTAATAACCGCTGACTGCAAAAAGCTTGGTTTTGACTGACCGCTGACTGCAAAAAACTTGGTTTTGACTGACTGCTGACTACAAAAGCTTGGTTTTGACTGACTGCAGACCACCAAATATGTCATTTTTACTGACCATGTTTGGCAAGTGACTGGTCATCACAGGTCATTTACCATTGCAAAAAGCTCCGTACATGGCAAATGTGACCGGTAACATCGGGTGACCGGCCACATCGGGTGACCGGCCACATCGGTGGGCGGCCATTGCAGGTACTACTGTATGTATGTATGTATGTATGTATGTATGTATGTATGTATGTATGTATGTATGTATGTATGTATATGTATGTAATTTTTTTTGAAACAAAATTTCCATGATTTACAGTCACCACTACAGTTTGAAAGTGTGTGTTGAACAACACTTCCTGAGTTTCCCATGTATAAGATTGACATGTTGTGCAATGTGACCTATAACATGGGAGTGTCAGGATTTTGCAGGGATCTGTGTGGAATGAACTATATATATGGGTACATACATTAAAACAGTGACTGTTTTGTAATTTTGTTGATATGCTTGCAGTAGGTTTCAGCATCAGAGGTGTTTGTAGACCATGCAGTGAAACAAATCCAAAGAGTGAAAACCTATGGGGAAAATCCAGCTTGTTAAAAATTGCAAACAACAAAACAATGTTTACCTTGCAACCTCCACAAATAAGCCATTTCAAGTCAATTTTCAATGGAATTCCTTAAATGGGAAAATAGGCAATAAATGCATTATTATATGACCCATGCTGTAGATGGGTGACCTTCAGTTCATTCTCAAGGTGACAGGTCACCTGTAAATAAAGAATCTTGCACGTTTGAAGGTGACTTTCCATTTTTCTCATGAGGGGTCCCTGTTTTTAGGGAAAGTCTTGAGTGAACGAAGGTTACTCATGAGTTTGCTCACCAACAGCAATTTGTGAGTGAGAGAAAAATGGTACCGCGCTCTCAAGCCGTGTAAGATTTCAGTTATTCATATTTAATTGGTTATTCATGGCAGAAAATATGCCCTAGGCCTACTTTCAGCGCTTACCCGGTGTGCTATGTTTGTTTGTGTTTGCTCGATGCTGAAAATTACATGAAACTCAACTGTGTCTTCAAAATTGTCACCAGAATGTCGATATTAATGAATTCAGAAAAGGAAAACTTGAGTTTAAGATGACAGTTATGATGAAGATCACCCACAATGTGTGTTTATTGTACATGTATATACTATGCAGGCATACAAGAACTTTGGCACCAGAGTCAATAATTTAAAGAAGAGGCTGGATGAACACAAGAAGGCACTGCCCGACCCACTGAGTCCTATACCCTCCCCCACAATGGATGCCCCTTCCCCAGGGAACACCCCACCTCCAGACCCCTTTGGTGACAACAATGAGGCTATAGATATGGAGATGTCAGACTCTGATGACGGCATCAGTGGTGCTCAGATAGTGGGTGAGTAAAAACATATGTACACTGCTGAAAAGCACACCTCCACTTGTTCCACAAAGTAACCCTCCCCCCACCCCTCACCCCAAAAATACAATAGATAAAAAAATAAAATAAACAAATAAATATATAACAAAACAAAAAAAAGAAAGTAATAAGCAGCACCACATCAGTACGTTTGGGAGCTTGGCCGCTGTGGATGGTATCTGTGGCAATAGGGCAGAAGAAGAAGAAATAAATGCTTGTTACCTGTTACATTTGAGGAATCATTTGGGAAGATGGCATGTTTGGGGGAAGAAGGACAAGTATAAACTTTTTAAAAAACAATTTATATTATACAGACTTGCAAACTACTGGGGTCCATATTGCACATAGCAGAGCACGTAACATTGTGTATATCTATGTCAGTCGCCTACATCCCACAAACAGTGACGTGTATGCTTCGTGACACTTCCAGCCCAATCCCAGAAACCTTTGATGTGTGGTGTTTTGCCAGCTGGTATTGCGGTCTGGTTAAGGCTTCCAGGAAATCCCCAATATTTGACATGCTCCATCCTTGCCAAAAACACCTTGCAACAACAGAACAAATCTGTGTTGCATACATGTAAATATGCCAGTTCCGGCACTGGCTGGCAAGTCATGCTACAGCTGCCGTGAAATGTGTTGCCAATAACAGTTGTAGAGAGGCTGAAAGAAGTGCTGAGAGAATTGCTGTCTATGTAGGACACCAGACAAAATGACTAGCTCAAGGACAAGTGACAACATATTTGATGATGTCAGCAAGGAAGCTTTGTAGTGCAGTATATAAATCCCTTTTGAAAAATTGAAGTTCAAAAACAAATTTGGCAGGCCAACAAAACAAAAATTACAAATGAAAGTACAGATGCCGTCAAGAATAAAACCACCACATAGTTGTCATGATTGTAGTCTGGCAATTAAAGGTACATATATTAAAAGTTTGTAGCTGTTTACATGTATACAAAGTGAGTGATCTACTCTCAAGTAGGTTTCAGGGCTGTGTCTGTGAGCATGTAACATAAGCATATGTGATTCATTCACAGGCACTCCTATTGGTCAGTCAGTGAAGCATTTGTAATGATGGGGGGGGGAGGCAGGTATGGAGGGTGAACCTTGAGCATCTGTACGTGCAATGGCCCACATGGGGCCTTATCTGCTATAAAGTATTGTGTATTCGTCTGTGCAGTCAATCATTCATGCTAATAAGATTGGGGGGGGGGAGGGGGGGGGAGGCTAGAAGCACTAGGTTGTCAGATGGAGCTCCTGTACAAAAAGGTTTGAAACAAGGCTCACATCTGGATCACCTACGCACTTCATGCTTGACATGATTTCACTGTTCCTTCACATGCCAACAAACCAACTCACCAGTTTATTCGGAAACTATTTTTTACATGTATAGCACACTGATCGTCCATTGAAATCCACATATATATCCATGGCAACATGCTTGTAATTGTTGCAAATGTCCCACAAAAAAACATTGGTGGCAAAAAGTCTGACATTCCAGCGCAAACTTCAAATGGGTATCCCATCCTGAATCATGTTCCTTCGATAGCATTAGCCATGTGACAATTGTTCTCAATTGTCAATCAGACGGTATTCTTTTATGCACTCAAGGTTTTTCAATCCTGTGTTCATTTCCACAAATTGTTAAACCTGACCAAAATTGATTCTGTCAATGCTTCTCGTATTCGTCAATACTTTTTGGCAGCCATAATTTTTACTGGACCCTTACTGATATCCCAGCTGCTCTCTGATTGGCTGAAAGTTTGCATAGCCAATGAGAGTGCAGCTGGGATATCAGTCCTTGTCCGGTCAAATCCCCCGCTTATTAGCACAAATGCTTGACTGACTGAACGTTATGAGCACCTGTGGATCCATTGGGCCCTGTGCAGCATATTTACATAGACAGATATGGTTATTTTTAAATGCTTCTGCTATATTTTTTGTGACTTCTTTTTTGGGGACATCAGTACTATTCTTTCTTTTCATTGCTGATGTGTCTATTTTAGTGAATTAGTCTTGAATATTAACAACATATACTCACCAGGGGCAGGATTTATTTATAAGATAACAGGTATCAAATTTGGTAAAACGTCAATAATCAAGGTATACGCCACATATACCGATACATGGGAAATGGGGTACACAGTACTTCAGATGCAATATGTGATACATGAAAATGGAAATGAAGCATAACAACACTTAAACACCTCAGCATGGTTAGTATGTAAGCACATTTTGTGACAAACATATCTTTTTCATAACTTCGTACTGCAAATTTCACATTTTAAGGTATTTATGGTACTGAGACACTTCAGTACAGTGGTCCCCCTCTTATAAGGCCCCTCTCACCAGAGGCCACCCCTCTTGAAAGGCCAGCATTCTTGTGCAGAAAGTATGGTATTTCCATTATGTTCTCCCCCTCAAGAGAGGCCACCCCTCTTATAAGGCCACTTTTTTGGCTGCATTTGGGGTGGCCTTATAAGAGGGGGACCACTGTAATTGACTTTGCATGACATATCAGTACTTTTTTTCCTGAACCATGTAGTGAATGCACTGAACAAAAAACAAAAAAAAAATTGTAAAAAGCAAATTTTATTTTGTTACATCCAGCATGGTCAAATTCTGTGGTCCACCTGGATTGTTTGAGTGGAATGGTGCATTTAGAATACAGTGACTCTTCAGCCTAGTCTTTTATTGGAAGGAATCTGGGGGTCTTGGTTTAATCTGATGTTAGACAAATTTGCTTGAATGCTGTTTGCATGCACAAAACTTTCTCAATATCTATGTAGTTTCTATATTTTATGACTGGATCTGCGCTTGTTCTTTTGTGTGCACAGCTTCAGAGCCGTTACGGAAGGACAGTACAAGTACTACAAAGTCCATTCCTCTACCAATCCCCAGTATTACAGAAATCAAGATGAAGTCCAGTAAGTCCAAATTTGAAGTACCGTATTCCTCCACAGGCACCCAAGGTTCTTAGATTTTTATTCAATTTCTTTTTTGGGATGGGGGTGGGGGTGGGGGTGGGGGTTGGGGGGTGGCGGGTGGGGGTGGAATTGTGTATGATACGGCTGAACTGGTTGCCAAAATTTATATTTCTGGCATGTGGGTGTTCTGGTTAAACTGTTAAAAAAATGAAGCTAAGACAAGAGACTGCCGTCAGAGATAAACATCTTGGTGTTGCAGTATTGTAGTCTGTTCTGATAATGACCTGCTGAAGACTTGTTACTATCTATCAGGCTGATGTGCCCTTTTTTCAATAATTAAGTGTTGAATATGCTTTGGCAAAAACATAAGATTTAAAACCAAATTCTTCTGTGTTTGTACTTTAGAAATGGGCCGTGACAGGAAGGGACATAAAGGGTACACGACTGTGGCTGACAGATTGTTGGCATTGATGATGTGAAAGTGCCGCAGGACATTGGACTATTTGAAATGAATGTCCCAAAACAAGAAGGCCAGAAAATGGGGGGGGGGGGGGGTGCTCACTAAGGCATGGGTGTTGAACAGGATGAATACGGTACTTGTGTCAGATGATATTAAATTGTCTGAAATTTCAGATTCCATTTTGTAAAGTAGGATGACAAGTATACTTTGTGTGATTTAAATTGTCATTTATTTCTTGTACACACTTGATGTTGTCTATGATGAAAAGTACCACTGGGCAAGGAATCCATTCATAGTTGTTATCTGTAACGTGTTTGATTTTCAACTTTCACTTTTGGCAGATGTGGTTCAGTGATTTGTTTGGCCATATGGTAAAACATGCACTGTGAAGCTGATATGAACTTTGTCAACATTCCTGGTCAACCATATCATTTTGGGTGTGGGGTTAACGTCACTACCAAATACATGGAATTTGATTTTATCATCAGCACATAAAGTGTCGGAGGGTATTGGCCTCCCCCTGTGTCATCTGTCCGTCCCGATGATGTCTTTGTGATAACTCAAACATTTTCACTTCAGCTGCACTGGGTTTTTTTTTTTTTGTTTTTGTTTTTTGTTTTTTTTTTTGTTTTTGTTTTGTTTTTTTTTTGTTTTTTTTTTTTTTTGTTATTGTTTGTTTGTTTGTTTGTTTTTTTGACCTAAGGATGGAGCAGATACCTGTTGAAAACCAGTATCCTGTGATCATTTTGTACTTTTTAAGCTCTGCTGACTTTAGTCCACAGAGCTTATGTCATCATTCATGTCTATCTGCCCATCTGTTAACTTCTGCTTGTGGACACAAGTCAATCCAGTTAAAAATTAGGCCCATGTAACTTTCAGGAAGTACCAAGTGTATGTATATCTAGGTTGTTCAGTATTGGTGGGGCCATCTACAGTGTCATGTAATATATAGGTCAAAATGTGGAAATCTTGTGAACACTCTGGTATGTTAAGTTTTTAGTGGATCTTCATAAAATACAGGGGGATTCTGAGGGAAGTCAAAATCTTGATTGCCTTTGATACTAATGGTGCCATCTAAGTTTGACAAATAATCAGCCAAAATGTGTCAGAAAATATAAAATTCCATATTTTGAAAAATGACTAGTTAGACATGCCAAATTTATACAAAATGGAGCTCGTGTCCAGTGCTAATAGAGTATGTAATATGGATGACCTTGACATATTTTTCAAGCTCACCAGGCCTGTGAAATTGAAAGAAGTGGCTAGGAATATATGGTTCATTTGTAAAAATGTTGAGAACACGCTAGCATCTGTCATTTTTGTTGCATCTTTTTGGAATTTGGTGGGGTTATGGGTCAAAATCTTGATTGTGATACTTTGGTACAGTGCTGCCTCTTTATAACGCTGGTGTTGGGGTCCACAGGGTATACCGTGTTATAGCAAAACTGCCTTATAACAGAGGGACTTTTAACATAGAGAAAACTATGTCAGTGGGAACCATGGTATCTGCCATTTTATATCAGAAACCACCTTGTAATGAGGGGCGTTATGAGGAGGGAGTACTGTACCACCTTGTAATGAGGGGTGTTATAAGGAGGGAGTACTGTACCACCTTGTAATGAGGGGTGTTATAAGGAGGGAGTACTGTACCACCTTATAATGAGGGGTGTTACAAGGAGGGAGTACTGTACCACCTTGTAATAAGGAGTGTTATAAGGAGGCAGTGCTGTACCACCTTATAAGGAGGGAGTACTGTACCACCTTGTAATGAGGGGTGTTATAAGGAGGCAGTACTGTACCACCTTGTAGTGAGGGGTGTTATAAGGAGGGAGTACTGTACCACCTTGTAATGAGGGGTGTTATAAGGAGGGAGTACTGTACCACCTTCAATTTGGTGAAATTACCAGCTAAAATGTCTTGAAAGGTATAAAATTCCCTATCTAAAAAATAAATGAGCTAGGCATACCAAATTTGTACGATATATATAAATCATGTCAGGCAACTAACATATTGTGTAATATGATTACCTGAACTAGTAACTCCAGGCCACTTGTAGTGGCTGTAAATTGGAAAGAGGTGACTTGCCAATAATGTTCTGGACTGCTTAATTCAATTTCCACGTTTTCTCCATTCCACTCGGCCTGTCCGATAGCTATGGGCGAACCATTTTAGCTCTTAAAAAAATGTGGTTCAATATGAGGTATTCACATTTAACTACATTAACTGCAGACCTGCTCTGGACCCCTTGGTTTCCAGGCAAAAGAACTATACCTCCGCCATGATGAGGCCACTTGCTGCAGTTATACTACTTAGCCATCCAGGAATAACAGTTTTTCTACCAAACAAATGAATTCTTTAAAATATTTGTTACATCTTGTATGTTTTAACACTTTGCGGATGGGTTTTCCTGAGCTTTTTGCTTTCTTGAGTTGTTGCTTTCATCAGAGAGGCTCCTTTATCTGTGCTTAATACATGAATCTTCCTTCCTTCCTGTCAAGTTCCTTGCTACAGCCTAGGTGGCGCCACATGATCCCAGTTAATATGAATACCTGCTAATGCTGTCTAATGTAGTTGTCATGATAAGACACAGCAGTGCACATATACTGTCAGTGGCCAAGTTGATAGCGGTGAACTTGCCGATGAGTTCATTATGAGAAAGGTGACATGTACTACCCTGACCATAAACAAAATCTTTCAGCCCTGGGGCAGACCAAGTGTTGTGGAGATAAAATGCAGCTTGGTCTGGTTCTGAGGTAAATTATGTCCACAGTTTTCAGTTTTGAATTGCTGATACTTATCACATGGTCGGATGAGTAGTGTCCAATGGCTTTGTATCACATGATATACCTGGAGACAGCTTGATGGCTGCTTCAGGAAATTTGAGTTACAGATGCACTTTTTGGACCAAACCCCTGCATAAAAACTGCGTTCCTCTGGTTGTCTTAACAAATTTTATGATTTTTCAAAAATTCGTTTTGAGGGCGGGTGAGAGATGCCCAAGGAGATCACATTATTCTGGTATTAAAGTGTACAGTTCTTTTGGACATTACTTAACTCATTCCAAATGAGTCCCTGATTTTTCCACATATTTACCTAGTAGATTTAAGGCAACAATTGCACACTTAAATTCTTCATGAAGAGAGCTTTCATTCAAGTACCAACATGCCTATAGTCTTAAGTCAGTGGTTCTGGCACTGCCTGGCAGGTCATGCTGCAGCTGCCCTTGTGGCAGCTGCAGCATGACTTGCCAGGTGATGCCAGAACCACTGACCAATGCCTGTCACCATAGTATGGAATGAGTTAAAACATAAGTTTTGCCAATCCAACATTACATTGTGCTGTTGTGTTATAACTGCAGACAACACACTCTGCTCCCACCCCCGCCCCCCAATAAAACAAACAAATAAGCTTGAGGGGCTGCTGAGGATCATTTGTGTGTACACTATTTTAGATATCCATTGTTTATCAAGCATATGTTATCAAAGATTAAACATAACACTCAATGAAACAAAACTCTGCAATTCCAAATGACATCACATTGCCTTATATAATTTCTCAAGGCCCGAAGTTTTCTTGTCTTTGACCACCAATCTCTCTTTTCCTGTTTTCGATTTTGTGTTTTCCAATATTTGTGATGCAGCATACACAGGTGTTTTCCACAAATGTAAGAAAGAAAATAAATGGACTATTGTATCTTTAGACAATATGCAAGTAAGTCTGCAGTCAAAATGTCAAGAAACAGTCGGGGGGGGGGGGGGGCTGAGATCTTAGGTGCTATGTTTACTTTTTAATGGTATCAAAGTGTAGCAAGTGTTCTGTCTATAATGTATGTTACAGTTGGAGAGAAAAGGTTAAAGTTTTTAATGTTATTTTGAAGCAAATACTGATGTGAACGTAATGAGATATTTATTAGAATCCTGTTAAAACTTTGAGTGTCTGGGTGTACACGTATAACAAAATTTGCATAAATTACTATTTGAGTCAAATTAGCTGCTAGTAGTATTTCCTGAGCACAGTTTTGGTGCGTCACATTCCCCCTACTGAGTAGAGGCTTTGTGTTCTGTGGGTGTCCTGCGACCTATGTCCTATTGACTGACCAGCGCACATCACGCATCACCTCCCTCACGTATACCTATTACCATGATACCATAAAAATATTTGACCTATTCCAGGTCAGAGTATGGGTCAATCAACAGGTTTCCTTGGCATGGGTGCACTGCGCCCAAGCTGCACAGAGTAAAGCTATTGACCCAGAGCCTTCCATCATGAATAGTTTCGCATACAAATTTCAGCAAAAAATGTTTTTTAGTGATGAGAAATTGAAGTAAAAATGTGAAGGCAGAGGACAATTTATGTCTGGATGCTTTATGGGCTAGTTGAGTGGGAAAGGGTTCAGCGGACCGATTTTTTATTTTTCAAATTTGACACAAAAGTACATGGTAGGGAAAACAATTCATTAGGTTTCTGGGTTTTGGCCTATTTATCCACTGCCAATGCCTGTTGACTGATTACCAGGCATAATTCAATGCCCGCCTGCCAATCATGTTTATTACCACCATATCTTAAAGTTGCTTTGAAAGGTTTTGCTCAAATTTGGCACAAAAGTACTTCATAAGGTTCAAATGAGCTGGTCAGATTTCTTGGTCCATGTTACTTATTTATCCATTACTGCTGTATAGTCACAGATTATCAGACATCTTGCAACATCTATCCTCCAGTTGTGTATATACCTACAATGCATGTATCTTAAAGTACAAGGGACAAATTTTGCTCAAATTAGGGACAAAATTACCTGGATAGCATGGATAATCTGTATCCATTAGAAGAATTTACGTTGAATGCATAAATAGTGATGATAATAAAGGAGTTATATACTGTATTGCATATAATTCCATTTCATGGCTCATCATGAAGGGAGGGTGCTGTGGCTACCGTTTGCTGGCAAGATACGTCTGTATCTGCCTTCCCAAAAGGATATGTTACTGTGGGGGAAAAATAGATTTCCAAGTCAATGTGGCTTGTTTGTCAGTTGCTGTGAACTACTTAATAAGTATCATACATCATACAGTATCTGTCCTGTTACTGTGTGCACACACTATTTCAAAAGTTTCAGAACAGAGCTAGGTCCAGTTTGACCTTAAGTACGTGTACCTCATAAAGATGAACTGGGAATATTTTTGCAATGTAAAAATGCGGGGAAGGCGTATCAGTGACTGTCTGCATTCATGCTTCCTCTTCTCGTAATTGTGATTATTAGCGAAAATGTTAAATGTAAATATGTGCCAGAGCATTATATCTTGACGTAGATCAAATCTACCATCCTGAATTCATAGTTGACACTACAATATTTTATTTCTTAGGTGCAAAGAAGCAGAAATTAGACAAAGATGTACTATACTCGCCCAAGTCTGCTGACTCCGCCCCATCTCCAGAAGGTTCCCCAGTAGACTTCAATCTTCAGATGTCGCCCTCAGAGCAATCTAGTGCCAACAATCACGGTGAGAAATTTGAATGTTGTGTACATTGTGCACTTTATTTACATGTACTTGTAGGTGTAACTTTGTAGCTCCGACAACTACATGATCTTGGGGTTTTTTGGCTCAGCGGGCCTAATCTTACTTTGAAAATCATTGTACAGAGGGCTGTTCCATGTTAAACATGAACTTGATGAGAGAAGGGAAGAAGCTACATTATGAAAGACTGGCAGTTTGGCAGTTGGTATCAGTAATGATCACGATGATTGTGAAAGAATTTTGTCTGTGAAAAGATGTACTGCCAGTGATCAGGGTGAGGTGATGCAAGCCTGATTAGCAGTAAACCAGCAGATTTGGCAATCAGATGAAGTTACAGTGTGGTTCTCCATCCGTTGTCAACAATTTAACATTTTCAACTTCTCAAAAGCTGTTGGCCAGATTCACGTCAAACTTATTGGGGATGTATCTTGGGTGGTCTGTACCAAATATGCTCAAATGATCACGCTGCATTGATTTTTTTAGCTTAACTGACTTACTAGTCAGGCTGACCTTTCAGGATGCCTAGTCGTGTGTCGTCCTTCTTCCCCAAAGTCGTCGGCCATATTCATTTCAAACTTGGTGGCACTGTACGTTGGGTGGGTCTCTACCAAGTTTGTTCAAATGGTCACGCTGCAGTGATTTAACCCTTCCTCTGCTGTAGGCGAGAAAATCCTCCCAAAGATACTTGCTTCTCCCACGCTACAGGCGAGTTTATCTGCCCAAGGTAGTACATGAGCTTTTAGGGAGCTCAGTCGTCCGTCATAGAAATACTTCCAAATGTCATATGCACTCAGCTAAAGCTCAGCACAGGTCTATTCAGTTGCAACTTTGATTTTGCTGGACAAGCTTAGGTCAGCTGAGCAGCTGTTCACGCAGCCCTCTAGTGTGTGTGTTTTGCTATTTTTTGACTTCTCCAGAACAGTCACTATAATTTAGCTGAAACTTTGTGGATATGTTCCTTGTGTAAGGGTTAATTAAAGTTGTTCACACGGTGGCACTACTGTGGATTCCCGATTTTTAACGAATTTTTTCAATTCAGGTACTTATCGGTAAATGCACCTTTCCTATTGATTACTATTCAAGTCAATGGACATTCTAATACTGATTCACATTTTTGACTTCTCTGAAACCATCAACCAGATTGACTACAAACTTGGTGGGAATGTACCTTGGGCTGGTCTCTACTAAGTTTGTTCAGTTTTGGCTAAATCTGAAAAAATCTTCTTCTCCTAAACCACTTGGCCTATTGATTCAAAATGGCATAGGAACACTTGAGGGTATGACAGCAGGAGGTATACAGCGCATGGACCTTGACTTCATTCTCAAGGTCACAGGGTCACTCAGGTGTATTTAATTCTACAGATGATAACTTGAGAACTCTTTCAGGCTGGACTGATGTTTTACATGGTTATGATCCTCTTTGAGGGCCACACAACAGAAATTTCAATTCATTTTCATTGAACATATTTTCACTAAATCCTTTCTCATGTATAATCCTGAAGCATCCAGCAGTGTGGGTGTATCTCCTCAAATTCACAGCTGGAAGCACATGGAATTTTCAGTAATTCTTCAAAATGACACCTGAAAATGACACTAGATGGCACACTAATCAGTGAGTCTGGACAAGCACCAAATGCTTTCATGCTGTGTTAAATAAATAAATGTGATAAAGTACAATAAATAACAAAGAAAAACTACTTTTTTGAGGAATTTGATAGCTTGGGCAGAAGGGTATGAAGAAAGTTGAATGACATACATGTATTTTAATGAAAGACAGATGTCAGATTATCTTTGATAATTCTGTGAATAAAAACAGGCCTATCATAAGCATTACAAAATCCAACACTATACAAAATAAATTGATTTTCGAAATCAAACATTTATATATAAACACTGTTAAAATTTGTATGGAATGTAACAGAAAGATCTTTTCTGGGTCAAATCTCGTGCAACATGTCAACTGTTAGATTGTTATTGTGAATTTTATTCACATATTACAGATGTGTGTTCAGAAAAATACAGTGAAAGAACAGCAAATAAACTAAACTGAAAAAATCATAATTACGTTAGAAACAAAGAGAACAGAGAGGTTTGCATTCACAAGTTGATAAAATGGCATTTAGAGCTTATGCTGCAAAGATATGGGACAAGTAAATTCAGATTCAGTGTGGAGAAGTGATTTTAATATGGGCGATGTACCAAAAAAAAAACCTTTCCAACATTCAAAAAAACCCAATGAAATGTGATTACCCCCTCCCTCCCCCTCCCCCCATTCCAAAGTCACCAATTTCTTGTAAAGTCCACATTCAACCTTGCAGTATACATTAATGTACACGACTACAAGGGAGGCCCGGAGAAAGTGTTTTACATTAAATCTTCATTGGGTTGTGATGAGCCCTGTGACCTTTCAAGATATATATATATATTACAAGTGAAGTACTGAAAGAAAAACACATGCATCAATCATTTGATATATATTTTCATAAAATTCTCATAATTCATTATACAAACAGATCTTCATCACATTTATCCCAATTCATCACAGATGCATGGATGATTCTCAATACTTTTATAAGATCTTTAATAGGGCCTATCATTTTCTGTTTCAAATTTTGTCTTTTTCCGTTTGTCAAAACAGCAAATTCCACTTCAATTCCGTTTGACTCTGGCGTACTTGAATTCAGCTTTTGAAAAAAAATGATGTGTTTCATGCATATAGAGAAAAATAAGTGGAGGAACTCAGTTTAATCTTGGGATCGCCACATAAACTAGATCTTCAGGGCATCCACATGGACCTTTATTTACATTAACAAAGACATGGTATGCTCATTTCCGGTCACTCAAATTGTATAGTTTTTGCTGCAGAAACAATTTTGTTTGGTAAACGTGACAGTATTATTCATACACACTTCAAAATAAACATCTAATGAATTGTTTTCGGTACATTTGCCAATAAAAATCCCAAAACGACAGTAAAGTTGCATATTTTGCGGCCTCAAACTTCGCACGATTCTCTTGCCGGTTCCAGGCATGACATCTTGCATAGATTAACTACCTCCCAAGTAAAAATCTGAGAATAGAAGGCAGGGAGATTCTCACTTCTTCAGGGCGCTGATTGGCTCACAGGTCATGCAAATAAAGTTTGCCAAGTCTCAGCATGTGACCAAGCATGCACACTGCACACTTTCAATAAATAAGCATGGTGGAGTCGATTATTCAAACCACCAGCACTTTTGTGTTTTCATGTCACATAGGAACTGAATTGTAGTGACATATCAACGTTAGGTATTTTGAAAACATTCAGAATGTTCCTAGTTAACCACTCAAAGAAATGCAGAGTGGAAACTGCATGCAATCAGTGTTAAAATGGGAAACTGGTGCATTGGTATGCATTGTCAATCAATCTACGGGGTGGTCTGTACTGAACAAAATCTGTGTGCGTTATTTTTTTTTCGCAGAGATACTGCAATATTTATATAATTTTGGTGCTATTGCTCAAAAGTTATACTGGGAACCATTTGATATGTAGTACATCTACAGAAGAACGCGCCATGTTGCCATATCTAGGTAATTATCCGCACTAAAAGTTGATCTTCAGCATGTGCTACATTGGGCGGATAAACTCGCTTGTACCAGCGTAGGAGAAGCAAGTATCTTTTGGTGGATTTTCTCACCGGTAACAGAGGAAGGGTTAACACTTGAACTACTGATTAATGTTCATTCTTGCAGAACAGATAATGTATCTGTGTTTGTATTTTTACTTGCTGATGTCGCACTAAGAAATATACCGCTACCATAAAATAACAGTGTGAATTTTATGGCTTTCCAGAAAATTGGTGAAATTCTGATTTTTCCGTTTCACGCCCTCCCCTTGTTCCAAGGATATCTCGGAATTTGGGAAAGTTCTTTTTTGTACATGATCCCTTAGCAGGATAAGTAAATTTTCGCTCCAACTTGTCCTGGGACAAGTGGCCAGAATCCTTATTGTCAAGCCATCCTTCAAAGAAGGCAAAGTCTTTCAGCTCAATTATGATGACACTTACCAATACCATATATTAGTCATTACTTAAGACAATTATAATCTCAAGGCATGATAATATGTGGGACTCTGGCATTTTCTGTATGGGCCCCCCCCCAAAAAAAACAAACAAAAAAAACAAAAAAAACATATATATATATATATATATATATATGCAAGGAGTCCCCAGGCGTCCTTAATATTAAACGCCAAGTAAAACCCTGCCTAGGCCCTTGCTAACTGTTAAACACTAATAGGAAAGTGCCTATAGGGTTTTCCTCTGGTGTTGTTAATTTTATCTGACATCTTGGCTTGTAATATATTGATGATGAATTATCCTTGGCCTGTGGTCACTATTAAATACTAATAAGAAATTATCTATAGGGCATCTTGTGGTGTTGTTAATTTTGATCTTGAAAGGTCAAACAAGCATACTGGCTTTTATCTTGGTAATGGTGGAATCTGAATCCTGTCCCTATTCATCTCCAAAATGATAACTAACACTATGAGTGCGTGAAGACTTTGATAATACAAACAGTGATGACAGTTTCAGAGAAAAGTGACCTTAATATTATTTCAAGGAACACAGGACCACTCAGTCTCTGTATGCAAGGTCAGCAGAGCACAGGACTGTCACAGTCCTCTAGTTTACTTGTCTCAGATAATAGGTCTTGTTTTAAGGTCAAAGTGTAAAAACTAGACAATTGCCACAATGGTGAAGATGTCCGTCTGTGGTGCTGTGTTGTGTTTTACTTGAAAACAACAGTAGACTTTGGTATAGAGGAGTCTGACTGGTTTCGCCTGTAGTGGGCTCTTTAGAGACTACCAAAGGTTGCGACGTTCGTTTTTACCTTGGTATTTATAGGCCCAGGTAACATATTACGTGACAGCGTGGCTCTGATGTAAAACCTATTGCCTTAACATTAGGAAGACTAACTGAATTGATACTGTGTTGGTTCAAGTCAGTTTGTGTGTTGCTTTAAGGTCAAGTCCTGCTGAAAATACACCATATTCAAACGTCCCTGCCATATTTAGAACACTGCTACCCTCTGGTGGCGAAACCAGAATGAGGCTGGGGTGGAAACAAAATCAAGTCCCCATTTACTTACATGTTAAATTTACTTACTTTTCCAGCTCAAATCTGCCATTTATAAACACTTTTGAATGCGCCCATTGTGTTATCCTGTTACGAAAACTCTAGGAATACAAAAGTGAGGGAAAAAACATGTCTTCAGTCAGTGTTTGATCCATTCTTGCAAAAGTTACTGTGGTGTAGTATGTTACCATGAAATAAGTTTTCATGGCAACATGTTTTATAACATCTTATTACAAAACATAATCTGTTGATTTCATATTTTCGAACCAGTCATTCAATCGGGTGTGTAATTTGTAGTACTCGGGATATCAGTATATATATATATATATATATATATATATATATATATTGGACGTAGTCCAATACTCATGTTTCATCAGAATTATTTTTTTAGTTGTGATTAGAAAATTAGGTCTGCAATGATCAGTTTGATCCATTCACAAGTCAGCTGAGCTTTAGAATAAATATATCTGTGAGAGCTAATTATATATCCTTAAAACCCCACATTTTATTAAACTGTTGCTGCTGGAACTTCCTGGAATGTATTGTCAACTCGTTTATTCTGGCTGTGGGTCCAGTTGTACAGGCGATTAAAATTGCAGTGACATGTATATCAGTGGCAATTAGGAAAAGTCAAAACACTGAAGATTATCCCCTTATGTTACAGTCCTAGAGTTTTCCTAACAGAATAACCCAACAGTTATATTCAAAAGTGCTTTAAATAATAGAAATGAGCTAGCAAAGTAAGCGATGGGGACTTGAATTGGTGTCCACCACAGCCTCAGGCTGGTTTCTGTCACCAGAGGTCAGTAGTGTTCCAAATCTGGTAGGGACTTTTGAATAGGGTGTATACTGGTTACTGTAATACTATTGTAAATGTGTATTAAACGACCAGCAAACTTCCCAGGTTGTGATGTGGAAGACTGAATTATTCTCAGGCAGTGTTACCCGTATGTGTCGTCAAACTACAGGTCACCAGGACACCTGTGCAGGATGCTAAATGGTAGTCTGAAATCTTAGGTAGCTTAAATCACAGAAAGTCTGTGGGTTAAATTTTGTTGTTGATACATGTATGTGATGGGATTGGGTGAGCCAGCATCAAGTTTTGCATTTGTTCTTTTCATGATTTTAGGGGAAGATAATGTACAACATGGTGCACAATACAAGGTGCTTTTATTTTGTTTTCCTTTTCAGATGAAAGCCGTGGGGACACTGATTTGCGAGATTTCCTCCAGGATGGTGGAACTCCGGGAAGAATGCGCACTTCCTCAGGTGGAAGCGACTCCTACCCTAAACAGACTGAAGGTATTATTCAGTCACGTGGTGGCAGTCTTGGATGGGACACAGACTTGACTCCCCCTGTCAGCTCCTCAGCCTCATCAGATGGTCTTATATCAGCAATAAAGTCTCATGCAAGTAGTGTGTTGACCACCTTGACGCAGGGTGACGATGGTGATAGTACCCCGGTCAAGGATGAAGGGAGCTCTACTCCTGTGCAGGATGAAGAACCAGAATCATCAACCAACCCGATAGATTTCTTGACACAACTTATTAATCAGACACAAAAGTCCAATAAAGGATCCACAAACTTCTTGCAGAGCTTATCTGTCTTGACAAAGACTGTAAAGACTCAGTTTGGGACAGGGAATGACAGTGTGTTTGATCTTGGGAGTGAGAGTCCGGCGGAAGCAAGGCAGGAAGAAGAGGCCCCAGCAGTGAGTTCTGCTCCTCAATCTTGGGCCAGTTGGAAGGCAGCACAGCAACGGGAACAACAGCAGCAGCAGACCCCTCCCCCAGCACCCGACCCCTTGCAGTATCTCCTGCCCCCACAGCAGACGCCACTACAGCAGCAAGCGCCCCCACCTCCCCAAATGGTGCCCCAGCCCCAGATAGGACAACCCCCCTCAATGGTGCCGCAACCCCAAATGGTGCCCCAGCCTCAGATTGTGAGTCAGCCTCCCATGTCCCTACCCCCACCACCACAACCTGTGTCCCCTCAGTCTCAGATGCCACCCAGGCTACCTATGACCCACATACCGCCCCCACAGTCACCGCTGGGGCCACCCCAACGGCAGCTTCAACCATCGTCACCTATGGTACATCAGCAGCAAATGCCACCGCAGATGGTACCGCCCCCACAGCCTGGGCAATCAATAATGGGGCTTAACCAGCCCACAGGGCCTGGGCAGCCGCCGCAAGGAATACATCAGCCCACAGGGCCAGGTCAACCACCACAAGGAATACACCCAAACACACGGCCTATGCACATGCCTCCTCAACCACAAACCCCAACTGGGGTACCACCCCCTGGACAGATGCCACCCATTCATCTTGTACCCCCATTGGTAATGCCCCATCAGCAACCCCCGCCCCTGAACCATCCTCCTCCTACCTCTCTAGGTCCTCCACCGCACCAGCCCCATCATTCCTCACCCCCTATGGACGGTCCCCATGCCATCAGGCCAGACATGGCTCCTCCAGGCATACAGCATGCACCAGGGGTAGGCCCTCCACCCAGGGAACCACTGCCTACCTCACCCATCGACTCGTGGACTAGACCACCTCTGCAGATGCCCCCACGTGGACCCCCTCCAACTGTACCTATGCATGGCCAGGGCATGCAGCATGGATTGCCACCACAATCTATATCCCCGCAGCCACAGGAGTCCTCACAGTATCCCATCCAAAGGCCTGCGCCCGCATCTAAAGGAATTCTGCGAAAAGCCAGGCCAAATTTGACCCAGATACAGACTACAGAGGAATTTGATACGGATCTGCAGACTAGCTCAAGTCCAACATCTACAGTTCCCACTTCAATACCAACTATTGGGGGGCGTCAAAGGCCACAGCAGCCGCCACGCACCCCACCAATAGTGGTGCCCTCTGGTGTTCCCAGGCCCCCTCCCACACCTCCCATCTCCAGGTCTCTTGGACCTAACACCCAGTCAACCAAGTCAAACTCTGAGGAGCAACTGGAGTTCATTGAGAAACTGAAGCGAAAGACCAGCACTGTGGCCCCATCTACCCCAACTCCCACTACACCCCCTACCACAGGCCTGGCTAAGAAAACTGAACCACTCTCCAATCTCAGGACTCTGTCTGAAGCCAGTGAACCTGGAACAGAAGGTGAGGCAGCCAATAATGATGGGACTGCCACCCCAACAGAGGAAGAAAGTCCTGCAGTGGAAGAGACCAGTGCGGAGACCGAATCAACCTTATTGGCTGAAAAGCAGACTGAACTGCCTGGGTCCCCTGAAAACAACAGTAAAGATACCAACCAGGGTGCACCAATACGAACCATTGGTCAGGCCTCCCTTCACTCTGACATGAACCGTCGCATGGGGTCGCTTGAACGTCGCGATCAGGACAGTTTAGATCGGCGATGGGAAAGGACATCAGATAGAAGAGGGGACTCTGAGAGGAGGCATAGTGATGGTCGTTATGACCGTAGAGAGCCCTATTATAGCCACTACAGGAATGACGATTCTTACCGGTCATACAACAGAGACCCTTACTATGACCGCCGCAGGGATCAGTACCAAAGAGACTCGTACAATCGGTCGCTTAAAAGACCGTACCCACCCCCAATGCCAGAGCAGCATCGGAGACCTTATTACCCCCCCAGGTACTAGATGTGTAGTGGTGATCTGTGGATAGGTACTGCACTTTAGAACGTGCAGCTTAATGTGTAGGGCTTTGTGGCACCCAGTGATTTAAAATCCACAAACCCAGTTAAAAAAACAAAAACAAAAAAAAAACCAACAAAAAAAAAACAATTCATGGGTAAATTGTATGTACATAGAGATTCCATGAACCATTATGGTAACTGCCTTGGTCAATGTGCATGTACTACGTACGTGAACTGCAAGGTGTCTGGCAGCTTTTATCACCAACTCTTAATTATAAGTATGTCTTGCGTATGAACACGAGATTGTCATTGTGAAGAAAGTGGTGCGAGGATCCTGTTTCTAAGGCCGGAGCCTGCAGGTGGAGAGTGACTGCACAATAGAATGACGATGTTAATGACATACAGACAATAATGTGGAACATACATGAACAAATAGAAGTATGTGTGTTTGAACAGTTATATAGACTCAACGGGGGAATTGAAGGGACTTTTAGGTGGGTTACGTGTGACCTATTGCTGCTTCATTGTAATTTTCTTTCCATGTGTGGAAAAAAAAAAACCCCTCCTGATAGAGTCACAAGGCAATGACACATGTTTGTGAAGACTTGTATTGTACATACTGTTAAACAGGAATCCTATTACCTCTGAGTTCACAATTAGAATTGCTGCTTAAATACAATTCTATTGAAAAAAGCTAAAAAACAGGGCAATGACATATGGTTAAGAAGGCTTGCGTTCTACACACTGTTAAACAGGAATCGGAACTTCTCAGTTCAAAAGTAGATATGCAGTAAATGTAATTTCACATCAACGACAGTCCTGAAAATTGTTATGCATGTCTTATATAGATGCACATTCTTAGTTTGCTCTTGTGAGTGCATAGCATTCTACCAAATACCTCTGCTGAAAAGTAAAAGCTTTGTGAATTAATTTTGTATGTTTTTAGATTGTATATTCAGTTTAATCGGTTATTAGACATGAAGGACTGGACAACTTTGTATATGCAGGTTGCACTCGGCCCAAAAGTGACATAAGGATGAAGGACAAGTTTTGTCTTGTTTTCAGAGTGGTACTGGCTGAAATAGGATTGACTTGTTTAAGTCCTAATAAGGAGGATACATGCTGAGGCATCCCAACAAAACTGAATCCATGTACTGCATGGCACATAAATAAGGCCAGTGGTCACAGAATCCGCTGTATCCGTGGTAATGTAAATCTGCCATTTAAGATTTGACGTGCACAGAGTTTGCACAAGCATTTGAGGTGGAAAATGCTGTAACCATTTTGTTTTGCAACATGAAAACGTGACGTGTGGTACACTTGGTCAAAGACAGCACTGAAGGTTTCACACTGGGATAATTATTCTGTGTGTACAATGCACTTGAAAAGTTCGTTCTGTTTCATAACAAAAGAAATAAATTCTTGCGTCTCTTTCTAGTTAAATGAAGATGTTGCATAACTTGTCCTTGAAGTTGAGGGAACAGGCAAAATGTTAGCATAAATTTTCATGTGCCTCTGCTTCCCTGCACTTTGTTAACAGAAGCGCACGGGTACATGTGTATTCTTGCCTGCTGATCTAGGGTTACAAGCTGACGAGTCCAGTAAGAGCTGCTGTGATACCACACTAGGAAGCAAGGGTCTGTTTTTGCAGGCAATTAATTCTGCTAAGTGCAGTCTTGCCCAGCTTAAATCTGTGAAGTCATGATGGTGTGTGACTCGTGTATGACACAGGAAGTGCATATGTACTTCAATAAGTCCCACTTTTGTGAAATGTGCCTTTGGGGCCAGCAGGTTACATAGTAGGCGAAGAATGGCTGCGGTGGTGCTGTAAATGACATTACAGTTCTGTCTATGTGTATTAAGTTGCCTCGAGCTGTTATGTAATATAATAACCAGGAAGCCCCACTGCTATGAAAATCACGAAAACACATCTATATTTCAACTCTAGCTGAACTTTACTAAGATTTTTACAGTTCTGTACATATTAAAAGAAAAAAGAAAGGCTTCATGTACAAGTCTGCATTCTCACCTCTCCCCCCTCCCTCCCCCTGCATGTTTGAATAAGGCTCAGTTCTAATGCCTGCATTTTATTTTCATTTATTGATTTATTTTGTCTGCCATGTAGACAGTTTGATGAAATGTCTATGTTCCTTTTCAGTGGTACTGGTACCTATTAAAGTATGTCAAATGCTTCTTGCAGTTGTAATTTGAATTAAGTTTTGTTGCGCTGCACAGTTTATCAGTGACCAGGATCTGAAATTCAATTGAGTATTGCCTGCCATTGCAAGAGCCAGCACTTGGGGAAAAAAAGAAATTGTTCAGTTGTGTTTTGTCAGAAGTAAAAAATGTTGTTATTTTGAAAGTAATTTCACTCAAGTGATTCCGACATGAGTTTGCAAACTAAAGCTTGGAAAATTTTAAGATATTCTAGTAAAGTACAATTTTGTGGCAGCTGGAATAATTCTATGATCCATGTCTCTTGGATTTGAGACAGTGTAGTCAAAGAAACGTCAGTCTTGGCACACTGAAGGTGTGGATGGACCCTTTCCCCATAAACTGGACAAACAGGCTTGAAATATGGCGTGCTTCAAAAAATTAAATGTGTAGAAAAAAAGGGCTATTTCAGAATAGCATGCTAGAAGAAAAACGGTTGACTGCGTGTTGATTCAAGGGGGAAGGGTAAATTAGTAGGTGAATATGGTCAATGCCAAGTAAATGGTTGTGCTAACTTGGTGACAGAGCCAGCCCAACCTTTTACCAATTGCTCTTGAGCACTGGGTTCAATAAAGATTGATATTGAACAAGACACAGAAGGATTCTAAGTTTCCAGATGGCGGGATTAAGGTGCATTATGGTCATTCTTCTTTATAGGGAAAAAGTGGAGTCCAGGCTATATACTGTTACACAGAAGTCATTTGGTGGCATTATCTAATGCTTTGGTGTCCTATTGTGTAGCAAATTTGATTAATTAAAAATAATTATTTTAAGTCCTAGTTCTAGTTTGTGCGTGTTTAACATGTATATTGCTGCACTCAGGCTGTTCAGGCTACATGAACATCCAATCTCATCTGTCAATCAACAGCCACTTCCTTATGATTGTCAGCTGACCTCAGGATTGACAGTTCTCGTTGCTGTTGTTTAAATGGTGGATATATTCCTGCAGCCGTTTTGGGTCGGACATACATGAACTCCTGCTCCGCTCATCACCAAAAAAGCAGCTGCATGTAAAATGTCATCTTTGATGCTTTCACTTAAATTTCATGGAAATGGAAAACATTTTTGCTGAGAATGCTAGATAAGACCTATCATAATGGCATGCCCTAGGGCATTAGTTTTCTTTGGTGTGAGTTTATACGATGGCAAGGAAGGCTATTGACAGTTTTATTCTCAACAGGAAGGGGTTACATGTTTTTTTAGCTCTGCTGACCAAAGGTCACAGAGCTTGTGCGACCGCTCATGTCTGTCCCTCCGTCAGTAAACTCTTGCTTGTTAGCGTGATGCCGTCCACAGTTATCAAGTTAGCCCAATATAACTTGCAGGACTTAAATAGTGAATGAAAATCTAGATCCCTTTCGATATTGGTGGCGCCATCTACAATATATGTAATACAGGGGTCAAAATTTGAAAATCTTGTGAACACTCTAACATCTTTAATTTTTGGCGGATTTTCACCAATGGTGGTAGGATTGTGGGGGAGATCAAAGTCTAAGTTGCACAAAATGACACTAGTGGCGCTACCTATAATTATGAGACAAAATGTGTTTTAAGATACAAAATTCTATATCTGGAAAAGTAATTGGATTAGACTTGCCAAATTTGTAGGATATATAGAGCATGTCAGTTGCTAGAATGATATGTAATATCAATGACCTTGACCAATTTTTGTGTGGTCACCATGCCTGTAAGGTTGAACAAGGTGATTTTGGAATGGAGGGTAGCTTGGACATCATTGGCAAAGAGTTTTGAGCATCCATATCAAAATTGAACATGATTACATTGTACATAAAACTGTATGTACTTGGTGACGTACTTTTTGGGTCAATGTGACCCAGTAATTGTGGAGTTTGATGGTTGTCCAAATTAAATGTTTTTCTTCAATTACTCAAAAAGTTATAACCCAATATGAAATAACTGACCATGTATGGAAAGCTGGATGTGGGGCGCATATTTTGAACACTCACAGTTTTTTAATCTGAGTTGAAGTTCAAGGGTCAAATGACCAGTTTGAATATAGGGGTCATCTTGTGAAAATGACCAGTTTGAATATAAGGGTCCTCTTTTGAATGCTGTGCAACCCACAATTTTTGAGTTAGACCTCTATAAAATTTAGAAGTTATAAAGTGTACAAAAATTTTTGTCGACATCAGTTTGTAGCGTTAGCCTATATCAGTGTGTTATATACAGATTAAAGTGTGAAAATCTTGTGAGTGCAACACTGACCAAAGTTTGAAAGTGAGCCCAATATAATTTTCAGTACTTATAGGGTGTATACAAATCTAGATTTGTTTCAATATTGGTGGCGCCACATACAATATTATGTAATGTAGGGCTCAAAATATGAAAATCTTGTGAACACTCTAGCATCTTTACCGAATTCAGTGGCATTGTGGGGGATGTCAAAGGCTAAGAAAATCTAGGTCCCTTTCGATATTTTACAATATTAGGCAATATCCGGGTCAAAATATGAAAATCTTGTGAACGCTGTAGCATTTTTAATTTTTGGCGAAAGTTTACTGAGGGAAGGCAAAGTCTTAAGTTCTTAGTGATATTAGTGGTGCCACGTTTTATTTGACAAATTATCAGGCAAAATGTGGTCTAAGTTATATAATTCTATATCTGGAAAAAAAAATAATTAGATTAGACTTGCCAAATTTATTGGATATATAGACCATGTCCAATGCAAGAGTGTTATGTAGTATGAGTGACCTTGACCTATTTTTGTGAGGTCACCATGACTCTAAAGTTGAAACAGGTGATTTTGTAATAGTAGGGTGAAGATTGGACATCAAGGGCAATGTCAGCGCGCCACCCGGCCCATGGGCCTCTTGTATTACATAATCTGGGTGACCTTTATCTTCTGTCCAAGGTCACTGAAGACATAAAGTTAAGGACTCGCTCATTGTTGTCTTGGCACATGCAACAATATCCATCACAGGAATTGCACAAATAAGCTATGATTACATGTTGAGGGGAGTGCCGTCTGGTGGACAAATGAGACACTAAAATCACATTAGCTGTATGTTCAGAAACGGAGGACACGCAATTTTGAAATGAAAATGTAGGTGTCATTTAGCCATGGTGCCTGCAGAGCATTATGCCCATGGACCTCTTGTGAAAGCCCTAATATCATTCTGTCTGTGTGCTAACACAGACATTTTGTTTTACCAAGAATTATTTATGTATTGTATTTCGCTTAACAGTCAATTTTGTCCGGAGTTTTTCTCTGACACCATATCAGTGACGAACGCCAATTTTGCACAAACACTGATATAGCAGTGAAATTAAGCACCTAGCTGGTTTGGAATAGTTAACTCGTTGAAAATTATGTTAATTACAGCCATTTGAAATTTTAAATATTTATTTTCTTCAAAACTATTAAAACTACAGATACCATTCTAACCTTGATTCTTTTGGGAATTGTAAAATGTCCGGTTCGAGGGACTCTTAACTGTAAAGTGAAAGTGGTGAGTTTTCCCTGATACCAAACAGGGTGTGGCCCTGCTGATATCAAATACAGCACCAGAAATCTTCGTTTCGTTATGACTTTTGAAGAAGTGAACATCAGATTTATGTGAATGGTGCATTTGGAACAAATGCTGGCCAGCAATAAACAATGTGTAATAATACATTACCTATCCACTTCATTTGGTATATGATCTCATTAGATCATATCTGCTCCAAATTTCATCCCAGTAGAAACTAGGTCTCTTTATATGTTCTGCTGGACTGGAAGTCAAAAAACCACCACCAGAAGTTTCAGGATTTTAACGTTTGCAAATTAGGGGCACTTGAAAAGTATAAATTTTAAATGTCTATGTAACAAGTAGGGGTAGAGGTGCCATTCCAACTTTAATTTGATAGGTTTGTGGTGTGGACACATTCAATGGACAATGAAGACTGAGCAAGCGCCAAGGAGGCGAATGTCGGGTTTACAAATAAAAATTTGTTGCTCTATGTACCTGAATTCCTGTACACTGAGAGCTGAAGCACTCAACAGTCTGACCGGTTTCCTCCTTAAACAGAGACTTGGTTGTAACGGATACAAACACTTGTATATATACCCTAACATAACTTGCCGTAGTGACCTATTGTTGCTTTGTGGTGTTGCATTTTTTTAGCTCTGCTGACCAAAGGTCGCAGAGTTTATAGCATCACTCATGTCCGTCCGTCCATAAACTTTTGGTTTTGGAGTGCAATAACTATAAAAAATTTTGATGTAAGTCCTATATAACTTTTTGGACTTATAGGGTGTATGGAAATCTAGGTTTGTTTCGATATTGGTGACGCCACCTACAATATTATGTAATATAGGGGGTCGAAATGTGAAAATCTTGTGAACAATCTAGCACCTTTAATTAAAATGTGTGTGTCAACGCACACTTTTCTGGTTTTCTAGGAATTCTTTATTTCTTTCTTTCTTTCTTCTTTCTTTCTTTACAGGCAAATTTGTCCGACGTTTCATTTGAAAAATATTATATGTAGAAACTCCAAACTTGGCACAATTATACTTCTACGGATAAAGTCTGGCCTTTTTATAATTAGAGGTCATGCTTTTCAAAATTATACAAATGAGGGCTAATTAAAGTTTTAAATCTTCAATATCTTATATACTATAGTAAATGTGGTTCCGAGTGTAAAGAAGTTCGATCATAGCAAGGTAAAGGTCATCTCAAGTGTCAAGGTCATGTCAAGGTCAAAGGTCATGTCGAGGTCAAATGTCAATTTTAAGCCAAAATGTCATTTTTAAGCCAAAATGTCATTTCTGAGGTCAAGGTTCACTTCAGGTAGAGGTCATCTCAAGGTCAAAGGTCATTTGAAGGTCAAAGGCTATTTCAGATGGTGGCTCTCTTCTAGCCATAACTTGGTCAATTTTTATCCAATTTTGATCATGTTGGGCTCAAATGGTAGCTATTGTAACCTTGCACATTTTTATGCCCCCCCTTCGAAGAAGGTGGGGTATATAGCGTTGCACATGTCGTTCGGTCTGTCGGTCGGTCGGTCGCTAGACTGTGGTTTCCGCACAATAACTCAAGAAGTTTTTGAGCTAGGACTAAGACTTTGATACTGTACAGGTGTATCATTCTAGTCAAAAGCTAGGCGAAGTTCAAAGATGGGTGACCTTGACCTAATTTCCAAGGTCACAGTGGTACCTGAGTTAACTTTGGTTTCCGCACAATAACTGCAGAGGTTTTTAAGCTAGGACTTTTATATTGCACAGGATTATAGTCTATATTTGGGGCTAGGCGAAGTTGGAAGATGGATGACCAGGACCTCATTTTAAAGGTCACAGAGCCACTTTACTGAATATGGTTTCATGCTTTCTGCATGATAACTTATACCTTGGAGCTAGAACTTTTATATTGCACAGCTTTATGGTTCTCTGTAAGGGCTAGGTTGAGTTTGAAGATGGGTGACCTTGACCCAATTTTCAGGGTCACAGAGAGATTGTAGTTAGACTGTGGTTTCCGCACAATAATTCAAGAAGTTTTTGAGCTAGGACTTTGATACTGTATATGTGTATCATTCTAATCAAAAGCTAGGCGAAGTTTGAAGATGGGTGACCTTGACGTAATTTCCAGGGTCAGAGTGGTACCTGAGTTAACTTTGGTTTCTGCAACATAACGGAAGAGGTTTTTAAGCTAGGACTTTTATATTGCACAGGATTATAGTCCATATTTGGGGCTAGGCGAAGTTCGAAGATGGATGACCTTGACCTCATTTTAAAGGTCACAGAGCCACTTTACTGAATATGGCTTTGTACCTGAGTTAACTTTGGTTTCCACATGCTAAATGAAGAGGTTTTTAAGCTAGGACTTTTATATTTCACAGGATTATAGTCCATATTTGGGGCTAGGCGAAGTTGGAAGATGGATGACCTTGACCTCATTTTAAAGGTCACAGAGCCACTTTACTGAATATGGCTTTGTACCTGAGTTAACTTTGGTTTCCACATGATAACTGAAGAGGTTTTTAAACTAGGACTTTTATATTGCACGCGATAATTGTCCGTATTCAGGTCTAGGTCATGTTTGAAGATAGGTGACCTTGACCTAATTTCAAAGGTCACAGAGCCATTTGGTTGAATACTGTTTCTGCATGATAACTTGCATTTTAGAGGTAGCACTTTTATATTGCACAGCTTTATGGTTGCCTGTAAGGGCTAGTCTGAGTTTGTAGATGAATGACCTTGACCCAGTTTTGAGGGTCACACACAGACGGTAGACTTTTTTTTTTGCACAATAACTGAAGAAGGTCAAGTGAAAATGAGTGACCTTGCCATAATTTCCAAGGTCATAAAGCCACTTTGCTGAATATGGTTTCTAAATGATGACTAATTTTTCAGCTATAACTTTTGTATTGCCCAGGTTTTTAGTCGTTTGTTAAGGGCTATGTTAGAGTATAAAGATATGTGACATTGATGTATGATCAACTTTCACTAATTTTGTAAGGTCAGGAGTGCCCCTTCTACCACTATCAATAGGGTTGAGAGGGCAAGGGTAATGAGGGAGGGGGGCATCTATGTTTTACAAACATATCTTGTTGAAATGTACATGTGACCTCTAAAGTTCAAAGGTCAAGGTCATTTGGACCTTTGAAAGTTTCATCCAGTCATAATTTGGCCAATCTCCATCCAATTCTAATCATGTTGGATTCAAATTGTAGGTATTGCTACACTGGACATTTTTATAAGAACATGTAACCTCAAAAAGGCAAAAGGTCAAGGTCATTTGGCCCTTTGAAAGTTTCATCTTGCCATAACTTGGTCAATTTTACTTCGATTTGGTTCATGTCTGGCTTAAATTGTGGGTATTGTAACACTGTGCAATTTACATGTGACCTGTAAAGGTCAAAGGTCAAGGTCATTTGGACTTTGAAATTTGCACGCAGCCATTAGCTTAATGTAATGTGAAGTATTAAAGGATAAAAGTTGTAGCATTTGATATTTACAACTTTTGAAAGCACACAGATTTGCTTTCAAGCAAATCGTCTTTTCCAGTTTCTTTCTTTCTTCTTTCTTCTTTACCAGCAAATTTGTCTGACACTTTTCTCGGACACTATTTAACAAAGAAACTCTAAACTTGGCATGATTGTAC
Organism: Hermodice carunculata; assembly: GCA_964020975.1. NCBI lineage: Eukaryota > Metazoa > Annelida > Polychaeta > Eunicida > Amphinomidae > Hermodice > Hermodice carunculata. Next base: position 85,781,148 of record OZ026617.1, on the reverse strand, counting down.
CTCCATGCAAGGCTGTTGGCCATTTATACACAGAAATGAAGATGTCTAAAATTATGCAAATTAGGGGCATTTGAAATTTTAAATCTTGAATATGTTCAAAAGTATAATAGATAGAGATGTCATTCCAACTTCTGCTAGTGTATTATTGACCAGTGCACATCTAATGAATTTAAAACAAGACTTGTAGCAATTCTAATTAGGCTAAATAGCAGCATTTGAAATTTTAAATCGTGAATAACTTCAAAGCTATAATAGATAGAGATGCCATTCCAACTTCTACTCCAGTGTGATGGAATAGTTAAAGTGTGTGTGTCAGCACACACTTTTCTGGTTTTTTTTCTTTCTTTCTTTCTTTCTTTCTTTCTTTCTTTCTTTCTTTCTTTCTTTCTTTCTTTCTTTCTTTCTTTTCTTTACAGGCAAATTTGTCCGACATTTCATTTGAAAAGTATTAAAATAATATGTAGAAACTCCAAGCTTGGCACAATTAAACTTCTATGGATAAAGTCTGGCCTTTTTATAATGAGAGGTCTTGCTTTTCAAAATTATGCAAATGAGGGCTAATTAAAGTTTAAAATGTTCAATATCTTATATACTATAGTAGATGTGGTTCCGAGTGTATAAGAGTTCGATCATAGCAGGGTAAAGGTCATCTCAAATGTCAAGGTCAAAGGTCAATATCAAGCCAAAATGTCATTGTTGAGGTCAAAGTTCACTTCAGGTAGAGGTCATCTCCAGTTCAAAGGTCATTTCAAGGTCAGAGGCCACTTTCGATGGTGGCTTTCTTCTAGCCATAACTTGGTCAATTTTTATCCAATTTTGATCATGTTGGGCTCAAATTGTAGCTATTGTAACCCTCCACATTTTTGCCAATTATATGTGACCTCTAAAGTTCAAAAGTCAAGGTCACATGGACCTTTGAAAGTTTCATCCAGTCATTACTTGGCCAATCTTCATCCAATTCTAATCATGTTGGACTCAAATTGTTGGTAGTGCTACACTGGACATTTTTATAAGAATATGTAACCTCAAAAAGGAAAAGGTCAAGGTCATTTGGCCCTTTGAAAGTTTCATCTTCCCATAACTTGGTCAATTTTCATCCGATTTGGTTCATGTTTGGCTTAAATTGTGGGTATTGTAGCACTGTGCAATTTACATGTGACCTGTAAATGTCAAAGGTCATTTGGACTTTGAAATTTGCATTCAGTCATAAGCTTAATGGAATGTGAAGTACCAAAGGATATAAGTTGTAGCATTTAATATTTACAACTTTTGAAGGCACACAGACAGGTTTGCTTTCAAGCAAATCTTCTTTTCCAGTTTCTTTCTTTCTTTTTTCTTTCTTCTTTACCAACAAATTTGTCTGACACTTTTCTCGGACACTATTATATATACAAACTCCAAACTTGGCATGATTGTACCTCCATACAAGGAGTTTTACTGTTTTATACACAGAAATGAACATATTTAAAATTATGCAAATTAGGGGCATTTGAAATTTGAAATCTTGAATATCTTCAATAGTATAATAGATAGAGATGTCATTCCAACTTCTACATGGGGGTTATTGACCAGTGCACATCTAATCAATTTAAAACAAAAGTTGTAGCAATTTAAATTACGCTAATTAGCAGCATTGGAAATTTTAAAACTTGAATATCTTCAAAACTGTAATCGATAGAGATGTGATCTCCATTTCTACTAGGGGGTTGTTGACCATTGTGCATGTAATGAATCTAAAACAAAAGTTGTAGCAATTCGAATTATGCTAAATAGCACCATTAGAAATTTTAAATCTTGAATAACTTCAAAGCTATAATAGATAGGGATGCCATTCCAACTTCTGCTCCTGTGTTATGAAATAGTTGTACATTGCCATACCAATATGCTTTGAAGACACACACACACCATTTTGCTATGCAGCAAATCATCTTACCTAGTTTTTAATGGATCTTCACCAGATTTGCTGAGATTGTGTGGGAGGTCAAAGTCTAAGTTACTAGTTATACTAGTTGTGCCACCTGTAATTTTATGGAAATTAGCTAAAATGTGTGTTTAGATACAAATTCCATATTTGAAAGAGTAATTCGATTAGACTTGCTTAATTTATAGGATATATAGACCATGTCCAATGCTAGAATGTTCTACAATATTTGCAACATTGACCTATTTTGTGAGGTCAGCAAGCCTGTAAAGTTGAAAAGGTTATTTTGTAATGGCATGGTGTTGCTTTTACATCAATGGCAAAGAGAATTGAGCCTCCAGATCAAGATTTCTTTGATTACATAACACATGAAACTCTTCTTGGTGACCTACTTTTTGGGTCACTCTGACCCAATAATTGTGGGGTTTGGCGCTTGTCCAAGTTTACTGTTTTTCTTCAATAACTCGAAAAGTTATTACCCAATTTGAACACACTGACTATATATGGAAAGCTGGATGTAGGGCGCATATTTCGAAGTGAACAACTTTTTAATCGGAGTTGAAGGTCAAGGTCAAATGGACAGTTTGAATATAGGGGTCATCTCATGAATGCTCTGCACTCCACAATTTTTGAGATAGGCCCATAAAACATTTAGAAGTAACTAAGTGTATAAAAATCATTGTTGACATCAATATTGCTGGCGCCACCTATAGTATTATGTAACATACAGGTCAAAATGTGAAAATCTTGTGACCGCAATACCGTCCACAGTTCTCATGTTAGCCCAATATAATTTTCAGGACTAATAGGGTGTATTAAAATCTATATTTGTACCAATATTGGTGGTGCCACCTACAATATTATGTAATGTAGGGCTCAAAATATGAAAATCTTATGAACACTGTAGCATCTTTAATTTTAGGCAGATCTTCACCAAATTTGGTGGCATTGTGGGGGATGTCAAAGGCTAAATTGCTATTGATACTAGTAGTGCCACCTACAATTTGACGGAAATTGTGAGCCAAAATGTGTTTTCAGATATAAAATGCCATATGTTGAAAAAAAGTTAGATTAGACTTGCCAAATTTGTAGGACATTAGACAATGTCCACAGCTAGAAGAGCAGGGACCTTGACATATTTTTTTATCTTGATATTCTGTCCCAAGGTCACTGAGGACATAAAGTTAAGGATTCCTCATTGTTGTCTTGGCACATGCAACAATATCCATCACAAGTAATAACTTGTGGAGCGAAGTGCCATCTGGTGCACTTTTTATACTCTAGATATTCATAAGCTTTGTATGTTCAGAAGCCACTTAAGGACTTGCAACTTTGAAATGAACAGGTGCAATGTATCCATAGTGCCAGCAGAGCATTAGGCCCATGGGCCTTTTTGTATGTGCGTAACGTTGGCTAAGGGTTGGATCATTGTATCAGCCAGTGGCCCAGATATCGTGTAATCTGTCAACAGAGAACACCACCTTATCATAGTAATGACGTAATTCTTGCAGGGGGAGGGGGGGGGGAGCCCATGCTCTCCCTATCATTCTCTGTGGAAGGAATGTCCCATGGAGAGGGAATGTCCATAAGATCTATGGACATTATAGTGTGTTACAGGTGTGATGGTTACATACAATTTGATGTAACAATTGATTAGGAAGAAGGAGAGTCCTAATAACAAGTGTGGATAGTGTACAAACAGATTTAAATTATACCCTTTGGAATATTTGTTATACAATGTTAAGGGCAAGCAAGCAAGGGTACTTAGAAAATTAGCATAATGCTTAGCAAGAATGCTTACTTTCCCATGACATTCAAACCAAAGGGTTCCATAGTGCACAGTTGGTGGATCCAGAAGTACTCTCTGTTAGCCTGAGTGAAGTGGGTTTTTTAAGCTTGGGCAGGGGGGATGTGTTCTAATATCTGGACTTGAAGGTCCAGATTCTGATGGCCATTTATTTAAGAATTAAACTTCCTCTCTAGTGTAATTACGGGCGCATGGTTGCAGTTTGTGTGACAGGCATTTCTGATGACGCGCGGTAGCGCGTCATCAAAGAAATGCCTGTCACACAAACTGCAACCATGCGCCCGTAATTTTACTAGGGAGGAAGTTTAATTCTTATATTTACATTTAACATCAATTTCTATTGACATAAGAGTAAGTATTATCATTGATAGTTGATTTAAAATCGTTTTTAGCTTGTTAATTTACAAAAAAATCGCCTTTTTGTTTACTAGTGGGAGGAGCCAAGTAGGCGGGGCTACTACATCAGCCATCAGTTGTCAAGGCAACTCCTGGAACACAAAACTAGGGAAAAAATAGTTCCGAATAACACAACAACTTTATTTCAATAAAGCTTGCAAAACCGGTAAAAGAAAACATTTAGGCAAGTTTTGACTAGTAGATATGCAATTCTTGATCATCTGATACCGTCTTCCCGTTATGCTTAGGCCTATGAATCAAACGCTTCGGAGGCGCTAACAATTGGGAAGTGAAAATAGTCCCAGGCCAAGCATGAGGATATTATTGCGCAGCATGTTGGTTGCACGAGATGCTCTTGTGTAACCATTGCCTCATGAACTACACTACCGTTCCTATTCTTTCAATGTTAAAAAAAATAACAAATGTAAATATTAAAGTGTGTGTGTCAACACACACTTTTCTGTTTTTCCTGAAATTAAAGTGTGTGTGTTGACACACACTTTTCTGTTTTTCTAGGAATTCTTTCTTTCTTTCTTTCTTTCTTTCTTTCTTTCTTTCTTTCTTTCTTTCTTTCTTTCTTTCTTTCTTTCTTTCTTTCTTTCTTTCTTTCTTTCTTTCCTTCTTTCCTTCTTTCTTTCTTTACAGGCACATTTGTCCGACATTTCATTTGAAAAGTATTATAATAATATGTAGAAACTCCAAGCTTGGCACAATTATACTTCTATGGATAAAGTCTGGCCTTTTTATAATGAGAGGTCATGCTTTTGAAAGTTCTGCAAATGAGGGCTAATTAAAAGTTTAAATCTAAGATATATTATATACTATAGTAGATGTGGTTCCGAGTGTATAGGAGTTCGATCATAGCAGGGTAAAGGTCATCTCAAATGTCAAGGTCCTGTCAAGGTCAAAGGTCATGTCAAGGTCAAAGGCCACTTTCAATGGTGGCTTTTTTCTAGCCATATCTTGGTCAATTTTTATCCAATTTTAATCATGTTAGGCTCAAATTGTAGCTATTGTAGCCCTCCACATTTTTAAATTTACATGTGACTTCTAAAGTTCAAAGGTCAAGGTCACATGGACCTTTGAAAGTTTCATCCAGTCATAACTTGGCCAATCTCCATCCAATTCTAATCAAGTTGGACTCAAATTGTAGGTATTGCTACACTGGAGATTTTTATAAGAACATGTTACCTCAAAAAGGCAAAGGTCAAGGTCATTTGGCCCTTTGAAAGTTTCATCTTGCCATAACTTGGTCAATTTTCATCCGATTTGGTTCATGTTTGGCTTAAATTGTGGGTATTGTAACACTGTGCAATTTACATGTGACCTGTAAAGGTCAAAGGTCAAGGTCATTTGAACTTTGAAATTTGCATGCAGCCATAAGCGTAATGGAATGTGAAGTACCAAAGGATAAAAGTAGCAATTCAAATTATGCTAATAACACCATTAGAAATTTTCTAGAATAACTTCAAAGCTGTAATAGATAGAGATACCATTCCAACTTCTGCTCCTGTGTTATGGAATAGTTGTGCATTGCCATACCAATATGCTTTGAAGACACACACACTGATTTGCTTTGCAGCAAATCATCTTTCCTGGTTCTTTATTATGTCTGTGTGCCAACACAGACATCCTGTTTTTCTGGGAATTCTTTCTTTCTTTCTTTCTTGCTTGCTTGCTTGCTTGCTTGCTTGCTTGCTTGCTTGCTTGCTTGCTTTCTTTCTTTCTTTCTTTCTTTCGTTACGGCAAATTTGTCCGACATTTCATTTGAAAAGTATTACATGTTGAAACTCCCAAGTTTTGGGACAATTATACTTCTATGGATGAAGTCTGGCCTTTTTAGAATGAGAGTTCATGGTTTTCAAAATTATGCAAATGAGGGCTAATTAAAGTTTTAAATCTTCAATATCTTATGTACTATTGTAGATGTGGTTCCGAGTGTATAGGAATTCGATCATAGCCAGGTAAAGGTCATCTCAAAGGTCAATTTTAAGCCAAAATGTCATTTTTGAGGTCAAGGTTCACTTAAGATAGAAGTCATCTCAAGGTCAAAGGTCATTTCAAGGTCAGAGGCCATTGATGGTTGCTTTCTTCTTGCCATAACTTGGTCAATTTGTATCCAATTTTGATCATGTTGGGCTCAAACTGTAGCTATTGTACACTGCACATTTTTGAAACTTACATGTGACCTCTAAAGGTCAAGGTCATTTCGACCTTTGAATGTTTCGCCCATCCATAACTTGGCCAAATTCCATCCATTTCTCATCCTGTAAGACTCAAATTGTAGGTATTGCAACACTGTATGTTTTATTAGAACATGTAACCTCAAAAAGGCAAAGGTCAAGGTCATTTGGCCCTTTGAAAGTTTCATCTTGTCAAAACTTGGTCAATTTTCATCGATTTAGGTCATGTTAAGCTTAAAATGGTGGGTATTGTAACACTATGCAATTTACATGTGACCTTCAAAGGTCAAAGGTCAAGGTCATTTGGACTTTGAAAGTAGCATCCAGGCATAGGCTTAAAGTGATGTGAAGTACCATAGGATAAAAGTTGTAGCATTTAATATTTACAACTTTTGAAGGCACACAGACAGATTTGCTTTGAAGCAAATCTTCCTTTCTCCTTTCTTTCTTTCTTCTTTTATAAGCAAATTTGTCCGACACTTTTCTCGGACACTATTATACATAGAAACTCCAAACTTGGCATGATTGTACCACCATACAAGGACTTTGACCGTTTTATACAGAGGAATGAAGATGTTTAAAATTATGCAAATTAGGGGCATTTGAAATTTTAAATCTTGAATATCTTCAAAAGTATAATAGATGGAGATGTCATTCCAATTTCTATTAGGGGGTTATTTACCAGTGCGCATCTAATGAATTTAAAGCAAAAGTTGTTGCAATTTAAATTATGCTAATTAGCAGCATTTGAAATTTTAAAACTTGAATATCTTCAAAACTATAATAGATAGAGATGTCATCTTTACTTCTACTAGGAGGTTACTGACCAGTGGGCATCTAATGAATCTAAAGCAAAGGTTGTAGCAACTAAAATATGCTAATTAGCAGTAATCAAAATTTTCAATCTTGAATATCTTCAACACTATAATAGATAGAGATGTCATTCCAACTTCTACTAGGGGGTTGTTGACCATTGCGTGCCTAATGAATTTAAAATAAAAGTTTCAGCAATTTAAATTATGCTAAATAGCACCATTAGAAATTTTAAATCTTGAATAACTTCACAGCTATAATAGATAGTGATGCTATTCCAACTTCTACTCCTGTGTTATGGAATAGTTGTACATTGCCATACCAAATGCTTCGAAGACACACACACTGATTTGCTATGCAGCAAATCATCTTTCCCAGTTGCAAATTGTCTCCCTAGGGTCGGGTCATGTTCTTTCTATTTATATAATAGAAGTGTTCCCTCAGACGATTCATTAGTGGGTGATAAGTTTGACCCACATGTTGTTTCTGGCATATGCAATAGGTCAGCAAATACACCAGATTATTGTGTTTGCATGAATGGCCCATGGGGTGTTGTAAGTGTGCCCTGTGGAGTGACTGATAGCTTTACCTGTTGTGTTCATTTTGCTACAGTATCTACACTGCGCAGTAGTGCAGGGGTTCTGTTCTGTCACCACTGCTACAGAAGCATGTATATATGTGGATAGATATCTAGTGCGGGATGGTACTAGAATATCTTTAGATCCCCCCCCAAAAAAAAAATAAATAAACAAAATACAGTGAAACCTCGTTATAACAACACTCAGATATCCTGCATATTCATTATAATGACAACAGTTGTCATGAGAAAACGTTCATTTTCGTTCTTACTTGATTAATTTATCTGACATATACAGTTATCTTACACTTTTTCCGGAACATACGGTGTCATTATAACAAGTTTTCGCTGTATATAAATACAATTTTAAAAAACATATTCATTGGACCACAAACAAAAGTTGTTAAATTTTAATTTATGCTATTTAGAGACACTTGAACAAGTAAAATGCGGTAGATGTCAGTTATTCCTTACATTCTTTTGTGCTACAGTAGCATCCAATTGAGCTTGTAAAGTGAAAAGGGTCAGCTTTTCTGATATTAAGAAGTGTAGCCCTACTGATGCCAAATACAGCACCAGAAATCTTTGTGTCATGATGAACAAATGAACATCAGATTAATGTAAATGGGGCATTTGGAACAAATGATGGCCAGCATTTAACAGTATTTGTGTAATAATTAGCTATCCACTGCCATTGGTATATGATCTTGTTAGATCATATCTGCTCCAAATTTCATCCCATCAGAACTAGGTCTCTGTATATATTCCGCTAGACTGGAGGCTAATGGAGCACCCTCTACTGGCTTGCTTCCTTTTCCTTTACTTGACCCAATATTGACCCATCACATCATTTTTTTTTCTCACTTTGGCTGCTTTTACCTCCATGTCATGTTCTACTCCATAGAGCTAATTACGCTGTGTTTTGCTATCATTGTCTCTGTTACCTCATTATGTCTCCCAGTGAAGCCAGGGAGACATTGTTTTAGTGACACCCTTGCTTTACTTCATCCTCTTCTCTTTCTCCTCCTTTTCCTCTTAATCCGTCTTCTTTTCCTTCTGGTTTCCGAGCAATAAGTCTTGAAGAACTGAAATAAAGCTTCATGAAATTTGGTTGGAATATGCATCTAGGCACGACCTAGGTTGGAAGTGTGTCGGGGTCATTATGGCCTAATTGTCAAGGTCAGATGAAATCAGTTTCTGTGTGATAAGTCTTGAAGAAGTCAAAAATTCATAGAACTTGGTAAGAATATGCATCTGGCGGAGACCTAGGTTGGGAGTGTATCTGGGTCACCTTGACCTGATTCTCATAGTTACAGGGTCAGCTATGTGAAATCAGTATTAAGGAACCAGTACAACACCATAGGTCACTTAAGCTGGTTTCCACAGTCTTACCTGTGCTTTGCCAGAGCCCCCATAAAAACATCTGTGGGTCCGTGCCATATCCATGCTGCTCATCAGGCAGTGTTAAGTGGCACAGCACTCCTGGTGGCCATAATGTGTAGTTGCAAGCATGCACAGTTCAGTTTCGTATTCTTGTAGTCCATCAGTGGTGGAGGTGTATTGTTGGAAACTGCGGCTTTTTTCTTCTCTTTCGTTACCTTTGTGGTTTCTTTTTTCCCTCATGTGGTAGTTTATAGGTTTCCTGGTTGGCTGGTCCCAGCATCAACATTCCAGTTTGTTTGGCTTGTTGACAATCCATGGATATGGCTGTGGAATTGGACATCCGCTGGGATGCCAAACCACCAAAGGATGGCATACTGGGATGTCCATCCTGCATGTCGCACTTGCCCGTGTAGGAGCAACATATTCTGCACTGAGGAGAGTCCCAGCAACATTTGTCAATGATGGAATTCTCAATGGCAGAAATTACATTGGGCAGATGTTAGATCTGCCAAATGGAAGCTGCAACGTGCGGAGGCACACTGTGAGCATGAGGTCAGTGTACCTTGTGGGGGGGGCCAATGATCCTTGAATCAAGGCAAGTGCACTCAATGTAGTGATCCAGGCACCTACCAGCTTCCCAGGCCGCACAGTCAGGTGCAAACTGGTCCTCAATTCAGAGATCGTCCTCAAATTGAGGCCCGCATGGGAGGCTTAATAGTCAGACCAGGCCTCCTGCCCAGGATCAGACTAGTCCTCAAATCGAGACTTGTCCTTGAATCCAGGTCTTTTTTGCGGAAAACGGGCCTTCCACAGGTTCTAGGTGGACGGTGGTTGGGTGATCCCCTTCGAGGGTCCACTCCACAGCCACAGCAGCTCAAGTGAGTAGGTCTGTGGTGAGTGGCTCCTCCTAGCCTGCCCATTCTACAGCCGGCTGTGCGCTGGTAGTTCCATGGCAAGATGGTACCTTGGTGATCACTAAGGCAGTGAACACCGAGTGGGAAGGAAGGTAGTGGCCATGGGTTGAGCTCAGGCCACCTCCTCCAGGATTTGTCCGTTTGGACAAGCTATGGCTGTGCAGGCAGAGGCAGCTGCCTAGGTGATTATGGGCAAGTTTGGGGCACTGTTTGCCACTGTCCCTGAACAGTTCGATAAGTTGGGGGTAAGGTTTCTTCCAGGGACCCTGCAAGTGCACCTCCTTCCCCCGCCCCCTCGGAGATGACCGGCTTCTAGTGCGAAAGCAAGGCCAAGTCATCTTCCAAGTTGACTGCACTAAAGCATAAGGTGTCTCAAGCAGTGGCCGCCACTAAACTCCCTCGTGGCAGCAGATGAATCAGGGCCCCTTGGGGGCCGGAGTTCTGCCTGCATGCAACTTCTCGGAGGTGAGGACTGGGCTATCATGGTCACGGGGGGGGGGGGGGAATTATTTGGCATCACATTCGATCTCTCCCCTACCTCCCTCTCCTGGTCACTAGCATTCGGATCCCCACCACGGGAGGCAGAAGAAGAGGAAAAGGAGGCACTGCCACTAGTGCTCTTCTCCAGAGGAAGGGAAGGTGCAAGGCCAGAAACATGCTTGGCGGCCATGCCCGCTGAGGATTGGCAGCCCTCTTCCTTGGTCATTTCCCTTCCAGAGGGTGGAGCATTGGCATACGTCTAGTCCCACAGCTGGAGCAGTTACTGTGGAGATGCAGGCTCCATGGTGTGCTTCGTCCCCAATGGAGGTTGATTGGGCCGTCGATCAGCCATCTGTTGGGCAGCTCGCCTCTTCACTGACTTATAACAAGGTAGCAGCAGGCCCGGGCACTTGAGCCTGCAGAGGCGATGAGTCACTCAAATTTGGAAACCATTTGGCCAGGGCAAGAGGTAGCGATGGTTGTTGCTCCACCTGCCACGGGGCCTTTTCACCTAGCATGTGCCAGTCGCTTGTGTCACCTCTCACTATTGATGAGCTTCTGTCAGGCATTTTGCCAGTGGAGACTCTGCATGTGGAGAAGCTGCAGACACAGTATGGCTCTGCTTCTGCAATGCCGGCTACTGAGGTTTTTGCAGTGTTGGAACCTCAACTGGATGCTGAGGCAAAAACTGAGGACAAGCTTCTTTGCTTCGGTGACAATCTGGAGGATTGTCCTACTGCTGAGGGCATCTTTAACCTTGACTGCTCAAATTTCCCAAGAGGGCAGTGTTTGCTTTTCCTGTCTGGCAGCAGAGCAGAAAAGGCAGAGTCTCCGCCACTTCTCGCAGCTGTCAAGCGAGCGAAGCTCTGCAGTAAATGGCTTCAGGAGAGGAGATTGCAGACCAAGCAGACTGGTCTCCCTCTTAGGCAAAGGAGTTGGGTTTGTTGTTTTGGGCGAATTTCGCCTTTATTCGGGAAACCCTCTCAGGGGAGGTTGCACTGCAGGCCATAGCAGCAGAGCCCAGGGCTGTGCCCATGTCAGTGGAAGGTGTCCGGGCAACCCCCAAGTAGGAAGTGCCATTTTCCACCTTCCAGCTGAAAAGGTGTCTGAGCTTTCTGCAGAACTTGCTGGGTCTGGTAACATGCCAGACAGCAGATCTGCCTGGGATGGCTTGGTCCTGGGACAGTTGCTGGTGAAGCCAAAAGCAAGGTTGGAGTTGTACAGGACCAGTTTGTCCATGTACAACTTTGCTCCTGAGACGGTTGACACTCCCTTACAGGACAGCAGCATCAAGGAAGCAGAGTACTTCTCCCTGTCCCTCTCAATGCTCTGGCGCTTGGAGCAGGATGTGCAGGTGTTGACGATCATCGGCTTCTACCGCTACTGTTCGCGGTGTTCCGTCTCCTTGAGGAGGCACGTGATGACCCATCAGTGCCAACCTCCACTAGATGCTTGGTGGAGACCCAGCTGGGCCTCAAGCAGTCTCGAGGCTATGCTGTAGGGCACATGCTCAGAAGGGTGATTACCCTTGAGGCCGATGTAAAGTTGGTGCAGCTTAATGTATTTCTGCTGCCAACCTGCTGACAGTGGTAAGCAAAGCTGCTTGCCAGCTGCCCTTAGACTCAGTTGTTCCGTTGCTGCTCAGCCAGGGGTTGGTCCCCCTTCCTCAAATGGCAGGAAGCAGACAATGTGGCCAAAGAGATGCAGCAAAACTGGCTGGATGAGGCTTTGCTTTAATAGGGGCGTGAGGTCAACCAAGAGGCAGTCTTCTGCCTGTCAGCCTGCTGCAGCTGCACGTGGCAATCGGCAGCACCAGAAGCAGCAAAGGCGGGGACAGAGTGGGCAAAGAAGGTTAGCCAGCCTTCTAAGTCAGGATCTTCTAGTTCCAAGGGCGGCCAGAAGCAGGCACCAGTTGTCGTGTGGGTCACCACTCTCTGCCCTATTGGCAAGGATCAGTCGGCCGACTAGTGTTGTTCGCAGCACAGGATTGCATCACAGACGATGTTTTTGTCATTAACTTCGTCCTGCACGGTTACTTGTTGGAGTTTACCAATGGATATCCTCCTCCTTTCTCTCAAATTCCATTCTCTTTTCCACTTTGTTTAGAGGCAGTACTCCTGTGCGGGATTGCACAAAAGCTTGTGGACAATCAGGCCATTGAACCAGTATTGGATGATGGATCCCCAGGCTTTTACAGTTGTCTCTTTTTGGTGCTAAAAGAAACGATGAGCAGAGACCGGTAATAGACTTGTCACTTCTCTGCTCATATCTTGTAGTGCAGCATTTCAAGATGGGGACCCAGGCCACCATCATGGTGGCGATGCAATAGGGTGATTAGGCATCCTCAATAGATCTGGAAAACGTATATTTTCACATTTGCATGGTCCCACGGTCACAGATATTTCTGCGCTTTGTGGTTGATGGCAGATTTTGTCAATTCCGTGCTCTCCTGTTTGGTCTGAGGCCAGCACCACTCGTCTTGACTCGGGTGGTGAAGGAGGCAGCACTTTTCTGCTTGGGCAGTGGATCTAGTTGCACATTTATCTGGACGATTGGCTTTTTCGGGCTCAGGACCAGGGCTTTCTTGTCAAGGACATGCAGTTCATGTTGGGCCAGACCTTAGGGTCAGATCATTTTTTCCTCTGTGGACTTGTTAACAGCTTCTACACAGATTCTCCGGTAGAACGCAGCCTAGTGCCTCACTGGGATCTCTCTGTAGTTCTTGTGTGTTTCACTACACCCATTTTCCAGCCCAAAAATATGGCTAAGATTGATTTGAAGATCCTTATCTTCAAGGCAGTCTTCCTGTCAGCTCTAGCCATGGGCACTTGGTGGGAAGATATGTGCCTGAGATAGATTCATGCATGGGAGGCTAAACCAGAATAAATCTCTTTGTAGGAATCCAATTTCCAGGTCACATTAATACCCACTGGTCAGATGAGATTATGTTTATTGTAACAACTACTCACCTTTGTTGGTACCTGTCTCAAGTATGGAATGAGATGTTTTCATTCATACTGCATCTCATCTTCACTCCCTGATATATAAAGGTATCATAAAGTTATTGGAATGTCTACCTTCAACTTCTAGATTTTTGACCTTGCTTCTTCGATAACTGACAGGATTTGGTTATGGATGTTTTTGCTTGCTCAGATTTTCCATGCAGTTTCTAGCAATGTTTAAAGCTGTTGTCCACTTCTATCTTTCATGACCTTCATTATTTTTATGTTGTCAATATGACACCATATCCTTTTTAGATATTCAATTTACATTTTATTGTTCAGTGGATATTCAAGTCTTGTTGTTATATCTGGTGATGTTCATAACGATGGACTTACCCGGATTTGGACGGTTGTCAACTTGGACTGATGTTCGACAATGATATTGACATGTAATGGTCTCTTACTTCTATTTGGTACTTTTGAAAGTTTGAATTATTCTGTACATGTTAGGATAAGATTGTTAGCAGTTGACCTGACTTAGTTCACTATTTTATATGCCTCACTGAAGTATCATATTTTCAGGTTGTTTGTCTGTATGCTTTTACTATAGTCATAATATCTACAGAATTCCAGCACGTATGTGTAGGACCTCTGGAGTCCTGAGAGCACCTCCGTATTGATAAGAACTAACATCATGGGTGTCAAAAATAAATTAAGTTCATTACTGCAATAATAAATTATTAATACAAAATCTACACCAAATATGTATTAGGCCAATAGTCCAATTTTGCAACTTTTCAATGCCTTTGACCAATTTTTAAGGTCATTAAACACTTCAGTAAAAGACACTAAATTAGATATTTGGGGAAAGGATAAGGCTGATGATACCAAATATACTACAAATGTGTGTCATGCAGAAGATATTGCACAATATGGATGATCTTGACCTTCTTTCTCTATGCCATAGAATCAATGCATTACAGAAATGATTTTTGTGATTGTCAGTACATCTGAACTGGTATACATATATCTAGATATCACAGCAACAACATTATGCAGACAAAAGTCTATGATATGGAGTAACATTAGAGCCCCTGGTGGTATTAAAACTAACAACATGGGTGTTAAAACACATTAAATTCATTTTTGTGTGATAAATTGAGATGGAATTACAAAACTTATGCTGAATACACATTAGGCCATTGGTCATAATTTTGTAAGATTTTAGTTGACTGTGTTGTATTTTTCAAGGTCATAAAGAACTTTTTAAAAAAGGACACAAATTCAATTATGTTGAGAAAGCATCAGGCTAATAATACCAAATGTACCACAAATTTGTATTATTTATTGAAGGTTGATATTGAATAATATGAATGTCCTTGGCCTACATTTCAAGGTCACAGAGAGAATGCATTTCAGGAAATTATTTTTGATGATGATCATAACATTTTAGATTGTGTACATATATCTATATATCTTTACAGGAACAGTATACTACAGACAAAAGTCTATGACACGTGGATGCATGATGGTGCCATTATTGTATGAATTGGAACTAGCATGGGTATCAAAAGCAAATGTAGTTCATTATTATGATATCAATTGAGATGGAACTACGAAACTTACCGTAGACCATTGGTCAAATAACATTGATGTATTTCTCAAGGACGTTAATCAGTTTAGTAAATAATGAAAACTACTATAATTCTTGGTCAGCGTATTGTTGGATTCCAACCCTCAACCTGTCCCTTCCATCCAATGCTCTAGCCTCTAAGTCACTGTGACTAGTACAGAAAGGCTGACCAAGGACCCGGGGTGATGCCACAGCTATTATTGGTTTGTACAATAATAGAGTATAGCATATCCATGAACTGACAATTTTTATTATGTATAAGTTTGTACACCTCCAATATAATTTCGAAGTTAGAGCAATAAAAGACGACAAATTCAGTATGCTAAGAAGTTCAACAAAGGACCCTTTTCTCACAACATGTTTACAAAGAATACCGCTAATGATACTAGATGTGCTACAAATTTGCGACATGTGGAAGTTTGAAATTCATAATATGAATGACCTGGGTCTCCTTTCTGAAGGTAACAGAGGAATTGCAGGTCAGGATTTTTAAAAAACTATCATCATCATCATCATCATCATCATCATCATCATCATCATCATCATCATCATCATCATCATTATAGTTAGTTACAGGATTACCTCATCAACTTTGGTGATAGTGCTCCCTCATTTTACCTTTATTGTCAAAACTTCATAAGTGTATGTGACAAAAACTTATTAGGGACCATTTTCACAAACACGAAACCCATCAATTGTGTTAATTTGTAATCAGTCCCTGTTGATGTAGTCTTTGGAAATGGTGTTACCGTGTACATAAACTCCAATGACCTACATGTGCCTTGTCAGATTTAACAGCAACTCTATATACGTATCCAGTAGATTAGGAGGAGAGAAAGAGATTGTTGTCCACACACAGCAACACTTGGCCTTTGTTGTGGTACTCCTGCATCTCACATAAGGTTGTAGCTGAATAATAGATTGAACAAGTTAGACACATACTGGAAATGTCAGTGCAACCTGGAGCAATTGCAGTGTTTCTAACATTTTAGCAGCAGCTAAACCTGTTACATGATAAAATGGGATCTCTGAGATTGCAGGTTAATGTTTAGTGTCAAATAATGCATCATAGAACCTGACAGACTATGGCATCCTCTACGAGTGATGAGGTCACCACTGGTGGATAAAGCCTTTCCAGAGAGTTTGAAGCAGTACAGTCTTACTGTACCCCAGAGGCAACTACAAAAAAGTCTATGAGGAGAGCTCATCAGCACTGGAGATAAGGAAATCTCAGGAGAGACATCTGCCTAGGAGAGCCAAGAGGTTGATCTAAGTATGTAGTAGCATCCCCAGCAAACTGAATTCACCATAGTTACAGCTATGACTTGTTTCCTGGCGTCTGTGCATCAAGGATCCAAGACTTCCATGCAGACAGACATATGTCCACAGCGCCTTACTTGGTTTACCTGGTGATCAAGGAACACAAGCAGTTAACACTGTTCTGGAGCCTCTGACTAAACGGTGGAATCCATGGACATTATGGGGCCTGAACTGGTATTGGCCTGTCTTTCAGCTTAATGTGATACCATGACTGGAGTATGTCCAGTAAGCATGATACTTCCCAGCAATGCGAAATTTCAAACCATATTATGTACAACAGGCCCCTGTCACCACACCTGGGCTTATGAACATGCACTTTTGTAAGTGGTATTGAGGTCGAGGAGCCTGTAAGTTAGTACAAGCAATGCTGGGACTGCCATGGAGTGGACCAGTTTTGTTGCTCTGCTTGTTCCAGCAATGTAATTAGTTTTAAAGTTTCTCTACAATAATTATGCCAGTTGTCCTTAGTGGATACATGGGCAACTCAAATCAAGGGCGTTGGGCAAGAAATTGGTGGTCTTTTTTTTCCGTCCATCTGGGATGCCTGATAGTCTCTTTTCTTTTTGGAGGCGTCATATGCATAACCTGTGGCAGGAAAATGACGAGCAATTGTCATCAGTTGATGATGGAGTTTGAAATACTACTTTCTAGCATCCCTTCTTCAATGTACCAGAGTGTGTACCTAAAACTGTCTTCATAATGCAATTTTAGTCCTGTAGCATCCAGTGTCTTTCGAGGGACATACAGACACCAAAATAAGGGAGAATACTGAAACTGTCCGATTGGAACACATGGATAATGTTACATTAGCAACAGCCAGTATCTTCCCAAAGGAAACACAATCACCCCATTCAAATAAAAGTGAAAGTCAGTATATCCCTCAGGTTATATATTTGCATAAACAGCGACTCTAATGATGTTATGCGCCATGACGTCACTCTTGCAAGGGTGCGTGCAGCACAAGATGCATGACCTGACGGGAGAGTCGAGTAGGCCTATTTCTTCCTGAAAGGGGGGGGGGATGTGTGTGGATTTTTCTCACACAAAATTATGGACTATGAATCGTATGTTTTGGCTACTAGGTTAGTATGTAGCATCTTATATAATTCCAGGAAAGCTGCACTTGCCTTTTTCGTCTAATCATGGTTGATACATTTAGGATACAAAGATCATTTCATGGCTAAATCGGTCTCCTACCCTGTACAGTGCCCCTTCCAGCTGAATCCTATAAGGCTCTTAGGGGATCTGTAGCGGGTAGGAGACTGCTTTAGCCATGGTATAACCTCTAACTATGTGGATATACGTCAGATATGGCAAGCTTGTCATAGGGACAGATCCCTGTGCTAGTCCTCTCCAGGCCATAATTCTCTTGCACTTTCACGCTTTGTCAGGAAATCTCACATGAACAAATGTCGGGGCCAAAATGCATGTCATATATACTAAAAATTAAACTCCTTCGTCGTGTGTCTGGGTCATAATAATGCATCGATGAACTATTTTATGGTAGGCTGCGACTTCCCTGTGCTTTGATTTTGCTAAGTAAGATCTAAAACACAAAGGACTTGGGTCTGATATTCATGTCATGTAGTAAAACTAGGTCGCTGGGTTACAGCAATGTCCATTTACTGTTTGTCTATGGCCTGTAACATTTTTATCCTGTAATTCTGTTTATGAAACCCTGCACACGTGCCATGTCAAGAATGCATTCCTAAGTTAAACTAGGTAAATTTTTAGGGTTATTAATTTAAATGTTCTAAGAGCTCAAAGTTAAGATTAGCTCAGCCATATTTATGCTGCTCATTTTGGCTATTCTCATGCTAAAACTGAAGCTGAAGCTACGGAGTTCAGCTCAGCACTGGCTGGAAATTTTGTTCAAAGGAGGGATGTATAGCCCTGTTATTTATTGTTGTACACTGTACTGTGCATTGACGGTGCAATTTTTACACACTGATTCAATGGAAGCCTATGTGTACAGTGCACCTTGTTATCTATCATGTACATATTTATAGTGTAATATTCATTTGCTAATAAAATTTACATGGATACCTACACTAGTCAGCATCTCCTTTATTCATTATGATTGTGTATTAAGTATGAAATACACGTCTGCAATACTATGGATGCCCTCGCAGAACCACATATTCATTAGCTCAGTTTACCTTATAGAATGGTCCTTCATCCTCCGTCCATCCATCCACAGTTCACATTTTCAACTTCTTCTCCAAAACCATCATCGAGATTTACTTCAAACTTTGTAGCGATGTACCTTGGATAGGTCTCTACCAAGTCTGTGGAAATGATCACGCTCCACTGATTTTTTTTTTGGGGGGGGGTTATTTCATTTTGGTCTTGGATTGGGCAAATGTTAAAAAATATCCTTCTCTGAAACCACTCACCCAATTGCTCTGATACTACACAGGAACACTCTTACGGACTCCTAATTCTTAATTGTTCACCAGATGGTGCTGCAATTTTTTAATGATTTTTGGTGTGTTTTTGCTGTTTTCGACTTCTCCAGATTTGTCATTCAGATTAAGCTCAAACTTGGTGGATATGTTCTTTGTGGAAGGGTCAAACAAATTGTTGACTAGATGGCACTGCTGTGGATTCCTGATTTTTAACGTGTTTTTTTTTTCAATTCGGGTGCTTATCGGTAAATGCACCTTTCCTATTGATTACTATCAAGTCCATAGGTATTCTGATGCTAATTCACATTTTTGACTTTTTCTCCAAAACCGTATGCCAGATTGACTTCAAACTTAGTGGCAATGTACCTTGGGTGGTTCTCTAAGAGGTTCTTCAAATGGTCATGCTCAATTGATTTTTGGATTTTTGTTTTTTTTTTGCGGGGGGGGGGGGTGGCAAATCTTAAAAAATCTTCTCCAAAATCGTTCACTTAATAAGCAAGGACAAGAACAGGAGGTCCTGCCTAAAAGAGGGCACTGCAGTCAGTGGAGGGCAAGGGTTGTGTATTTCCATTACTTTACATTGTAATTTGCAACTTAATAACTTGAAAACAACTGCAACACCAAATTTCAGACAGTAAATCTAGATGCATAACTAAATACCTCACAAAAACCATATAACCACAGCTACTAAAGTGACCAGATTATTTAAGGTTACTTAATATGCAAACCAATGGGAATACTCAGCTCCAGCCCTCCAAATTGTTGTCTATTTGGTTGTGTATTGGGGTGAATACACACTTCAGAGCTAATTCTGACCATTCATAATGCTTTGATATTACACAGGAACACTCGTAGGGACTCATAGCTCTTAAAGTGTTCACCAGGTGGTGCTGCAAATTTTTCTATTTATTATGTTTTGCTATTTTTGACGTCCTCTCCAGAACCGTCAATCAGATTAAACTGAAACTTGGTGGATATGTTCCTTGTGGAAGGTTCAAACAAAGTTGTTAACCAGGTAGCACTGCTGTGGATTGTTTTTTTTTTTTTTTTAACGATTTTTTCAGTTCGGATACTTATGAGTAAATGCCTCTTTTCGATTGATTACTATGCAAGTCAATGAGCAATCTAATGCTTATTCACATTTTCGACATTTCTGAAGAAACTGTCAGTCAGACTGATTTCAAACTTAGTGGCAATGTACCTTGGGTGGGTCTCTAGCAAGTTTGTTCAAATGGGCATGCTCCAATGATTTTTGGATTTTATATGATTTTTTTTTAATCTTTAAAAAAAGTTTTAATAGGAAAGTTTAACATGGGAATTTCTTGTAATGGTTAAAACTTAAACAATTTTGGACTGATTTGTGTCAAACGTGATATGGACGTACCCTTTATAAGTTTCTGCAAGTGGTCATGCACTGGGAATTTTTTTTTTACCTTGACCTCATTCCCACGATCACAGGACATCTGAAATGAAATGTAATGTTCACTTGATAACTGTTTTGAGTTAAGACCTTGATGTTGCACAAGTTGATGTTTCTCGATAAAGATCACACTAAGACAGTGTATGAGTGACCTTGACCTTATTTCTGGGTTTCCAGTGCAACATACATGAATTTTACCCATCACTTTAACTTGAGAACTACTTGAACTGGCACCTTGATGTTGCACATGTTAATGTTTTTCTATAAAGGGCAGACTTACTCAGCACATGGGGTACACTGATCCTATCCCAATTTCACAGAGCCACAAGTGGGATGAATCTTTAGGTCAGCTGAGCATGGGCTGTTCACACAGCTCTCTTGTTTACCGTATGTATTACAGGTGAAATACTAATATTATGGTACAATAAAAACCGCCCGTGGACCATACTGCCGCATGGAACCAATATGCAGGGTGGACTGGACAGTTTTCTTGTCGCCATTCCAACAGGCTTTAAACATGAAATGCTCATCTAAAAGAGCAAACTTTTAAGTTGCTAAAGGTTACTAGTGGAAAACAACTTCCCAAAGTACACGCGTGAGTCAAACTGTTCCCTAATAACTATTGAAAGATTTGTCATCTTATTATGGGAATGAGATTTATGGAATTGTTCAAAATGTAGAACCGCTCCTGTGTGTTGTCATATATTTGTTATTTCTTTCCTTTTCAAAAATTCAAAATAAATATTTTACAAAAAAGTCGCAACAATACGTAATTTCGTGTCAACTAGCAAAATGGCTTCAAATATAGCAAAAGTACCGCTTACATATTTATGTCTGTGTACCAACACAGATATATTGTTTTTCTAGGAATTCTTTCTTCTTTCTTTCTTTCTTTCTTTCTTTCTTTCTTTTTATGTCTGTGTACCTACACAGACATACTGTTTTTCTAGGAATTCTTTATTTCTTTCTTTCCTTTCTTCTTTCTTTCTTTCTTTCTTTACAGGCAAATTTGTCCGACATTTCATTTGAAAAGTATTGCACGTGGAAACTCCAAACTTGGCACAATTAAACTTCTATGGATGAAGTCTGGCCTTTTTATAATGAGAAGTCATGCTTTTCAAAATTATGCAAATGAGGGCTAATTAAAATTTTAAATCTTCAATATCTTATGTACTATAGTAGATGTGGTTCCGAGTGTATAGGAATTCGATCATAACCAGGTAAAGGTCATCTCAAATGTCAAGGTCAAAGGTCAGGTCAAGGTCAAAGGTCAATTTTAAGCCAAAATGTCATTTTTGAGGTCAAGGTTAACTTCAGTTAGAGGTGATCTCAAGGTCAAAGGTCATTTTAATGTCAGAGGCCACTTTCGATGGTTGCTTTTTTCTTGCCATAATTTGGTCAATTTTTATCCAATTTTGATCATGTTGGGCTCAAACTGTAGCTATTGTACACTGCACATTTTTTAAACGTACATGTGACCTCTAAAGGTTAAAGGTCAAGGTCATTTCGACCTTTGAATGTTTCGTCCAGCCATAACTTGGCCAATTTCCATCCAATTCTAATCATGTTAGACTCAAATTGTAGGTATTGCAACACTGTACGTTTTTACTAGAACATGTAACCTCAAAAGGGCAATGGTCAAGGTCATTTGGCCCTTTGAAAGTTTCATCTTGTCAAAACTTGGTCAATTTGGTTCATGTTGGGCTTAAAATTGTGGGTATTGTAACACTATACAATTTACATGTGACCTGTAAAGGTCAAAGGTCAAGTTCATTTGGACTTTGAAATTTGCATCCAGGCATAGGCTTAAAGTGATGTGAAGTACCAAAGGATAAAAGTTGTAGCATTTAATATTTACCACTTTTGAAGGCACACAGACAGATTTGCTTTGAAGCAAATCTTCTTCTCTAGTTTTTTCTTTCTTTCTTCTTTACGACCAGATTTGTCCGACATTTCATTTGAAAAGTATAACACGTAAAAAATCCAAACTTGGCATGATTATACTTCCATACATGAAGTCTTGAGTTTTTGTAAAGAGGTTCAACAGTTTTGAAAATTATGCAAATTATGGCCATTTGAAAATTTAAATCTTGATTATCTTCAAAACTATAAAAGTACAGGTAACCAATCCAACTTCAATTAATATGTTTGTAACACTGCACATTTTTGTAATTTACATATGACCTCTAAAGGTAAAGGTCAAGGTCATTTGGACCTTTGAAATTTTCATCCAGTCATAACTCGGTTGATTTTTATCCAATTATGATTGTGTTGGGCTCAAATTGTAGCTATTGTAACACTGCACATTTTTGTAATTTACATGTGACCTCTAAAGGTCAAAGATATAGGTCATTTGGACATTTGAAATTTTTTTCTAGCCATAACTCTGCCAATTGTTATCCAATTTTGATCATGTTAGCCTCAAATTGTAGCAATTGTAACACTGCATGTTTTTGTAATATACATATGACCTCTAGAGGTCAAAGGTCAATGTCATTTGGACCTTTGAAAGTTTCATTCAGTCATAACTCAGCCAATTTTTATACAATTCTAACCGTGTTAGACTCAAATTGTAGGTATTGCAACATTGCACATTTTTGTAAGAACCTGTAACCTCTAAAGGACAAGGGACAAGGTCACCTGGCCCTTTGAAAGTTTCATCTTGCCATAACTTGGTCAATTTTTATCTGATTTGGTTCATGTTGGGTTTATATTACGGGTTTTGTAACACTGCAAATTTTTTGCAATTTACATGTGACCTGAAAAGGTCAAAGGTCAAGGTCATTTGGACTTTGAAATTTTCATCCAGCCATCAGCTTAGTGGAATGTGAAGTACCAAAAAAAATAAGTTGTAGCCGGTAATATTTACAACTTTTAAAGGCAGACAGACATATTTGCTTTTAAGCAAATCTTGTTTTCTAGTTTTATTTCTATTTCCTGGAAAGGACATGCTTAGAATATACTTGTAAAAAAACGTACGATGATAAGGAACCATTAAAAAAATTTAATTACTTTTAACCACTGTCATTTTTATGACAGAACCGCTCCTGTGTGCTGTCATATATTTGTTACTTCTTTACCTTTCAAAACTTCAAAATAAATACTTTACCAAAAGGTCGCAACAAATACATATTTTCTTATGAACTCACAAAATGTCTTCAAATATCGCATAAGCAGCTCTCACACACTTATGTCTGGGTGCCAACCCAGACATTTTGTTTTTTCAAGAATTCTTTTTTCTTTCTTTCTTTCTTTCTTTCTTTCTTTCTTTCTTTCTTTCTTTCTTTCTTTCTTTTTTTCTTTCTTTCTTTCTTTCTTTCTTTCTTTCTTCTTTACGACCAGATTTGTCCGGAGTTTTTCACGGACCCTATTATTCCGAAAACCACCAACTTGCCATGGTGACTGACCTACCAATGAAATTTTGCACCTGGTTTAGATTAGTCATGATGTTTAAAATTATGTAAATGAGGGGCAATTAGAATTTTAAAAGCTCCATGTCTTCCAAACTATTGTAGATAGACACAAAATTTCAATGTGCATGTGTAGGTTTGTGGCACCTGCCAATACGATGGACAGTAAATGAAAGTCGTGGAATTTCAAATCATGCTAATTAGCGACATTGAAAAGTTCAAAAGTTGAACATGTCCAAAACTGTCATAGATACAGTAGGCGTTCCAACGTCATATTATAGGATTATGGCATAGCCGCATCCAATGAACTATGAACCAAAGTTGTAGGATTTCAATTTATGCAAATTAGGTGAATATTCAAAATTGAAATCTTGAAAAGCTTAAAAATATTATAGATAGAGGTGTCATTCGAACATCAATTTAAAGGTTTGTAACACAGCCGAAGTTGTAAAATTTTAGTTTATGCAAATAAGGTGAATACACGAAATTTAAATCTTTTTATATAACTTCAAAACTAATATAGAATCAATAAATTTCTAATATAGAAAGAGGTGCCACCCTAACTTCAGTTTAAAGGTTTGTAGCATCCACGGATCCCATGAAACAAAAATGTAAAATTTTAATTTATGCAAATTAGGTGAATACACAAAATTTAAATATTAAACAACTTCAAAACTATTGTACATAGAGGTGCCCTTCCAACTTCAATTTGTAAGTTTGTGGCATAGCTGCATCTGATGAACCATGAACCAAAGTTGCAGAATTTGAATTTATGCAAATTAGGTGAATACACAAACTATAAATCTTGCATAGCTTCAAAACTATCATAGAGGTGTCATTTTAACTTCACTCTATAATTTTTGTGACATAAGTGCACCCAATGAACCATGAACCAAAGTTTTAGAATTTTAATTTCCTCGTATCAGGCGAATACACAAAATCTAAATCTTGAATAACTTCAAAACTAGTATACATCGAGGTACCGCTGCAACTTCAATTTGTAGGTTTGGGACATAGGTGCAACCAACGAACCGTGAACCAAAGTTATAGGTTTTTAATTTGTGCAAATTATACAATATACACAATTAAATCTTGAATAGCTTCATAACTGCTATAGATAGTGGTGTCATTCAAACTTCAGTTTATACGTTTGTGATATAGCCACATCCAATAAACCAAGAACCAAAGTTGTAGCATTCTAATTTATACAAATAATACCAATACACCAAATTTGGATTATGTTGAACAATGGTAAAGTGTAGCATTTCAAACTGTTCTCATTTTGAAGGCACCCAGATAGATTTACTGTGAAGCAGATCTTCTTTTCTAGTTTTATTTTTATTTCCTACAAATTTAGACATCCTTAGGATATAGTTGTGTTCTGTTGACGGAAAAATTTAATGCTTTAGGCAGAACAAACGTGAACTGCCTCAGCACGCACTATATAGCTTCCTAGTTTCCACCTCCAACGCTATAGCAAAGAGCTTTATAATGTCGAAGATCTCCGTATCGGTCTTTTAAATTAGGCCCTAGCTAACACAATCGCAAATTACAAGTCATTCAAAACAAGTGGTTGAAGATCCCCTTCACCTATCATCCATCAGAACACCAAGAGACTTCTAACACAGTGTACAGCAAGTATATTTCAGCACTCATTTTAACCATAAAAATAAATTGCAAGTTTCCATCAATTTACAGTAACTTTTATTCTTTGCAGCCATAAATAGCATTTTGATACATGAAACCATTAAAATCTTCATTTGCTGTACATAAATACTCTACATGGTAAAAACATCACTGAAATATATAGGGCGTCGTCTTTTGGAACAAGTTTGCAGGGAACTTTTAACAAATTTCTGGTTTTCCTTTGTTCAAAAGGCACTTGAAAGATACAACACTGAACTTTATCTTCGTTGAAATCAATTTGCAATTAGAAGAAACAAAGTGATATCATGACACTATTTAAAATTGTAGCAGGACGACACTAACTTATTACTTGGGACTATATATAGACCTCCTAAAAATCTTACTGAAAACTTGAATGGGTTTTTGGAGGAATTTAGACAGGTGCTTGGAATTTTTGATAATGTTAATAAAGAAATAATGATATTAGGTTATTTTAACATACATTTACTTAAGAAAGATGTAATGCAAATATTTAACGAGTTTTTTGAAGACGTGATTACTCATAGCTTTTTCCTAAAATAACTTTACCTACTAGGTTTTCGGAGAAAAATGATACTCTCATTGACAATATATTTTGCAAAATAGGTAAAGTATCAATTAATACAACATCAGGTATTTTCATACGAAAATTATCTGACCTTCAGCATGCTTTATTTGCTTGGAAACAGATGTGCATAAAGATTAATATCCTGAATTTGTGAAATGTTATCCAAAAACTGTTGAATCAGGTTGAAGAGTTTGAAGACTTTATTTGGCAATCAATATTCAGAATAAAATTCTGTTAAGGCATGGAGGCCCTTAACAATATACATGTATAAAAGTAACAAGTACAGATGAGTTAAAATATAAAACATAGATAGATGGCATGCGCAATTACAATAAGACACATGATTGTTGATAAAGGGCCCAGAAGCGTTCAACACTTCCAAAGATATGTGTCAAAATATTCTTTTTAAAACTGTAAAGGGAGCCCGCATCACGAACATGCTTGGGGATGGCGTTCCATATTGTAGAGGCAACAAAACCTAAAGATTTGGGGGCAGTAGATTGATGAATTATTGAACCGGTAGAGGCAAATCTAGCATTGTAGTTGTGTGATAAGAGGCTAAGATGAACTGGTTAGATAAATACTCTGGGGTTTTTCCATTTAAAATTTTCCCAAATAAGAAAACAGTAATTGTAGTGAAATCGTTGTTTAATGCTCATCCATCCCAAAGTATCCAGCATGTCCGTGATGTGGGTTCTTGCAGGGCATTTCAAAATAACTCTCATGGTTCGATTTTGTATTTTCTGCAGTCTCACTAGATCTTTTTTCCGTAGATTGGCACTCCAGACAGGACTACAATAATCAACGTACGGTAATTTGAAAGTGTTATATAGGGTGATACAAGCACTTTGAGGGATGAACTTCGCCGCCCTAGAAAATATGCGAAGTGCCTTGTTGACTTTTCAGAATGCGAATTTCATCAAATTGATCTATGAAAGTCAATTTAGAATCTAAAGTGATACCAAGGTATGTGCAAGAACTTCCTTGGTTAATTTGTTCTCCGTCAAGACTTAATCCAAGGTCTGTGGTATGAGCACGACGTTTGCTATCAATAACCATACTCTTAGTTTTGCGAATATGTAGGCTGAGTTTATTGGCTCTCAGCCATGAAGAGACATTGGTCAGGTCATGGCTGAGAGCCCGTGAGACAACCGTAGTATTAGAGTCAAAGAAGTAGAATAATATAAATTATCATCGGCGTATAAAGTGATCGCGGCATTTTCAAAACAAGCTCCCATGTCATTTACATAAATGATGAACAACAGGGGACCCAGAATTGACCCCTGGGGAACGCCGTTTGTAATCATTCTAGTTTCAGATAAGTTACCATTAATGCAGGCGATTTGTTGTCTGTTATCAAGGTAACTATGGAACCAAGCCAAAGAAACATAATTGTATTGGTTGGCTAAAATAAATGAGTTCCGAGTTGAGTTGACTTATGCCGTCAAACAATTTATCTTTGCTTTCCTGATAACAATCTTGCTATCTTGCACTAAAAATATAAATAGAAGCTGGTATATGCACCTCTATCTGTAACAATTTTGAAAATATTCATCATTTTTTAAACACTGCAATTTGGGGTATTGGCCGAAATTTGTCTAAATTACAATCTGGCAGTTTTCAGTCGCTGTGTATTTGGTGTGTTCATACAACAAGCATATAATTTGAAGAAGTTGGAATGGCATCTCTATATATCTATAATAGCTTTAAAGATATTCCTCAATAGTCAACCCTTCAATTTTGTGCAATGGCCAAAATTTGCATAAATTAAAATCTGGCAGTTTTCAGTCACTATTCATTGGATGCACCCATACCACAAACATATAAATTGAAGTTTGAATGGCACCTGTGTCTATAATAGTTCTGAAGATAGTCATCATTATTCCACACTTCAATTTTCTGTATTGCTCAAAGAATGCATAAATGAAATCTGACGGTTTTCAATCACTATTTATTAGATGCACCCAGAGCAAAGAAATGTGAATTAAAATTGTATTGGCACATTTATTTATAATAAGTTTGGAACATATTCATCATAATTCAACACTACAGCTTTGCTTATTGCCCAAAATTTGCATAAATTAAAATCTGTTTCCAGTCACTATATATATTTATGTGATGAGGCCAGAGCACAAATATGTAAACTAAAGTTAGAATAGCACCTGCATCTGTTGTAGTTTGGAAGATATTCATCATTTTTAAGCACTACAATTTTGTGTAAGCCAGTGTCATCTTCTTGGCCTACAGACATTGAACCCATAGTTCTGCATTTCAATCAAAATTTTATCCAAAACAGCTGACATGTAACAATGGAATGAATTTAGGTGCCACTTTGGCATTAAATCTGCCACCTTAGGACTTTCTGTTAAAAAAAAAATGATAATAATGATAAAAATAATAATAATATGCGTTATTTCATAGTACCTAAAAAAGCCCAACCATTTGTCTGTTTTTTGTTTTGTTTTTGTTTTGTTTTCGGGTTTTTTTTTGTTTTTTTTTTGTTTTGTTTTGTTTTTTTGTTTGTTTGTTTGTTTGTTTTTTTGTTTTTTTGTTTTTGTTTTTTTTTTTTTGTTTTTGTTTTTTTTTTTGGTTTTTCATTTTTGTTGAGTGTTTGTCATGATAAACCACTTACTTGTCGCTTGATGGGTACAAATCCTCACAAATTTCTTGCACCAAGGTCATTCGCGATCCTAGATCAAGCTTAAACATTCCCTGTTCAAATGATCCAAAAATTGCTCATATGTAAATTGTCGTCTGCTTTGATGTTTTCATATTTTTTTTTTTATAGAAAACATTTTTGCTGATATTTTAGCTACAGATGGCGCACCTCAGGTCAATATATTTCCTTGGCGGTAAGGAAAGCTATCGACTCATTCTAATTCTGACAAGGAAGTGGTTAATGGCACATATTTTTGAGACTTTCGTTCTTTGATGAGCAAAATACACGATTAGCTTATATATATGAGGAAGATATGGGACAAGAATGCCCTTCCCAAAACTTTACAATATGTAACGACTGGAGAACAACAGATGTATGAAAGACAGAATTCCCGTTCGGTACTGTGTGCATTTATGTGAACTTATGTTGCATATTCATCAAGTCTTACTGTCAGTAAAAATAACAAACTGAACGTGGTACTGACTATGTGCTCCATTTGCTACAATGGAGTAAAGGTATGTTTGACTCTAAACACTGCCAGGCACCAGCAGTTATGCTATCCAATCACGATTTTCACATAAACAGTACGCAGATCTATGCAGATCAGTTTCAAAAACATCTCCTGGGCAAAACTGTTAAAAATAGCGATGTGGTTGCCAAAACTTATGGGATAACCCTTGTATAAGTGCACGTGGAGGCTAAGTGACAAATGCATGCACATATAATTTTATAGTTGGTTCCACTTTCTGACCGGAACATATACTGAGGAAAGGAATACCAAAGGATGCAAGCATATAGGAAGTCGTTCTTATTAAGTTACCTTCTCATACTGTCAAAGGATGCTCAAAAGTTGAATGTGTTAGATTAAGAAAGTGTAAAACAAATATAAAAAGTGAAAAGAAAACTGTATGAACATCAACTATAATTCAGTAGAGGTAAGGACAGTTAAAAATACGAGGAAAAAATACTGTCTTACTTCCCTGCCTTCCATCCTCGTTTCGTTCTCTCTCTCTCTCTCTCTCTCTCTCTCTCTCTCTCTCTCTCTCTCTCTCTCTCTCTCTCTCTGCAAGTTTATGCCTGTTCTTACAACCATAGTTACAAGAATAAATATATTTCTTTATTAATGCCAGAGGACTGGCAAACATAAGGAATAAAAAGAAACATATCACCGGAAACACTTTGAGGCGAATGATACTAATGTGAATATCTTAGCCTATTAAATTGGTTCCACGTGTTCTTTGGAAAGCACATTTCCCATGGTAAGCGTAATCAATGACAAAAGATTAAAATATTACTTTGGACCAACTAACAAATATCTATGTATGTCCTCAATGTATACAAATCTGAAACAGCGCCAGTTTTGAAATGTCTATCTATCTATCTATCTATCTATCTATCTATCTATCTATCTATCTATCTATCTATCTATCTATCTATCTATCTATCTATCTATCTATCTATCTATCTATCTATCTATCTATCTATCTATCTATCTGTTTGTCTGTCTGTCTATCTATCTATCTATCTATCCATCCATATATCTAGCTATCTATCTCTCTGTCTGTCTCTATCTATCTATCTTTATCTAGGCCTATCTTTCTGTCTGTCTTTCTATCTATCTATTTATCTATTCACCTATCTATCTATCTATCTTTATCTATCTTTATCTATCTGTTTCTCTCTCTCTCTCTCTCTCTCTCTCTCTCTCTCTCCAGCTATCTGTGTATCTATCTATCATTTGATGAATCCATGTAGAGCTGAAACTTAAAATTTTTATGCCTCTGTCCGTTGGGACTGAATTTTTTTTTACCAAGAGATTTAAAAACTATAAGGGAAAGGATCACGTTTAAGTAAATGGCAAAAAGTATATGTTCGAGATTTTTTTTTAAGTACTTGCCAAAAAACAACAAAAATGAAGACCATGCAGGCCACAGTTAAGTTTGATACTTTTCCAAGAAGTTCTACCCTAAAAGATGTGTAATGTGTATTTTACCAAGGAGTTAAACCCCAAAATTGAAAAATAAAACCACGTAGGTCACAGTTTAATATTTTGCTAAAGACTTACACCCTTTAAATAATGATATTATTTCAAGAAGTACCACCCTAAAAAGGCTAGTCTACAATGAATTTTGCAAAGGAGTTCCACCCCGAAAAACGAAAAATGAAACCATGCAGCCCACAGTTTACTGTTTTGCTGATGAGTTCCACCCTTAAAAAAAAAAAAAAATTCCAAGGAGTTCCACCGTAAAAAGGGGTGTAATGCATTCGCAAAGGACTTCCACACCAACGAAAAATGAACCATGCAGACAACAGTGTAACATTTTGCTAACAAGTTTCACTCGTCAAACTTTAATATTTTTCCAAGAAGTTCCAACCTAAAAAACGGATATTTCACTGAGGAGTTCCACCCCACCCCCCACCCCCGAAAAAACCAAAAGGATAAATAAAGCGATGCAGTCTACAATTTTATATTTTTCTGATGACTTCCAACCTTACAAATTTCATACTTTGTCCAAGGAGTTCCGTCTTATAAAAAAGTCTACAATGTATTTTGCTGAGGAGTTCCACCCCAAAAGACAAACAAACAAAAAAAAAAAAAAAGAGAGAGAGAGACTATGCAGGCTACAGTTTAAATATTGCTAAGGAGTTCCACTGGATGACCCTTAAACATTTAATATTTTTCCAAGGAGTTCCACCCTATTTTAGCTGAGCTGACAGACTAGTCAGGCTGAGCTTTAGGAGGCCATAGTCCGCCCGTTCATCCGTCGTCCGTCCTTTCACAATTACATTTTCGACGTTTTCTCCAAAACCTTCAGGCAGATTCACTTAAAACTTGGTGCAATGTACCTTGGGTGGGCTCTACCAAGTTTGTTTAGTGGTCATGCTCCGGTGATTTTTGGATTTTGTTTTAATGATATTTTTGTGGGGGGTTTTGGGGGGTGGGTGGGTTGGGCGGGGGGGGGGGAAGGCAAATCTTTAAAAAATCTTCTTGTCCAAAACCACTCACCCAATTTCTTTGATATCACACAGGAACACTGCTAGGAACTCCTCGTTCTTGGTTTGTTCACCATGTGGCGTGGCGATTTTTTCTATTTTTTTTTTTTTTTTTTTTAATTTTTTGTGTGTTTTTGCTATTTTCGACTTCTGCTCCAGAGCCGTCACTCAGATTAAGCTGAAACGTGGTGGACGTGTTCCTTGTGAAAGGGTCAAACAAATTGTTCACCAGGTGTCACTGCTGTGGATTCCAGATTTTTAACTTTTTTTTTTTTAATTTGGGTACTTATCGGCAAATGCACATTTCTCGACTTTAACATCCTGCATTTTCGAGATTTAAAATTTCAACTTTCGAGAAAAAACTCGAAATTACGAGTTTTATTTTTATTTTTTTTCTTCATTTTATTTTATTTGTGTGTGTGTGTGTGTGTGTGTGTGTGTGTGTGTGTGTGTGTGTGTGTGTGTGCTCCTTATAGGCTTCCGTAGAAGACCAAGCAGGCCGCATTTAATAGTTTGTTAAGGAAAGAGTTCCACCTTTAAAACTTCAATATTTTTTGCAAGGAGGTCTACGTTTAAAAAATAATACAATGCATTTTGCAAAGGAGTTTCACTCAACAGCAACAACAACAACAACAACAAAAAGACCATACAGGCCACAGTTTATATTTTGCTTATGAGTTCCATCCATAAAACTTATATCTTTCCAAGTAGTTCCACCCTAAAGAAAAAAATAGAGTGTACATTTAAGTTTTTCGCACTCCCCCCCCCCCCCCCCCCCATCAAAACGAATAAGAAGAAAAGAAGGAAGAGCACACAAGTTAATCATTTTGCTAAGAAGTTCCACCCTTAACATTTTTGGTCAAAGAGTTCCACCCTATCACAACAGTCATTTTAAAAATGATACCAACCTCCAAAATTGATAAAGAATTCACTAAAATGTACCATTTTAAGTATCATTTTTAAGAAAAGTTCGGAGGGGGGCGCACCCTCCCAAACCTTCGCAAGTTCCACTTTCATGCTTTCTGAAGATCCCCAAATACAAACCTGGCCACGCGCCTGCGTGGTGGTGGTGAAGAGGGAGCTGGCGTTCCCATATAGGCCTATATTGGCTGTCATCTCAATTCATATTATGAGTATTTACCAAATAGTTAGTCGTGTAAATTATTTCTGTGTGTTGTTTTAGTTCTAATGTACACAAGAATTGAAATTATTGAATTCATGTTCATTCAAAAGGACCTACCGAACTGGAAACAAGTCCTATCGAAATTTCGTGGGTCTTCCTTCCAAAATATATATACATATACAGCAAAACCTGTCTATTGTGGACACCTGTGGTTCTGGCAAAAGTGTCTGCAATAGACAGGTGTCCACAATAGGCAGGGGCTGAACTTTTGGGATCTCAGAGTATATTTAGCACACCTGGGGGAGGCCATGGTGACTGTTAAATGCTACAAACTGGCATGAAAATGAAATGTGACTCTGGAGATTGAGTGTTAACTCTGTAAAGCCTTTTTTCACAAGTGATCATACAGCATTTGCTCTCCGTTTTTTTGTACATTATACCTGACACTTTACTCAAACTCATCTTAACTTAGGATTTTACAGTTTTTATCTTTTAAGGGAAAATTGTCTATGTATGGGCTTACCAGGCTAAAGAAAATTTGTGTAATTTCTTCTACTAACAGAAAAAAACAAACAAACAACAAACATACCACAGGGATATCCTATCCTTTGAGTACAGTATAACTGTATGTGCCATTGTTACAAATAGTGAATAACTTCACATGAGTCTCAGTGGGTCCTTTGTTTTAGGATTAATGATTGATCTATGGAGCTTAATTGTTTGATAGACAGAGAAAGTGTGAGCAACCTCACTCAACAGGAGCACCAGTGCTCAGAGACACCTGGCACGTTCGTTGAGGGATTGCAGCCTAACTGCTTGGCAGAGTGAGTTTATTATGTGTTACAGGCCACTGAACAATGGATTGATTAGTCTTTGATTCTCAGCTTAACATGCACAGCATTGTTCTGGCATTACAGCTTGGAACATAACAAGTTGCAAAAAATGCATTGATTTACTGTGTCCGCAATAGACAGGTTGTTTTTGCATTTGGTACCCCAAAAAGTGTCCGCAATACACAATAGACAGGTGTCCACTGTAGACAGGTATCACCAATATGAAAATGACTTAAAAATATTCAGTTCTGGCACAAACTGTCCGCATTAAGCAGGTGTCCACAGTAGACAGGTGTCCACAAGGACAGGTTTTACTGTATATGAATGTACATATGTATGTATGTATGAATGTATATATATATATATATATATATATATATATATATATATATATATATATATATATATATATATATATATATATATATATATATATAATATGTGTGTATGACTAAGTATATGCATCAAATGAAGCAAATGAAAAGCAACGCCTTGCCATATAAAACACAGTAAAGACAATGGCCTAACGCATAGAGGTCCTGAAATCAGTGATTTTATCTGTCTCTATAAATGAGGTTTAGAATAAAGAGATCAACTAAAAAAGAAGATAAGCTTCAAAGCAAATCTGTCTGTGTGCCTTCAAAGGAAAATTGTTGTCATGTATATTCAAACTAAAATGGCAAAATCTACATGGGAGAAAACATGACATTTAGCACAAAAAACTACAGCAAAATAAACCGCTTTGCATTTAAAAAATCTGCAGATGAAAACGAAATGCCGGGAAGAAAAAAAGAATTCCTGATAAAACAGAAAATCAAGTGTCAGCTAACAAACAAGTACACTTTTCATTGCAATGTTGACTAAATTATGGGGCATTGTTGACACGACAGCATAGAATGATGACAAAACAGATGCACCTACATCACAACGATATGATTTCAAATTGGAATGGCGCTTCTATCTAAAATAGTTTTGAAAATATTCAACATTTTAACTTTCAACTGCTCCTAATTAGCACAAGTTGAAATTCACAAATTTTGTTTGTGGTTAATTGAATGCGACTTCCGCACTAGCTTATGAATTGAAGATGGAATGGCATCTCTGCTTATAATAGTTTTGAAGATATTCAACATTTGAACTTTTTAAGTGCCCCTCAACCTTTAGAAGTGCCCCTAATAAGCATAAATTAAAATTCTAACACTCTAGTTTGTGGCTTATTGAAAGAAAGAAAGAAAGAAAGAAAGAAAGAAAGAAAGAAAGAAAGAAAGAAAGAAAGAAAGAAAGAAAGAAAGAAAGAAAGAAAGAAAGAAAGAAAGAAAGAAGATTTGGTTGAAAGCAAATCTGTCCGTGTGCCTCCAAAACTTGCCCCCCCCCCCCAAAAAAAAATCGAATGCTTGTTTGTGGCTTCTCAGAGGCGCCTTCAGCACAAATATACTAGGGAAACATCTCTATCTTCATATATGGACCTATTGTCAATCATACCATGTTTGGAGCTTCTTAGTGTGATAGAGTCCGAGAAAATTGCCGGACAAAATTGCTAGTAAAGAAGAAAGAAAGTATGAACGAATGTGTGTATTGGCACACAGACATTATTGCCATGGGTGGTCTTTTTATTGTTTTTGTTTTTGTTCTCGTTTGTTTGTTGGTTTTTTGTTGTTGTTTTTTTATTTTTGTTTGTTTGTTTGTTGTTGTTTTTTTAAACTGTTCGTGCATGGAATATAAATTGGCGGCTTGTCTCTTTCATAGAAATGAAACAGTTATCCCTGGTGGAAGACATCATAATGGATGAAATGTAGTTTATTCTTCTGAACCCAATTCTTCAATTTCTCCACCACTTCCACTGGCCATGTAAATCTGAGCAAGGAACCTCTATCATTGGTTGATGTGGAGTGACCTTGATCCGAGTCACAGTGCAACGGTGACTTTTCTCAGCTCGCCACAACGGACTCTGGTAAGATTTTGAAAGCAATCCAAAATATGGTACCTTAAAACATTAAATATATATTTATATATATATTTCTGGCTGGGTATATACTTTTAAAGCTCGGCTCCGCAACCAATTTAATCTTACAAATGTGTTTTAAATCAATAAAGTTGCAAACCATTTGGCCTGACGTGTCCCGGGGTCCGTTACCTAATTACAACATCGCATTTCTGATGGACCTCAAACTGAGAACACAGGGATCATATAAGCACTTAATACGTCATTTATGTTGATAGGACTAGGATTTAAAATACGACCTTTCTCCTTTTTTTTGCTTTTATTTTATTTTTCTCAAATAGTCAGATCTACGTATTATTCCTTTTCATTTCATGGCTGATAAACCCTCTATTGACCCAAGCACATGGCAACACATTGCCATGTACCTAACATACCCGAGCACAACCTACAAACGATATACATATTTTGCCCAATGATGCTTTCATTCATTTATTGAGGGGAACGCTTTATGTTCTTTTCATGTCTAACTCCAATACGACCCTAGCTGTTTTGTAAAGCCTCAACACAAGTATAACATCAGAATGTTTATTGTACATAAAATCAAAGTTATATGAGAAATTTTAAAAATTCAATTTAGCGGATACCTATTTCATCCCAAATTAGTTCTGGGGTGTCAACTTGCACAATGACCGCTGATTCTAATCGTTCGACCAATGTGCCTCCGTATGAAGTATTTCTCCCGTCACAGTTCAGAGACCTATAAAATTAAATAAAAACTTGTTAGTTAATGAAAACATACGGGTAAATTATAATGACACCAGCATAGATTGCATTTACATCACAGCTAACCTGCGAATAATTTGTGGTTTACCGATGCTAAATTCCTATTACAATACTAAGTGATATCAAAATATTTTTACCATATGAAAAAATCTAAGAAAAAACCCATCATAAATATGCATAGCGTTTTTACATAAATTAAACAAAATTTCCAATATATCAGTGCAACCGACAAAATTTGTTTTTGATATTACAAAATTATCTTTTTAAAATAAATGTTTATCAATTTGAATCAATAAAACCTTGATAAAATGTAGTGCATTGTACTAGATTTGGAATGCAATTAAGAGTACTGTATGCAGCAGAAATCTTTGTGAAGCAGTTTTACTCAATTTTCATGGTAAAACGTTTACCTGCATGTATGCAACATCTTTACAACATAATTATCCTGCCAAACTTAGAGACGATTGATAAAACCTGGAAGCATATTCACAAGAGATAGCGTAAAAGCAAAATACTAATTTTGACCTCCTGTTGGAAATGAAGCAGATTAAAGCCAATCTGTTGTATCTATGTTTATAACATTTTAAATACTAAGCCCCGCAACCCAAACTAGGACCCCATAGGCTGTTTTAATCGACAGCGTGAAAACCAAAGGTGCGTCTGAGAACCTTTTAGGGTGCTTCATCTTGTCACAAAAATTGTACTTTTTTTCTGTGTCAAAATAAATAGCAGTTATATTAAGGCTAGCTATCAGGCAGTGGCTCGATATTTGAATTCCCACCAAATCTTCCGCTGCATTCATTTAGTTTGTATTACCACTCACCTTTTCATCTTTTGATTGGTTTTTGTCAACATATACATGTAATCTACATTACATAATAGAAACAGAATCTCAAAATATGAAATAACTCGAATGTTGTAAAAAATACAGTATAAAGTTAAGCCAGAAAGTGTGTAGAAATCATGCTGATCTCAACCATTTCACATGACTGGAAAGAGATATTTAAGTTTGTGTACTTGTGCCTGTGTATGTGATAGTAGTCACACGGCTGAAGATCGTTTCTCGACATTGAAAAGTCTTTTACATGCACGAGGAACCCTTTATCCAAAATGGGTTCTTCAGAAAACTCTTCAAGGACCTTTAGTTCTGGAAGTGTACGTGTTGGCACAGGATGCGCTGAGGTGCGCGCTCAGCATTATAACATCAAGAGAAACTCCTTGTATCAATGAATTCAAAGTAATATATTTTACGAATATTATTTCACATGAAACTACAAATTAGTGTCGCATATAAAATAGTGCTTACTTGCGCAGCACAATATATACATATATATGTATATATATATATATATATATATATATATATATATATATATATATACATACATACATACGTACGTATGTATGTATATATGTGTGTATGTATGTATGTATGTGTGTGTGTTTCTGTGTGTGTGTGTGTGTGTGTGTGTGTATGTGTGTGTATGTGTGTGCATGTATGTATGGGCTAAAATCTCATTTTTGGCTAGAAACGGACCAGTAATTTGGCAAAAAATTATGTGACGCCATATTCCTAAACTTGCAATGTGTGCACACACGGTACCACCATATATCTATCATTTCTGCAGAGCTAGTATGTATGTCAACACACACATTTCTCTTTTTCCTAAAATTCTTTCTTTCTT
Source organism: Hermodice carunculata (assembly GCA_964020975.1). NCBI lineage: Eukaryota > Metazoa > Annelida > Polychaeta > Eunicida > Amphinomidae > Hermodice > Hermodice carunculata. The sequence continues at coordinate 85,743,289 of OZ026617.1, read as the reverse complement.
TCTTCTGTACCAGTGAATTTGTCCGACACTTTTCTCTGACACTATTGTACATAGAAACTCCAAACTTTTCATGAGTGTCCTTCCATACAACGAGTTGCGCCTTTTTATGTAGAGGAATGATGTTTAAAATTATGCAAATAAGAGGCATTTGAAATTTTACACCTTGAATATCTTCAAAAGTATAATAGATAGAGATGTCATACCAACTTCTACTAGAGGGTCACTGACCATTGTGAATCTAATGAATTCAAAACAAAAATTTTATCAATTTAAATTATGCCAATTAGCATCATTTGAAACTTTAAATCTGGAATAGCTTCAAAACTATTATAAATAGAGATGTCATTTCAACTTCTATTAGAGAATTATTGACATTGCGCATGTAATGAATCTAAAAAATAATTGTAGCAATTAAAATTATGCTAATTAGCAGCATTTGAAATTTTAAAACTTGAATATCTGCAAAACTATTATAGATTGAGGTGTCATTTCAACCTGTGCTAGGGGGTTATTGACCATTGCGCATGTAATTAATCTAAAACAAAAGTTTTAGCAATTTAAATTATGCTAATTAGCAGTATTCGAAATTTTCAATCTTGAATATCTTCAACACTATAATAGAAAGAGATGAATGAATGAATGAATGACTTTATTACTGCACCATAAATACAATAAATGGTAATCTGTAACTCAATACACTAAACAATACACTATACCACAACAGTACAATACAACACAGTACATTACAACAATCCCTGATACGTATGCCTTAGGGGCAGCTTCCCCCCCCCCCCATCCAAAAAAACCCAGGTCAAAGTATTGTAGGTTTTAAATGACTTTAGAGTACTATAGTTTACCCCTGATTTTCACTGTTTCCGATATAAATTTTGTAAATTGCCATATAATTTCAATTTTGTCACATTTATTAAGTTTAATGAATTTGTTTTCGAACGATAAATGGTCAAAATCTACGATAAATTTACTCAGAGTATCAAATAATCTATTTCTGGCTTCTCTAAACTTTTGGCAATTTACAACGTAATGAATTTCATCTTCGACTTCCAAACACGAATCACAAATTCTCTCATCAATGGGAGCCTTAACTGGCCTTCTATGTCTACCTTTTTCAATGTTCAAATTATGTGCGCTTATCCGTAATCTGGTCAAGTTTTTCCTTTCGTTCAAATTCTTTAATACAATTAGGTACTTTTCTATTTTGAAATCTGATTTAAATTCCGAATAGGTTCTCAACTTTTTATCTGGATAGGCTTGTTTAAGGAAGTCATTCTGCCATTGAAGTATAAATTTCTCTTTTAATAATTTTTCTATTAAATTGTGTGAAAATTCCCCGTATTCATCACCGTCATTGTTCCAAATATCATTACAGCTAATTAGTGACATTGTAGTTTTGATATTGTTCAACCAAGTCGAGTTATTCGATGCCAGCAATTTAACATTACATTTGTAAGCATCGTATAAAATTTCATGTGTATCAGAATTTCTTATGCGGTGCCAGTTCTTACAAGCACTTTTCATTATATTTAACGAATATGGATATGCTCCGAGCTCACTCAGTACAGCAAAATTAGAGGCTTTTGAATTCACTCCCAGAGTGTACTTAAGAAAACTCAGATGTAACTTTTCAAACTCCGTCCTAAAATATCCACTAATACCATCCCTACCAATACATTTTAGTGGAGAAATTGTATAGGCACCCCATATTTCACACCCGTAAAGAAAGATTGGAGCAATAAGTTTATCAAAGAAATCAAGATGCAATCGAATATCTACAATGTCATTGAATAAAGTTCGCTTTAAGCGACCAAGAGACTTCCTTGCTTTTTCACATAGTTGTCTGACAGCTCCAGCAAAATTTCCATTTGACGTCATTTCAAGACCCAGATATGTAAATTTGTTAGATATTTCCAATTCTTGATTACCGATAAAAAATCGTCTCACAATCTTCTTGCCAGCCTTATTGAATATAACAACTTTAGATTTTTCCACGTTAATATTTAAGTTCCAATTTTGACAATATGAATAATGCTTTTCTAGACAACATTGCAAACCACTCTGACTATCCGAAATGAGTACAAGGTCGTCTGCATAAAGAAGACCACTCAGCTTTTTCTTGTATAATGTAACTGGATCACAATCATCTGTGAAAATTTCTGGTAAATCATTAATAAATAAATTGAATAACGTTGGACTAAGAGCACATCCTTGTTTTACGCCATTGGTTAGATATATATTTTGGGATAATCCTGAATTGAATTTTATCTGTATAGACGACTTGTCATACATGTCTCTCAAAATTTTATACATAAATCCTCCTATTTCATATTTTAGACATTTGTAAAATAGACCATCATGCCACACAGTATCGAAGGCTTTCTGTAAATCAATAAAACATACGTAAAGGAATTTCTGCTTACCCGCTACTTTGACATATTTGTCTATAAGAGATTGAAGGACAAATATGTTATCGCTTGTGCGACAATTTTTTACGAACCCAATATGAAATTTACTGCTGTGTCCCTTTTTCTCCATATGGTGGTCCAAACGCTTTTTCATTACTGCACAAAATAATTTGGATAAACAGCTACTCAAAGAAATGCCCCTGTATTTATTAGGGTCTAAAGCAGATCCACCTTTATGTATAAGTGTAAGCATACTTATTTTCAATTTCTACCCGGGGGTTGTTGACCATTGCACACCTGATAAATTAAAAACAAAAGTTGTAGCAATTCAAATTATGCTAAGTAGCACCATTAGAAAGTTTAAATCTTGAATAACTTCACAGCTGTAATAGATAGAGATGCCATTCCAACTTCTACTCCTATGTTATGGACTAGCTGTACATTGTCATACCAATATGCTTTGAAGACACACACACACTGATTTGCTATGCAGCAAATCATCTTTTCTAGTTATTGCTTATATTCCCAGGATGACGGTCTGGTCAACTATTACTATATTGTTCCAATGTAGAGAGGCTCAAACTCCGCCACCGAAGTCTTATTATTAAAAAAACCTTTGAAATACAATAAAAACGAGTGATGTTATGAGACAATGAAAAGCAATTGGTGTTTTTTCTGGCATAATTTTAAACTAATCCTACATTCTATGGAAAACAATAACTTGTGTTTATACAAACCAATATATTTTGTATTTCAAAGTTTGCTGAACCAAAGTGGATTCCAGTTTTACTGGTTTTACATGGTTCCTGGCTTGAGGGTTGTGGAGTTGATGTTTTCGCTTTTCCTGATGTTGTGTGCCCAGGTATACGACCCAATTAAAGGTCGCATGAAATATTATGGCAGAATACCCCCCAAAGGCTTTTAACTAAACTGTGTGCACCTTCTGCGGTTGTATAAATTAATATGTTGGCTATGCAGTTGAGGAGTCAAAACCTAACCAAGTGACTTGTAACAGATATTTATGTTTTTGAGCATGATATATTTCAAATTTTGACAAAAGTGAGTTCCCCTCTAGCATGCTATGGAATTGTAGCCTGGCTGATACTGAGTGCGTGTCAAATATCAGTGCCCATGCAATGTGGTTGTGCAGGGGCGGATCCAGACTTTAAAGGGAGGGTTAAAATTGCTAATATTCACAGGGAGGGGGGAGGGCACTCTCGGAAACTTTTGAAAAATCGATACTCTCAGACGCGTTTTTCTGGCATTTGAGACTCTGTTTTCACATGGACAATTTTATATCTGAGACAATATTTACTAAACTGCACGGGCTTGCCCATTAGCTTTCATAATTTATTTCCTTTCAGAGTATGGCACACAGCGCTACACAAGTCTCAAACTTTTCACAGGATGGCAGGGCCGGTGTTTCAAAATTTGTACTGGCTCCAACCTGTCCCCACTCATTCCAATGAACACATTTAATGTGACTACGACAACATAATACTGCAGTTATTTCGTTCAAGTTGCTTCATCACACATTTTTTTGCTTTCGCAACATTCAAATCTATGCAGTGTAAGTCTACACTTTGGCAAGTTCTGTTTCTTAAAATTGAGTTGCCAGTTGATACAAATATCATCTATAAGACTGAAAAGGGGGTTTATTGTATCCGTATGATTTCTTGTAATGATACTAATGCCTCTAGCATTAAATTATATATTGAAAGCCAAACCATATATAGCCGATACAACCAAACCAGAAAGGAACTGCAAAGATCCAATAATTTTACTAGTACTGTATAAACTCCCAATTAGACCTCTGAAAGTCAAAATTCATCTACGTCTTTGCTGTTTTGTGTGTGTGTGTGTGTGTGTGTGTGTGTGTGTGTGTGTGTGTGTGTGTGCGGTTTTTTGTTTGTTTGTTTGTTTGTTTTTTTAATTTTGGTGTATCTTGATGAAAGTACACAGTGTTGAAGTTTCATTGCCTTGCTCTATCAATTGGTACAGATACAGATCAACGAAATATTGTGCCATTTGAATAAATATATGCCAACATAAAAGGCCTAGATATAGGGCGTGTATCTTATATATCTCAGTAAAATCCAGTTTGAAGTTCTAAAAATGTTGCTTTTTTGTTCGAAACACCATGAACCTAAAAAGTGTCCTCCAAATTGTCCCTATTATGCCAATATTAGGATATTAGTTTTTAATTTTGAAAATTAAAGTTTTGGATATGGACATTATCAAAGTTTTACTTTGTAGTCTCATAATTTTACACCTAATGCAGACAAGAACAAATTCAGGTATACTGTTAAGTTTCGTAGTATTTTGAAGACATGGACCTTGTTTTCCCTTTTTCCCACAGGGTGCTATTCTCAAATACACAATATAAAAAAAGAAAGCCACTTCAAAAGCACTTCCCTCTGTTTCACTATATTTAACAATTGGCGCAATTATTCTTGAACATCTGCCCCAAATGACAGATTAAGAGTAGACAATTCCCAAAATTATACTTTCGGAAACTAAAAAGAAAGACGAAGAGAAAGACAGCTCTGAAGTTGTACTAAATGAAACTACTGGGATATGTATCAGGATACGTTGTGAGCCCAAATGACAGGCCTCATATATTATAATCATGCATGACTGAATTAGCGATCTGATAAAATAAAATGGACAAAAGTCATTACCATAATGGCAACATCAGTAGTGTGAGTTACATGCAATGTTGCGTAACCAAGCACTTGATGTATATAGCATTTTAATACCAAAAAGGACAAAGAATGTATGTTGAAGCGTAATGATTAATGTGAAAGTATGAACAGTTTAAAGATAATAGATGTTTAGATGTACCTCCAGTCAGTAAGTTTTATTTGAAAGCGGCGGTAATACAGGCCAGGAATTAAATTTTATTCCCACTCAGAGGTCCGTTTTACCACATTGGTGTAGAGCCCTTGCAGAAAATACAGATTGATGTAATAGTACAGAAACACATGATCCATATTCATTAATTCCAAACCCAACAATGACAGCAAAGAGATTTCAGACTTGCCAAAGCATCAACATTTCTTTTCCAATACCAATGTGAAGAAACAAATTTCACTCCTGATTTGAGACAGGCAGTCACCCATAAAAGGCAACTGGTGGTTTAAACCGGTCCTCTCAACCTTAGAAATATTCATCATTAACTGCAGACACTAGTTCTTTTTCCAAAATGTATCGATGTCCACAGTTTCATTTTTTTTTTTTTTTTTTTTTTTTAGCTGTCTGGGACATAAAATTGACAAAATGGTGTCTAAAGTGAGATTTGGTGGACAGTTTCTGTTTGCACAACAGCACAAGGAGGCAACTGACTATAAGACAACCAGGGTGCATGTCTTCAAGATTGGACTCGAGAGTGCGCTCCAGTACAATATTTTCTGGCACCTGCATGTGACGTCACACGACCCGTAAAAATGGCGAAGGAAAGGTCAATGATCATTGATGCGTTCATTCACAGATGGAGGGAGAAGTGATACACATCGGCGGACGACTAGATTCATTTATGTAAACAATAGAATGATCAGAGAAGGTCTAAAGGTATGGAGTACCATGTTGGAATAGTTGGTTTGGCCGATATTGTGGTGGATCGAACCCAAGAGGCCACGGGCCACGAGGAGAAGATTTTTAGGTTTTGTGCGGAATGGCCAAGCGATCTGGGGGCAATACAAGGGTGGGTTCCCGTTTAGTGTTAAGTGTTTTTGTGGGACTTGTCTGTGGATTTTTTCTTGGAACATGGTCCAGACATTCTATAGTTCCCTGTGCCACGGATCAAACACGGAATGGGATCCGGGCGGGCAGATGCTGTGGTCGCGCGGGACCAGGCTCCACAAACGCCCTGCCCAGACCAGATGAGGATGGCAACCCTGCTGAACAAGACGTGGATGCTGAAAGTGTTAAAAAAAAATTGGTCTTCGTTGGAGTTATGACAGCAAAGAAATATCTGAGCACGAGAGTTGTGGCAGCCTATAGGACATGGAGGTCTTCAGTGCCGGGAACAGTTATGTTTTTCTCAAGTGAGGGGTCCAGTTTACCAGAACATCCTGAAGTTCCCATTGTGGGGCTAAAACATGTGGATGACTCTTATCCCCCGCAAAAGAAATCCTTCATGACATTAAAATACATGCATGACCATTTCATTGATCAGTACGAATGGTTCATGAGAGCTGACGATGATGTACACATACGAGGGGAAAAACTTTCAGCTTTCTTACATTCCATTAACAGCAGTAGGCCCCTTTTCATAGGTCAAGCAGGTATGGGAAATCAGAAAGAAATAGGCCTGCTAAGTTTGGATGCCAATGAGAACTTCTGTATGGGTGGACCAGGAATGATTTTCAGTCGGAGTACATTGAAAAAAATTGTACCACATATCAGCTACTGTTTGAAGAACCTGTATACAACTCATGAAGATGTGGAGATTGGTCGTTGTGTACGGAAGTTTGCAGAAGTTTCTTGTACTTGGGCATTTGAGGTAAGATTAATGGGTGTGTTTTTAAAGCCTAAAGGAATGTCCAGAGATAGTGAGTTGTTTGCTATGGATACAGTGGAAACGCCGTGCACTCCTTTATGTTGTTACCTTCCCTGGGTTATTTGAAATTACACATGTATGAAAGTGCATCACATCAAAGCATTCCCGTTTCCACAAGTCACTTCCTTGTTGCATTGAATTTGGCACTGCACTGTGAAAAGTCTTGCACATGTTAAATTTTGGAAATTCTAAGACACATAAAAGATAAAATTGAAAACAGTTCAAACATAATGTGGTGGTCATTGGATGGTGTTAACTTCTAAATCCCCATTGCTGATGTTGGTAGCAACAACTTATTCTCAACTTGATGTTATAATGGATACGTGTATCTCTGAGACTCTGGTGCTAATTGCCCTGAAGATTGTTTGAAAATTCTTCATATAATTATAAATAGTTCAAGATTATTTTGGAGGTATATATGAATTTTCTAGATTCCTGCTGTTATAGGGATATGTATATATCAGGTTCATTCTCTTTGTCTATGACTGATAGTGATACTGCAGAACTATATACATTAGTTTGATTAAGATGATGTAATGTTAGCATACAATACACATTTCCACCAGTACCAAACATTCTACATGTAAATCCATGCTGCACACAAGCTGTACAATTCTAATGATGACACTATCTCAGTCCCATCAAAATGGACCTTTCTGTTTGTCTACTTTCTCCACAATAAGAATAACATGACATACTGTAAATACATCCATGCAATTCAAGAGTTTTACTTTACATTTATTTTGTTAAATTAATTTTTTTAATTTATTTTGTTCACTGAACTGGTAACATGCTGGGCATTGTTGCAGACCAAATGAATGCTTACCGTGAGCAATTTTCTGGTGCAAACTTGTTGAATTCATACCTTTGGTCTTTAAAATACCACCGTATGGAACTCATAAAGGCTGTCAGGGTTAATTCTGATTCATGTGGGGCACATGCCATCATGGAAGTATAGTCCTTTCACTTCCTTTAACAGGATCAAAGTGGCCCAGACATTGTAAATCTTGTCTGTGACTCAGCATGTGTGGGTTCAACCAGGTCTGTCCACTTGCCAGTGTTGGCACTTTTTGCCAGCTTTTCAACTCAAGTAGTTCCCAAACGTTAAGTACAGTGGTCCCCCTGTTATAAGGCCACCCCAACTGCACCAAAAGAGTGGCCTTATAATTGGGGTGGCCTCTCTAGAGGGGGAGATGGAATGAAAATACCATGTTGCATGGAGAAGTGTAGAGGGCGTGGCCTTTCTTCAGGGGAAGCCTCATAGGAAGGGGGGCACTGTAGTTACTTTTACCAGCTTCATGGAACCTATAAATGGGTCGTGCGGTCCAGTGAAACCAACATAACATACATCCTGTATGTGTGCAACATTTGCCTCCTAAACAGACTAAATTTTACTATATATATATATATATATATATATATATATATATATATATATGTGTGTGTGTGTGTGTGTGTGTATACTCCACAAATAAATTTACTTTTCCAAGTGGAGAATATATGGATGTCTGTTAAAGCCAAACAACTGTTATAATGTTACTTGACCTACCTACTAAAAATGCCTGGTCTGAATTTTGTATGGAGATGGAAAAATGAAAATAAGTAAATTTCAATTGTTGACACCTGAGCACATGAAACATCAGACAATTTACAATAAAACCCCACTAAAATGTTAAAGGGGAAAAAGTGCCAGCCTACCTACCTGGAAATTTTCAGGTGTGCAACAAGAAACATGAGCATTGTTTGGCATCAGCAGGCACCCAACATACATGTATCACCCAATGTGACAAGTTCTTTAAGTTTGGCTGGATACAGAAACATGTACATACTGTCATCACATGCAGGGATTGTGCAAGTATTATTTGTATTGGAAGGTTGGGGGGGGGGGGGATATTTTGGATTGTCTGTTTGCTAATCCATCAGGTCGACATCTCACAAATGGTTTGCAGCATGATGATTTTGCTCGTATTTTGATACTTGATGGTACATCATAGATTACCTGCGTGCTGTAAATCATTTATTGTCATGATATTTTTAATTTTGCAATTTTTGTAGTTTTATCAGATCCATGAATTTAGACAACAACAAAACATTCAAATGGTCATTGCACCAATATCTAAACTAAAAGAATAAAGAAAACTGCAGATTTTAAGACAGCGCAAATTTGTCAAAAACATTATTAAATTCATATGTACACGGAAATCGATTTATTTTGCAGCAGCTATGTCTTGGGTGTACTGATGTTAAGTGATGGTCTGAATGCTGCCAGCTATAGGGTTAATGATTTTCTGTTTCACTGCTATATATATGTATATGTAATTCATATAAGAAAAAATATTAAATTCCATTTCAAGGATGAAAAAAATGCACAATTGCACTTAGGTTTCGGAAAAAATGGAAAATCATTGGCCCTACAGCTGCAAATATTAGTAGCCCAGAATCTATCTTTGCCGGCAACCGTGAACAAAGTTGAATTGATCAGATCTTTGTATACTAGCCTGCCAGTCATTTTGTATGTTCATACTGGTTGAACTTGAGTACGAGTAAATGACCTGGCTTGCAGGCAAACTGTAAATTCTGTCACAAAGCTAAGTCTCGTTCCATTGCAGTCCATACATGGCATAGAAATATTAGGTTTAGTAATTTTTATTGACAGCAAGTGCCACATGTAGCAAAGACAGCTCTGTGTTGTGACATAGCGTCATTACAAAAGGTCTGGAGTGGTAGATTAAGAGGGGCGCTACCGTGACCAGATTTTATTGGCCCTTATCCCGCAGTCAATATTATGTCATTGGGAATGTGGCTATTTTCCGCAGTTTAGCTTCTAACTATGGACACTGAGTGCTGTATTTGATGATTTTGTAATTCTTAGTTTTTACAGTCTGGATGCCACTTTGTTTAAATTGAATAGCCACTACGGTTGTATTGAACATGACCAGTGCACCCTTTTTTTGTCACACTGTGCATCCCTTTGGTTACAAACTGAAAAATATATAAATTGTCATGTTGTGTGTGCACTCTTTCATGAATGATGGATAACTGTGAATGGAAAAAAACCGAAGGTATTGAGTTGCAGTTTATCTGATATACAAATACATGCCCAGTTTCATTCCAGGTTTTACAACTCCTCAGCTGCTATTTACTGTGTAATACATGTGGGATTGGTAGATAATTGCCCTGACAACAAGTTAACTTTTAATCTACTAGTACAGTATTTGTTCCCAAAGCATGCATGCTACATTATCAATGACTGGCTGTGATCATCTATATCAAACTTGTTGCTTCTGTTTCACAATCTTGTGTTTCCACAAGATAAATCCGATAGTCCCACCACTAAAAGCTATATCAACTGGTCCATATTGGCATTGTCAGTATCTCTAACAAGAAGATAGACTTATGTAATACATACACGGTGTGCATACCAAGTAGTTGGCAGTTCTCAAAAGATAATGAAGTAGTTGCAGGTGATAAAGCACTGGGAAAAAAAAAAAGTTGTGAATCTGTGTTATCATTGTTCAATCATTATCAAAACCACTCAAAAGTACATGAACATGGAAAGTTTTGAAACTCATCTGGATCCCATAAAATCTGACAGATAGGATTAAATGTATGACTCCAAATCTGCTGTACATTGAAATCTAAACATGATGCGAGACTAAGGGCAAACCCGGAACAGAAGGCGGACCCCTCCCACTTGCGCACCACTGGTGCCAGGTCCCAGGACTACACTTGCTCACATTGCAGGATTCCAAACTGCCGGGCATGGTATTATGATATGTAACATGGAACAGTGGGCCTCAGTGCTGTGAATCATTCTGTCTCATCAGGACGGATATGATGGGGGGGGGGGGGCAGGTAGCAGAACAGATTTATTATGTTTATTTTACTTTTTTTAAATAGTTACGATTTTACGATTTGAAACATTGTGGATGGGAAGTATACATGCATGTTTTTGTCCCCATATAGTTCAGGACTAGGCGCAGTGAATGTTAACTGGTCTGTGTTCAGTTCTGTTGATTATGTTTCAGTGTAGTTACCATGGATACCAATGTGAACTCATGGCAGTCAGATGTGTGTAGACAGTTGAGGTATCATAACTTAAAATGCAATGTACATTTTGTTTGCAGTGCATTGTGTTTCCAGTCACCAGGCAAATCATAGACACATGATTCAGTTGTGACGGGTAAATACTGGATGTTTAGTTGACAGGCACACATGATTGTTTACAATGACACCAAATGTGTCCTTCCTGTACTGTAAATGTACTGATTTTCACATGTAAGCCAGGACCCTCATATGTTCACAGTTTTAAGCTCTGCTGAGCTAGGGTTGCAGAGCTTTAATGTAACTGTTCATGTCTGTCTGACCATTCCCTTCATCAAGTAATGTTTTCCATTTATTTAGCGATTGAGATATTGGATCACAAAACCATGAAAATAAAACACAAATGAAATAGTATTTTAACATTGGTCGAATGAGAATTATGTCCAAAACAGCAAAATGAAAACTACAGTGAAATGTCAAAAAAACAAAAACTGTGACAATTTACACACGCAAAAATAAAGCAGTTTACAGTAAGTGAATAGAAAACGCAGCGAAGTTATAAACACACAGGGGAACTTATTCGTAACCGTTTGTTTCACGCACATTTTGAGTTTTGTCATGAGATGTATCTAGAATAGGTTGTCTTATGCCTGAACAGCCGGCATTGAATACCACCCGGGACCTAGGCAGATAATTAAAACAAATGGGAATCTAGACGGGAGGATTAAATGTGCCAATAGTAAAGTATATTTTCACCATGATTACATATTTTGGTCAGGTCAATATCATAAATAATTCACATTAACAACAGACTTGTGCACAAAACATTTCAAGCAGAACAACAATTTTGAATAATTGAGTAGCAGATTTGATCAATGTGGCATATCTGCTGTGTAAGTGCTTTGTACAGATAAGGGGGTTGTATGGGTGGTGCAGGAACTGCTGGTGGTGTTATGGAGTCTGCCATAAGATATCACAGCTCCTATCTGTTTTTTCTCCGAATTCTTTGTGTGAATATACCTATAAAGAGGATTTCTAACAATTTTGCTGGGGTACTGTTATAAATGTGTACAGTGAAACCTGTTTTGAGGGACCACTGTAATGAAAGACCACCTGGCTTTTAAGACCATATTTCCAAAGTCCCTTTTGCTAATTTCCCCATGTTATTGCACCTCCATTGAAAGATCGCCTGCCTTATGTGACCACTTTTTAGCCTTCCCTAGGGGTGGTCTCTCAAAACAGGTTTCACTGTATTTGCAAACGTGCATGTATTTATACATGCAGCAAGGGAATCTCAGGACATGGTTCATTTATAGTGTTGTGAAACTTTTTTTCTTTTTCTTAGTTGGTCAGGCAAACACCTGAAACAGCCTGTATATAACTCATGATAACTTGGATCTGCACATATGTATACTACAGGCTGTCTGGCCAGTCAGACAGTGTGGTAGCATATTTGGCTCTTGGTTGGCAGGTGCCCATTTTAAGTCTTTTAAGAGCTAGATGTTAATCCATTAACAGATGGGTGTAGAATGTAGCTTTTAAAGTATTTTGCAGTGTGTAAAAAAAAACGCAAGAGTGATTTGTAGTGTTGGCCACTCTTAACAGAAAACTCAATGCATGAAACACTTTATGATAGGTACCTGAATGGTGTGGAGCTGGCCAGAATCAATACTGCGAGTTCACACGTGATGTGTGCACACATAAAGGTGTGTACCATGCATGATGGTGAATGAATATATTGCTGATGGATGGACAGCTGTGGCAACACATCTGTGTATAATATGCTCCTTGCATTTACTCAGCACCGCAAGCCCACACAGTTCAGTATAGTGCACTGTCAGATTTCACTACAAAGCTGAAGTGACACTATATATATATATATATATATATCTTCATCTTTCCACAAAACTTGATTATTCTGTCGAATAGTGTAAATTTACATGTCTGTACATAGAATGAAATTTAGGTTTCAGTGCTTGTTGAAGGGACTTGTTAGTGACTTTTTAGTATCATTGTACATTGCGATTATTTAATATCAAAGAGAAGCACTTGTCACTTTGTCATATAAGTTATTTATTTAAAAAACTTGGATCTGCACACATGTATACTACAGGCTGTCTGGCCACCACCAGCCAGTAAAAAAAAAGTTATTTATTTACTGAAAAAAAAACAAAAAACAACTTGCTTAAAAGTGATTTATGCATGATCCTGCTTGCACTTTGTTGGTACCCAGGCACCTGCTGTTTCAGTTTTTGCTCTACATGTATAGGAAACCAGTACTTCTGTGGAATGATTGTAGTGATTTGCATGTCAGCAGTGCGAATGATTATCCCCACTTTTTCATCAGGTTGAATACACAATGTGAAGAAATTTGTGAAAGCATACATACAGTTTAACCTTTGATCTTGTAATGCAAGTACCTGTGAGTATCACCAAATCTATCAGCAGTAAATCTGACACAAAAGATTTGATATGAAGATTAAGGCCACTTGACTTATGATGTATGTGTACGAACATCCCAGGTGAAAATGGGATGTGCCTGAAAACTGCGGTACTATTCACCTGGCGTACAATACTTGATGCCTTGAAAATGGAGTCAAGTGTTGTATTGTGTAAATACCAGTTGTGTTAGCTGATTGTTCAAGACTTATGTAAGTGTTCTGAAACATGCAAGTTCAGGTTTATTTTTGTTTGTTGTCTGTATGACAGTTGGCGCCTGCTACAAAAACCCCTTTTACGCGCTACTACGTGTGCACATACATGTATAGAGCTATCAAAGGGTGCCCTCCACCCACACCCCCCATGACAAGTCAGCTGTATTTCAATGTTAAGCCAAAATAAATTCAACTTGGAATGTTTTCTCGTAGGAAACGTTATTCGGAATTGGAATGTTTTGATGTGGAGGTTGTGCAGGTGAGATTGGTAAAACAGAAGCACAGTGGTACCTGCTGTATGCAACCACTGCCGTAAGCAGCCACATTGCTTTTTGTGGTCACTAGCCTGGGACATAGGAGTCAATTTCTTTGGAAAATTTACCTGTGGTGACAGGTCACCTGCTATATGTGGCTACTTTTTCTTGGCTGAAGGGGTGGCCACATGCAGCAGGTACCACTGTAACACTAAATATTGTAACAGTGTGTGTCCTGGTGCTATCTTTGCTCAGTGACCACATAGCAACCTGGCAAGGCTGCTATTCAGATTTTGACACTGAGTTGCAAACTTTTTATTAGTAAGATGATAATATATAATACAACAGTGACAGTCAAGGAGGTGTTTCACTGGGCTGCAACAGCGCAAGACTAGTCGGAGACACAAAATTGCAAAAAAATACGTGAATTTAAGACAATTTTCATTTGGAATCACACTGAATTGGTACTTGAGACATGTTTGCGTATGCGTCACAAATGTTGCATGAACTTGAACTCTTGGCGAAATTTGGGCCAAAATTTGCCAGGAGTTTGCATAAATATTGTCTGAATGTCGGGCAAAATTTGTTGGAATTTCGTACGAATTTCTTAAATTTACGACTGTTGTGCAACAGTCATACAATTTGTTTGCAATATATTCCCAAGTCACTCACAATTTTGGTGCCACCATGCCAGTTCACACCTGTTTTCCGCTCTGAATTTCAAATTCCCCCTTTTGTCTCCAGTCAGTCACAATTTAGTTTCATAGGTCACCAACCCCTCACAAATTTGTCTCACATTTCTCGCACTTTCTGACACACGGAAACTAAATTGAAAAGGATTCCAGATATGTTTGACACAACCGCGATGACTCTCTCTGACTTTTTTGAGAGAAAATTTTAACATGTTCAAAATTCTAACGACACAACAGTGCTGTCCTGCAACTAAGGTGAGGAAATTGAGAACCCCAGCAAACATTTCAAGACGTTTTGCAAACTCGTAGGTGAATGCCTTTCACAATCTGTCGCCAACAGTCACAGCCCAGTGAGAATCTGAGATACAGGCTTTATCACTCCAGAGTCCACCACACAGGATCAATATGTAAACAATTTGTAAAAACCTGAAATGTAGTAGTGGATTGAAGTACGTTCATAATTATCATAGTGTCTTCAATGTTGCATTATATAGGCTTAAAATATGGCGTGGTTGTCTGACTCCAGCAGGGTGAGAAAATTCGTATAGATGTCTGGTTGTCCACGACAACTAAAATTTGATGGAGGACAAGTATAAATTCAGTAAAATAACATGTAAATGATAGAGGCACTTGTCCTCGGACAAGTAGGGCCTACACCCATGATAGAATTTCTTCTCCTGCCCAGTGTTCAGATGAAAATGTGAGAAGGCAGTTGTACTTCATTTGATCATTATATAACTTGCTCTGATTTGCTTTATTGATGCGTATAATATTCATATTCTCAGTGGGTTTCAAAACAAATCAAGATTCTGACTTACATTGTGAAGTGCTGGTACAAGTATATATACTGGCCAGCAGAAACAATGCACTTGCTTTCAAGCGTGTGAATTTTTCAGATTTATATTATTTCACTTGACCTCCAAATTCATGCTTTTAGGCCGTGCTCCCATTAAACATTGTGGACAAGAGGTTATGTTTTCTGTGAAGCAGCCTCTAAGGTGATGATAGCATCCAATACACAACTTGGGGCAGGCAGGAGTGTGTGCATTCCTAGACAGACCTTATGCAGGAGGAACGGAGGGGGGGGGGCAGTGGGAGCTCGAAAAGATGCATACATGTCTGGTTTTGATTATCCTACCTTAGGGCCTGTATTTTTCTGTTTTAAACAGAAACGGAACGGAATAATGAATTTTTGTCACCTCTGAAACGGAATTTGCTGTTTTGCCTTAATATGATTTACATGCAAAGAGAACTACTGAAACGGAATTTGGAAATTTCTGGCTGGTGAAACGGAATTTCTAGTTTTTTGAAACGGAAAAATACAGGCCCTACTACCTGTATCTGCCCTATTATTACCATATGTACATGACATCTGCAATTTAAGGCTAACCTCTGAGTACTGCCAGTAACAAGTCAAAGCATATTGCAGGTGATATTCAATTAAAATCCTATTGTGGAGTTTTACTTTAAACTGATAAAATTGTTGACAGAAATAGACTAGTATCATGAAAGAATGGTCTTAAAGATACATGTGGTGTCTTATTGGAAGTAGTCTTCATACCGTAGTAAGTATGGCTGTAACACCCCCACCCCAACCCCTATTTTTTACCTCAATTTTTATGAATCCTAGAAGTGAACCCCCGTTTCAAAAAGCTGGTTGCAGGCATGTAAATTGCTTGTCAGTTTTTCAAACTTGTTTTGAATTTACCAAAAATGTTGTGAAATTAGACTGGGCAAACTAAATAACTGGGCACTTGTCTTTTAATTTGTTCAAGGTCTTAACATATTATGAATCTAAATTTATGTGTGACAGAATGTTCATCTACATACAAATCAGGTTTGCCAGTGGAGTCGCTGTATGTCTATTTGGATGGTCAGTGTTAAATTTAGACTCCCAAATCATGATTTTACAATGGAAGAAACAGGGAATGGAAAGCGTGTGAAATCTTGATGAAATTAGCAATGTAAACACCCCGTTTCGAAGTCGGGGTCACTGTCCATAGCATGTTTAGACACATGATCCATATATGTATTATCTGGTTTGTGACTTGTGCTAAAATGCACATGGAATTAATGTTTGACAACTATGAAAAAAAAATCACTTTGCAAATTCAAAACATGGACCTCTGCAATATCTCCCTGTCCAGCATGTTAGGGTCCTGAGTGATTTTTTTTTCTCAGGAGTGTACAATATAATTACAGTAATGACACACAACAGTGACACATGTGAGAAAAACCAGTGATAAGCAATTGTATAAATCCAGTCCTAGCATTTGGTCCCAGTGTGGGTCTCTGCTGTGTTGAAGAGTCTATGTATTTTGGACAGAATGGTGGCCAAACTTACATTGTGCAGGATCCAGTACAGAGAAAAGCAAAGCATTATGATAGTTAGATCCAAGAACAAAAAGTTATTTCCTTTAGAAATGTCAGAAAGTGTTGATCGGTGATAACCTTTTCTGTTAAATTGTGGTCTATGATCTCCAGCCCTCAATCTGTCTAGAGTGAGAGTGTCCTGATATGATAAGACCTACAATTTGATTGTAGGTTGTGGCATTCCCTGTTCAGTTGTATTTAAACAGATTTCCCTTTGCCAGCATTATCTCCATGTCACAGTTGTATCCCATTATAATGAGCACAAAGATCCATATAAAGTTTCATCCTCAGCATTTAGCATTGCTAATATTCATGAGTGTCATGAACCATGGATAAGGAACTTAGAGGATGCGCCAGAACAGTGTTCAATGCAGCTTTTGCAAAGTTTGAGTTTCCGTGTCTCGCCTTTGATCCATGATTGAGCCAGGTGATAATGATGGATCTTGTATCACTGGAATATTTGGCCAAAGCGATGGTGTATATAGTGTATATATGTCAAGGTGTGCTCAGGCACAACATGGACAAAGCATTAAATCATGTGAATGGAGCGTTATTTATGTAGGCAAGATTAGTAATAATTAGAGGAATTTATGATGAATATGGACAGATAGTGTAATTTCAGTGTCACCTGAAGACTGGTAAGGAAACAGAGATGTTCCGGGCTTAAAATACCAGGAAAACACTGAGCTTCCCACTTACCCCAGATTTTGTTGTGAAATCAAAAACAAACATGCATCATTTTTTGGCCTGAGGACAGACTTTACTGGGAATGGCAAGTACATGTACCAGTAATATCCCTCACAAAGAGGTGCCTTGTTTTGCTCTTGGATGGTACTGTTGTGACAAAAAATTTTGATTCAGAAGTGAAAAATAAATGCCCAAAGCAGGTTTTTCATAATACATTGATTCCATACAACTTGTTCCTCTTGTTTGAGGCTGGCAGCTTTCGGCTATGCTCTGTATAGGCATGTACACTATTCAGTGCCAATGACTAAATGAGTCCACCTTAACAACAGAGTTTATAGATATGTTTTTTCCTCTGGTGTACTCCCCAGGGATAGTTGTATTTATTTACTTGCCACCAGTTGTATTACATGTACTTACTTGTCCACCACTCAGGTCCCATGGCAATAGAAGTACATGTGTGTACCTGTGATTTAACACCAGTCCTGCTGCCAGCAAAAAGTGGTTTCATACTGCAGGTGGTCTCAAAGTGCAGGTTGAATTATGAAAGATATCTATACACTGGTATGGTGAAAGGGTAGTCATAAATTATGTGTCTCTTATGACACTTGTTCTTTATGTGTAAAAGCACAATTTGGCATATTATACATGTATAAATATATGAGTATGGTCCCCTTAGATAATTGAGTTACTGAAAAAAAAACACCATTTTTTTGGGCTTTCATAGTACATGTAGGTATTCTGTTTTGGGAAAAAAAAAAAAACATGTTCAGTAATTTGCTTCAGATATATTCTAAATCTTTAAAAGTTTGTGAAAGGAGACAATATACTTAACTTCAGACATTGTGTCCGTGTAAGCAGGAAGTGGTATTTTAAACACAGTTGTGCGTAAGTGGTAAGGAGTCGAAAGACTTGGTGACAAACACCGAGAGGGCCACTAATGCCTTTGTATGCTCTATATTAAGAATGCATGTTGAAATTTAGATGTGTGGAGCTACACCTGTCACAGACATTTGAGCCATCATTATTTAAATATGAATTTTTAACATTTTTGGCAGAAAAATTTTGTTTTTTTGTGATAGCTGAACCAGGATCTGAACGCTATTACTCTTTATGAATGGTTTCAGCTGGTCTGACAGTCAGATATGTTGATAAGCTGATTCCACTTAGCTTTCATTTTTTTGGGCTTTGATCAACTGGTACAACTCTATAATATTCTAGATTTACTGTATACATGTAGGGTACCAGTTGACAGGCGGAAGGTGGTGGATTTCCAGCATACACATGTCAGCTTATGTTGAAACTGTTTTTTCTGGGGGCAGAGACGACTGTTGTGGACTCGAGTTACCGTAGTTGGGTGGTATGTTCATGCTGTTTCATAAATGTTTTTTTTTAACCATCAAGAGGTTTTTTTCATCATGATGAATAACCATGTGTACGGCCAATCTGGCTGCAGTTCCTGCACTTTGACGTTGCCATGTGGAAATCATATTGTTATTTTTCTATGGTACCATTGCTTCAATTTCTTAAACTGTTCTGCTTTTGGTGTTGATTATATATTCATGTGGAGCCTGCCAGCTAGACATGGGGTGAGTGATTTTGTCCACACAGGCTTTAGGCTTGCTAGTCAGACCACTGGGTAATGGCAAGCTGTTACCACGGTAACTGAGCTAAGTTGCCGAATCTGTCTCGCCAAAATATTTACACGTGGAAAAGTTTGGCTGCGCCATTTATAATGTTTTGAGCATTACGTAAATTTCTAAGCCAGTCATAACTGTCCAGACGTTAATAAATCCAAGTTGAAGTGTAGGGTAACAGTTCTTGTGTATGTTCAGGCAACTTGAATGTTCTATGGTTGCAGCCAGCTCTGTCCATGCTGTCTGAGAATGCAATGGTCCTCTCTTGGCTGCAGGAGTCTTCCTTCGTGAGCCCCCAGCCAGGTGTTTTGATCATGAATGTTAGTCCATATGCCAGACACTGTGTGTAGGCTAATCATTGAAGAGGGATGTGTGAATTTTTTTGGTGGGTGTCAGTGCTCATCGACTTTCTCATCAACAAAATTGGGACCATTTCGTAAACTTAATGTCTCAGAGAACTTCATGATTTGATCTCTGCAGATCCTCATGGAACATGTTTCCCATGGGCAAGATTCTTAAGATTTGTCTGGTAAAGGTCATGGAGGTCCAAGTTTTATGTCTTTTCATGCACATCACAGTAGCAGGGAATCTGGTGAAGGGTAATTTCAGAGGGGCCAAGTTGGTCAACATAAAAAACGGGGCGCTCAAACCGAAGAATGTTGCAAAAAGCACATTATGATGGAGGAAACAGGTAAAAAAAAGCAGAAGATGGACAAATTTAGATGATTTATATCATAACAAAACCAGGAGATCTCTCGCTGTTTTGGCGGGAGACTCAGCACCACTGTTATTTGGCGGCTTTCACAATTTGTACTGTGCAGTTGAATGTTGTGTATACGCCTACATTACTTTGTGTTGTGTAATTAGCACTAAGTATTATGCTGTTAATTTAAATGACCTTATATTTGAATTAGACAAAAATATATGGTTAGTATCTTCTCTTTCAATGATTGGTGAATTTTGATGGGACCTGCTTTGTGGATGTGGGTTGTGGTGCATTATTGGTGGATATTTAGGTCAGGTGAACACTGATCTAATTTTTCACATTCATTCATTTTACTTTACATCTTGGATTTTGATGATAAAAGTATAAATGTTAATTTTTGTCCTTTGAAGCTGTGATGTACATCTCATGGTGTGAATAGTACAGTTGTGCTGACCTAATGTAGGGCCAATGATTTTCCATTTATTTTTTTTGTCGAAACTGAAGCGGAATGGTGCTTTTTTTTCATCCTTGGAAGGGAATTTTAGAGTTTTTCTTTTATAAATTATATATAAATATATAGTGAAACGGAATTTGAAAAATTTTTGTTGATGAAGCAGAATTCCTCCTTTTTTTTAAAACGGAAAATCATTGGCCCTACTACTCTTTATGAAATGGAACACAGATTTCTTTCTTTGGACAGTGGTTGCATGAAGTGCAACTTGTCATCCTTTCAGCTTTGATCCGTTTGGATGTAAAGTAGGTCAGCATGACCTCAAGATTCACATGATGAGAGGTACAATTTTTACAACTTTTATCAGCTGTGCAATGATGACAAAATGAGTGCCTATGCGGCAAACATTTTTGTGCTTTTCTCAGAGGCTAAGTTGGACCAATTTTGCCCCTGACAGGACTTGTCAGAGGCTGAGCTGTAACAGATGCCCTCCCTGCTGCTTAAACCACACCGTGATACTGGCTTTAGCGACTGACTATTGTGTTAGGTATGACAGTCGAACATTGTATTCAAGTCAAGTTAGCTAACTTCCAGATAGCAAATTACATCACACAGCAGCTAATGGCTTGCGGAGCAGGGGTATTTTTTTTATGATAAAGGACATCAAATAAACTGTGTGTGAAACATTATAGTGAGCCGATTTATAGGTTTTATCTGTGCCTTCAGAGACCATTTAGAGTGTCCAAACCTAGACTTATGCAAGAATGGCTTTCACTAAGGCCAGAAGGGAAAAAAAATTGAGTGAGGGATCTATTATTTGTAGAGGGCTCCCGGTAAGGGTTGTGGTCATGTGTCATGAGGACAACAAATGCACTTATGGCTAATGGCCTTGGCTGAAATTACAGTTAGGATTTATGCTTAATGAAAAAAGAGAAAAAGATGTATATATATATATATATATATATATATATATAGATACACACATGTATCATGAATTGCACATGACAAACATGGCATGACGGAAATATCCCGTGGTGGTCTTCTAAGTCGTGTGCATCCATGTCAATACCAAACAAAAAATGATCCTGCGGACCTGTTCATGACACTGGTTTTACACAGGTAACCCACTCCAGTGAGGTCCTACAATGGGAAAAGTGCACTGATCTTTTGCTGAAAATACATGTAATAATAAAAATGAAACTCTGACTTAAAGAGGGTGCCCATTGTGGTATGATGTTAAGGGGACCGTATGTTTGGTAGCTTTCCTGTGTGGACAACCAGACAGATGCGTGCTGTTGCATTATCCTGACAATTAACAGTGCAGTGGAGGATAGATATGCACAGATTCATTTGGATTAGGTTGGTATGAACTGGCAGCTAGAGCAGGGACATTGACTTACATTTGTGTCACTGCACCATTCTTAAGATGATTGAGTTATCGGGGATAAAAAGGAAAGGGAACAGGTCAAAAGATGGGCATTTTTTCTCCTGATCAGAGGTCACAATCGAGCTGGGATCGCTGGTACCAGTAGACAGTTGGCCAAATTCTTCAATTTGGCTAAATAAGTTTGCAGAATGCTAAATTGTTTTTAAATGAGTTAATAAAGGACCAGGGTTTACTTTCCATGAATTTTGCTTTTATTTTCAATTTTGGCTAAAGCTTTTCAAAGTCCAGATCTGCCCTTTATATTATTCAGACCTGTCCTGCATTTGGAAATAGAACCTATGAAGGAACTACATACATGTACAA
Source organism: Hermodice carunculata (assembly GCA_964020975.1). Taxonomy (NCBI): domain Eukaryota; kingdom Metazoa; phylum Annelida; class Polychaeta; order Eunicida; family Amphinomidae; genus Hermodice; species Hermodice carunculata. The sequence goes on along the minus strand of OZ026617.1, from coordinate 85,721,063 downwards.
TACATTCACAGGAGCCACAAGTGCACCAGTGCTGGATAAATGACAAGCAATACTCAATTCCACAAGAGCTAGTGAGGAACTTCAAAGATAGTCCATCTCATTCATGTCATTACGTGTGTGTGTGTGAACACACCTGTTGTTTCTTTCTAAGTTCTTTATTTATCTCTTAATCTCCACTCAGTATTTGTGTTCATAGGTGGCTTAAACGCAGACACTACTCAACCCATAAATTTCAAATGTTGCTTGGATATAGCACCAATTATGCAAATTAGGGGGGGGAATGAAAATTTTATGCTGTAGTACTGTATGATATCCTGATATGCCCAGGTTGAATTATGTATTGAAATGAGGTCAGGGGTCAATATTATGGTCAGAGGTCAAAATCAGGATCAGTGGTCAAAGCAAGGTCATAGTCCGGTCAATATCAGGAGTCACTGTCAATTTAACACAAAGGTCAGAGATCAATACCAGGGTCAGAGGTTACTGTCGAGGTCAAAAGTCTATCATGGTCAAAGGTCAATGTTCAGATCACAGGTCACTGTCAAGGTCAGAATCCAATATCAGTCAGAGGTCAATACCAAGATCAGAAGTCGATTTCCATGTCAGAGGTTACTGTCCAGGTTAGAGGTCAATGTCAAAGGTGCCCAGAGAGACATTAGTGAGAAAATGGAGGTTATAAGCAGCAGCAGTAAATATTGCCCCCAGCAGCATAGGCATGGACCTGAACCTCCGTTGCCATTCCAAGTTTAATCCAAAGATTTGTGCTATAAAGCACATCAAATAAAGAGTGAACAAAAAGAGCAGAATTTTACTTTATTCTATTTGGGATAATTAACAGAACTTGAAAAGTAATACAGAAAGAGATGCCACTGAATGTTCAGTTTGGTTATAGGCATTTAACCAGTGAACAGTGAACACAAGTTGGTAGTATTTCAATGTACAGTAAAACCTGTTTTGAGAAACCGCTCCTAGAGCAGGCCAAAAAGTGGTTACAAAATTGTACTTAAAGTCCTGTTAAGAAAAATTGTTTTGATAACATGTTTTTGGCATAAATGCTAATGACTTTCATTCTTTTCTGACATGACTAAATGCACATTTACTCAATATTAAAACATTACTCAAAATCGACAGTATTTTCTCAAATGTCACAAACCTGACACATTACATTGATACATTGACTCAGGGTTGGCAGTGAAATAGAGCTTAATTGTTTGAGGGGTAGGTGTCATCATGGAGTTTGTTTTACATTATTGGTGCAGGATGTCCATTGTTGCCGTCCTTGTTAGGATTTCCCTTGGTTTGTACAGGTGGTCTAGCTGCAACTGTTTATTTTACAATCACTGGGACTGAATATAATGCCCCAGCTTGTTTCCACTTCAGTACCACTGGTTTAACTAGGATAAGTTATCCAGCTAGAAAGGGTACATATTGGTTCAGGGATAAGTCAAATTGTTCTTATCTGAACCTGTACTATAAAAATTTAGTAATTATGGTTTGTTTGACAGGTATTCTTCTTTTATAATGAAGCTCTGCATTTACAAGCAAAACTTCATGTATTTAGCTAATTCATCATTTTCCATGTTCATATTTATTCGTTATTATGTGGGTTGTCTTTGCTGAATATTTAGCTTAGACAAGGAGCCGCTACTCAGAGAGACATGTTCGGGTAATAGGCTCCGAGACATGTTGAGTAGTTACCCGCTGAAGACCTTTTAATTTATTTGGCCTAATACAGCCTATGTCAAAATTTTACAGAGGAATGTGTGCAACATGGACAATAGTAATTCCATATGTATATAGGTTAGACAGGGACAGGTCAGCTTATGGACAGTAAAGAGTTTGGACTGTGGAATAGGGTATTGACTACTAGGAAGTGGTTCTGGGCAAAAAGACACAAATACAATAAGCAGGTGGCCTCTTAATAGAGGTGCAATAAAATGGGAAAGATGGCAAAAAGGACTCGGTAAACTTGGTCTGAATTTAAAGGAGGTGGTCTTTCCTCACAGTGGTCTCTCAAAACAGGTTTCACTGTATTCAAGTTTTGAAGACACAGATTTGCCTTGAAACAAATCTTCATTTCTACATAGACACTGAACTACCGCCCCACCATCACAAACAACAAGGCTGTCAGTGTCAGGTTTACTTGCAAGGAATCCATAATACTTGGAAACCGGTAGCCACAACTGAAAAATGGATGCACGGTGTTTGGTCCCAAGACTGGACACGAATATGCCTCTGCCACAAGAAATACTTGCAGACACAAAACTTGATTTACATCCTTACATATCCCCGGTGTACCACAAACAGTATGACAACTGAACATGGAGGACCCCAATGGAGGAAATATTTTCAGATGTCTGTGGTGGTACACAACAAGGAAGCATCTTATTGCGCAACCTCTGTGCCGGCATTTTACCAAGCCTGGCCAACTGTGACACCCTGAGGGTCTGACATCGTTCAGATGCGCGAACACATACACACACCTGCGACTCTGAATACAACTTTGGGCCTTAATGGGCTTGGATGAGAAACACATTCTGTCCATCAATTGTACACCAAATGATTTGAGCAGATGAAGTACTGTTCCAGTGATAATTTGATAAATGGCAAATTTTTATGCTTGAGCTGGTCATTGTGGTTTAGCTCATCTGCCCCTTCACACATGCTGGGCTCTGTTGAGGAAATGTAATTTGGTAACTGTTTGTCACTGTTTGTAATAATTGACACTGTCTCTGGTAAAGCAACTGTCTTTGCGTCCGTGGGAGTAATAATTCCTTATTGTGTGTGGGTAGCATCAGTGTAACATATATTTACAGGTTTAATAAAGAAAGCACGTTGGTAGCGTCCCGAACAATAATGGTGACTTTTTTTCTCCCTTTTGTAAATAATACTTCTTTCCATGGACATGATGGAGGGAGTCCAGGATACATTACTTGTGTAGTTGAAGATGTAAAATACTCTATGCTCTAGTTAGTATGTATATTTTAAAACAAGTGTTCTGGAATTCCTTCAAGGTAAACAACCACCTGCAGCACGCAAACAACTACCAATAAAATTACCCCACAAATGGCCACCCAAGATCCCCTCCTCCTCCCTCTCCCCCCCCCCCCCCCCCCCCATACCACATGGCTGTTAACAACCCTATGTGAGTTGTAAATGAACAGAAGACCTAAGTAATGTGTCCCATGGCGTCTTGGTTGTGTCAGAAGAATTGATTATTGTTGAAATCTAAATTCGACACAACACCTTGCGTCTTCATTCACATGAAGATGAGTGCCATTCTGAACCCGCACAATGCATCTTAGGAAATAATTCCTTTGAAGTTGCAATCTGTTGAGTTCGTAGATTACAGAAATTGAAAGTTTAAATCGCAAAAAGGTACACTTGGTTTCATTATCAAAGTGATCTGTAACAACATGCTTTCCGTACAGTTTGCACACACAGAAGAGAAGGGAACATGGCAGAGTCAACATAATTGTTTGCATGTCAATTTTAGTACACTTGGCGCCTGGTCATACACTGTTACTAGTTACTGTTGTCTGTTATGGTTTGGAGTCTGGTTGGCAGACACATCAACTACTTGTGTGCATCTTTTTTTTTTTTTTGGCTTTCAAGTCTTTTGGTTGAGTGGGGATTCAACCCCTCTGAAGTGAGATATAATTTGCACACGTGTGTTTCAGAGGTGAAACAAATGCCACTCGATTTCTGTTGCCACAGGTTGTGTTTGATACATTTTAATTTACTGTCTCATTGTGACACATGAGTTATGACCAAGACCGATTTGTCTTCTTGTTATTTTTCATTCTTTACCAGATGAACTCAATCAAAACGATAAACAAACCATCTTATGATGGAGGGCATGAATGAGCATCCACGCGTTCTATCTATAGATGTTGAGGTACATGTATGGGTATCCAGACCTGTGCAATGTGTTGGTCAAGACACCTGGACAGGCACCTCTAATTTAAGACCACCTGCAGCATCTGACCGTTTTTGGCTGGCGGCAGAGATGGTCATAAGTAGCAGGTACTACTGTGTGGAAAGACGTGCAGAAGTAATCCGTGCCGACTTCCCAGGAGCCTTAACAGAAAAAGGAGCAACTTGTGGGCTGTGCAGAGACTATCCATTTTGCAATGTTAATTAAATTATTTTGTATTTTGTACCATTGACGTTTATGCATGATCGTATTAAGCACATCCACAAAGACATTGCTTGTGCATATATGTGCTATATGATTTCCTTAGCTGCAATGTTTACAAACATTGCCTGAGAACACTTTGATTATCACAGGCGAGTAGCTTTGGTGGGAAGAATGTCTTATGCAGTAAAAGTATAGGGATGTGGAATACCATCGCAAAGGGTTCACCTTCACTCAGCTGATCCCAAATTGGTTATATAATTATGATAGTATATGTATAGTTTATTATGAACGTAACCTTCCTTGTATATATACCATCCAGGGGTCCATGGACGCAAAAGTTGCAAAATAGGTACACACATCTTATCCAAGTAAAGTGAAATCATTTCACCCTAAAAAAAAATTTATATAATATATATATATATTGTAAAAGAGACGTACACAGTGTAGGTTAAATGTTACGGAGTATATAAACACAAGTATGATTGAATAAGATAAGGAGGCACATGATAAATTTACTCCGAGAGCTCCTTGACAAATATGTCACTGAACAGTATGTCAGTCTGTGCAAAGGTACACAATTAAATGGACCAATCATTTCTGACACAATGCCAGCAGGAATAACATTAAGTGGATTCTTCCTGTGAAGAAAAGGTTCTTTGGCAATATGGCATAGTTTGTGAGCTCCCATGTGTACCATAGGGTATTTTGACATATGAAAACTATTACAAAGAAAAGGTGCTTTGGCAATATGGCATAGTTTGTGAGCTCCCATGTGTACCATAGGGTATTTTGATGTATGAAAACTATTACAAAAATAAAGTTTGAAACAATTGCATGCGTTAGAATTATACTTCAAAACATCACCAGTGGGACTTAAAATACCAATGGATCAGAGATTTAAGAGATATTGAAACAGGTACCTTGCAAAACAGACAGGCCACGGTGCCTGGTGGCAAAATTGGTTATACATGTATTTTCAGTTGAATGGACAAACGCAAAGGAAATTAGTGGTAGCCGAACAATAGTATTATGGCTGAATGAAGCTTTCCTTCCTGCAGTCCCAGCTTCTTGTTCCTTGTCATGGTAAATAATTGTATGACAAAATGCAATTTTCTTATCCTAGTATTTTCCAGACTTGGTGTTGGGCCTGGATAAATTCATGGAATTTGTGCACCCATAAAAGATGCAGTCATGTAGGAAACTAACTAAAATGCAAAAATCAGCTAGGGTTTTTAACTCTTCTGGTGCCAACTGCAACTCAAGTCGAGCTACTAGAAATGAACTGCTCTAAATTGTAATGAGGATGCCAGTCCTATTCCTCGTAGAAACATCATTCAGTCAAATGCCAGCATGTCTGAAGTTACATAAAGTATAATAGTCCAGGTCAACAGCTGTCCTGGGCATGCTTTGGGTCCATTAAATATTGTTGTCTCAGTCCAAAATGTGGCACCGAAAGAGTTGAAATATTAACGAAGAATCCTTAGTTTCTTGACCAGTTAGGGGCAAAAAGAGATCTAGCTATCTGGAAAATTGACCAGCATTTTACTGGTGGCAGGTGCTCATTTTGAGCCCATACAGAGGTCATTTTTTGGTAGGGAAGATTCTTAAGGGTACACCAAATGCAAAACCAAAAGTAAGAAAGGAAAGGTAGAGACCTCTGCCCTTGGGGGGTCAGGATAGAGTCTAGACAGCACGTATGAATTTGTGTCTAGCCTGTAACATTTTATTGATTGACTTTCTGTGCAAGGGACAGCTGAAGTTGCCAGGGGTGTTGCAAAAATTGCATGTAGTTTTATATGTGAATGAACTGTCAGCACAAACACTTGCTGGCAAAAAAAAAAAATGTCTGACTTAATATATACTTGCTCTGGCCAAAGTCACAATGTTGATCCTGTCCAGCTTATTGTAGAATGCAAAACATCTTTGGTAGTTGATGTGAAAAGCTTAAGTTTGTTTAACACTACAGCAGAATTCTTCTGGTAGTACTTGTTTTATAAAAAGGATCTCAGGCATTTTTCAACAATCCCATTGTGCTTGTTAACAGCGGTACATCAGTCTGTCCTTTTATACAGGACTCTAATTATAGACCACCTGCCTCTTCTGACCACATTTCCCAGGTCCCCTGTGCTATTTTTTATGTTCTTTGACCTCTATTGAGGGACCACCTGTTTCCTGCTTTATGTGACCCATTTTGCCCTGTTTGCCATGGGTGGTCTCTCAAAGGAGGGATTACTCTACTTGTAATTTATCTCTTTCAGTGCAGACTGCGACTGAAGTCAAACAACTTCAACAGGGGCTGCGCTGAATTATGATATGGGTGCTAGATTCGTGTTCCTTGTAAAATGACCTTTCATTCAAGTACCAGCATGCATGTAGTTACATACAATGTAATAGTCTTCAAGGATTTGTATTTACGTAAATTTGCCATTTTCTTTAGCATTAGAAGAATAGGAAACATTTGGACCTTCTTATTTCCATGAATGCAGTGGATTACGTGTCCACGTGCAATCATGACAGCCTTCTAGTGGTATAGCGCAGTAAAACATGCCAGGACTGGTTTGGTCTGCGCAGGTAGGCCTAACATCTGTGCCCTACAAACTCCCCCCCCCCCCCCCCCCCCCCTTGTTCAAATTATTTGCATCACAAGAATTATGAGAACAGTCTTTTGATTGTTATGGAAGAACGATGACAACTGGGGAAAGGGATTTTGATTCATGATGTGAAAAAATGTCTCTGATTAGATGCGTTAGCATCGAAACCGGTCAGACTTTTCACACGCCTTGAAAGATTGAATCGTTGTTCCATTTGGTCTTGCCCAGTCGTATTTGCTCATTTTTCATGATGTGGCATTACTGTTCTTAAATACTCTCTGTCACAAAAGTTGGTCTACAGGTACTGCTGCATTGAATAGAGTCTCCCTCTTTACATCTTTTGATAAAGTGACCACCTTATTACCACCTTTTCAATCTGGTTTATGTGTATATATGCGACACTCAATACTCCCAGGTAAGGCCACTCCTGTGGCAAGATTTGTTTTCTCTACCTCTGTAGATACAGGTCTCAACAGAAGTACTCTGCTTGAATATTGTATGCTTCATGTGAAGAAACATAAAATTGAACCTGAATTTTTTTTGTGTGAAATGTATGGTACTGTCGAGTTCTTGAAACTGTTTACAAACATGTCAAGCAAATTCATTTATCTTGCATGAGATCAAATTAGATGTTATATGGAATACAGTAGTCCCTCCTTTGAGAGACCACCCCTAGTGCCACCCAAAAGGTGGTCACATAAGGTAGGTGGTCTCTCAAATAAGATACAAACATGAAAAGTACTAACTATTCTGGTCTTTCAAAGAAGGGTGGTCTCCCAACGGAGTGGTCTTTCATAGGAAGGACCACTGTACCTTGATTGATAATTACCCAGTGCAAGGCTCAGTCTAAAGTATAACTTAGGACACAACCAACAGAATCAGGTTTGACTATAAAAAAAAAAAGTATACACACAAATGTACATGAACACATACAGCGGCACCTGCTATTGATCTTGAAGTCTTGTCCCCCTACTGCCAGCAAAAAGTGGTCTTAACATGAAGGTGTGTAATAAGTATGGTGAAGGGTCTGCAAAGAATGGTCTTAAAAAGACATGAGGTGTTATTTTTGGGAGGTGCTCTTTAGAGCAGGTACCACTGTACATACAGATGTAGGCCTACCCAGTGAAGATCATTGTCTGAATTTTTGGTATCAACTGTTATAATGTAAATTGTGTAAAATTATTGAACAGCCATGGCATATGATCCCTTCTGATTTGAAGAAATTGGTTCTGAGGTGGAGTTTAGATGCAGAGTATTGTATTTAGATGTGAGTGTTATTTAGCAAAAACTGTCAAGCTCACAAAGAAAAGTCTCCAATTGCTGTTGTAATTTTCTCTCTGGGGTGTTTTATATTTTTGTCACAAAGTTATGGCTTTGCTGCATATAAAAACAAAAACAAATGTGGTGACCAGGATGTTGCTTGGCGGTTGCTTGCGGTGGTGACCAGCCTGTAACTCATCCGCCTGACAAGTTTCTCTGGAAATAGTAGGATGTACACCGGTGAACTGGTCTTGGGTTACATGGAACATACCTGGTGGACACATGGCGTGATGTGCAGGATGTTGGAGGGGGGGGGGGGGGGGCATGGCAGTAACATAAGACGTCTGGCAGAATCCATGTATATTCTGATATTGCAGTCAACTTGAGTTAGCATTGGGTGGAACTATTGCTCACGTTTCTCAGCTGGGTTGGTTGTGGATGAAAGGACATCAAGGTTTTGTCAGCTGTTTTCAGCGTGATCGCTTCACACTGGACCAGCACCACCTGTCTCTACCTACCACCAAACCAACAGACACACGGCTATGTTTCTTTGACAGTCAGCCTCTGACCTGCCCCTCATGATCAGCTCATTCTTGGGCGCAGACAAGTTTGCCTGACCCCCTCAATGTGTGTTCCTGGAGTGCTTGCAACAGGGAGGTAGTCTGGTATTTGTACCTGCTGACCTTCCCATCTGCTGAGTGTGCACCTAAAGATACCTCAAACTGACTTCTTTGGTGTGGAGGGGGATATATCAGTACTTGTAAAACCCTTATATGGGGTTTTGGTGGAGGGGTAAAGGTTTTGAGCGGAATCTTAATGATTTTTACCTCTGCTGACCAAAAGTCACAGAGCTTATAACATGTCCCTCTGTAAACTTTTTTTGCATGTGACTACAATCCAGTGTACAGTTTTTAAGATAGCTTCTTATATCAAGTTTATAAGAATCTAGTTTGAGTTGGATATTCGTGGCACCACCTACAGTATTATGTACTACAGGGGTCATAATGTAAAAAAAATCTTGTGACCACTTGAGCATCCTAAATGCTTAATATATCTGTATGAAATTTAGTGGGATTGTGGAGGAGGTCAAAATCTCAAAATTTTGCATGTAATACTGGTGGCATAAGCTATAACTTGGCAGAAATTAAGAGCCAAAATGTGTTGAAAGATATAAAACTCCTTATCTCAAAAAGTAATTGAATTAGGGCCTAGACATGCCAAGTTTATAGAATACATAAACCATGTCCAGTGCTAGTACATTATGTAATATCAGTGACCTTGACCTATTTTGTGAGGTCAGCAGTCCTGTAAAGCAGAAAGATATATGATTTTGTAATGGCAGGGTGTTGCTTGGATATCAGTGGCAAAGAGAATTGAGCCTCCAGATCAGAATTGCTGATTACATTGTACATAAAACAACAGCACTTGCTGGCATTCTTTTTGGATCACCATGACCCAATATATATATATATATATATATATATATATATATATATATATATATATATATATATATATATATATATATATATACATACATTCATACATACATACATACATACATACATACATACATACATACATACATACATGCATGCATGCATGCATGCATGCATGCATACATACATACATACATACATATTTGTGTACACAAATACAGGTACATAAGGAAGTACAGGTGCATGTTTACATGGCAAAGTGCAGGTCTATGTTGTTAGCATACTGCTATTGAATCAATTAATAACATACTTCTTTGTTGCTGAAATCTTCATATTTCTGATGATACCTCAATACATTTAATTTTGTAAGTTCTATAATACGCAGTGCTTCATTTACATAACTATATTAAAATATTCATTACTGAAATACATAAGAGATAAATTGTACTTCCTTGCAATAAAGGTTACTACCAAGTGTGCTATTTTTATTTCTTTAAAGCTCTGTGTGCCATAAAACCTATTATGTCATTCTTCTTGTGCCGCGATGGATTACCCCAGTGGTCCTTCACACCAAAGACAGGCGGGGGAAAAAAACTGGCACCTTAATCAACAATACCCACGAACATAGAATTATTTTATCGAAACTCAGGGATGAGGAAATAAAAGTACAAATGAACACATCGAAATAAGCATAAACATGAACACAAGAGAAAACACACAAAATAGCGTTACAAAACTCAGGTTGGAAAGAGAAATGAAACTCTTTGAGAAAATAGTTACAAAATAATGACAAGCTAACAAAGTAAAGTGTACGGACAAGTCTAACATGCTAACTACATAAAATATACAGATAGGAGTAAATACAATAAAATGCTATCCCGAAAAACGGGATAAAGAGGTATGGGGCGGAGGACCAAACCCGCCATCCTTGCACTGACCACAAGCGGCCGTAGGCCGCCCCACGGAAGCAAGGCAACACAACTTTCGTTGCCAGGCTTGAGGTCACAGGGCCCGAAGGACCGCCTCCATGACATCACACTTTGAAACCAGACTGTTGCAGTCGCCGTTTGACAGATTGCTGAATAATGTTTTCCGTACTTCAAAGCCTCATTTATTCATGTGATTGGCCAAAAAATGATTGACAACCTCCCAAAATGTTAAGGGATGATGTTTACTACGTTTTGTACAAATATCAGCTCAACTTGAGCAAATGGTATTGTTTCAGAGGCAAATGATCAACATCAAACGCCTTTGAAGCCTGTTTTCTCAGAAAGGATAATAGGACGAGAACCCCACCTAAGAATGGTTACTCCAAGAAAACGGCTGGGCGAAATTTAATCCGGTTAACGGCTTTTGATTCTTTAAAGTCTGATCTGCAAGAATGATTCAGCGATTTCCCAAATTTTGCTTCATTCTTTTTCTATGAAATGAAGAAAATGAACATCCTGAAAATCAAAGGGAAAATTGAAACGTCAAACTTTGAAGATGGATAACAGAAAAATGAAACCAAATATAAAAAATTGCAGGATCCTTTTTTTGTGTCAACATGTCAGGATTAAGATCCAAGTGTAATTATGATTTTATCACAAATAATTAGTGACTTATATCGACAATTATGGGGTGGATGGTTTGCGGTAAACTCTCAATTGTTTATTCAACAATTAACATCACAGACACCCAAATACGGGACATATAAATTCTTTGGAGTATGACGAGTACACACATATATGAAATGTTATCCTAACGCAAATACATTTTGAGCTAGGATTGACTAAAGTGGGATTTATTTTTGGTGTCTTACCTGTCCTTAAGTAAATGCACTGAGTATATAGATCTGTGTGACTGTTGTATGGTAGATGCCATAGTTTTCTCACAGCTTTGTTCCATGCTATCAATATTTCCTTGAATTCCTTAGAAATGTAACTGCATGTTTATGAAGTGTAGAAGCAGTCTGTGGGAAAAGTTTTTTTCTCTTATCGGTCATTGTGCTCAAATTTGAAAAGTTCCAAAACTTTAACATGTAACTTGCTAGCATTTTCTATTGGTCCGGGGAAGTTTTTATCAGCAAAAACCACTGGACCGGTACAACATGAACCAAGCAGCTTACTTAAAATTTCGCAATTAGAAGTTGACCTGAAGTTTGCAATGAGGCTGTTCACGTGAGAATAAATCTCATTTTTCGGTGTTATTATTATGATTATTGACTTTGCGCTTGACCAAGTTTATTGGGTTTTTTTTCAGTATGTGTATCATATGGAAGTTTAATACTGGCGGAATGATTTTTTGGTGATGGCGATCAGCAGAGAATAAGGCCCATCGGCCGCTTGTTCTTTCTTCAGTAGGCCTATATATGTTTGAAAACCAGCTCCATCTCTGATGACCCCATTGGGAAGGAACATCTTATAGTCTTTCATCCATTTTATTTAGTCCAGACCAAACAAGCCCCAGAAGCTTGGCAGCACCAAGGATATTGCCAAATGGTCATTGAAAAACATTTGGAAAAGTGGGCCCAAGTAAAGTGTGTTTTTATTGTTAACTTGGTTGAAAGATTTTGAAGGTAAGGAGCTTATCCGTTTAATGATAACTTTCAGGACATAAACCTCACAGAGGTATAGTGTACGCAATTAGAGAAGAAAAAAAACTTCAGTGACACACGAGTACTCAGTTAGAACGCTAAATGACATACGCCTGTCCGCTTATGTCAACATTTTCACAGAGTGCAAAACGTACACTGGTATGGGTGGGTAGGTGCCAAGTTCCAGTGTTCATTTTTCATCTAGAAGAAAATTTTGATACTTTGACTCAACCAGGTTTAATTTTTAATGCCAAAGCTGTTAGCTCCACTGACCTAAGGTCGCAAAACTTACGTAGTCACACACGTCAGTCCGTCCAACCATCCTTTTGCCTGTGAATGTGGTACCGTCCCCAGTTTTCAAATTAGCCTCAGACAACACTTAGGGCGTGTTGGGTGAACAAAAATTGCGGTTGAGGTTGATAATGGTGACACCACCTACAGCGTTATGTATGGGTCAAAAATGTGAAAATCTTGTGACCATTCTAGCATGCTTAACTTTTTGGTAGCTCTTCATGAAATTTATTGGGATTGTGGAGGAGGTCAAAATCTTGGTTGCATATGATACTAGTGGCTCCACCTGTACTTTGACGAAAAATTATAAGCCAGAATGTGTTGGAAAATATAAAATTCCATACATCGAAAAATGTTTAAATTAGAGATGTCTAATACCAATTTTATATAATATCAGTGGCCTTGACCTATTTTTCTTAGTTCACCAGTCCTGTTAATTTAAAAAAGAGGTGATTTTGTAGTGAAAGGGTATATGTTGGACATTAATAGCAAAGAGAATTCGAGGTATGCATGTTAATTTCCTGCCACAACTGCATCCTGGTTGTGTTAGTAACCACAAGAGCCTACAAGATACAGGATACAAGATACCTGTGTGGTGAAGCGGGATTTTACTAATATTTTGGGAACACAGAATACCTAGGCCTAGTACAGGCAAATGGAAATTTGTTTTGGTAACCAATTTACGAAGCACAAAATGAATATATGACTTTAATATTTGTAAACTGAAATTTCTCTAAAAGACACTAATTTTGTAAGAAAGGGGTATCTCTTCCTGTCGGCGACTGTGATATGCCTGTGTGTCCTCCGTGATTGACAGGCGTGAGCACTGTGCTTTGTGGAGGAAAATAAATACATGTATGCTCATCTCGTATTGAACTTCCAGATCAAAATTGCACTTGTACATGTATGAAACTCTATTGGCAAACCTAATTTTTGGGTCACTGTGACTCAATTATTGTTGAGTTTAGCACTTGTGCAAGTTTGTTGTTTTTCTTCAATAACATGGAAAGTTATTCCCTCAGTTGAACAAGCAGACCATATATGGATAGCTGGGTGCAGGATGCACATTTTGAATTAAATAATATTTTAGTCCAATTTGAAGGTGAAGTTCATATGGGCAACTGCAATTTAGGGGTCATGATATGAAAATCTTGTCAATGCTGTGCCATCTGTAATTTTCAGTGGCTCATTAAATGAGCAACTTTTTTTCTCATTTATTCAACTTTTGTGCTTTTTTACACCATGTAACAGAAAAATTAAGAAGTTGAATATTCCACTTTTGGCACCATCTGGTCTCAGATCAATGTTCAGCTTCTTTCTTGAATATTCAACTTTTATCTAAGAATATTTGACTTTGAAAAGCATTTTTTTTTTTTAATTTCCTCTTTCAGGCTTCTGTAGTTTTGTTTGTTTAATTCAAATGTGGCATGATTATAAAACACTTCATATACATATGGAACAAGTTTTTGCGTAAAAATTCTGGTATGTGACAATTGTTAACCTTTGCAGAGCTGAACTTCATATATAATTCAGTATAATGAAGGTTGTCAACTGACATTGTTGAACTGCACTTTGAGGACAGTGACAGGTGTTGAAAAAGAGTTGTCAAATTTATCATACATGCACTGTATTCACCCTGTCTACAGTCAATGGCCTGCCCACTTTATTCATCGAAAATAGTCTGGGACTCAAAGTAGCTTCACTGAGCTGATCTCTAATACACAAAGCTCTTTGCACTAATAGTGGTAATACACAAAGCTCTTTGCACTAATAGTGGTAATACACAAAGCTGTTTGCGCTAATAGTAGTAATACATGGACACAAAAATATAGCATTTGATTGCCTGGGTGGTAAATGAGGAGGAGTATGCTATCTGTGTCCCAAAGTCATTCTAAATAGGAGATATGCATAATAATTTCCCACCCCAACTACATATCTCATTGCCTAGTCTTGCTTAATGAGATATGGCAAAATAAGGGTCGGTACCTGTGGGGACAAGCGGGATATTAGTACTATTTTGGAAATACAGAATACTTATAAAAGGCAGATGAAAATTTTTCTTATATATGGCTTGGGAAGTATTAGAAGAATACCAGTTTGGCAGTTGTGAACTTAAATTTCTCAAAAAATGCTAATTTTGTGAGAAATGAGCATATGGCCTGTCTGTTAGAGTGATACGACCCGCACATCCCCTGTGATCGCCAGGCGTCAAACCTGTGCTTTTGTGAAGAGAAATTAATATTCATACTGCGTATTGGATGGAAATCTTTTCTTTGTCATGTTTATATCAGACTTCAAATAGACTTATGAGCATGCTACAATCAGAAATTGGGCCCAGATGGATCTTAGTGACTATTTTAATGCATGATTAGGCACATGAGAGAGTAATAAAGCTTTAATTTACAGCCTTGTGATGAGCTATTGGTAAACAATGGTGCTTCCATATTTGGTCGTGAGTGCCGGAACTTTAGAGGTGCACTCAGTGGCCCTTGCAACCTTGGAATATGAGCCTCTAGACACCTGGTCCTCCCTGAAGACCGTAATAAAACATTTATAAGTTCAGGCCTTCCTGTGTTTTCTTCTTGGACACAATATTCAGATTATTGTACGAAACCTTGTGCTTATCTCACTGTCTCACTTTAAAACTGTGAGTTGACCAGTCTTAGATGCATTGCCCTGAAATTATGGACACTGTTTCAGGCCTACTATAAGATGTTTATGTGCTCCTCGTGTCAGCAATGCAGCAATATGGCATAAAATGGGGATGACATCTTTAGCTAAATAAAGTACTTTAGAGTTTGTTTGGTATAATACAATTGAATGATTATTGAAAGGTAGATTATTGTGGGATAAATACAAGTATTTGCATTTTGTTTCTGGCTGGAACTCGATTCATGATTCTGCACAGTGGAAACCACTTGCCACAATGTGGCTCATAGTTGTGGCAGAGAATAATTTGATTCCAATCAGAAACTGCCCCTGATGGTTTGTGTTTGTTTTTTTTTTCTCTCATTGCACACAATGTTGGGTTCAGGTATATGGTCGAGCATGGGCTTCCCAGGCAAGTAGTTTTTGTAGTGAATTTGAGACATTTTTGGTCAGTTATCTTAAAATGGTTGTTAACATCCCTGCTTTGACACTTGGTACAAACTGTTCCTTTTTGCTAGCTCACTAGACCTTCAAGTAAGCCCACAAGATGGTTCCAAATATTCACTAGGGTTTTAGTATAATTTGGGAGCATATATCTCTCTTATGAGGTGGGGGTGGAGGTGGTGTGGGGGGGGGGGTAGGGGGCAAGTTTTCGGTGGTTTTAATTCTGCTGACCTAAGGTCACAGAGATTATAATGTATCTGTCCTTGGATCCAGTTGCAAACTTTTTTTATGGGGATGATACATTGCACAGTGTTCAAGTCAACTTAAACTCCATGTAACTTCCAGGACTGACAGAGAATTCAAAAACCTAGGTGAGGTTGTAATATATGGACCAAATCTTTGAAAAAAAAACCTTCTCTGAAACCACCAAGCTAATTACTTCAAAATTACATTGGGACACTTCTGGGGGCACTCAGACCTCAATTTGTTTAATAGGTAGCGCTTTTTTTTTTAATTTGATGAATTTTTTGCATTGAAGCTATTCTCTACTTGTACCCCAAAACTCTTGCTCATATTGTGCTGAAACTTGCTGGAAGTGTAGCTTGTGGAAGGGGTAAACACAGTTGGTCACTAGGTGGCGATCCTATGGATTCCTGATTTTTAACAAATTTTTCCGTTCATGTATGTGTTGGTTTATGCATGCATTCCTATTGATCACTGTGTAACCCAATGGGGATTGTAATGGAAATTCATATTTTTGACTTTTCCAAAACTGTCAACCAGATTCTTTGCAAACTTGGTGGGGAAGTACCTTAGAAAGCTGGGGACATCACCGGCGAAATATCTGGATATCAGAAATATTAACACATGGATTAAAAGTCCAATGTAAACTTCAGTTTATGATTTGCTGATGTAATGTTTGGAGGATCTTCACAGAATTAGGTGGGATTGTGGGGGAGGTCAACGTCTGTTGCTAATGATACTGGTAGCGCCACCTATAATTTGATGGATATTATGAGCCAAAATGTGTCTTATGATGTAAAATTCCATATTTGGAAAAGTAATTGGATTAGACTTGCCAAATTTATAGGATATCTAGACCGTCCAATGCTAGAATGTTATGTATCAGTGACCTTGACCTGTTTTTGTCAGAATACCAAGCCTGTAATGTTGAAAGAGGTGATTTTATATTGGCAGGGTTATTTAATTTTGTTTTTTTGGATTGTTTTTTTTATTTAGGTTTCTGACCAAATGATTGATGAATCAATTATTTGTACAGTGGTACCTGCCTTGAGAGACCCCTCCAATGAGAGACCGCATATCTTTTTAAGACCGCTGTCTCAGAACACTGTGCTATCTTTTCCATGTTACTATACCTCTAATGAAAGACCACCTGTTTTGAGAGACCACATTTTGACCTGCCCTAGGGGCGGTCTCTCAAGACAGGGACCACTGTATAATCATGCAACGCTAGTTGGCTCAAGCACATTTCCAATAGGGGTGGGTCTGTTCAGAGTGTGTAGATTGTGATTATGTATGCCGATTCCCACTTGAATTCGCTACTAGATGCATTGAAAACTGACATCAGCAATAGTGTGAACTATAAAGAAAAACAACTGCATCTGGAAAATAGTGTGTAATTGGCTTACATATGAATATGCAGCTCATGTTTAGCTTGTATAAGTTTCAGCCATGATGTATCAATGTACAGTGTAGTGGGAACACATTAAACCTGTTTCCCTCCCCCCCCCCCCCCCCCCCCAGTCGACAAGAGGCCACTCCCTCTATAGAGCCTACTTTTCTTTGCAGTGAAGGTTGCATATTCATTTTAATTTTCCTTCAAGACAGGCTGTCCATCTAAGATCTTCTAAGGCCAATTTCTGGTGCACATAGAGTGACCTGTGCACATGTGGGGCAGGGACCACTGTGTTTATAGTTTTGTTTATTTTGCTGGTGGCACATAATAAAAATGATAATTATAATGTGAAAATAAAAACACACTTAAATGGCATTGTGGTATGTACAGGTTTATTAGGAATCATGTCCAAGATAGTGAAATGTGAACTTAAAATAAATGTGAAAAACCATGAAAATTGAATCTATAGACCTATTGGGTGAAAATAAGTACATTTCCAGTATTGCTCATGGTGACCTCTCTCTGGGGACCTTTAAACCTTAACCCACGGGAAGAAAGCTAATCGCTGCCCACTGGCTGTCAGGTCAACAGATGGTGCACCTTTTTATCTGAACTTGAGAAAGATGCGTGACATCTGTTGATAAGGAACAAGAACTTTGTGCACAGAAGATTCAGTGCATATTCCAGCTCCCCTTGTATCCAAGCAAGTTATTCTTCCCATCAGATTTGACGTGGAGATCCAGGAATTTGCTGTGGCTCTGCATCTTAACCCTTTAAGTGCTAATCGCTGCTGTAGTCGTTTTCTTATTACCTGTGAAAATGTAATGGTTAAAAGATTCAAATTCCTCATGAAGATACCTTTCATTCAAATACCAGCTAGCCTAGTCTAAAGCAAAAAGTAGTCTGAGTCAACGAGGAAAGCTGTTGACTCAGCGTTAAATCAGCACTTTAAGGGTTAAAGTCACCCAAATGCCCATTTCTGTGACCTGTCACCTCTGACCGGGTAAAGGATTTTGTTCAGTTCACAGAATTAAATGAAAACACTCACTGGGTTGCAGTGAATGAATAGGGCTGAATGTATCAGATGTTTCAACATGTTGTTTGGCCCTGGTTTGCTTATACTTACTGATGATTTCATGGAGTAAATTCCGTTGCACTGACACAGATTTTCACTTCTGCTTCACATAAAAGATTTTGAAAGATGTTAATACCTCTGATATAATTTTACCAGGCACAAAGTTTTGTCTAGTTACACCGCTCACCCACTCAACACAAGTAAACTTTATCATGTGTCCTTGTGTATATATCTGGTTTCTGCCATTTGGGCCCACTCAGTAATGTTATCATTGTCCACCAAGCAGATGGCCACACATACCTTGCCCTCTTGCCTCAGGGACTGCCAGATGCACTGGTGAGAGCGGTAGGTTGCTGTTTCAGGGAAATATCCCAATCTTTTCATTCTATTGATGACTTGGGTTTTGTGAAGTACAGTTTTGTGCTAAAGCTCCCTGCCTTGTTTCCACCAAGTCCAACACAATTTTTAAGATAATGCATGTCTTCATTGCTATCCCCCCTCCCCCCCCCCCCCACCAGTAAAATAACACATTGAAAACTTGATGTGTCACTGACACACATTATAGTGCATGTGAATGTAGATCAGGAAAATGTATGCCACATGAAAATGAAGAAAGTTCTTTATTTGAAGCACCCAAATCCTGGTGGAGGTTAATGTTTCATGTGTTGGGGTTGGGGTTTCACCAGACGAGGGTGGGGCGGGGATTCCTGCCTTAATATCTAAAGTATCTCAGTGGTGGATGTACAGAGAAGAGTAGATTTGGTATAAAACTGATTGAAAATTAACAAAAAGAGAAAAAGAGGGGAAAAAAGAAGAAAAAGTGGCAAAAAGGATCAATGTCAATGAATTTTAACTGAACCACAGATACAACGCAAAAGACTAGCAGTCAGAAAAGAAAATGCTTTACTCACCAAAGTGATTAAAATTACATTTACTTACGTATGGTTCATACTTTTCCTCATTTCCACAAGCATACAAAAGGTAATGTAACATAATATGGGGGGGGGGGGGGGAGGGGGAGGACACTTGGGTTTACCTGTAGATGCATAAAATTGTAATAAAGGAATATGAAACAATGTTTGTATATATATTGTCACTGGATACTGACAAAGAGACTGCACATGTATGTATACTTATAATGTTGTGAACCTAGTAAATTTTGCTTTGTGTTCTGTCACTCTAGATAAACCAAAAGTAAGCGGTTTTCTGTGATTTCCCTCCTCATTCAGCTGAACTTGGAAGTCATTGTTTTTAAATCTGAGAAAATGCAGTTTAGGGAGAGTTGGGATGCTGAAGGAGAGTGGAATCCTTGGAAAATGGTGAAAATGTTGAACAACCCATGAAAACTTGAAGGCAAAGGAAGCATGATTGCACATAATGACCCTCTGTGGCCATATTCACAAAGTATTTTAACCTGAAAAGAAATTGAGGATCAGAATTAAAATCAACATGTTTTGATCCTTGATTCCTTAATCCTGGTTTGCGTGAACAATTTTAGTGTGAACCAATCTCTCTTCTGGCTGTTGTGGAAAGCATATGATTAACATGTCAGGATTATGGCTTAATCTTAATTTGATCTAGATTTTGATCCAGCTTAAAAGTAAAAGGTACTAAATTAAACTAAGATTGATTTAATAAAATGAAAATATTGAAAACAGAGTCAGTATTGCAGCCCAGAACACAGTTTGTTCATTCCTGGCAATTTTGATTCATATATTAGTCAAAGGATTAAGTAGTTCAGGGTCAAAGGTCACCAATTTAATGTTAGGATCAAAGTCAGGATCAGATCCAGTTCTTTGTGAATGCGGCCACTGGATGCAGAGGTAGCAGCTTTCCTCAGCATAGTCTGGAGTACCCCCAGAAAACCAAAGGAAAAGAAGCTGAGGATATCGTTGCAGACATAAGACTTTTGCTGGCGATTTTTATGGGGGCAAAAAAGTGTGTGACAGTTGCATCAGCAAGAGGTCCCTCAGGGCAATGTAAACTTGGAACTTACCATAAAAGAAACATCTACAGACAGTGTTTCCGTTAGGAATTTTTTTCAGAGGGTCCCAACCTGAAAGAGAGTCAATTTTTTAGCTATATTTTGGAAAATTAACAAAGAAAGTTTAGGGAGTTAGGATCCTTTGAATTTTTGCTGAGGGGGTATTTCATGTTTTTAAAGGGTAATATACCCCATTTGGAGGTTAACGGAAACCATGTACAGACTTGCATACCTAGTTGCCGTCATTTCAAAATTCATGCCTCTGTGCTCACACATTCTTGCATATTTGAACATTTATTCTGTGTTCGTACTCTGTTGTATTTTTGATCATTTATTCTGCAGCATCTCTCATTCTTCAGACTGAAGAGATCAGGTCATGGTGGTGCTTGGTGATCAAAACAGTGAAAACAAAAATGTAATGATGTGACCCAGCAAATTTTAGAAAAGAAAATGTAGGACATGGTGAGCTTTGGCACATGGCCAACTGGTTTTTGTTTCTTTTTTTCAAGGTGAACAGGCTAAATAATTTGTGGTGGCATTTTTTTTTCATTGTGAAGTTTTCTTTCCTCTGGCTTTGTGACCAAAAAACATATATATTTGCATGCATTCGTTGCCCCCCCCCCCCACCTCCACCACCACAAAGAGGTGGAGCACCACTTCAGTTTGTACTTCACCATGTTGAAACTATGATTGGTATTTTTGAAGAAGTAACATCCAAGTAAAGGTACAACACTTGCATAAAATTTAACGAGATTACACTGTTACAGCTGAATATAATTAACTGTTCCATTCAGATTGTGAAATCAGATGTTGGGCAAAGTAAAGCCAGAAACCTAGTTTTCTGGGTGTGTGAGCCGTGGCAGTTTCATTTCTATCAGTATTTTCATACAAATTACCAGGCAGTTTTGCTAAAATTTGCAGTATTTTTTGCTTTTGAGAAATCATGGGCCATGGGCATGCAATCTCAAACAATGGCTGCTTGTGCATATATATATATATGCAAATTTAGAGAAAAAGTCACCTGTGTGAGCCACGAGGTATGGCTTGAATGCAAATACACTCACATGCACGTATTGATGTCCCGTGTTGGTATGACAAAGGAAGCCGATTATGGTGTGCATGTGCCAAGTCCTGTATTGTGTAAACTTGTGAAGGTGGCCATCACACCTGCTGGGAAATACTCAAGTATGGTCACCACCGGAAACAGGAGCATCAAACCCAGCTTCCCCAGCAGGATTTTTTTTATTTCAGGGAAATAACATTTGAATGCAGTCCTGAGAATGGATGTGAATTGTAAAGAACACATGAGAATATTTTTCAAACTAAATATGATAAATTCTAGCCATGTGAGCAAGGTACAGAAGTTGTAGGGGTTCAGAGACTGACAGGGTTTTTGGGCGATGTGCATATACAGCCAGGTACATACACAGCCCAGAGTTTCCATTATATCCTTTGTGAAGTATATTGATGGAAGTAAAATAGCTGAATTCCTGTTTGTTAAAACAGGTTTGCATTAAGAGGTATAGTGTAATACAATTTTGACTTTTGTCAAAGAAAACTGTATTTAGGCAATATAGTAAGTATGTCTCAGTGACTTGTTAAAGAAACAGGAAGTTTGCGGATTATGCATATTACCATCCCTTTTTTTTTTTTTTTAAGTCAAAATTGAAAGTGGTCAGATGTGAGCAGCAGAACTATCCGTAAATTTCCCATCCAGTGTTCATAGGAAGGACCGGATACAGGTATATTGGTTTGTCAGGTCCACCAGAAACTGCTAGAGCCATGGTTGGTGGTTGTAACTGTCCAGTTGGTGTCATTAAAATACAATTTACAGACTGAAAAGAGATTCCTACCACTAGAGCTGTTTAATAAAGCAATGGGTGGTGTACATTGGTGTGTAATAGGCACAAGACTAAAATTTCAGTTCAGTGGCCACTGTTGCCTCAAACAAGTTGTCTGAATTAACACTTTCAGTACTAGGTTCTAGAGTCCACAGCTTTCCTCAGTACCCTTTGTTTATTGAAAGCTGTTGACCTCAATTATTTGTATTTAATCTGTGCAACCATAGGCATATATTTTTGCGAGGAATGTTATCTGGAGTCCTGACATGACTATGCAGGTGGCTATTAGTTTTGTTGTGGTTAGCAGGGAGAGAGTTAAGTGCAGATTAAGTTCTCAGTGTTGTCCATACATGTGTTGTTTGATGTTACGCGGAATAGCAATTTTCTGTGGTAAGCTGGCTAAGTACAGGTGTGGTGAATGGATGACAAGCCTTGTCGAGGAAGTGATTTATTGCACATAAAAGCAATACACATTCCTTTAGTTTGGAAATCAGTGTGTCATCCGTCATCACACACTTTACTCACTTGTTGATCTGTATAAGGGGTAAATTGTGTTGGGGGATGGCATTTCTTCATTTGTGTTCTATTAAAGGATCACTCTGGGTTGGGATACATTTGGTTTTCTGATTGTCTGTCCTTCCATCTGGTCAATGTTTGTCACCACAGTATTCTGGAAAGATAACATGTGGTAGGAAAATGTATCCTCATCTGCCCTTGATTCTTGAATATTGAAGAGAGAGGTCAGATGGTCATCTGAAAAAAAAAAATGGCATGGTGAGGGCAGGGAAGAGTTATTGGAGAGAGTGAAAGTGGAAGGCATATGAGTGAAACCACCCATGCATACTTCTTGAAGGCCTTTACTTTGAGGGTACCAGACAGACCTAGACAGTGTTTCTGTTAACCCTCAAATATTACCCGTTCAAAACCTGAAATACCCTCTAAAATTTTTTTAAAAGGTCACAAGCCTGTTTACTTACATGTAAAGCTTTAGAAAATCTTGTTTTCTCCCCTGAATTTCCCTTCTTGTGACCCTCTGAAAAAATCCCTTATGGAAACACAGCTATAGTGGTTTTCAGAGTGTGGACCTCGTTGAAGCACAGGGAAACACTTAGAAAATAGATAATTCTATATGGCCAAGAGTGAGTTACAATTTTTCTCTCACTCATGTCATGATCACTGTTGGCATGGAGCTACTATAGATGGAGGTACAGCTTCGAATACACAGAAATCCTATCGCCAGCTACCGCGCTGCGCTGCTTTGAACTTCAAAGGGGGAGGCTGTGTATTGGCTGGTTGCGAAGCCGTCTCTGATGTGCAGCCCTGTGACCGGCACCGATTGGCCGTCAGATGACGCGTCGAAAGCACACCCTGTCCTGCTCTCATGTCTGGGAGGGTTGAATAGTCTATATCTTTGCAACGGTGCTAATCGGAGTCATTTTTTCTTACTGCTCATGGCGCGTGCTTTCGAATGTTGTTTGAATTATTGAAATCGGATGAAACCCGACGAAGTTATCACGGGTTGAGCGAATAATCAACATTAGAATGGCCAACAAAGGTCAGCAAACTTTGTTACATTCCAGCGATAAAAAGTATGCTTGCCGCTCTCTTGCTGACGTGCAACCCACGTTCACTGATCGTGGAAACACCTATTTAAAACAACAAGACGAGTGGAATAAATGTCGGAGTGTGTAGGACGTTAAAATTTATGATGAAAAATCACCAGGTTCTGGTCAATATTAAACAGGATAGATGGCGACAATACGGAATGGTATTTTTCGTCAATCCCACGCACTGATAGTGTAAGTTGGAACCACTCCACTGAACAATATTATTGGGATTTTCACAGTAAATCGTTTCACCAGTCTCCTCTCCCATACATTCACAAAACACCTCGGTAAACAGATATTTTAAAAAAAATCGGAGGTGGCACATTTCTTCGAGCTTACATCGCCATCACTGATGTCAAAACAACGGAACTACAAATATAGAACACACCCGATGTAGACAGACGGAAAGTGCCGATCCACATGTTGGCATGCGACTCACAGTGCATGCGGTGTTTTGCATTCGCAGCGGGGGGGGGGGGAGGCAATTTAGATAAGCGGCCAGATTTTATCAGCGGCGGTCACAGAGCTTTTTCCATTGATGAGTGTTAGCTGTACCTCCATCTATAGTAGCTTCATGCTGTTGGTGATAAAAATCAATCCTGATTTTCCCCACTACCTCTGATCACAAGGGAGAGAAAAATTGTAACTCACACTCCAGCCATGTAAGATTTTATTTATTCTATGTTTAATTGTATGTTAATTGCAAAAAAATATGCCCTAAGCTTACTTTCAATGCAGACCTGGTGTGCCATGTTTGTTTACATTCATTATAGTTACTTTATGTCACGTCTGATGTAGGCTATGATCAAATATCCCTTGCACACATTTGATTTTGTCTAGATGTGAATGCACTATGTCACTAATGCAGGTGCGTCACAATTTAGTTGCAACAGTGTTGAGGTCGTGTGATCTACAGTGAGTTACTACTTTTGAATTTCACTCTAGAAAATGATAATTTATCCTCAAACAGAGTAAAATGTTGCTAATGGTATTGGTGGTACCTGTCTTAAGAAATCATTTAAATCAAAGACCATCTACTTTGGAAGACCACTTTAGTCTACATATCTGAATAACTCTGCTGTAATTTGTGCCGCCTGTGAAGGACCATCTTTGTTGAGAGACCATAATTTCGTCATCTTGAAGAGTGTTTTTTTTTTCAAAACAGCTTTTGCCATAGATCATCATTTCACAGTCTCTGTCATTGGAGGATGTGGCATCTTCAAGGTATCATTGAAAAATCACATTTAAAGTGCCAAAAGAAGATCTGTGCTGTAATAAGTGTAACATATGTACACAAGAAGTTCTGCTCCTGTAAGTTGTGGCATGTCATTTAACTCTTACAGAGCCAGTTTACAGACTGAGTCAACAGCTTTCCTTGGGGCACTTTCCACGCAACGCGCGGAAAGTGCCCCAAGGAAAGCTGTTGACCTAGACCAAATTTTTCACTGGGTACATAGGCATGCTGGTACTTGAATGAAAGGTCTTTTAATGAGGAATATGAATCTGGAATCATTACAGTAATCCAGCTTCATCAGCACAGCTTAAGCCGTGACTGGCACTCAAAGGGTTAAGATGTTGGTATCTGTAGGAACCTTGTTGTGTTGCTGATGATCGTGATCCTTTCTGCCCTAGTGGGTGGGTGTGTCAGGATCTGCAGTTTAGCAATTCCAGGAAACGGTTTGCCTCCATCAGCACCATTCTATGTGGTCTGGAGTTACTTCTTGGCCAAGGCATTGTTTGTCCCTCTAATCAGGGATCCTCAAATTACAAATTACATGCACATCATATTTACTTTGCTAACGGCTTGCCAGGGGTGTTAACTGGTCCTGTTCATCCATAGGCCCAACCAATGCTAGAGATCTGTGTAGTGATCAGTTTTTTGCTGGCAGTTCAGGTGGTTTTGTTCGACAATGGCCACAAATGATTCTGGTTATTGTGGATGGACCTTTTTGTGGACGCCTGTGTGTTAAGGAGTTTGGTCACAGGTATATCTTGCCTCTCATTGTTCAGTTTGCTTTCAAGAAGCATGTAAGTAGGCATGGTTGAGGGAGCACCCCTAATGAGAGACCATCTGTCCTCAAAGGCTGTCTGTCTTCACAGACCATGATTTGGTCTTCCCTAGGGTTGGTCATTTGAGACAGGTTTCACAATATCATGAGGATGTGGGATACTGTGAGATCTGAGATCTTGGTGGATTTCCTGGGGAAATCAGTTTTCTAGGTACAGCAAGGTTGTAATGGGGCATGGGCTGTATGTGGTCTTGGAAGGGGGAGAGGGAAGGGAGGGGGGGCATAACAAAAAACAATTAATTCTTGATTACTCAAGTGGACTGGAAAACCAGTAATCACCCGTGACTCCAAATTGAATTTACTTACATCACACAAAATTGGGCAGGGAGAGGAAAACGATACAGTTATATGATCTTGTAACAGGATGCTGAAAGAAGGGAAGGCACTGGCCAATGTGGTCGGTGGCTCTGAGATTATTATGGGGTGATTTTACACAAGGAGACGGAGGATAATAAAAGGCATTGAACTTGGTCAAGGGGCCTTATCATCACAGTAACTTAAGTTCCATTAAAGAAACTTAATGATGTAATGGCATCTTAATGTTGTGAGGGTCAGCCCGTCAGAGCGTAGCAGGGTGCTGACAGTTTTTTAATTTTGATTGACTCGTCCACCCCATATGGTGTGTAATGCTGATAGACCCGGCTGCCCCGCTGGCACTGGGGGCACTCTCTGGCTGCTTTAACCTTTAACCCTTTGCCCTCTTAAATCGCCCAAAACTAGCTAGTGGTCAAATTTGTTTCAATCTTTTTAGATCTGTCTGCCGACCTAATAGGTCGCAGAGCTCACACCATCACTCATATGTTTGTTTGTGAGTGTGATACAGTCGATAGTTTTTCAAATTAGCCCCATGTAATTTTAGGACTTGTAAAAGTGTATGAAAATCTAGGTTGAGTTCAATGTTAGTGGCACCACAGAGAGCATTATGTTATATATGGGTCAAAATGTGAAAATCTTGTGACCACTCTAGCATCCATTTTAATACATCCTCATGGATTGTGGAGGAGGTCAAAATCTCAGTTGCAGATGATACTATTGGCACCACCTATACTTTGATGGAAATTATGAGCCAAAGTGCATTGGATTAGACATGCCAAGTTTATATGATATGTTATAAATCATTCAGTTTGCTTGATTAGTTAACATGGCAACAAAAATTTGGAAATGACCACTGACTTTTTTAAAATGGCCAGTAGAGTAGATAAATTTAAGTAAAATTCTGGTGCCAAGCAACTTAGCTGACAGTGCTTTTAGCTCATGCAGTGCCTGTCACATGGGTGCAGAACAAATTTAAATGTGGTGAATCACTAATCTAAATGATGAAGCTCATCCAAGATGATTGGTCTTTACATAAAAGAGAGTGTCTGTAGTTCAGTCCCTTTAAAGATTTGAGAATGTACATGTATTGAGCATTGAACACACCCTGTGAAGTAGTGCAGTGCATTGTGATAACATGGGTAACACAGTTGATATTGTCAAGTCTGCAGTCCTTAGGACACATGGGTGGATAATGATGGAATAGAAGTACATGCACTGTTATCATGCCAGTTGTGTGGAATCTGCTCAGACAAAGTAGTTTTCAACGAGGGTATTGGGTGTGTTAGGTGTAGGGTCATGGAAACTGGGTGGATGCTAGAGGAGCCTGCTGACGCTTGAGCTTTTCATCTATATTGTACACCATTTCTTTTTGGCACTGTGACCATCCCCACCCTAGGCATTGCATAATTTAAGGGTGGGTCCCTCTGTAATGGGGCATCTTTTGTGAGGCCATTGTGTTCGATATATCGTGGATAGTGGAAGTTAAACCATGCCTCTTTTGTCTCTGCAGAGGATTTCTTCTGCAGTGTTTCCAGTGAAATCCCTGTGGATGTCTCTTGTATGAGAACTACTTTCGGTGACCAGAATGCTGGACTTCGAATTTTGCCATGGAAAGCTAGTGTTCTCTCCGCTTTATTATAGGAAAAAGAATTAACATATCATTAACCCGCCGGCAGGATTCGAACCTGCACTGATTATTTCCACAGGCTCGAGCACCGTTTCTAACCACTACGCCAGACAGTGTGACCTGGTCATTGAGGCACGTTTTGTATGTATTCTGAAACTCTGTTTTATAAATCCCTCTCGTTGTGCAGTTGGGATTTGTAATGCGGGCTTTCAGAATATATTCTGATAACGCGTGGAATCTCCTATTCAGAATTTGGCATGCTGTAGGGAATGGTGTAGGAGAAAAAGCACTCTGTGTGTGTGTGTATGTGTGTGTGTGTGTGTGTGGTGTGTGTGTGTGTGTGTGTGTGTGTGTGGAGGCACAGACATGTGAATGGTTGTTGTGTCTTGACAGCTAATCTGGAAGTTAGAATTGAGAACAACTAGACTGGGCATGCCCGGATGCTGTGACCTGTCAGACTCTTACTTCATGGAGAACCCCCCCCCCCCTTTCTGCAACCCTCGTGTGGAGAATTTAGATGGGTTTACATACTAGTGACTCTGAGTGTGGGTCAAGTTTGTTAATCAAAAGGGACACCTGTCAGTGTAAATTGCATAATATGCATATATTATCTTCATTATTATTATGATAACTTCAGAATCAAAAGACCTACCTATACCAAACTTGATGAGGAATCCTGCTATAAAGAGCTTGGGTGGGATTGCATACTATTGACCATGGCCCTGTGTCAAGGTCACAGGGGTCAACTGTGAAAATTCCAGGGTCAGCATGACAATTAAATAGTAATCCCCCCCCCCCCCCCAGTCTTCATAATCACTGAGCTACCCTGCAGTCACAAATTCCTGGATCCACCACTGCCTAACCACATCACACAGCTGTATGACTTTATGTACTCAGGTACCTGTTTCATGCCATGTTATTTGCCACTGTGCCTCACTATAGAAAAAAGCCACACTTATTAACTGACAAGGTCAGTTTCTGACAAACAACTTGTTCTGGATGGAGCCACGCATGGTGAAGGTTGAGCCATATTATTGCTGGGACCCAGCGGAATAATCTGCCGTTAAACCTGTTAAGTGTAATTTGTCAAGACTTGTCTATTAATTTTACCTGAAAGCTGCTTTTTTCTGCCACAGGCTGATCAGAGAAAGAGCCAAGGGCCATGTACCAGTTGGGTGCTTTACAGGTTTTTTTTAAGCTGGGCTGATACAGATGGCTAAGTTCATGGGGTTACCAGGTTACCTGAAGAAGGGTAGACTTGGATATGTATGTGTAGGGTTTGATTTAATAAGGGAAATACGTGGAGCAAATATTGCTATGCAAACTTTAAGTTGTGGAGAAATTAAGTTCTTTTGCAAAGCAGTTGTCAACAAACAGCACAAGTTGGATTTTGGAGGCTACAACGGAATCAGTGACATCGGACCGAGGTTATATACGTTTAATTCATGATAATTTCACTTGGTGGTAAACTTGTATCAAAATCATGACTAAAGACTCACTGCTTGTACCGCTGAACCATAGGGTATCAGTCTTACTGAAATTTGTGTAGTTTTACCCACCAAATTTCAGTTCAAGCCTTCAAGCCTGAAGGAGTAGCCAAGATTCTGTGTGCTGCGGCAGTATTTTCCTGGGCAACTTGAGAACGGAAAAACACAAGTCAGCTAGACTCCTGCACACGTTACAGCCCAGATCAGTGCTGCCAGGAAAATATGCTGTTTTTGGCCTTCTAAAATAAAAACTAAGACTCACTGAGAATAATGTTAAATTGGTAAATTATGTTACTTATGAAACCAGCATATTTTCTCTCCTTTTCAGATGATCAGATTTGTGTTCAAGACACTTTTCATTTCAGTAGAGAACTTTTATTTTTGCAGCGTGAAAATTATGCATGGCAACATTTGCTCTGGATAAGACAATATATGTTGCAATTATGCTAATTTTGCATGGCATTTTGTGATGCGATACCAGTTCAATCAAACCCTGCTGTGCCATACATGTGTGTGTGTGTGTGTGTGTGTGTGTGTGTGTGTGTGTGTGTGAATATATTGATCATACGTTAGTCTGGGCACAAGGAAGAAACATGATTCCAGTAGGTATCATCCATGCAGAACTTACATTTACAAGTGGTATGCATTTACATCAGACTTGCCATATGCACTGGTACACTGGAACAACTTCAAAAGTGGGGAGCATCCTTCTGAGAGGAATTGTATCCGGGAGAATGTGCAGGCAGAGGTTAAGTTACTGACTTCATGATCTCAGTGAAGAGTTACCGTTGCAGTTGTTCTCAGATAATATATTGTGCCCAAATTCACTGAGTGTGTATGAAGTTATCATCTCCTGCCCATGAAGTTGGGGGGGGGGGGGAGGGGGAGGGGGATATTGTAATGGGCTTACTCTGCCTGTCTGTTCGTCGGAAACAATTTTGTTAGGGTCCAATCTCATGAACCCTCACGAGAGGGATTTATATAGGCAGAGCCTGTTTCCCGATCGCTTTTTTGAATAAAAATATGTTTAAACCAATCTCATGAACTTTTAGAGATGGCTTTTTGAAATTTTCAGGGTTGGTAGGTTGGTAAGGTAGATGTACTTTTTGACAAAGTGGATCATTATGCCACATATCTGGGTCACTGTCACCTCTCAACTTATTATCCAGGTCATTTTTGTGTGGGCCATTTCTCCCAAACTTGTTGTTGTTTATATGGCATGCTGATGCATTACCTGTGCACATACTGGGACCAGTATGATTTATGGTGGGCAGTAATGTCACTGGTATCAGCAGCAACTTGTTTTAGAGTGATCACAATGTTGCTGGTACGATGCTGACCTTCAGAACATTCTAAATCATAGTGAAACTCAACAAAGAATGACAACAATGAGATAACTTAAACAATAACACTATATTAATCAAAAATCAAGACAAAGTAGGTCAATGAAATTATACACTTAGCTATGCTGACACTCCAATAATTAACAGACTGCAGGTAAATCCTAATCCCTGGTGAGAGATTCTCCACGGGTACTGTCCCACAGTTCCAAGTCCTATGGTAGGTGCCAAAATAGTCTGGTCTAAATCCCACAGAGGCACAGTTTCCTCCCAATGTGGTACACAGAACAGGGTGCTGGTTCAAATCCCATGTTGGTACAAGTTGGTTCCAATGTGGTATAATTAAACACCAAATATACCAGTCCACTCAAAGGCACTGTCCACATTCCACAGGTACAATGTATAATGAGTATCTCGTTGACAATAGCAATGGCTCACAGGCCAACGGCTCACAGGCCTACTGGCTTGAAGTCATACAGCTTCTGTCAGATCTCAGAATTCTCCTCCCCCAGTCATGAAGGAAGCTGCTTTATATATCCAGGCTGAGAACTCTCACCAGTATTCTACAATTTTCTAATTAATCACACATCATATTTCTCTGTGATGTTTCTAGACCACATCAGAACTTTCCCCTTTTGTTTACATCTGTGCCTGTATGTAGGTCACCACTTCAGTTTTAATTGTTCGCTATGACAAAGCAGGCCAACTCAGTGATCTGGTACACACTCAAAGAATACAGTGACCTCTCCAAATCAAAAGAAACAACTATAACAGTTGCCAACCCTCTTGGAATACCCGGGAGAGTGTGAGAATTTTTGTGCTGAAAATTCTTGAAAAAATGTAGATTTTTTATCACTTTTAGCCACCTTCCCAAATTTCATCAAAATTTTCCTTCTATGTGTTTCATATTAATTTATCAATCTTCCTGAATTTTACGTTTCATCTTCCGGATTTTAAGTTTGGCTGGTTGGCAACACTGTGATTATGATTTCTCCCACGTTTTGAGATGTACAGTGTACAGTTATATGAATGGTATGTTTCAGTGCCACATAAAAAGAGAAATGGCCTGCATGCAAGTATCAGCATGCACAGTGTAACATAAAGTCAAGAGATGAACAGCATTAAAACAATGTAAGTTTAGCATAAAAATCAGATTTCACATGGACTTATTATCACTGTCACTTCCACATGTAGCTAAGAAGACTAAAAGTATTGGAAAAGCTTTGTGGTAAAAGTGACTCTTCAAACTACGTTAAAATAGGCTGACATTATGAGCACTGCTTATTTCAGTGGGTAGGACATTCCATACTGCATGAGCTGCGCTACTTAAAAAAGTCTCTAAAATGTTTCAAGTCTTGTGCGTAGAACTGTCAATAAGAATTTGCCTGCAGACCTGAGGGGGCACCTAGGCATTTATGGGCAAATCAGAATCAGAGGAACAAATCACAAAGCTTATCACAGGTACACTTACTACTTAATAAGTGGATTGCTAATTGTCCAGGTCATAAAAAGAATATGTACTCTTGGTGTGAAGGTATTTTGCCATCAAATTTTCATGGGGCATTAATGCATGGGAGACATAATACAATGCCATCACATATTCAGTGACATTTCTGCCAAAATCTGGAGGCAAGATATAATGCCCACTTCAACAGGGTGAGCAACTAGAAATGAGTATGATGTGATCATTTATGGCATGGTCAGTGATCAATACAAAACCGTCAAAGGTAACTAGACACGCTGTGTGGTGTGGGCATTCGCAGCTGCCAGGTTCCCACAAACCACGTGGCAGTGACTTGGTTCTCTCCTGTGAGTAGAACATGATTAAACTGACGCTTTATAAAAATAGTCATTTTCTCCTGCAAGGGAGGAGTTAATGTGACAATTTGATATTTT
Source organism: Hermodice carunculata (assembly GCA_964020975.1). Taxonomy (NCBI): domain Eukaryota; kingdom Metazoa; phylum Annelida; class Polychaeta; order Eunicida; family Amphinomidae; genus Hermodice; species Hermodice carunculata. The sequence continues at coordinate 85,688,796 of OZ026617.1, read as the reverse complement.
ACTCTTGGAACGGTGCCTCGTGAGATATGTTGATCAGTCTTGCAGTGCTATGGAGTGCTTCAGAGAGTTGAAAGCACTTCACCATATTGACATCACCAGGCCTACTTGCCTGCATGTAATGCGTTTTGTAACCCACATCAGTGGGAACTGGTTGCGTGTTGTTTACATGTATCAGGCATCCTTGGTGTTAGTGTGATTGAACTCTATGCACTTCCCTATGGACCGTTCAGATTACATAAGACACTGTGCTGCCTGTTGTCTTTCTTTCATGTCCAGCAGGTAAACGAGGACTCTCTTGCATGATCAGAGACTGGTCACCTGCAGCACATTTGAGGCGACAACCTTCAGTGGACTTGTTTTATGTTATGCTTGTGTCAAATAGTGAAGGCCTATGATAAACTAGAAAAGGTGATTTGCTGCATAGCAAATCTGTGTCTTCAAAGCGTATTGGTATAGCAAAGTACAACTATGCCATAACACAGGAGTAGAGAAGTTGGAATGGCACCTCTATCTATTATAACTTTGAAGTTATTCAAGATTTAAATTTCTAATGGTGCTACTTGGCATAATTTAAATTGCTACAACTTTTGTCTTTAATTCATTAGGTGCACAATGGTCAACAACTCCCGAGTAGAAGTTGGAATGACATCTCTATCTATAATATTTTTGAAGATATTCAAGATTTAAAATTTCACATGGTGCTAATTAGCATAATTTAAATTGCTACAACTTTTGTTTTAAATTCATTAGATGTGCAGTGGTCAATAACCCTCTAGTAGAAGCTGGAATGACATCTCTATTATACTTTAGAAGATATTCAAGATTTAAAATTTCAAATGCCCCAAATTTGCATAATTTTAAACATCTTCATTCCTCTCTATGAAAAGGCCCAACTCCTTTTATGGAGGTACAATCATGCCAAGTTTGGGGTTTTTATGTTGTTAGAGGAAAGTGTCGGGCAAATTCGCTGGTAAAGAAGAAAGAACGAAAGAATTTTAGGAAAACAAAAAAGTGTGTTGACACACACACTTTAATGAGGGAAGAAATCTTTAACCCTTTGGACTGCACAGTGAAACCTATCTCGAAAGACCAGCCAAAGGACGATCAGATTGTGGTCTCTCCAAGATGGGTGGTCTCACATAGGAGGTATGAATAACATAAAACATGCGAAGTAAAGATTGTGAAAAGATGCTCTGTCATTTTATATGAAGGCTAATAAAGCCTAAAACTTTCTTCTGACTTTCAAATTTTGTGAATATGATTTGTTCCTTTCACAAATGAATTTACTACAATGATTTAGCACCATGCAGTTTTTCAGTGAATTGTACGAAATAGGACTTTGCTCATGGAGTATCAGACATGATAGTGTTCAAACAAAACTTGAGCTTACAAATTTGGATTTGTTAAGCTTTGTCAGTTTTGTGGTCTATTTGTTCGGATCATGATAACTTAGAATAAAAAGAGCTGTGTCAACCAAATTTGGTGTGTGCAACTCTCTTATGGAGAACTTAGATGTGATTGCAAATCAGTGACCTTGGCTCTGTGTTAAGGTCACAGGCATCAACTTTGCTGGTCAAAAGGGTCAGCTGTCTTTTTTTTTTTTTTTTGTGGCATATGCGTTCTCATGACAATAACTTCAGAATGAAAGGAGGTATCTCAACCAAATGTGGTGTGTGGAGCCCTGCTATGAACAGCTTGGATAGGTTTGCATATCATTGACCTTGGCTGTGTTTCAAGGTCACTGGGATCGTCTCTGACGATTCCATGTTCAACATGATAACTGGGGAGTAAACAAAGCTTCTCAAACAAAAGTTAGTTTGTGTCCTTGTTTACTGTGCTTTGGATGGTATTTTATATGTGACCTTGATTTCATTTCAAGGTCATATATGTCAACTTTGCCATAGTAAGTTCATCATTTTGGTTTGTATCTTGGCAATGATGGATCTTAGTCCCATGTTTAAAATTAAACATTAATAGAAAAGTACCCTTAGGAGTTTCTTTTGATGTTTTTAATTTTGATCTTGAGTGACCAAGAAATGTCAAATCAGGGTCACAGGCATAATATTGGCTTACTTCTCAAAAGCAGTTCATATCACAATAACTTGAAAGTACAAGTGCCCAATATTTGTACATTTTTATCTGAAGAAAAAAAATAGTGAAAATTAGCCAACTTTTATCAAAGATCTGGTTGCAAGCATATCATACACAATCAGGGCTTGACAAATTCACTGGCCCTGCCACTTTGGCTACCAAAAAGTCTTGTTGGGCTACAGATGTATTCAATTGATTATGTATCATGGACAGCTACATGTAGGAGTGGCAGCCCTGGGAAAAGCTTGGGCTATCAGCTTCTTACAGATTGTCTGCAGGCTGGTGTAAGTTTGTGTAAAATAATGGATGATTGATTCGTGCTTGGGAGTCCCAATTTAGGGGCCTAACTTCATCATCAGCTGGACCACACGTGGAACCAAACCTGGTTTTCCTCATGTTGGTCATCAAAGCACATGACTGCCATGGTCCTCTTGTTTTTCAAGAAAAATGCCAGGTGGTGTACTTTTCCTCTTCTTGGAGGCTCCTCTGAGGACCAAAAGGGAAAACGCATCCCAAATTGACTGACAGGTGTTGACAAATTATTATTCGTAGCAGACAAGTAACTGAAGCATAGAACAAGTGCCACCTTTGTGCCTGTCTGTCCTGTCATCCCATGATAACTTTCGTCAGTATTTTGAACTTTCGGCCCGCCTGTCTCGCTGTATATAATAAGAACGGCCCTAAAGATAAATGGTACAGACCATTTATAAGTACATGGTAGGTGTAACGGGACTGTTTGGATGGGGAATGGGAAGAGTGTAACCATCTCTGACGGTAACTGATGTTGCTAGTCTTGCCACTTCTGTACCAGATCTGAATAGGTTTTGACCTGTCTGCATTCTTCATTAAAAAATTGGGGAGGGAGTGGGGGGGAGTTGATTTCTTGATATTTCTCAGAAGTCCATAACTTGAGATATTGGTATGTACTGATCAAAAAGTGTCTCAAAATATTGAATTGTAAGAGGTTTAATTCCTAAAGGAAAATACATCCATTTAGCTTCTAATTTGCAAAATTTTCTGGCTTGGTAGGGGACGCACCCTCTCCACTTGGTCACTTCCCTCCTTGCCAAGACACTGTAAAATCTATGGGCTTTTTTGTTGATTGGTTGAAAATCTGGGGTATCACACATGCTGAAATGGGTTGTTCTTGCCAAACAAGCAACTTACAAAATTGACTTTAAAAGACACACAATAAGCTTGGTAGCAGAAGGAGTTGTCATGTGTGTGGAATTAGCTGTATGCATATTCCCACACATTTAGAAAAACCCATGGTTTCCCATCATTCTTCCCACCCCTATCATGGTGGCTGATGGTCATCATTGCCTAGCAACAAATAAAAGAGATTTTTGGTCGGAAATTAATGCACACCAGTCCTGTATTAGATTAATTTTCACAAAGCTACATTGTGGCATGAGGCAAGAATAATGTCTGTACCCCATATATACAGTGGTCTCCCTCTTATGAGGTCACCCTAAGTGCACTAGAAAAGTGACCAGACTTATAAGAGGGGTGGCCTCTCTTGAGGGGTAAAATACCATAAAGATGCCATTCTTTCTGCATGGAGAACTGGCCTTTGTAGAGGGGGTGGCCTCTCTACAGGGGGGGCCTTATAAGAGGACCACTGTAATGGTTAATTTATGTGTGTATGGAATATAATTGTTTACAAAATGTACAAGACAAAAAAAGAAGTATAATAAAATTGTTTTGAAGGCTGCTAAATTTGTTTCATTCACACAAGGATTTGAATTGTCAGCTGATCAGCAGATTTTTAGATTTTTTTGTCACGTCAATGTAACAGTTTGTTGTTAGACACTTCCATTTCAGTGTTTTCCAGCTCATTTCAGAGTTTTGGCATGGAAAAGGATTCCTCTCCCTGTTCCTAAAGGCCAGAAGTGGGCGATCTTGGAGGAGAGTTTGTCCACATCAAATTTGTTTGTTATGGGGTGGACCAGTGCAGGGTCCAAGCTGTTACACGCCTATGCACAACAGGATCCCAGATATAAACACTGCCAGGCAGTGCCTGCTGGTAGATTATTACTTGAGTAACACTGGGTCATATTGTGTAGCGGTCATTCCGTCTCTTCTGCCATGCCTTGAGGCTAGGTCATCATTCCTACTTTTCTGCATCAGGATACATTCTTGATAGTTCCCAGTGGCATAGAAATAATAGAAGTTAGCCTGAGGTTGCCCCATTTGAAAGGCCTTAAGATATGATAGGATTTTCATGATGGATCTGTTGATGAATTGTAGCTGAGTGACCGTGAGGTTGGGACCTTTTTGGAGTTACCTGGAGAAAGTTTTTCTGCAAAAGAAACTTAACAAAGTTGTTTAGAATTTGGTCAGTTCTGAGTGGTTAAGTCATTTGTTATGAGGCTTGGCAAAGCCTCATGAATGTAGTTGTTTAAATGCCATTACATAGCTCCGCAAGAACATTAACCTTTTCCTAGTCAGAATAAGATGCAGTAGATTTGCTTAGCATGAGTTGGAGGCAGACCCAGACCAATAGTAATATATATGTACCAGAATAATTCCTGTCAGGAATACTGGAAGAGGAAGTCAGTTCTGGTACAGCATGATGGGTGTGCAACACAAAAATACAGTTACCGTTATTTTATCCATTTGTTATATTTTCATCAGGAACCTGAAACATGAGATTCCTCCCCCCCCCCCCTTTTTTCCTCCATTTGTGGACTTGGTAGGCCTGCATCAGAATTTTTGAATCACGGATAAGACAGTGTGTACATGTATAATAAACTGTCACTACAGATCAATGAAATCTATATACATGTAACTTGTCTCTCATGTAGTCATCTGACAGTTCACTGTTCAATATGTTTAAAAAACTAAAAAGTTTGAGTGCCTGAAGTGAGTTGTTTGTATGTCAATAATCCCTCATACTTTAAGCCTTGGTGATAAGCCGGTCACCTCTTAGCGTGTTACATAATGACAGATAATTAAGTAACAACTGTGATGGTGGGTAAATGTTTATTTTTTTCCTGGAGTGCTGTGCCTCGGTGTACAGGGCATTGGGGTCAAGTGCTGGAGGAGGTAGGCTGTGTTTATTATGGTGGGGTGAGGGGAAAGCTAAAACAAATGTATGGGTTTGGCCAATGCTCTGCCAGATCCACTCACTCTCACATCTGTTTATCAGCCAAAAGGTATGTGTCACAAGAAAATGCCACCCTCAACTCCAGCATCAAACCATATACAGGAAAACCTTCCTATACTGAATGCCCTTGGGACCAGGCAATAATGTTTGGTATAGAGAGGTGTTCATTGTTGGGAGGTTTGCTTATAATGAAAATATACAATTGGGACGGAGAAAAAGTGTTCTGTATAATGAGGTGTTCGGTATATGGAGGTGTTCAGTAAGGGAGGTTTCATTGTGCGTGTACATGTGCAGTCAAACTTGTCTTAGTGAGGCACTGGCAAATTAGGATACCTCTAAGGGATTAATCTTTGATGTTCATACATCTAGCACACAAAGTACCCGGTGAAGTATCATCAAAAGTTGTTGTTTTTTTTAGACAAGGTCTGTGTCTATTGTAAAGGCCGTAGATCTGTCAAAACAGGGAACTCTGTATGTAGAAGGGATCAGCTTCTCTTCCTGTTCCCAGACCCAGTCCTTAAGCAAATAGGTTACTACATGTGTGGCTGGAGGAAGAGGAGGTCGGGGAATCCAGAGAAATGTCCTCACATATACCTATAGTAAAAAGAAGCCTTGGCTGATGTGGAACACAGCCATTGTGGGCAGAATGGCCTATCTGTCGTATAACATGCATAAAGTCACTGGATCCAGTAGCTGATCTGTCAATGTGTTTCTCTGCATCAGAAATATTGAGGAAAATAATTTGATCAGGTTGACCAATCATCACAGGGGAGGGAAACTTGTGAAAGCATAGCACTTACAACCTTGCTCCTTGCTGCAAGTCCCCGGGGGGGGGGGGGGGGGGGGGGAGGTGATGCTGCTAGCCTATTGCCACAGTACACTCTAACACATGTATGTATGTATGTATGTATGTATGTATGTATGTGTACATACATATACATATATATATATATATGCATGCTTATGTATAATATCAGTACCTCTGTTGCACCTATTTTGTGTGATGTATAGTTAACTTTCCTTTGCCTCTTGTCTCTTTTGTTTACACCATTCCATGTAATTTGGTGTATGTCAATTTAAACTATCCATGTTCAGGTGATATTTTGTGACTCCGAAAAAGTACGAGACTTTAAATTTGAATATAAAGATATTTTACATAAGTCACAAAATGCAGAAAAGTGATAAAGGATGCCTAGCAGGTAAACTGTACGGAGTGTGTTAGGCGGCCTTGGGGAGAAATGTAGCCTGACGTAATAGCTGAGTAAACAGTGTACAAACATCTCATCTGGCCATTAGTGTTGTACACATGTCAGTTCACACTTCCTGCTTGCCGTTCAAACAGGCACTCTGGTCAGCCGCCATGAAGATTCCTGTATGGTCTGGCAAACGGTCAGGCAAACAAACACCTACTTTACACGCAAGCTCACACAAAGTGTGACATTTCTGTGCCAGTGCTAGTAAGTTGTTACCAGAGAAGCCAACTTGCGTCAAAGTATGCAGCAACAAATACACAACTCCTCCAAACATTGACTGCCACATACATGTGTTTTTCCCAAGTCAGAGCTAAAACTTTCTGTAAAATTCAACTGAGGAGTGAAACTTGTTGGAACAATTTGGATTATAGCTAGAGGCTTGGACCTAGATAAAATGTTTAGCTATGACTACAGTAACTGTAACCAAAGTTAATACGAAGACATTTGACAAAATGATACATGTGTAAAATCTTGTCAGCCAAAAGCTCTTGTCAGTGATTTCACAAAAGACTTTGGGAAATATTACATATGTATATACAGTGGTCCCTGTCTTCAGAGACCACACCAATGAGAAACCACCTGCCTTGGAAGACCACATTTTCAACCTACTTTGCTCAGTACTTTTCTTGTTATTTGTACCTCCTATGAGAGACCACCTGTCTTGAGAGACCACATTTTGGTTATCCCTAGAGGTGGTCTTTCAAGACAAGTTTCACTGGAGTACATACATGTCTATAAATACTACATAGAAATTAACTTGTCATCTGACCCTTGAAATGTATCTTGGGTATTGAATGGACACTCGACCCCTATTTCAGGGTAAAAGGAGATATTGCAAAGTACTTTTTTTTTTTGGTCAGTAGCACTTTGGCCAATGGCCACCACTTGGTTCCTGCTGAAATCTATGATCCAAAGCCAGATAATACGATCCTGGAGAGGCTGCACAAAATTGTGTAACGGATATTTTTTTCATTCGTGCAGATGTTGTGCAGTTTTGCCTTGGTGTAACCTCTTTACCCTTTATTCAACTTGACATGCAGTGCTGTTCAAATGGCTCATGTGAAAGTATAAAGGGTTAGACAATTTTTTTTTTTTTTTTAGCATGACCTGTTTGTAGGTTGCACAAGTTAGATTTTAATTTGTGCAGGCCTGCTGTGGAATATCATGGAAAGAAGACTTCACAGTTTAATCCTGTTGGATCAGGGTGGCTAGCAGTTTAAGTTGTGAAGCAAAATGGTCCATGCCCCATGACCATAACAGGTCTATGCCCTACGAGGGAGGGAGGGTGGGGGACAATTGCTTTGACTCCTGTCCAAGTCTTAAACTGCCAGCCACCTTAAACAACCTGGATTGAACCCTGCTCTATCCTAGTAGCCCTTTATTCCGTGGATATTTTCATGATTTGCTCACCAGTGACAAGAGTAGTCTTGTTGGATTATATTACAGTGGTCCCCCTCGTATAAGGCCACCCCAAATGCAGCCAAAAAGTGGCCTTACAAGAGGGGTGGCCTTTCTTGAGGGGGAGAATATAATGGGAATACCATACTTTCTGCACAAGAATGCTGGCCATTCAAGAGGGGTGGCCTCTGGTGAGAGGGGCCTTATAGGAGGGGGACCACTGTACTGTCTCATATCACCAGATTATGCAATATACAGTTTTGTCCTGATATGCCAAAATTTCACCAAGGCTGAGATTGCCAGTGCTGCTGGCCCCTCCATGATGGTCTAGGCCTAGCAGAAGACAACTTGTTTCTTGATTAAAGTAGTTCCGGCACAGACCATCATGACAGGGTGTAGTCATACTCATATGGAACTTTGCTAAAGCCTGTTAAAGAATACAAATTTAGTCTGGACAGCAAAGAGGGAGGGTGTAATAATTTTAGTCTATTTGAATAGTGCAGTTGTGGTAGGTCAGATTGCAGATTAAAATCCACAAAGGCTGAAATATTGTTCCGACATCATGTTTGGGACGCCTTGAAAAGTTTAAGTGGTATGGACCTCAACTCTAGACCAACATTTGTAGAATAGAATAGAAGTCTCTATTTTGGAAACAGGGCCCATATTTGTGTACAGTAAAACAAAGATAATAAATGTAAACTGATAAGATAAAATTGCCATCACAGAGTTATACATGTACATTAAAAGAAAACCAACTTATAAAACCAACCACCACAGCAGTACCTGCTGTATGTGGCCACCCCTTCCAGAAAAAAAAGTGGCCACATTACCACATACAACTGTCACCACAAGTGAATTTTACAAAGAAATTGACTTCTATTGAGCCCAGTGACCACAAAAAGCAACAATGGCAGAAGTGGTTGCACACAGCTCGGGCACCACTGCCCCTGTATATTAACCTGGACCACAGGCTCCACAATGGGGATTGGCATCTGATGTCACACCTCACCACTTGTCTGATCAGCTCATTGGTGATCTTGATCACTCTTTGGAGAAAACTGTGAATCACCCTTCTGTGACAGTAGGAGTGTTAAATCAGTATGGTGCTTGATGTTGAAAGTGCAACGTTATTTTAGACTTCCACAGTAATGCACAAAACAAAAAGGATAGAAGCTTATTGGCTGGGTTAGGTATTGATGGAAGCTTATTGGCTGGGGTAGGTATAGGTGGAAGCTTATTGGCTGGGGTAGATAGGAATGCAAATTTATTGGCTGGGTTCAATAGGAATGGAAATTGATTGGCTGGGGTAGATGGTGATGCAAGCTTATTGGCTGGGAAGAGATGCCAGTGAAGGTTGAAGCAGAAATATGAAGACATTGGGTCCATGTGACAGACATATACCTAAACTACGGTGATCTCCCCCCCCCCCCCCATTTACAGGATATTATAATATTAAAACCTTCCTTAAGCATTCTTACCTGTATGATAAATTATTTTAATTTGTAAGGATAACAATGCTGGACATTTGTAAATAAGTCTTGTTTTGGGGGGGGGGGGGGGTTATGACATTATGTACGGAAACGTGATGCGTTTCTGGCTACTGGTATTTTCAGTTCCTGATGAGCCAAACGCGTCCAACTTATCTCTCACACTTTCTACTGAAAAAACACCTTCAGTTCAGGCTCCCAAGCTGTCAGGCCCTGGCCTGGTTTTCACATAAGTAAGTCTGGTATTGTGAGATTTAAGAGTTTTTGTGGTGTGCAAAAAGTCATCACAGATCGGTGTTGAGTCCGGCGTCAGTGGCAATAGTGAAAGCATCCAATTGGCAGTTGGACGAAGAAAGCTTGCATCATCATAGTATTTAAACAAGGACTCCCACAGACTACATTGGTCCATATTACATCGTTCACTGCACCCCACTGGCAGGTACAGCTGAAGTGACGAATGGAAAAGCACATTGCTGATGTCAAATATCCTGGTAAAGGCAGACCAAACAGCAGGCCCTGGGCTCAGTGTGAGTTGAGGGCTTTGTGCAAAGTTGTAGCATTGACCACTGGAGCTGATAGTAATTGTTGTCGTCTGTTTATTACCCTTGTCCTGAGTCTCATTGTCTCATGCAGGGACCCCTGGTACCATTAGCCAATTAGCCAAATGCTCCTCTTTCTGCAATCCGGCTCAAGAAATTTGAAAAATGGCCAAACTATTTTCAATACAGGACCAGGGTAGAAGTTTCCATGAATTTTATTGCTGTCATTTCCAATTATGGCTGAAGGTTTTCAAAGGGCAGGTGTGTCCCAGCTCATGATGGGGTTTGGGCATGGTCCGCAGTTTGCTATACACACAGTGGTAGGCACTGCTGATGTCAATTGCCTGGTGAATCTGCGGACAAACAGCAACAGTCCATGTGCAGCATGCATTTTGGGTGGCAGCTGTATGCTATATATAATTGTTTAGTATCTCATATGTAACAAAAAGTCCTGCCTGCCCTTGTCTGCAGTTATCATCCGTTATTACTTTGTATCATGCATGCATGTTTCCCATCTGAAGAAAACTGGTGTTGGCATTGATATGAGTCGACTTGTTGATGTGTCTGTGTGGCGCCCTGTTAATATAGGTTGATATTATGGCAGATTTTAAGATACAGAGATAAAACCAGGGACAGCTGTAGAATATACAGGAGTGGAGCTGTGATGTTATTGATGACAAGTGATCCCATTGGTCTGAACAGAACTGCCGTCAGCTGTCGGGTGTTTGGGGTGGGGGTGGGGGGCTGGGAGGCAGGACAAATGAGGATTTCCTTGTGATATTGGGTGTCACATAATCGTCTGCGCATGTGTGCCATTGAGGTTTGTTCCAGTGTCACGTGTGTACAGTGAGATGCAGTCAATTCTGTAACCTAGTAAACCCTAAGATGTACAGAAGATGATCAAAGATTGATGTCACAGGTGACTTTTAGTCAGCAGATTCCATGCCAAGCAGGTCTTTCCAAATGTCAGTCTGACAGAATGAAGTCCGTGCTTATACATGCCATCAGTGTTGCCTTCTGCGTCAGGGCTTCCATCAGAAACAAACTTTAAGGTACGCTCAGGTTTAATAATCAATAGCAAGACAGTGAGAACTGCTGCAAGGAGGATAAAGGGGCAGAGCCCCAAAACAGATGTGTCAATTTCAGGTGTTCCAAAGTCACACTTTTAGGCTACGTACAAGCATAGTTCAAGATGTTAGGGTGCAAAATTTTCACCTGTTTTACCCTCTGACGTAATCTCTGTTCAGAGTAACAATGAGTGATCAGTGAGTAACCAACACAGTAAAACAACGGTATGTTATACAAATTGTTTCTTTGAGGATAAAGCCACTGCCCCCCCCCCCACCACGCTGGAAAATGATTGTGAATAGCAGCATGCTGTAGTAGGTGGGAGCAGATGTGAAAGTGCAACAAAATGAACAAGTAAAAAACCTGTGGAGTGTTGAGGGAGCCCGGGGCAGAGCCTGCTCCATGATAACTTTTCCGGCTCCTATATTTGCGTCTTCAGCAGACATGGTAATTCCAATGAATCTCAGGTGTAAGATATATTGCCACCAGCATATTGAAACTAATTTCGTTGTCCGTTTGGCAACAAAAAATAAAAATAAAAAAACAAACAAAACAAAACAAAAAATAAAAACAAAAACTTAAAAAAAAACAAAACGCACACACAAACAAAAACAAAAAAAAAGGAAAAGGAAAAATAAGAGAAGAAAGAATCAGACATCCATTAAGCTAATTACCCCACAACTGGACTTTAACATCTGTCAGACGACACTCTGTCTCATTCAGATCTCCAATAAAATGTTCACTCCACGCCCTTGAAAGTTACAGCCTGCAGATATAGGGCAGAAAATCTGTCATTTACTTCACAATCTTTGTTCATTTCACTTACTTTACAATGTTTTATTCCACAGCATTTAATTTCCTAGTGTAACCCTAAAGCAGAATTTCCCAAGTCGATCATGAAACTCACATGGATCTGGGAAAAAAAGTGGCCGGCATGAAAATTGACCATTAAACAGTACTTTTGCAGGAGGTGTGAGACGGCCCTCCAATTTAGTGCAGGCCTGATTTGTAAACCATAGACCCTGTCATTGATTAAGTCAGCTTTAAGTCTTGCTGAGCCCTGATCAGTCTATAGAGGAAAGAAACCTTTTGAAAAGAAAAGTAAAGGGTTATTGTCAAGAGAAGGTGAAGTATTTCTTAACAGCACTAATACATTCCGCTGATTTGTAAAGTGCTGGGAACATGTCAACAGAATGCAATTTGCTGCAGTTGGCAGCTTGTACAGAAATGGAAGCAGCAGGCACACGGAAAGGGTTAACAAAGTAAATGCAGCTTATCAAACTGCAGCAGTTCTTCCGTGATAACAGGCAGAAGTATGTCTAGCTTCAGTGAAATGTAATTTGCGCATACGTAGTGATGTGCCAGGCAGTTCTGGGTTAAATTTCTGCTGTATGTTGTCCTTAAAGTGCCATACATTGTCTCATCATTCATATTAATTGGTGCCCCAGTGCCAGTAGCGTGTCAATCTCGTGTAGTGTACTCAGTAATTTCAACAGTGGTGTTGCTTAGATCTAGGTGGATGCCAAGATTTTCCCACCCCAAACCCCTTAGCACTCAGTGAAGTCATTATTTTGTGTGGATCAGCTCTCTGTGTTGCTAGTTTAGTGACCTATCTGCTGGTACTGAGATAAAGCATGTAATGTTTTAACAAAAGTCATGTAATTATTCCATAATGAAGGTTGATGGCAAAGATGCAGTGCATTTCAGAATTCTGGGCCCACTTTTTCTGTTGCTGTCATTTTCTTTTCCTCTGGATGCATGTGGCCTCACTGATCAATTCAGTGTGGTTTTCAGAAATATGACAACATTCACAATTTGAGGTTTAAGGCCACTAGTACTTACAGGTGACATTTGACATCAATCAAAGTTTCCCTTATCATTGAATGTTTTTTGCATTGCTCGTTTTTTTGTTTTTTGTTTTTGTTTTTGTTGTTGTTTTTTTTTTGTTTTTTTTTTTTGTTTCTTGGCATTATATATAATGTGTATCCAGATTTTCCTTTTTCCTATTTTCCTGGCTCAGAAACAAATTCAAAACAAACAGTTCCACTACACATAAAGGGCACCTGAAATTTAGACACCTTTTTTTTTTGACAATATTCTAGACTTGTAATACGAATGAGAAAATTATATTGAAGTTTCTATTACCTTGGAACCCAACTGCATTAACTTACAATTTGCCCGCGACAACTTACCGTGCAGGGCTGGTATGCAGTGTACTTGTACATGTACATCTACCTGACAACATTTTGCTTTGTGCTATGTTCAGATCACTGAGAAAACTTTTACCCACTTTGTCACCAAGATGTTCTGAAAGCGACTATGTAATGAGATTTAGGGACACTGTAACATCAGTGAAATGTGGGAGGGAACAATTTTGTTGTTGCCAACTGATGCATTGACACCTACTTATGTTCATTTTTCAAGCTGTCCCGGTAAAGAGGCTTTTATGTTTGGGCTTAGCTTGTCCAACTGACCATCCTGTCAATTCATTTGGCGAGACGTGTGTCTTGTACGGCCATCTTTTCAGGATTCTTTGGTCTGTAATAGTGCCTTTCATGTTACTACTTCAGAAGATTCAACCCTTCACCCCCCACCCCCCCCAAAAAAAAAAAAAAAAAAAGGTCGTCCCTTAGTGGTTTCTACATGTACGTATCAGGAGTTTTGAAGACAGCTGGTTAACTCATTCCATACTATGATCACAGGCCTTGGTCAGTGGTTCTGGCACTGTCTGGCAAGTTATGCTGCAGCTGCCCTTGCAGCAGCTGCAGCATAACTTGCCAGACAGTGCCAGAACCACTGACTTAAGACTAGAGGCATGTTGGTACTTGAATGAAAGCTCTTTTCATGAAGAATTTAAATACCCAATTGTCATCTTAAATCTAGGCCAATATACGGAAAAATCAGGGACTGGTATGGAATGAGTTAAATTTTGTGCAAGGTTGGTAGAAAAGAACGTTGTAAGTGATGAAAACGATGTGATTACTGGGTCCCTGTGACAAATTAAAGCAGATCCACATGGAAACATGACGCACTCTCACGTTACCTGTTTTCTCTTTTTTTGCTCACAGATGCAGAGCCTGTTCTATCACAACCACCGACAACCGGGCGGCTCCTTTACACACTCCTTGAAGACCAAGGAAGTCCACAAGGCTATAACTCTGCATCCGGTCAAGAATCATACTTATCAGTATCGCTTGCATATCTACTTCCGTGGCTACCATGCCCAAGGTTTACGACAGCACGTTCTTAACATGCATCGAGAAATTAGCTCTCTCAACAAACTTCTTGATGATAGTGATGATCCCAGTTCAGAGATTTTGGGTGTACCACCAACTTTGAATAAATATGTGCCACAAAAGGTCGGTGAAGTGCTGCCGTGGGAGTTTTTAACTAGGTATATTTATTCACATGTCCATCTGAACCCCAAACGGGGCATAGAGAGACCTCAACAGAAATCATTAGGCCATGTTTTATTGGAGGTAATGCAGATGATTAACAAAAATGCTCGCCAGCGAGGCAGGACAATTGACTTCAAGGATATCCTGTATGGGTATCGGCGAGTGAATCCTTTGTACAGTGCAGATTATATTCTAGACTTACTGCTCATTTACCGCAAACACAAGGGCAGAAGGATGACTGTGCCCGTGAGGAGGCACGCATATCTACAGCAAACATTCGGGGAGATGGAAATGAGAGAGGAAGGACAGAAGTATGGTGATTTACCAGAGGTACAGACAACACCTTCAAAAAGCTCAGCGCTTCTCAAAATTTTCCAAGAGAAAATTAGCCGGTTAGGTAGCTTTTACAATACGGGTAAAGGGGGGCGGCAAGGAGATTCGGATGAACTGGCCCCTGTGAAAGTCGTCCACTTCATTATGCCACTTGCAGGAAGGTACCCAACGTTTTTGCGATTCTTGGACAATTTTGAAAATGAGTGTCTTGCTTATGAAGAAAAAGTGGTGTTGGTGGTGGTTCTGTTTTATCATGAAACGGAAGACAGGACAGAAGATGTCATTAATGATATGCGCACGCTTCAAGTGAAATATCCCCAGCATGTGCTGCGAGTACTGCAGTTGAAAGGGGCTTTCTCCCGTGGCAGGGGCTTGGCAGAAGGCAGTGCCCTTTTCCCTCTGAATGCCCTTCTGTTCTTCATTGATGTAGATATATACCTAAACAGGGCCTTCCTGGATCGTGTGCGGAGTAACACCATACAGTATGAGCAGGTTTATTACCCGATTGTCTTCAGTCAGTTTGACCCTGATGTGAGCTGCGATAAGCAGGACTTGTGTCCACAGAAGACCAACCCATACACTTTCACAGCTGATGCTGGCTATTGGCGCCAATTTGGCTTCGGGATCGTGGCATTGTATCACAGTGACCTGAAAGCAGTGGGAGGCTTTGATTTAAACATTGAAGGTTGGGGCAAGGAGGATGTGGACTTATATGAACGTTTTGTGCTCAGTAACTACACACTTTTCCGTTCTGTAGATCCAGGTTTGGTCCACATTTTCCACGCAATCCACTGTGATCCACAGTTAGAACCAGCACAATATCAAATGTGCCTAGGCACAAAAGCTGCCAGCTTTGCTTCGTTAGAAAAACTGGCTAAAATGGTGTACGATACTCCAGCAATACTAAATAAAACATCCACACACAAAGGAAAAAAACCAAGATGATAAAGGCTTTACTCTAGAAATAGGAATAAGGCTTCTCATAATACTTCATCTCAAAATTATCAATTAGTAAACATTCTGAATCTCTGTTCAATCCAATATCATCACAGAGTTGTGCATTGTCCATTGAATGATTCCCAGTACTTTTTCAGGGACTCATCTGTATGTATCTTTGTCATCACATCAAGTCATGTGTGTTGCTTGTAAATGTGGTCCAGTTTTCTTTATGGTAGTGAAGTTTGGACCAAAAGACAGAGACTCACCCGGATTTACCCCCCTAACATCACGCGGGTTGTAACAAGATGATTTCATGACAGGGGAGCATGTCCCATTGAGGTCTGCCCCTTTGTCACGCTGGTGTCCTTATGGTCAATATTACCCTCTTGGTGATTATTACCCCATGCCAGACCTGTCGTCATAGCCTGTCATGGCCAACTTTGTGTCAATGGAATTCAATTGGTGCTTGCAGTGTCTCCTAAAGATACAAGGGGAAAAAAAAGTGGTAATTTTCCCGTCAAAATTTAAAAAATTGTTCAAGGGATCACAGTGTTTTTGAGGTATTTGGCCACACAAGGGCTTCTAACCATTTCTTGCATGCAACAAGGCTGGGTCAAAAGATTGGTTTTGGAGCAGTTTGCCCAACCCATGCCAAGGAAAGCTGTTGAGCTGGGCCATTTTACCCTGGTAGGTCTCTTCCATATTTCTAAATAAAAATTGTTTCTGTTCACGAGAAATAAAGCAAAAACGTTGTAACAAACTTTTTACATTCAGAAACTTTTGGGAGGCCAAAGCGGTTAATTACAGCAGGGAAACTTGCTGGCCCTGAACATGCTGCAGCATTAGATCTCCTGAGAAGTCACATTCAAAGTGCTTTCTGGTGATGAGAAATTTAAGTGAAAACATTGATGCGATTGAAGCATGAAATATTTTTAACCATTGTTCTGCTACTGGTTGCGATCAGTGGGAAAAGTTAGAATGCTCTGTCAGAGTTGTGGTCAAACCCAACATGTGTACATTGTATTTTGAACATTTGGGGTAAAAATTTCAAAAGTGTTGGTTGTTCAAAAATTTAAGTATAGTTGTATGTGTAAGGCACGGAGTGACAAAGTTATATGTGACAAAGAAAATCTTTGGAAACAAAATTGATGTTGGCTGTAGCTCCCTGAAGAGGCAGGAACAGAGAAAAAAACTATTGACAGATAACTTAGCTGAATGCTTGCCAAAATATTCAGTG
Source organism: Hermodice carunculata (assembly GCA_964020975.1). Lineage (NCBI taxonomy): Eukaryota > Metazoa > Annelida > Polychaeta > Eunicida > Amphinomidae > Hermodice > Hermodice carunculata. The sequence continues at coordinate 85,671,944 of OZ026617.1, read as the reverse complement.
CATATTCAACTCAGTCAAATGTAAGAATAGATCAAAAGGTGTAAAGTTTCGGTGCCAAAAAAAAGAAAAGAAAAGAAGAAAAAGCTCGCTGATTTGATCATAAGATGCTACCACAACATTCTCACCAACATAGATAAGGAGAGTCGTAAAAAATGGGGAGAAGATGGAAAATGTATTACATGTATACGTGTACGTTCCACATGTCTGTTTGTCCTGACTCAGATTTTATATTGATGCATACTGAGGGTACTGTGTAAAAAGATTTTCATGATGGGGTAGAATGTATTAAATATATGGTGGGTACTCAAATTACTCAAATATTGATGGAAATTGTAAGTTCATTTGCTATGTGGTCAGTTTATAAATATAATCGTAAAAGGAATGAGTGATTGATGATAATATATTCAAACTTGTACTGGTAGAAGGTATATACAAACATTATTTATTGCCTTTGATCATTTTCATTTTGTATCAACTTACAGAATCGTGCAAGTTACCTTCATCTACGTTAGATTTATACATAATTTGAATGTGGGTCATAAAGTAAGGTAAAATATTGAGTTCATAGGGAACTGTGGCACACTGTGTCTTGTCATTGCCTCTCATTTCATTGACCCAACCTGACATAACCTGCTGAACAGACCTTACTTGTAAAGTGGAAAATAAATAGAGATAAGGCCTGGGCGGCAGGTAGTGTAATACAGTGATACTTCAAATACTATTGAATTATTGAAATGCTAGTCGGACATTGCCTTGGCACAAAGTAAGGGATGGATTAAATTCCATGGACAGTTTTTTTTTTTCTTTTGCAAGTAAAAGCACAATGCAGCTAACTATTACAAAACAAAAACAAAACAAAAAACAATGGCCATCATATTTCCATTATTGTTGAAAATGTACAAGAACATGTACTCATTTAACATGATGATAATGTTTAACTATTCCCGGACAACTGTGTGCAGTTAATATTTGAAAAACAAAAAGAAAGGTCATTATGTACTCTGCAAGTCAGTATTCAGGTACTCTAGGCAAACCTTTCCTCCTTCCACAGGACCACATCAATGAGTGACTTATTGCCTTGAAAGGCCACCGTACTTGTCTTTGCAGACCATAATTTGGTCAAGCTCAGGTGATTGCCTTTCAAGACAAGCTTCGCTAAATAGTATTTTTGTGTTGAGACTGGTCCAACTGAAGTATTGGTGCGTGCAAGTTTTGTGGTTTTAGTGCGATCTGTACAACAATGATTTATATGCTGATGTTGAAGTGCATTGACACCAGATCGTTCCTTCCATGTTAACATTGATGTCATTTTTTTGTGCCCCTTTCCCTCAGGTAGCAAAAAAGGTTAAGCCTTAGATTTTTGCCTATTCTGGAAGGCTTATTTGAAGGCTAATCTGTAATGGTCTACTCCACAGAGTCAATTTGTGCCCCAATAAGTGCTATTTTTAGGCCTAAAACAGGGAAATATGAGCATTTTTTGCTAAAATTAAAAATTTATGGGAGGCATTGATAGTTTTTTGGTCAAGTTGAAACATTAACATTTTTTCAAGGCTATAGGGTGGCCCTTTAGCTTCTAAATTCTTCAGGGACAATCCTGCACCAATACTGGCTTGACTCTTTCCCTGCATTTAATACTTTTGAAACAATCACAAGAGAATGAATATTTGTATTAAAAGATAGAAAATGTCCATATTACAAGACTAGTATTATCTTCAGTCGGTTTGCTCTTTTGAGACAAAATGTTGTGATTATGCCCGTGATATTACACTGAAATGCATTTAACGTCCATCGGGACACTGGTCACAAGTTTTCCGGTAATTTACACACAGAAGGGTCAAGGACAGTAACTTTTATACACTGTATTTGGAGGGGCTGGGATGGGGGTGGGAAAGGTTTCAGCTTTGCCAGGTCCCAAGTGTTTTACATAGCTATTGATACAGTGGAGTTAATTCTGTTAATAACGTCTCACCTGTTGCAAGATGTTTGCATTTATTGTACCTGTGATCACAAAAGTCTAATATATATGTGTGTGTGTGTTGTCCTGGCAGACTTGACAAAAAGAAGGAAGCATTTTAGTGTTGGAGGAAACTTACAGCAAGACACAGCAGAACGGTCTGCTGTGTGATTTGTGCAAGAATTTGATACTTGGGATGCCAAGCAGGCAACTCATGGCCGAGACTGGCGGTAAGAGGAAATGTTGCAATGCAGAAGCCCGCCTGGTACAGGTTACTGTGTGGAGAAAGGGAGAGATGATCACGTGGTCCTGGTGAAGGATGCGGGTTCACAGAGAAAAAAAAGACTGGCACACATCAGAGCAGACCCAGTATGATCCAAACACCTGCAGTTGTGTTGCCACGTGCCTGTCAGCTTTTAACACTATCCCACTCAGCGCCCCCTGGTGTCAAGTGTCCTCCGCTTTATGGAAAACATTTTTGCTGAGAATTGTAAGCGAGCCCTTGCCTCAGGTTAATACCTTTCCTGGCTGCAGGTTGGGTGTAATGTGCCCAACCCAAAGCTGTTGGCTCAGTCTTGTTCTGAGCAAAAAAGGGTTCAATATCCACCAACAGTGGTCATAATGTGAGACACTGTTTGATGTTCAAAATTGGTTTATGAAAGTCTCATTTTAGTGTGTGCAGTGAACTGTTAAAGATTGAAGTAGCCTGGCATTATCTTGACTGTGTTTTGGTAACCAGCAGCAGAATTAGGCATACAATGGCACTTTTTTGTTTCTGCCTAAGCTGTTCCTGGTCGGAGTACAGCTGAGTCAATAGTTTTCCTTGGTGCATTGCCAAAGAAAGCTATTGACCTAGGGCCTGCCATCATGAATGGTCTCGCATACAAATGTCAGCAAATATATTTTCAAGTGGCAAAAAATTTAAGTAAAAAGCACAGAGACGAGTGACAATTATTTACATCTGGGCCCCTTTGGGAAATTTGATTAGAAAAGGATAAAGCGAGAGTCCAGTGACTATAATTATTCTTCTGGTTATTATTGCCATCTCGAGACAAGAGCATGATTTAATTCAGTTTTTTTAAGACCGGTTCAGAGTGATAGTCTCTTGACCAGTATTGTGTGAATAGTTTCAATTTTGCTGCCAGAACAGATGTAAAAAGACAGACTGTCACTGTTTATTAGAATACATGCACACAGACATCAGGAATGTCCAGTCAAACTGGTTTCGTGTTGAATGGCCATAAACACAGAAATGGAAGTTCTACATGAAAGAAGTTTGAAGCAACCCCCAGGGAACCCGGTCACAGAGATATTGGTTTTCCTGTGGTCAGCTTATTTCGTCCTTTTGTTGTTTTCCCTCCTAGGGTGGGGTTAAATGGATTTGAATTATTCATGGTTTACGTATAAAGATCAATTTGTTTGTTTTTTTATTTTATTTATTTTTTAATCTGAAGAGAATGATTGATAGAACTTTCATATTAATCTGTGGAAGTTACCACTATTCAATAGCATACCCCCTACAGAGGCAAACCAAAGGCCCACCCTCTTATGATAAAGTGTCACAATGCTTCAAAGGTTAAACAAGTGCAGATTGTGCAGAATCTAAGCAATAATTTCAGAGAATTCAGCAATTTTTTCCTCAGGCAGTATGTAGATGATAGACAGGATAAAGTTTAAAGTTCATCTTGACTGTCGGGATTACACAACTTTCGATGTCTCGTCTGCTGCCAGATTGTGTTCATGACGCTGTCAGATAATAATGGTGCATTTGGGAAGGAAGGAAGGGAAGATCAGGAGGTTCAGATGCATGTTGTGTAGGAGATGCTCCGTCAGGAGGGCTAGGATTGTGTACTCATTTTGTTTACGGTTGTAATTTGAAACTGGGCAACTTTGAAGACCATTGTGTGGAAAGAAACACCAAATTGCATATATGTGCATCTTGTTACCACCGCTACAGACATAGTGTGCCTGTTCAACCAAGCAGGCTACACGTGTAGCCTCCTTGGTTCAAGGTTACTTCAACCTAACAATAAGAACACATATATTTTCTAAGGACCGAGCAAGGGTCACAATAGCTAGAAGTTGAAGAAGTTCGACCGGTTTCGTTGTGTGTCACAACTCGTCGGGAACTGTGGGCTAACCGACGTTAGGTCCGATTTATATGCCGAGGGGTAACTCTCTGTTGTCACGTAAAACACATTATTGTGATTGCGTAACACAGAAAAAAAAAAAAAAAATAAGAATACATGCCTCTGGCCAGCAAGAATTATGTGTAGTGGATCGTTTATTGAACCAAACGTGCATTCAAACTGCTAAAATTTTGTGATCTGTCTAATTGATGTCCACTTACAAGTTTACGAAAACACCTGTCGATTAAATATTATTTAACAGTATCATTACACATTAAGTAACTTTATGCTTGATCAGTGTTACCATGGTTACTGCAAAGCCATGCACATGTACTGTGGTGTGTACACTCTATGTAAATCATGCCTGCAGTACATGTACATTGCCAAGCAAATTTTCCCACTTGCAACTTCCAGAATATGGGGGGCAAAAATACGATTTGGTTTCCATTGACTGAAGTTTCATCCATTTGTTGTCAAGAATAATTGGCCACTGATCAAAGCTTGCCGTGGTAAGCACCAGGAACACAGCACTTAGAGATGGTGCGGATAAGTTGCCGACGCCCCCTCACGAGGGGTAATGTCGGACACACACTTGCATAACGGCAGAGGAAAGAAAGCGCATGTATCCATGGTTTGTTTGTATGCTGAATTTTAAGCAGGTGCCCTCAATAGGGGCTCACAGGTGCTCATTTCTTACCTGTGTTCATCATACTGTGCAGGCTGGTCTGTTGGCTGGGCTAATACTATTGTACAGTTTTTGCTTGCAGAACATGCTGCCATGCATGGACTGGACTGTGGGGCAATGTTACATCTTTTTCCTTATGTGCCCATGTGCGGTGCGCCTTTGTGGGTGGATAATCTATGTAAAAAAATTCGTTTTGGGGTGTGACACCATTGTATTGTATGAGGGGCAATATTCGGCCATGAGTTGGTCGATGGACCATTGCATTTCCATGACTTCAAATTATCTGGGGATAAATTCTGATGTATCGGCATCAAAGTTTTATCTTCTGGCCCAGGAGGTTTTGAAATTGCCACATGTGAGAATGGTTTCGCAAATTCACTCCCTTTGTTTGCCATCAAATTGATACATTTTATCAAAGTCCAAAAAGCTATTAAGGAAGTCTTTGTCTTTCTTTTTGTGTGGGGGTATATGCAAGGTGTCACCCAGCAAAAGGTTTCACCAAAACTGTATTGTTTTTCTGCATTCATGGGAAAATAGCATTTATGTCGTTTGCCAAATTGTGTGGACCTCGTTCCATGGCTTAACTCTTTGCTGTTCAAATCACCCAAAAGGTACTTGGATCCAAGTTGACATCTCTGTCAGTGTTTTTACTTCAGTGTTGTACAAATGAAAGACGTGTGTATGGAGAATTGTAGGGTAGATCTATCAGGATGATCTGTCTCAGGTTAATAGTTTTCCCTGGCACGGTTGGGTGCCTCCCAGGAGAAACTGTTGACTTGGGTCTTGTTCTGACCAAGAAAGGGTTAGTGAACAAAGATGGCTGCTTTTAAGATCAATAACTTGAACTTCTAAACAAACTGAGTTACTATTGTGAAACTTGTACTGCAGAAGTATCTTATTGGAAGCCTTGGTCAGTTCAACTTCCAGCAACCTTGACCTATTTTCAAGATCACCTGGGGTTATGATATTGTTTCACGTACAGATGCAGTAACTTTGGAACAAATTCAGCTACTATCATGAAACTTTTATTGTAGAAGCATCTCATTGGAAGCTTTGCTGAATGTGACATCCAGCGACCTTGACCTATTATGAGGCTCACCAGGGGCTGTGATAATTTTATGACGTGTGAAGGGGTCTTAAGGTCCTTTGCACCATTATATTCATTCAATTGAGAAGCCCTCTTTGGAAATTGAAATAAAAAAGCTATTGTTTTGAGTGACTGGTCACATGCATTGGGAAATGAATTCACACAAGCGGTACAGTTTATTTGAGTCGACTCATTTGTGTAACTGTTTGGCCTTGGTCCTTGGTGCCAGCATTTGGTACTTGAGTTGTTAAGCGTGGGTTTTCACCACGCCTTCCCTTGCACCTGCCTCCTAAGCAGGGTGTCATGGAGGGCAGTTGTCTGATGTTCCGACAACTCGCACTATGGCCTGAGAGCCCTTAACCTCAGGAGGGGACTTTCGTACCTGTCCAGTGGTGCTTGGCTGAACAAGTGACAGGAGCCACTGATTGGTCCATTTTAGTTTCTGTATGGTTATAGGCTTTGTAATACAAAGTTATGCGGCTTGCAATTGTTTGAGGGGAATCAGTGATGTTTAAAAAAACAGGGGGGGGGAGTGGCCTTGCATTAGAATGGTACGTTTTTTTGGGAGGGGGGGGGGTTTAAAGGTACTTATAACTTTTCTTCATAAGGGACCTGTTCTACATCTCAAACTGTGCCCAGGTTATACTAGGGCAGCCTAACTCGTGCTAAGGAAAGCTGTTGAGCTGGCAGGTGGTGTCCCGATAGGTCTAATCTACAATTCTCATTCAACAGTACTTTACACACAAGAAATTTGAGCAAAAACTGATAAGTTGATGACATTTTACCGCTTGGTGTTTTAAGCAGGAAAGGGATCAAAGGTAGTAGGAGCAAGTAAACTGTTCATTATGAAGCATTGCATAAGGTAATTGGAAGTTGTTTTTTTGTTTTTTTTGTTTTGTTTTTTTTATTTGAGGTTGTGGCCTAAGGTGATTTTTGAAGCTCTGTAGATTTTTGGGGAACATTGATGAAATTGCGATTGAGGGTGTGGAACAAAAGTTGCACAGTGTAGTTTTATAACTTACTTTGAAGGTGAAAGTAATATTATTGGACTTCAAGGATAAGTTTAAATGCAGGGAAAAATGCAGCATAAAACTGTCATGGACCTGCAACATACCTCCACAAAATGCATACATCTGTTTGTCAATCATCACGCAAGACTTTTCTTTTTGTAATCATACACAAAAGTTTGATAAATCTGAGAATACCACAGGACCACGGTCAGGCAAAGGTGTATTTTTTTTTACATTAGTGATCATGAATTAAACTTTAGTGGGATGATGACCCCTTTCATTGCCAAATTTTGGACTGAGTCAACAGTGGTGCGCAATGCGTGCTGACAAAAGCTGTTGACCTGGGGTATTCTGACTGGAACTATAGGCAAACTGGTACTTGAAAGATAAGTCTTTTTACGAAGAATACGAATCTGGGATCCTAATGATAATTCAGACTTGTCTGAGTTATGTAGATCAACTTTAGACGTGATTGGCACTGAAAGAGTTAATGTCCATGAGCAAAGGCTCATGAGACTGCTGTACTTGTGGATCCTCAAAGTGTCGCACTTTAGACCTTGCAGTGGACTGCCCACCTTCTGGTATATAGACTTGATTATAAGTGTATGATATGTAAAGGGCGCTTCATTTTGGAAAGTATTACACCTACAAAATTTGAATGGGGATGCAGACCAGCCATGGACCTGTAAAATATGGAATTTTTTCCCCCTGGTCAGTGTTTTTCAGAGGTCGGATTGCTGTGCCTGTTTTCTGGTTTGTCATGCAATAAACCCATCGAAAGGTTGAGATCGTGTTACATAATGAAATGCCACATGCGGGTAACTGGCACGGAAGTTGCTAATTACGGCAAATTCTGTCTTATAATTCACAATAGGACACAGACCACATTATTCTCTTTGGTATTAGTGCAGGTATTTTACCCACAGATGAGGTCTGATGTTTGCCTTCTAAGTTGAAATAGATGTGGCGGCTAAATTTCCTTTTACATCTATGACTTTGCTCAGTTTCTTACTGAAGTGGAGTTAGGCGTAATGTGATTTTGACCGTGCAGCAGGCACGTACTGTGTACTTTCTTGAGTTGATGCAGATACCAATGCCTCAAAAGGTTATACATAGCAATTTTTGTCTGAAGACACAAGGCACTGGTTTGCTGTCATGCTTGACAGGTTATTTCTGCATTGAGGTGAAGCAGCTTTTTGTTTGTGTCTCTCCAAACTTGTCCTGTAAGAGACTGCATCAGGTGATAGATGGATTTTTAAAGCTGCCAAATTGTGAAGAAACCATGTACTTACTCGGAGAATTCACTCTGTTTGTGTCAAGATGACTTTATGTTGACCAGTTAAAATTTATAGTATATCCTGCAAACTGGTGGGTCCACTTTTCTGATGCATCATGCTGGTTGATCTCAACCTATTGACAGTGTATGTATATATGTCTCAAAGAATGGTCACAGACTAAGACCCACCGTGCCACAGAGTGAAACTTTATGTTGGTTTACATTTATTGAACTAGAATAGTCAGGGACTGAGAATCACCAGGCCCATGAGTGAAACATTATGCTTTTTGTACACACATTTGACTGGGAGATGTGGAATACTGATGAAACTGCTGACTCAATAGTACATCAAAAGGCCACCAGGGGACACTACTGCCATGTACAGTGCCAGTGCTACAGGTGTTCCTTTGAGTTAGCGAAATGAAATATCATTCTCATTTTGGTCAGTTTGTCATGATTCATCATCATGTGGGATATGTCATTGATTATGATAATTATACCATAGTTGCACAGAGTAGATGATTGGGTGCCTTACATAATATAACTACATTCTTACAGGTGGCAACATCACATTATATGCACACTTCCCCCTTTGTAAATTCAGCTCTCAACCAACACATGAATTCCAGTGACCCACTGAAAGAGAAAGGTTGGTCCAAAACATGAATGGTTTGTGAGGAAATTAGAAAATTAAATTTCGCTAATCTTTTCTCTCTTTATTGATTTGTGATGCTCTTAATTGTAAAACTTCAATTTGCAATGCAGACCAGTTTAAATTGCATACCAATGGCACCATTGGCTTGAATTTTGGATGTGCAGTCAAGAGTATTTGAATATTGAATTCAAAAATGCTTGCTGGCATTTTGATCAAATGAGTTTTGTCCTTTGACCATAGGTGATAAGTAACTCACTGGTGTACATGCTACTTACTGGTGTACATGCTACTTACTGGTATACATGCTACTTACTGGTATACATGCTACTTACTGGTGTACATGCTACTTACTGGTTTACAAGCTACTTACTGGTGTACATGCTACTTACTGGTGTACATGCTACTTACTGGTATACATGCTACTTACTGGTGTACATGCTACTTACTGGTCTCCATGCTACTTACTGGTGTACATGCTACTTACTGGTATACATGCTACTTACTGGTCTCCATGCTACTTACTGGTGTACATGCTACTTACTGGTATACATGCTACTTACTGATCTACATGCTACTTGCTGGTGTACATGCTACTTACTGGTCTACATGCTACTTACTGATCTACATGCTACTTACTGGTCTACATGCTACTTAGTGGTGTACATGCTACTTACTGGTGTACATGCTACTTACTGGTGTACATGCTACTTACTGGTGTACATGCTACTTACTGGTGTACATGCTACTTACTGGTATACATGCTACTTACTGGTGTACATGCTACTTACTGGTGTACATGCTACTTACTGGTATACATGCTACTTACTGATCTACATGCTACTTACTGGTCTACATGCTACTTGCTGGTGTACATACCACTCACTGGTGTACATGATATTCACAGTGGACTCTTGTGGGCCAAATTTAACCAAAGAATAACCAGTCATTGACTCAAATATATAATGCCTTTAATTATGTAAATGATAAGTCATGAAGTCATGGTTAACTTGATTGTAAGGAGTCCATTTAAGAAATTCCAGTTGAAACTGCCATGTCATGCAAGATGTTGCCAAATGTTAAATGTTTATTTTCATTGGGGAGTGGACACAGTTGATATCCCATGTTGCCATGGTGACATGCAGCCCATAAGCCAATTGTAAAATACCATTTTTGCTGGGTAAGTTGACCCAAATGACATCCTGGGTAACCATTGTTGCTAGGAGACACTATGATAAAAATGTCATGTTCACAGGATCGTGGACATCCGTGGCTTTGTTACCATGGTTGCTAGGGACACTATTGTACTCATGTAATTTTCATAGGGTAGTGGAAAACTCATATCCTAAGTTACATGTACATGTTACCATGGTTACCCTGTAAAACCATATCAGGGTATCAGCAGATACTGGGAAAGTACTATATATATATGTGTGTGTATGTATGTACATGTGTTTAATTTTATTTGCCTTTTGGCTGACGTCAGAGTGTGTTTAAAATATATACAGTTCCAGATTTGAGCAGTCACACTGAATTGTGTTCCTATGCATTTCAAACACCAAATTAGATAGATGTACATAAAATTAGAGGCATCAGTATCAAGATTATGTGGGGAACATTTTTTCTTGCATAAACAATACAGATTCAATAAATGGTTACATGATCATCACATGCAGTTGTTTGGCCTTTTCATTTCTTTTCAGTTGATACTGAATTTTAACACACAGTTGATGTGTAATGTGCAAAGATTATATACAAATTCTATCATAAATATTTAATGGGCTATACAATAACCTAAAAGTTCAACATCTACAGTACATGGATTTTTCACAATATATGGCCTGCTCAAACATGTAAATAACGCGTTTAAATGGATTTTGTGTATATGTATAGTTCATGGAGATTTTCATTGACCTTTTTTCTGTTAAAGTCGGTAGTGGCCAAATGTCTTCTGTTTCAGTAACTTTTCGCTGTGCTAACCATAGTCATAGAGCTTATGTGATCACTTTCCCCCCCCCCCCATCAGTCCATACACAAACAATTGCTTGTCAACACGATAGCGTCACTTTTTAAGTTAGTCCCTGAAGTTTTTTGACAGCCTCTATGAAGGAAAATCTAGGTTCCTTTCATTACAGGGGTGCAACCTAGTGGATTGCATAATACAGAGGCCAAAAAGTGAAAAAAAAAAAATTAAATGGTGTGGTTGGTCGGATTTTTGATGGATCCTTCTGATCTTTGATGGAAATGTTCTAGAGGCTATTGTGCCAAAGCTGAACAAGACTTGTGGCCACTTAGAGGTGAACAGAAAATATGAGTTACTATGTGGTGAAATTTATGAAGTTCACTATTTTGAGAAAAAAAAATCATGTTTCACCAAATATACAAAAAAAGCGTCAAAGTTGAATATTACATAATATGGGTGACCTTAACCTACTTTCTCAAGGTCATTGTGGGAATACAGTTCAGGTGTGTGTGTGTATGTATTGTGGTGGTGCCAAGGCTGGTAATTACTGGAACTAATGTCGTGGGTATAAAAAAACATAAAAAGTCCTTATTGTGATTATAAATTGAGACAGAGCTACAAAATTTACATCATTTATGTGTTAGGCCAATGGTTTAAATAAGTTGAAATTGGGGGGGGGGGGGGGGGAACCATGACCCATTTTTGAAGGTCTTTAAGCACTTTGTAAAGGACTCTGAATTCAGTACATCCAGAAAAAATAAAGCTAATGATACCAAATATGGATCATGTTGTGTAAGTTTGATGTTGCTTAATATGGATGACCTTGACCTACTTTTTCACCATCATGGAGAGAATGCATTAAAGTAAAAGATTTTTTTTCTTTTGTATAATGATCATTACATGTGAGCCTGTGGACATATATGGATGTACCATTACAGGAACATGACACCGGCAAGACATTTATGCTATGTGAAGTCATGGTGGGTGCCACTGGTGGCATTGGAGCTGCTATCATAGATATCAAAAACACATTAAAATTCATTTTTGTGATAATAAATTGAGATGGGACAACACAGAGGGACATGTTCTAGATGACACCATTTCATAAGTACTTTGGCTGCCAATAGTCGCAGGGGGAGACAGCTGGGGGATAAACAACCTAGACTCTCTTTATTGGTTGGTGGTTGTTAACAGTGGTAATAATAATAATAATATAATATTCTGTGGCACTCCGCTTATCTGCCGCGGTCCTGGCTAGCTTAGTAGCTAGTCAGGTGGCCTTTAGTATGAAGAAAGAAAAAAAAGAAAGAAAGAAGCAAGCCCTATCCCACAGTCGCAACTTTGCGCTCGGCATGCCCACAGCCCCTGCTGATGATGCCACCTGGCAGGGTCATGGGAGCCCTAATAAGGGCTACCTTCTCCCTTCCCTTGCTAAGTTTGTCCTCTATTCTCTTCCGTGACTAATCTTAAGATATTATTCCTACTCTCCCAGCACTGCACCAAGAAGCCTTTCACTGACTCTAAACCAACTCTACTTCCTGGAAAATCACCCTTCAATCCTAGTATCCATGCTAACCTATCATTCTCAGCCGTGTCCCTTACTTGCTCTAAGCTTTTACACTGCCCATCTCTTGTTCTCCATTGTACAAACAGCTGGTCTCTAAGCGTTCTATAACCTGGACACCATGTCATCATATGATCAATGGTCTCATCCACATCCTCCCTACACACCCTGCACCTCCCATCACTCCCATTCATCCACTTCTGTTTCCTCTTCTCCAGATTAATCACTCCTGCTCTGCCCTGAAACAACAGTCCAGAACCCTTGCTACCATCCTAACATTTAGTCTTCACTGGCTTGTCTACAGCTCTATATGCTTTCAGTGTGCTTTTTTCCTCAACCCCTCTTTTCCACTGCTCTACATGTTTCTCTTGGATCACCTTTCCTATATACGATTTCCACGCCACTTCAATCTCATCTGGCCCTTTCAGCTCATATTTCTCAGCTAAATTGTCTATTTCTTGAACCCATTTTGTCTTTTCACTAACAGCCTCATTGTACACCTTCCTGCACCATCTTTCTTCATTCACCTGTTGCAAATATCCCCAGTAGCCTAGCCTAGCCTTAGCTATTCTATCTCTTATTGGTAACCATCCTAACTCTCCCGACACTGCCTCTGTTGCTACACACGGTGGTGCCCCAAGCACCCATTTCCCCATCTCCCTCTGTGCCTTCTCCATCCATTCAATATCCTTCTCACTAATGGTTATTATATCTACCCCATACTACATCCCAGGTATGGCTACACGTTCCCACAGCACCCTTCCTGTGAATGATCTGTTGAAGCTGTTCCCTGCTGTGACATTTATCATACCTTTTGCTCTATTCACCTTCTGTCTGATTCTCTCAACATGGTACTTAAACATTCCCTGTCCTGTGACCTTAATGTTCACCCCTAAATATTCGTACTCCTCACCCTCTCCAATTCTGATGACTTTCTCTTGACCCTCTGGTATCCTAAACTTTCCTACCATCCATTTCTCCTCCTGCCTTCTCTTCTGCCCCAGGACCATGACCTGACTTTTCTTCTCACTAAACTCTAATCTCCACTTTTCTCCATAGTCCCCTGCTATCCTCAAAAGTTCCTGTAACTCTCTACCTGTATCTGCCATTAACACAATGTCATCAGCGAAGAACAACCCTGGTATCTTTTCTTCTCCTATTGTTACTCCTTTATTGCTCTCTTTCAGCTCAGTTCCCAGTTCTCTCATGTATATGGCAAACAAAATCGGTGATAACCTATAACCCTGTTTTAGCCCGATGTCTAACCTTGCCCCGTGAGTTTCCACATCTCCTATACTGAGACTACAATTTATATCTGCATACAGAGCCTTTAATATTTCCAGAAAGCCACCTCCAAAGCCTAGCCCTTCCATTTTAGCCCACAGTGCATTTCTCCAAACCCTGTCGTAAGCTTTACGCACATCAAGGAAGGCCATGTACACCTTTCTTTTCCTTTTCCTTGCTATTTCTAGCACCTGTGATAATGTAAACACATGATCGACAACCCTCCTGCCTGGTCTGAAACCATTCTGAATCTCTCCTAAGAAACCCTCCCTCTCCACAACTCTCCCCAGTCTCATGTACATTACACGTGCAAAAGTCTTTCCTATATTTGAGGCTAATGCTATCCCTCTGCACTGATCTAGGCTATCCACTGATCCTTTCTTCGGGATGTATGCTATCTTCAGCTCCCTCCATTCTCTTGGGGCTTCCTTTCTTTCAATAACCAAATTAAACAGAAATTTCATACTCTCCCACAATTTTTCCGGACCTTTTTTATAAACTCATTTAGTACCCCATCTGGCCCTGGGGATTTTCCTACTTTCAACCTGTCCACTGCTATTTCAATCTCTACTCTCACAATTCTCTTGCATAGTTCCTGTTCCCACCTGTCAGGTCCTGCTTCTACTCTACCAGTAGGTGGCTCCCCCGCCCCCCACTGTGGGTCATTAATTTCATCCCAGTGTTCCTGTAATGCCGCTTCTATATCCTTCGCCTCCTCTACTACTTTTCCTTTATGTTTTAGCTTGTCAATTCCTACTCTCATCCTTCTCAACACCTGTTTCCAAAAAACTGCAGATGAGTCCCCTCATCATTCCTCTTTATCCTTCTCTGTGTCGTCATTTCCTGTACTATCATTCTTGCCTCCTTGCACTCCTCCTCAGCCTTAGCTACTTCATTCTGCTGTTTTTATTTCCTAGCAAACCTCCAAGCTTTATTCTTAACCTTCCTCTTTTTAATTGCAATCTTTATCTCTGCATCTATGCTGTACCCTTTCTTCGCTACTGGTACTCTTTTCCTTCCTACTACGTCCTTTGCGACCTCAAATATTACTCTCCTCATGTCATCTGCTATTCCCTGAATATCAACTGATTCACTCTCCACCCACCGTTCCTCCCACCCCCTCAGCTCATCATGTAGTCTTTGTTTGTAAGTTTCCCAGTCAGTATCCTTACCAACACACCAAACCCATTTGACGCCCCCTTGTTTCTTCTCTTTCTTCACACACCTAAGATTCACAACTATCCAATTATGGTCACTTCCAATATCCATATGCCCTTCCTCATCAATGCTACATGTGTCAATATCCCTGAACATTCTCTCGTCTACCAGCACATAGTCTATGATTGATCTCCTGTCACCTGCACCCCATGTCCACTTTCCTTTACACTGCATGAACCTCTTCAAAATCCGTAGCCCAAACTCTCTAGAGAAGCTAAGTAGCCTCCTGCCATTCCTGTTTTGGTCTCTATCACCTCCATCAATCCCATCTAATCCATCTCCTATGTGACCATTGAAGTCCCCCACAACCATGACCTTGTATCCCTGCTCCTGTACACTGTTGACATGTATTCTTATCTGCTCATACACTTGGTCGTTCCATTCCTCTGGTAACCCCTCTCTGCCTACATACACTACCCCTAGTGCTATCTTACTGATAGTGGTGTATCAGGAAAATATAGCCGCTGTACCAGTGATGCCCCCTACACCAACATCCCTCATTTTCCCCAATTACACATTAGGTCAATTGTCAAACTTTGTAAAATTGTGAGAAACGACCCAGTTTCAAGGTCATTAAGCACTGTAATAAAGGAAACTTAATTCAACATGTTTGAGAGAAATAAGGCCCAATAATACCAAATATACCATAAATGTTTATCACATTTGGAAGTTCGATAGTGCGTAATATGGATGACCTTGACCTTCTTTATCAAGGTCGTGGAGGGAACGCATTTCATGATCTTGGTGATGATCATTACATCTTGTGATCTTAATTCATATGCCACGACAGGAACATTATACAGACAGAGGTCTTTGACAGAGTGAGCAGAGCGTTTGCCATATGGGCCTCTTGTTTATCAATAGTAGCGTCAGTGCATGAGGACAAGCATATGAAGGCGAATTGTGGACGAGCCCTTTCAGAAGAGCGTGCCACAGGTCCACATCTTGCCGAGGGATGGCCAACCCAGACGAAACTTGTGGACTCCGTCTTGATTCAAATCAAGGGACAATGGGTTAATATGTTGTAATGCTGGTTCAGATCATGACTGTATGATGAAAAAGTTTAGAGGTTCAGGTTTCATTTTGTTAAGGGGGTGGGGGTAGGGCGGAAATTGCCTGTCCCTGTGATGCAACTGCCCCATATAGCTCTCATTTTTCATTATGGCCAACTATGCCACAGATGAGATTACTGATGATTTTATCACAAAAAGGTTGGGTGATGTTTCTAAACAATAAACTAATCTGCCATTAATGAGGTCTGTTTCGTCCTGACGATAAGTGGTGCACGTGACTGATACACCGCACTTGATTATAGTTCTGTTTGTGAAGAGGACCTGTACCCAACATAGTTTCACTGTAGAATTCAATGTGTAGCGTGCAATATGTTGCCAGAACGTACGGCATTCCTGCTAATAAAGGCTCATTCCATCTCACCGAAATCTGGAAGATTAAAACTTAGGGAGAAAATGTACAATGATCTTTTAACTGTTGTAGTGCCAACTGCTACTTATGTCGAACTACTTTACACCGAACTGCTGAGTAATAATGAGGGTGCTGGAGTCATTTTCCTGGCAGACAGAGCTTTCACTCAAGTACCAGCATGCCTGAAGTGACATAGAATATAATAGCCAAGGTTAACAACTTTCCTCGGGTTTGGGCACAATGCCCCCAAACGGCGCCGAGGAAAGCTATTGAACTTATATAATGTTCAAAGTCGGGTTCCAAATTGAAGCGCTTGTTGTACTGTAATTTTGTAAGTGCCATTGGCAAACACATGGAGGAATATGGCATGTCTCAGTTTATTTAGGGCTTTCACATTTCCTGCCAACGTAATTGCCTTACACTGGAACATTTAATGTACAGTTTACGTCATGTTGACAAAACAGATATATTACAGTATGTTTAGGGCTGTCATTTTCCTGTAACGTCAACGCGTAACAATAATGACTGTTCCGGCTGTCCTGGTAAGTTAATGGATTTTGTTCCCACGGCAAGTTTTTTGACCTGGCCATGAAAAATTAGTTGTCTTGGAAATCCTTGCCGAAACACCTGTATTTTCTGGTGGAACCAACATCTTCACTATCAAAATATACCAAACTGATACCTAAATTGGCTTCATGTTGCTATAGTGTTAACTTTCTTTATGCACTGACATTACAAAGGAGTAAAAAAAATTAAACATACCGATTATCCACAATGTATATTCTAAACACAACTGTCTGTACAACATGACATTTCCCGTTCTAGCACCTTGAGTAGCATGTAACGTGGTATTGTATAATAACAATGATAGCAATTACACACAAAGTGTTATGAATGTAGTTATTTTACGTGTATACTTTTACACGGGTTTTTCCATTTTTTGGCATTCAAAGTATTAATTTCACCGTTTTGGGCATTGTTCCTATGAAAAATACTAAATCATAGAGCTTTACTGTTCATACTTTGTGCCATCGGCAAAATGAGTAAATGTAAAATGCAGCAAAGTTAAAAGAATTTACAGTAATTGCATAATAAACATGGATTACCTAAGTTTAATTGTGAATTTCTAACCTCATTAGCAACTTCTATATGCTAGTCATTACATGTATGATGTAGTTTACAATTACAGTTATGTTATTTAAAAAAATAAATTGTTCCCTTCCAATGCAGTTTAAAATTTCAGTGAAGTTATGCCGTAAGTGCAAACACCCAAGAAAAAAGTGAGGCCTACACATAGAATAAGCACATGTGATCTCGAAATGTTTACTTAAGGTGAGGAACTATTTCGTGTGAAGTTGCTGAGGGAGGGGAGGAATAGGGTGTCTTTGCGGTAAAACATGATATGCATGTTGCGTGTCATGACCAAGTAATTTGGCAAATGGTGCCATGCGAAAATTACCAATGAGTTATGCCTATTGAAGCTGAGTTATTATTGGTGTATTTTCGGGAAAAGTTGTTTTAAGCGCACCGAAATGATCAAATTTGCTGATGAGTGATGACACAGTGACCTTACAATAGACAAAAAAAAAATGAAGAAATAAATGAAATGCACGCAATAGCTTCAACCACAATACTTGTGTATATTGTCACCAGGTGGCAGCCCCAGCAAGCAACAATTTCTGGCCGTTGCAAATCGTGTTTGCTTCAGTCTTGGTGCCTGGCAGATAGGAAGCACGGCGCGAGTCAGACAGTGAGAGTTGTATATTTGGTGTCTGGTTTCCCGACCTGGAGAGATGGCTTATAACGTCGAGTGAATGAAATAATCTTAGGAGAGGGAGTAAAATCTGTTTCTCAAATCACCGCTTTGATCACACACACATGCACGCACGTACGTACATACATACATACACACATACATACTACAATGGTCTTGTGAGATCATTTGGAAAAACTATTCAGCAAATGATAACAGCAACACATGGCAAACAAATTTGGTGGAAATCGAGTCAATGTACATTCCCACTCGCTTTGAAGAGAATCCAGCTTCCCGTCTGGGAAAAGTTGAATATAGCGTGTAAAAAAAAAAAAAAAAAAAAAAAAAAAAGCAGCACCACCTTCCGGACAACACTTGAAAAATAACAAACTCTATAGAGCATGACAATTTGAAGAAACCTGGTACAGACTCACTCGAGGTAGATCACCACCTACTGGTTTTAACAGAATCCAGCCATCGGTGACATAGTTGACGCACGACGGCGTACTCTCATAGGTCATCTGACTGGCAGTTCGTGAGTTCCCAATACACATACTCGCGATGGAGATTAGATGAGCATGATTCTGGAACTTATCCGAATTTATAGACGGACAAGACTACTTGGGTTACAGCATCCTGAGGAACATTCGCCCTTTAAGCCAATCTGGGCGGACGCATGAGTAAACAATATCTTAAGTTTGGAGGAAGCAGTTTTCTTTCTCCGTGTAATGGCAGATTAAAAAATTAATAACCAACACAATATTAAGCATACTACGAATCTACTGCACGAAACACTTTTCCGTTTTATATAAAAAAGTACTGACTTAATAACTACCGACAGACAACACATCAGTCAATATGATCACAGCTGCATGCTCTGAAGTGACGAGTGACTGCATGTATAATTACTGCAGGAAAAGTATGAGTATATGTTTGCCGCACAGAAAACGGTTGCATGTTCTATATTTGTACTGGATTACGCTTCGTAGTTCAATTATAATAAACCGGATGTAAACTAGGAAAACCCTAAAAGTTCTAGAGTATGCAGGAGTATTACCACAGTCTTTAAAATCATTTGTGGCCTAAATCAAGTTTACATTGAGGTAAGCACAACCCACACTTAAGGCCTGAGGGGAAATCGCTTTCAAAAAAAAAAAAAAAAAATTCATAGCCCAGAGGGAAGCACTTTCGGGTAATCATTTGCAAAGTTTTACTTATTTGCACAATAATAAATCCCTTTAAAGCTTTTATTTAGCAAGGAGCCAAGTGTATGGAAATGAACACCGTCAAGTGCTACCACATGGGGTCATAACTTCCACTTCTAGTTCTACGTCATGTATGGCTAGGCCTATAGTGATCATCTTGGGATGAACATGTCTCAGCCATGAGTGTTGTTAACAAAAACCAGTAACAACCAAAGGCAAGAGAACAATAAAGGTAGCATATATTTTGTGTGGGTATCAACGTGGTATTGGAAGAACATGGTGTAGCGGACATGGTACAAAAGAGTATTTGTGTCTTTTTGTCCAGAACCACTTCCTAGTCGTTACCTTATTCCACAGTCCGAACTCTTTATTAATATGTAATGTAATAACATAAAAAGTGTGAATCACAATAACAATATAAATAGACACTACAAAATATTCAATCAAATTTTTAAATGACCATAATTTGCATAATTTTTAAAATGTGCACTCTTCTTGATGAAAAGACAGGCTTTATATTTACAGGTATAATCATGCCAAGTTTGGAACTTCTAAGACTAGTGTAATAGTGTCCGAGAAAGGAAATAAAGAAAGAGAAAGAAAAAGGCAGAAGGAAAGAATGAAACCCAACAAAAACAGAATGTCTTTGCTGGAGCACAACCATATATCTAATAAATAAATAAATAAATGATGGGCAAAATGAAAGGAATTATAGAGATATAACAAAGACAGCTTCACGAAGGAAGCAAACGTGAGATTGGAGATTAAAAAAGTTTGTAAAGAACACTACTGTGCACTGTTAGCAAGGGACCCACTGTCAACCCATGTGCAAGTACATCCTATAGTGTATATAATACAATATATATATATATATATATATATATATATATATATATATATATATATATATATATATGTAATAATAATAATTGAATATATTTATTCTGGGAGTCCGATTCAGCATAAATGCTGTTTTTCAATCGGGCCCAATAAAAATCATATACAGAAATATACATAGTATGAAAAGTGGTACATAAAAGAAACATGATCAGATCCACGACATACGTAAAATTAAAACACATAAAACCATAACCTATAATGTGAAAAATGAATGTTAAAATACGAAAGCTCATTAAAAGTTGATACTATACATGGTCCAAACGTCAAGATTGTTCTCTGGTCCTTGTGAAATAAAACTGTTTGTATCTGAGCTTAAAAGACAACATGTCGTCTGCACGTCTAATAGCATCCGGTAAGCTGTTCCACACAGTAGCACCATAATAAGAAAAAGAACGTTTAAAAATTGCCTTGTTCACTGCAGGAACAACAACATCTAACTGGGAAAGATGATTTGCTGCATAGCAAATCAGTGTGTGTGTCTTCAAAGCATATTGGTATGGCAATGTACAGCTATTCCATAACACAGGAGTAGAAGTTGGAATGGCATCTCTATCTATTATAGCTTTGAAGTTATTCAAGATTGAAAATTTAGAATACTGATAATTAGCGTAATTTAAATTGCTACAACTTTTGTTTTAGATTCCTTACATGTGCAATGGTCAACAACCCCCTAGTAGAAGCTGAAATGACATCTGTATCCATAATAGTTTTGACGATATTAAAGTTTTAAAATTTCAAATGCTGCTAATTAGCATAACTTAAATGGCTGCAACTTTTGCTTTAGATTCATTACATGCGCAATGGTCAATAACCCCCTAGTAGAAGTTGAAATGATATTTCTATCTATAATAGTTTTGAAGATATTCAAGTTTTAAAATTTCAAATGCTGCTAATTAGCATAATTTAAATTGCTACAGCTTTTGTTTTGAATTCATTAGATTTGCACTGGTCAATAACCCCCTAGTAGAATGAAATGACATCTTTAGCTATTATACTTTTGAAGATATTCAAGATTTAAAATTTCAAATGCCCCTAATTTGCATAATTTTAAACATCTTCATTCCTTTGTATAAAACGGTCAAACTCCTTGTATGAAGGTACAAGTTTGGAGTTTCTTATTTAAACATATTTTATTGATCAAATACATCGAAATTATCATGCAATATAATAACCTCAGCAATTGGGAAAAAGGGCAAAACCCTATTCAAATCCCTCTTGCGAGAAAGGACAACACATAAACTGGACAGAACTAGACGCATTAGACAAATAATAAGATGACGAACACAGTGACGTAACAGATAGTGGGGCTATGTAAATTATTACTATATTAGGTCTGCAAATGTGTATCATAAGCTAGCATTGTAACAGAATCTGATATGTGTTCGTTTTGCCTAAAAAATCTAACCTTTGCCTGCCGGTTTGAAGCGGCCGGTTTCGGAAATATACTCGTGTACTGCCGAAAAAAATGCAATATTTACTTCAAGAGAACATTCAGGGCAGCCGTATAATACTGTCTGTAATGTGAACGGAGCATACAAGGAAATCGTAGAATGGAGAACTGATCGCTGAACAGCATAAGAAGGACATATAAAGAAGTAATGCCACGCATCTTCACTGGATATACCACAATCACATAAAGGTGTATCTTTCACGCCGATCTTAAACAGGTGAGAATTTAATTGGCTCGCACCCAGGCGAAGGCGGGTGTGTTGAACTGCGAGAAATCGGTCACCAAAATTGTATAATTCCGGGAATTTGATAGCTCTGACCACTTGCTTCATAATATTTGACTTGAATATTTTGGTTGAAGCTGAATGTATAGTTTCTAGAGGTAACTGATTCCACAGCCTAATAGTCGAGGGGAAAAATGAATTATCAAAGAGTTCAGTACGAGCACGAAAATGGGGAAGATTAAATTGCTGGCGAGTTTGATAGGTTTGGTTACCCGCAGTAGAAGCAGTAAGAAGAACTGAGCACAATGAATCAGGAACGAGCTTGTTAACAAGTTTGTACATTAATGTCAGTTTTGATATTTTTCTACGTTTGGCAAGAGTTGACCATCCGGTTTCTTCGTATAGCTTAGCAATGCTCGTTCCATGCATTGCACCAGTAACAATACGAGCAGCACTTAATTGAACGTTTTCCAGCCTTTCCTCGTCAAATACCGAACACGCACTCCACACTTGACTACCGTATTCGAGAATCGGCCTGACAAAACTAATATAAATAGTTTCGAGTGTACTTCTGTCCAACTTAAACTTCAAGTTTTCATAATGTTAATAAGTTTACTAGATTTGTTAGATATTTCAGTAATGTGATTGGACCATCTTAAATCGGAGCGTATTGTAAGTTCAAGGTGTTTGTGATGGGTAACATTTTGCAATACATGACCTTGAAAATGAATAGGTTGATGGTTAGTTTGGTTTGTCTTCCGAGATATGAGCATGGAGTTAGTTTTTAGAGCATTAAAGGTCACCAACCAATCTTTGGACCATTGATCAATATCAGCAAGATCGGAATTCATAATTTCAGCGGCAGTAAAGGGATTATCAATATTCAAGTACAGAGAGGTATCATCAGCAAACAATTTTATGTTACAAAGAACAAGATCCACAATATCGTTGATGTAAATAAGGAACAAAAGAGGCCCCAGCACGGAACCTTGAGGCACTCCAGCACAAATTTTACCCCCAACTGGAGGACTGACCTTGAATAAGGCCAGCCTTAAAAATATTTCTGTTTCGTATAACAGGGCCTTGAAAAATTTGATGAGGCAGGCAGGATTTTTTTTTTTTTTTTTAATTTTTTTTTTGAACTACACATACCTACTACGTATTACTGCAATATGGGCATCATGACTGATGGACTTAGTATTTATACCAGATAAACAAGATTCCTGGTTGAAAATTTTTTATTAAATCTGTATTAAAGCAAGAGACTCTGCCAAAGATGAGGTTGTAGCTGGACAATATATGTTTCAGGCTGGTTTGCTGGACCTGAGACAGAGTACCCCTACTCCAAATACACCTCGGCTTGGCTTGAATTTGGGTGGGTCTTTTGCTATTTTAAACATGTATATGTACAGGGCTTCAAGAAACAAAGGATAAGCGTAATTATAAAGTTGCCCTTTTTTAAAATATCACAGCAGAAAAAGAGTAAGATATCAAATACAAATGTGTAGTTTTAATTTTAACTTGACATCAGCAGGGGAGGGAAGGGGTGTATGATGAGGGTTCAGAGTAAATATTACAAATCATGAACACACCTCTTTTGTGTGTATGTGCAGGGACGTGGATTAAGAGTTTTATTGCTCCATGCATGGTCAAGTCAGATTTAATCTCGGGCAAGTTAAAATTAATAGGTACTTGCCCGGTCGGGCAACCAACTTTTTTTTCGCTGGGAACTCTATTCCTCAAATTTTCATGACACAGTTACAAGTTGCAGTTGTTTGCAAGGCTGGCTACGGGGGGTCTTATCACTTAAAAAATCAGAGCTTTCGCAGCACGTGCGTGGGGTGCCGATAGGTGATAATAATCACTAATTGATTAACATTCCAAGTTTAAACAATTACTTGGTCCGCAGTTGTATTCATCAGAACTTGATCTCTGTCAACACGAGCAGACATTTTCACTGTCGCACACTACAATACGATTACGTTACGATAGCAAAGGTACAGGCAGTAATTATTTGTTTGCTGAGCGGGGTCACACCACTCACCGTCAGTGTGATCTGCCCCAACGATGTCAAAGCAGCGTCAAAATACAATAAAATTTGCATGGCGAATTCATCTGCAAATTAACATCAAATGCCATTTATAGGTGTGTTTTAGCAGTGTTGGAAAAAATAGGTGCCTTGAAATGACTTCCAGTCACACGCAAGTGACAGCGTGGAGTGGATCTGCGGTGAACTGACCCAGTCTCACGGACTGATTTTGGGACACATTCGGCTATTCCCGCTATCCCCTACCTTTGCGTATTTGCCTGTGACTCCAAATAATTGTTGCCATTAACACTGGAATCTTTATTTTCGCATGCTGCAATATAAACAAAGCTTCCCGTTTGTGTGTTCCCTCCGTAAATTAGGGCAGATTCACACATGTTCACTGGGCGGAAGCCATGATGAAAACACTGTAACACGAGCCGTGATTGGCTCATTTTTGCATGTGACTCAATTGACCAATCGGGTGATGTGTTGTGCGTCAGACCACATGGCCAAAGCAGCTGTTGGTGTACAGTTGCAGGAAAGATGCCGACGGTACGCACACTCGATTTCTGATTTGAAATATTAAAATTTTCGTTTGAATTTGACTTAGGAACACATTGTATTGCAAGGAATTTGCCAATACTGTATACGCAAATTTACTACGATGTACCGATAGCATTCATGGTAGGTACGCAAACGATATGCGTTTACAGAACTGCCATACGGGTCATGCGAGTAGCGTTAAATCAAGCCAGACCACATGGCCAAACCAGCAGCTTGTGTACAGTTGCAGGAACGATGTGCGCACACTCGATTTCTGATTTGAAATATTAAAATTTTCGTTTGAATTTGATTTAGGAACACCTTTTATTGCAAGAAACTTGCCAATACTGTATACGCAAATTTACTACGATGTCCCGATAGCATTCATGGTAGGTACGCAAACGATATGCGTTTACAGAACTGCCACACGGGGCGTTCGATTAGCGTTAAATCAAGCCTGAATTTTTTTTGTTTTTGCACTGATGAAAAAAATATTCCAACCGCAACGTTTTGCGCACACCGGGCGCGTTATACGAAACAGAAATATTTTTAAGGCTGGCCTAACTACGCCTTGGTAGCGATTCCTTAGATAATCCGAAAACCAATCGTGAAGATCTCCCTCAATACCTGCTCTCTTTAGTTTGTACAAAAGACCAGAATGCCAAACCTTGTCGAAAGCTTTACTAATGTCTAAGAAAATGATTCGAACTTCCTTTTGTTGATCCAAGGCTAAACATAGTTCATGATAGAGAAGGAGCAATTGATTGACAGTCGAGTCGCCCGGTATGAAACCTGACTGATGAGCGGAGATAACAATGTTGTTCCGAAAAAGTTAAATACGTGCTTAAAAACTATCTTTTCTAGAACTTTTCCAACACAGCTGAGTAGAGACACAGGCCTGTAATTATTGCACGAATTCTCCGGACCTTTTTTATAAAGTGGAGAAACGTTTTCTCTTTTCCAAGCTGAAGGGAATTGTCTTTTAGAAAGTGAAAAGTTAAATAATCTAGCAAGTGAGGGGGAGATAACAGGTGCGGCTTCTTTGAGCAGTTTTGAACTTATACCATCAGGACCAGAAGCTTTAGTTGTGTCAAGACTTAAAAGCACCTCAAGAACATCTCTCTCCGTTACAGTGAGTGATTCAAGAGTAGATGCAGCAGGATCCGTATGTTCGGGTAACTGGCCGTTGCAGAATCAACGTTACATTGTTCTAGAAAGTAAGAATTAAAAATTTCAGCTTTGGACAGAGAATCAGAAATGTGCTTACCACCATGTATGAGAGAGGGAACAGTTGAAGAATGATTACAGTTCAAAAAATATTTAACTGCGCGCCACCAACTTTTGCTTTTCTTGGAAGGGTTGTTGAGGTCCTCACGAAGCTTAGTATTGTACTGGTCTTCAGCAGTTTTAAGCTGTTGTTGATAATGGTTTCGAACTTGACAAAAAGAGGTCCATGCATGGGTGTTGAAATTTTGACGTTTAGCATTTTCGTATTTTCTTTTAACTTGAGGTTTAAGTGAACGTAGGCTGGAGTTGTACCACGGTAAATCATGTGGTCTGCCTTCAATATGTTTGTTTTGGATTGATTGTTCGGCAGTTTCCATGAACAACGTGGACCAGGAATCACAACACGAATCAATATCTTCAGAAACAAAACACGAATTCCAGTCCACGCTTCGAAGGGAAGTTCTGAAGACTTCAAAATCTGCTTTACCATATTCCCAAATGCGTCTTTTAAATGTATGATCTCTCTTTTTCCGAAACATTAGGTTAGCACCTACAACACTATGGTCACAGTTAGAAATTGGAGGAAGCACATAGGTATCACTTACATAGTTAGGAATGTTAGATAGGATTTGATCTCAACATGTAGCTGAATGGTCGGTAATGCGTGTGGGCTCATTTATATGGACCGTAAGAAGATTGGTACTGGCAAATTGGTCAAGCTTATGCCCAGATGGCGTTTGGAAATCGCAATTTAAATCTCCCGTCAAGATAATATGATGAATACCTGTGCCTTTCGCCAGGTCGAAACTTTCCTGAAACTTGCCCCAAAAAGAAACCGGGGAATTGGGTGGCCTAAACACGACAGCAAATAAAAATTTAGTATTACGAAGTATAATTTCACACCATAAAATCTCCAGATCAGGTACCGCAAGATCCAGTCGTCGAGTGACGTGTAAGGATTTGGACACGTACAGTGCAACACCACCGCCTATCCCATTAAGACGATCTTTTCTTATAATGTCATAATAATCAGGTATATCTAGATTGCTTGCTAAAGAGTTCGGTGAAAGGAAAGTTTCTGACAGAGAAATTATGTCAAAGTCTCGGACGATGTCTGTACGGATGCACCGCAATTTATCTGGTGACAGATTCCGTATATTTAAATGGCAAAACGAAATGTCTTTAGAATGCTGTACAGGGCCTGGGTTTTTATGAACATCTCCCGCTAAGAGTATCAGTAGAAGACAAGTGAAAAATATATTTGCAAACTTAATTTGCTGTCTATGCAGAACCTTGAACATTATATAAACCATGAAAGGGGGGGGGGGTTCTTTTTTGGTCTGAAAGGTTCAAATTTATAAGATGTACAGCAATAGAGGTATACGTGACCAAATAAATGGTAAGGTATGTGTGCTGAGCAATTTGCCCGAGATTCGTCAATTCATTGTTCAAAGTGACAATCATGTACGGAATAAATAAGTGATCCGTTAGTGATCGGAGTAAACCATGTCATATAAATGATTGCACACCAACTTGAATACAGAAGTAATGACATACGATAAGACTTTTAACCTAGGTATCCACGTCAGTTCCAAAAAAGTAAAATACAATAGCATATATTTTGCGGCGAATAATAATCTACAATATATGAAGGATTCCATCACAGTTATTGAGATACACAAGAGAACACAATGTTCGGAATAGAGGCAGTCGAAACAGCACATGAAATAAGTAACGGCTGGAATATATATACTGACTGCCCCGATGCTGAAACAGATGAAATGCATGTAGCAGCTTGACAAAATTGTAAAATCATAAATTCAACGGCAGATACCGTACTTTGCATGTCAGCAATGATAGAAGTCGCAAATGTATTGAACAAATGTAGGAAAAACGATGAGATAGAAGTAAACGCCAATGCCCCAACATATAACAGAATATGTGTTGACAGAAAACTCGCAACACAAAAACTGAAGTCAAACCACATGAAAACAGAAGCTAAAGAAAAAACACAGAAAACATAAAAATACAATAAACATGGGTACATAATAGGATGAAAATACAACTGGACGGCTGTCTGGATATGCATTCCGTACGTTGTTATTGTTGCTAAAATGACAACACTTTAGCAACATTAATTTGGAGTTTCTATGCTTAATGGTGTCCGAGAAAAGTGTCAGACAAATTTGCTGGTAAAGAAGAAAGAAGAAAGAAGAAAGAAAGAAAGAAATAAAGAACTCGAGGAAAAACAGAAAAGTGTGTGCTGACACACACACTTTAATGAACAGGAACGTCTAGTATTGTATGAGGCAACATCAGGAAAAAACGTCACTATATATATATATATATATATATATATATATATATATATATATATATATATATGTATATATATACATATATATGTATATATACATACATATATACATATATGTATATATACATATATATACCTTTAAATGTATATATATATATGTATATATATACATACATATATATATATATATATATATATATATATATATATATATATATATATATATATATATATATATATAAAACCGTCTTGGGTGGTTTATGGGTAATTATACACTGCCCCCAATATATATATATATATATATATATATATATATATATATATATATATATATATATATATATATATATATATATATATATATATATATGTATGCATGCAAAGGAATAGGTCTACAACCGGTTTGTGGGTCATGCCCATTGTCTGCGGGTCAATTGTACTCCTCAAACCGGACTATGGGCAGTGTATACCAAGTATAGATTACCACAGTTTCTGGGCATTTCTAGCTTCCCATAATATCTGGGCAGATTTGCTAATTTGTACATTTCTGAAACCCCCTAGGTAGCACATAGAATTGAAGGCAAACATGGTTTATGGGCATTTTTCAACTGCCCATGAAGAGAACAACTGCCCACAAGACGGTCTGAGGATTGCAATTCTGCCCATAAACCACCCAAGACATGACTATATATATATATACATAAATACATACACATGCATGCATACATACATGTGTGTGTGTGTGTGTGTGTGTGTGTGTGTGTGTGTGTGTGCGTGTGTGTGTGTACTTTTAAGGGTTTTCATGTGAAATAGTCAATCATGGTCCAGACATGTGCATCAGCATTTATTATGATTTTTTTGGACCAGATATACGTAAACAGTGATTGAAATCTGTATCATCGAAAATTGACAAGATTATAGTTCTTTCCGAAACATTATGATGAACATTAATGAAAGTTGATAACTAAACCTGTCCCCACTGTAGCATGTCCTTCCTCCCATTGCAAAGCTAAGGGGCACGGGGACAGCGACAGACATCCAAGTCCAGCTACCTGATTATCTATTCAGATACCAGGCTGGGGGGTGAAGAGTCGAGTGTATTGCCCCAAAGTGACTGTAAAATTACGAGAAAGTAAAAACATTTGAAAACCATGTCAAGAACCGGAGGTATTGTGTTTGTATCTTTTTGCCCAGAACCACTTCCTAGTAGTCAATATCCTATTCCGCAGTTCGAACTCTTTACTCTCCATAAGCTAACCTGTCCCTGTCTAACCTGTATACATATGGAATTACTATTGTCTATATTGCACACGTTCCTCTGTAAAATTTTGACAAAGGCTGTATCAGCCCAAATAAATTAAAGGGTCTTCAGCGGGTAACTACTCAACATGTTTCGGAGCCTTTTACCCGTACATGTCTCTCTGAGTAGCGGCTCCTTGTCTAAGCTAAATATTCAGCAAAGACAACCCACATAATAAAGAATAAATAAGAACGTGGCAAATGATGAATTAAATAAATACGTGAAGTTTTGCTTATAAATGCAAAGCTTCATTATGAAAGAAGAACCCCTGTCAAACAAACCATAATTACTAAATTTGTATAGTACAGGTTCAGATAAGAACAATTTGACTTACCCCTGAACCCATATGTACCCTTTCCGGCTGGACAGCTTATCCTAGTTAAACCACCCGCCAGTGTATAACTGAAGTGGAAACAAGCTGGGGCCTTATATTCAGTCCCAGTGATAGTAAAATAAACAGTTGCAACTAGACCACCTGTACAAACCAAGGGAAATCCCAACAAGGACTGCAACAATGGACATCCTGCACCAGAAATGTAAAACAAACTCTGTGATGACACCTACCCCCCAAACAATTAAGCTCTATTTAACTGCCAACTCTGAGTCAATGTATCAACTTAATGTGTCAGGTTTGTGACATTTGAGAAAATACTGTCGATTTTGAGTAAATATGCATTTAGGCATGTCAGAAAACAATGAAAGTCACTAGCATTTATGTCAAAAAAACATGTTATCAAAACAATTTTTCTTAACAGGATTTTGAGTACAATTAGGCAAGCTTGTAACTGTCGTCAGTAGCTGCTTGCTACCTATAGCCCCTGGGGGTTTGACCTAACAGAAAACAAGCTAGCCCTAGTATGACAATGTTCTCGTCTGACCATCACACCAACATATACATGTCTTCACCATTACTCATGGTCCAAAGATTTGCAATCTTTTTTTCGTTTTCAGTGTTCGCAGATAATTTTAGTATTCGCAGACATTGTGGCTGTCGCTGTGAAGCGCCAGGAATAAGACAGGTTGGTCTGTGTTGCACATGTGTGAAACAAAAGGACGAGGATTTGTCCGACTGTGTTGACAGACAAATATGGATGCAGCAGATGTCACTGGTAGAGGTCAATGGCTGCATTCAGTTGAATACACAAACCAGTCGACAAAACTGGGGTACAGTTGTGTTGTTATCACATTAGATTGGATGATTAAAGTAACCTTCAATAAACTGTTAACTTTTGAGGCCAGTGAAAGAAATAATTATAATCGGAATCAGAATTGTTTGCGTTACGCGTCTAGATTTACCTTGAAAAAAAAAAACACTGCATACAGAATGGAGTGGTTTTTAAGTAATAAGTTGCAAAATTACAATGGAAAGTAATTGAAATACACGACTCTAACCTTCCTAACTGAACTGCCCTCTGCTGGAGGGATGAAGGGTCATTCTGTTCATGATTTACTCTTACTCTCAATACACCAGGGACAGCAATGGTTAGAATCGTTAAAAGTTACCTGTAACAAAGTCTTGCATCATGTCTTTTAACACGCAACCCGACGACCACCATGGTTTGTTGAAGGATACAACAACAGCCCACGTGATGGTGAAGACATGATGTGATTGGGTGTCCATTTGTTGAAGAGAAGATGCGCTACCTCCGATTTCAAAGAAAGCTTTTGGTGCAAATGTTGGTGGCCCGTACAGAAAAGGACAGGCAGTTGGATCAATGGCGAGTTGATCACAGGTATCGTCGCAAAAGTAAATTTAACATATTGTGCATTGAGTAATTTTGTAAACTTTTATTTCTTTCCACCATAAAGGAAGCTAAACACAATGAGAGAAGACGTATTAGGATGGATTTTGCTGAAAGTTTGGTGAATCAAGTTTTCTGGCCACATTTCTAAAGGGCAGGTCAGTCCGAGGGTCATGCCTTGTATCTATATATACCCCTTTGATCAGGTGTGTGTCATTGCGCTCGTCGTAGTGCCCTCTGGTTCCAAGCGCATGTGGTTCTGATGGAACGGTTCAATGGAAACAGTTGCCAGTTGGTCATATGCGTTAGTAGCTCAGCTGACTTCTCAGTCAGCTTAGCTTATGTGGTAGGCATCTGTTGTTCGTCCGTCCGTCAGTATCCACAATTCACGTTTTCGACTACTTCTCTATAACCATGGGGGCAGATTCACTTCAAACTTGGTGGAGATGTATCTTTGGAGGGTCTCTATCAAGTTTGTTCAAATGGTCATGCTTCAGGAATTTTTGGAATGTTTATGAGTTTTTTGGTGCTTTTTGGGCCATTAAAAAAAAAAAAACTTGTCCGAAACCACGTACCCCATTGCTTTGATATCACGCTGGAACACTCCTAGTTCTAAATTTGTTCACCAGGTGGCACTGCATTTTTTTCTATTTTTTGTGTTTTTGCTATTTAAAGTGTGTGTGGGTGTGTCAACACACACTTTTTCGTTTTTACAAAGATCCTTTCCTCCTCTGTCTGTCTTTCTCTCTCTTTCTTTCTTCTTTACCAGTGAATTTGTCCGTCACTTTTCGAACACTATTATACATAGACACTCCAAACTTGCCATAATTGTACCTCCATAAAAGGAGTTTCGCCTTTTTATACAGAAGAATGAAGGTCTTTAAAATGATGCAAATTAGGGGCATTTGAAATTTTAAATCTTTAATATCTTCAAAAGTATAATAGAGGTGTCATTCCAACTTCTACTAAAGGGTTTTTGACCATTGTGCATCTAATGAATTTAAAACAAAAGTTGTAGCAATTTAAATTATGCTAATTAGCAGCATTTGAAACTTTAAGTCTTGAATATCTTCAAAACTAGTGTAGATAGAGATTCCATTTCAACTTCTACTAGGGGATTATTGACCATTGCGCATGTAATAAATCTAAAACAAAAGTTGTAGCAATTTAAATTATGCTAATTAGCAGTATTCGACATTTTCAATCTTGAATATCTTCAAAACTATAATAGATGGAGATGTCATTCCAACTTCTACTATGACCATTGCGCAGCTAATGAAATAAAAACAAAAGTTGTAGCAATTTAAATTATGCTAAGTAGCACCATTGGGAATTTTAAATCTTGTGTAACTTCAAAGCTATAATCGATAGAGAAGCCAGCCATTCCAAATTCTGCCTCTATGTTATGGACTAGTACACATCAATAAGCTTTGTAGACACACACTGATTTGCTATGCACCAAATCATCTTTTCTAGTTTCGACTTGCTCTCCAGAACCGTCACTCAGATTAAGCTGAAACTTGATGGAAATGTTCCTTGTGGAAGGGTCAAACAAGTTCATTAGGTGGCATGGATGTGGTTTTCCTGATTTTGAAAGATTTTTTCAATTCAGATACTTGTGAGTAAACACACCTTTCCTATTGATAACTATGTAAGTCAATGGACATTCTAATGATAATTCACATTTTCGACTTCTCCAAAACCGTCATTCAGATTGGCTTCAAATTTGGTGGCAATATACCTTGGGTGGGTCTCTGCCAGATTTGTTCAAATGGTCATGCTCCTTTAATTTTTGTTTTTTATGTTTTTGGGTTTTTTTTTGTTTTTGGGCAAATATGAGAAAAAAAATCCTCTTTTCCAAAGCCACTCACCTGATTGCTCTGATATCACACAGAGACACCCCTAGGGAATCCTGGTTCTTAATATGTTCACCAGGTGGTGCTGCATTTTTTTAATATTTAAATAATATTTTGTGTGTTTTCGCTATTTTTGACTTCTGCTCCAGAACCGTCACTCAGATTAAACTGAAACTTGGTGGATATGTTCCTTGTGAAAGGGTCAAACAAAGTTGTTCACTAGGTGGCACTGCTATGGATTTATGACTTTTAACAATTTTAAAATTCGGGTACTTATCAGTAAATGTACCTTTCCTATATATTCCTATGCAATTCAATGGGCATTCTAATGCTAATTCACATTTTTGACTTCTTCTCTGAAACCGTCTTCCAGATTGACATCAAACTTTGTGGCAATGTATCTTGGGCGGGTCTCTACCAAGTTTCTTTGAATGGTCATGCTCCAGTGATTTATTTATTTATTTATTTATTTATTTATTTATTTATTTATTTATTTATTTATTTATTTATTTATTTGTTTGTTTGTTTGTTTGTTTGTTTGTTTGTTTGTTTGTTTGTTTGTTTGTTTGTTTGTTTGTTTACTTACCTACCTACCTATCTATCTATCTATCTATCTATCTATCTATTTGGGGGGAGGGGGGGCAAACCTTAAAAATTGTACTTCAACAAAACCGCTCATCCAATTGCTTGATGTCAGACAGGAACCCTCCTAAGGACTTTTAATTCGTAATTTGTTCTTGATGCCTGATTTTTAACGATGATTTCAATCCGGTGCTTGCTGGTTGACACATGCATTCTGTTTATGTAAGTGAATGGGGATTGCAATGGAAATTCACGTTCTTTGACTTCTCCAAAACTATCTAGCAGATTCACTGGAGGCTTGGTGGGGATGTACCTTGGGTGGATCTCTATCAGGTTTTTTCAAATTGTCACGGTCCAGTGAATTTAGGATTTTTAATCAATTTTGTTGTTGATTGTTTCGGCAAAACGTGAAAAAATCTTCTCGGACACCGCTCAGCCAATTGCTTCAAATTGCATAGGGACACATCTGGGGACCTTAATTTGTTCAACTGAGGGGGCTGCGCATTTACTGTATTTTTTACGATTGGCAAGGGGATATGTACATGTTTGCAACAGTGATCATGGTCTGAAACAGTTGAGTGACCTTGATATCATAGTTCACAGGACCACTTTAGTCTGTGCATGTAGGGTTAGTTGAGCACAGGACCATCAGGGTCCTCTTGTTCTACGACAAAAGTAATTGCGTTTGCCTGTTTGTTCATCTTTTTGTCCATGGCCGAGTTTGAGCTAATTGTACAATTTTATCCATGTCAACCCAGAAACAAGGTAAATTACCCAACATGCCTGTTTTAAACCAATTAAAGACAATTTTGCGAAGCTTTTGCATCGCGATGTTGCCAGAACACCAGAAAAAAAATAAGACGACGCATGGCAGAAAACTTGTCACTTTCTTGTTCAGCATTATGATTGCTTGCTTAAAAAAAAAAAAAAAAGAAAAAAAAACACCCAAAAAACAAAAACAAAAAAAACCAAAAAACAAGTACAAAAATCAGCAAAAAACAAAACAAAACAAAACAAAAAAAAAAAAACAAAAAAAAAACAAAAAAAAAAACAAACAAAAAACAAAACCCAGCCCCCCCCCGCGCTAAAAAAAAGTAATTTATTTTGATGAAAACAAAAATAAGCACACTGGCACACACAGAAAACTTACCAATCTTTATTTATTATCTATATGGTATACAATGTAGGTTGTAATGGGCCTCATAGAGCTGAAAAAGAGTAAGCCGTGCCATAAAAACACTTTCTAAACACCTAAGCACCCCTTTTTCCTTTCCCAAGTGTCAAAGTTTACTTACACACACACACGCACGCACGCACGCACGCACGCACGCATGCATATATATATATATATATATATATATATATATATATATATATATATATATATATATATATATATATATATATATATATATATATATATATATATATATATATATATATATATGCAAACGTTTTGCTCTCTGGGTTATTTTTGTGATTTCAGATTCACAGGTCTCCTAAAATACATTCCATGCAATTCAGAGTGCTGTCCCAGCATGCCTGTCACCCCAGCATGCCTGTCGTCCCAGCATGCCCGTCGTTTCACAGAACAAATATGCTTCGGGGCAGCCGCTCTTTTGGCAGCGTAACGGATGCCGGAGAA
This sequence comes from Hermodice carunculata, assembly GCA_964020975.1. Taxonomy (NCBI): domain Eukaryota; kingdom Metazoa; phylum Annelida; class Polychaeta; order Eunicida; family Amphinomidae; genus Hermodice; species Hermodice carunculata. The sequence continues at coordinate 85,636,928 of OZ026617.1, read as the reverse complement.
AGTCCACTGTTTTTGTTTGTAGCATGAATTGGTTTCGAAAATGAGTCTAAGTCTGTTAACTCAGTCTTAAACCAAGTGCTGCAATTAAACGGGAAGTACACGTCAAGGTTTCATCATAGGAAGCAAAGCTTTGGTTGGAGATCTTACCTATATTTATCACTTTAATGGCCACACTTTGAGCCTTCTAATTACCTTAAATAACGAAAGAAGCGTACATCTGCTTGCACCGTATGCGATTACGTCGATACATTCAATATAACCATAAGGACATGAGAGGCGTCATAGCTGCTGTCATGCCAGTATGTTTGCTGACGTCAGCAGACCTTCTACATTTTAACAAGGACCACAGAGGTGTGTTGCTTCTTTCGGCATGTATGACGTCAGTATTGTGGTAGCTTCCACATAAATATAAGGACCACAGAAGTATGTAACTGCTTGTCGTATGTATGATGACATCAGCACCTTCTTTGTAATTATAAAGATTAGATAGGCGTGTAGATGAAAATCTTAATGGTAATTTTACAAAACAATTGGTGGCTATACCTGTGATCGTGTGACCTTGGAGAGGATGAGAGGCGTGCAACTGCTTCCACTATGCGCAATGACGTTTGTACCTTCTATATAATTACAAGGACCACATGTGCATGTGTGTGATGACGTCGGTACATTCTATACAATTACTAGTATACGGACCACATAGGCGTGTACCTAGTGTGCGTGATGAACGTACGCGTCAGTATCTTCTATATAATTGATGACTAGGTGCACTAACGGCTAAATACATAACCAAGGGCAAGAAGTGTGTGATTTGTACCCACGGAAAAAAAAAACAACTAACATTTCTATCAAAGACAATTCTAAATGCGATATAGCACTCCGCGCCATTCTCCATACATATTATACTGGTTGCATAATATCACAAATGGTTCTAAAAGTAATTAAAAGCAATAAGATAAAATGAGCACCTTGCTTTCCGCATCGGCATTACTTGTGGCACGCACCAAACATATTTAGCACCTTTAGTTACAAAGTTGAGCATTTTCCTTTTGAGTTTAATTGCGGCTAGCAATTTTTTTTAAGAGAGAAACAATGTAGCACTTACATTCAACCCTACATAGAAGAAAATTAACTTGCTCGTAATATTTTTAGTGGAATCAAACCGTACCCCTGAGATTAAGACTGAGACAGCATATTTCTTGACACGTCTCTCCTACCATTTTCGCCCATTTTTCCAGTAAGAACTGCACACTGGCGCAAACATTTTTACAGCATCTAGTGCGTTTAACCGGCTTAACGTGGCAAGGTATTGAAGGCACATCAAAGATTTCAATGTCTGATTGCTTCATTTTTTATGTCTTAGGAAATCACACATAAAAAAAATGATATATCTCTTGAAAGGGAAGAACATTTAAAGTACGTCAGAAGAAAATGTTCTTGGGTATTAATTATTTCTGAAGGCATCACAAAATTAAAATTAATTTTTTTCAAAGGATCAATTTCAATCTAAATTGGTTCATTCATGCGTATAAATAGTTTCGATGTCACAACAAAAGTAGAAAAAGGGTGCTCTACTAAGTCGTTTGTTTTTGCTAATCATTTATATTATTAAAGATTTGTAAAAATCCAAGATAATTTGTTTGAATGTAGAAATTCATGTTGTGGTTATTTACCTTTTCTAAAATTCGTCCAAAAATATCCATGATATGACACTTTGCGTCATATCTTGGTCTTTCAATCGACACCAAAATACTAATTTAGTACCACATGTATAGGTTCTATTATAATTTGATATTTTAAGTAGTATTTTAATTTTAATTTAATTATACATATCTTTAAACAAATGAAAACATTTTTGAGGTTTTTATTATTTTCCCCTTCATTAATATACCCACTTACATGTGTTTTCCGAGACAAATGGAAAAAAGCGAACAATAAAGCAATAAGACATTCAAATTAACCGTCACAGTTCGCCGTCGTGATATGAACGTAAAGTGGGTTGTGTTTAAATGTTCTTAAACCATTGATCGGGACTGAAATCTCCCCGATCTCTGCACTTATCACCAAGCAAGAAAATAATCAATGCTACATACCACCATTAAACAGGAATTGTCAATGTTGTAAAGGCATGTTACTACCTGGAGCTAAGTACCATTAGGATAATTGTGATGAACACATTGAAGACGCATATCCATGCATATTACCACAATGCTCACGAGCATCTGTTGACACGAATAACATAATACAATGATACAATTATGCAAACACACAGAAATGTGACTAAATTTGATGTTTTCTGAATACCACGTAAAAAGCTACTTGAAGAAATACAATGTACAGAGAAGCATATTTTAATCTGGATAAAGGCAATGAAAAGCGTTGATTTTCTATTGTCTCCTTTTCTCTGAAATCTTGAAACGAAATATTAATAATATTACTTCTGTTTTTGATATTCGAAAAACAAAAATCTCATTCTTTTATCCATAAATTAAACAAGTTTATGAAAAAATCACAGCTTTTTGTCACAAACCCCCCCCCCCCTCCCCCACAACAATTTGTCATCATTTGTCTCCAATCTGGCCTTTCATTTTGGTTCAACTTCCTTAAAATACCTCTGACCAATGTATTAAATATGAATTTTGGTCATGTGTTTGAGTTGTATAGGGGCACAAGGGAATTCGAGGTAGCACGAGTGTGTGTGAGATGAGCAGTTTGATTACTGCAATGCAAATGACATTAGCGTACAGTTTCGCATCTATCTCGTGTCAAGATAAAGGCGACTGAATTGTTTGGGAAATCTCTTCTGTTAGTAGCTTCAAGCAATAACATACGAAACATGAGGACTGTCATAGTCCTGTGCTCAGATGACCTTGGATGCCCGGACCTAAGTGGTCCCACAGTGACTTTCGGAATAATAAGGTCACTGTTTGCAATATCAGTCTGCACTGATACAGTTCAAAAATCATCATTTTTGAAATGGAAAGTGACAGGATCCACTATCATTAAGGTATAAGCCAATATGTTAGTTTTACCTTTTCAAGTCACTCAAGGTCAAAATCAACAGCACTAAAATGAACCCTATAGGTACTTTCCTATTAATGTTACAATAACCATGGGCCTAGGATCCACCATTACCGAGATATCAAACAGTTTGGCCTTTCATGGTCACGCAAAGTGAAAATCAACAATATCAAAAGAAACCCCATAGGTACTTTCCTATTAGTGTTTACTAGTAACTATGAGCCAAGGATCCACTATGACTGGGATAAAGGCCAATGTGTCAATTTAACCTTCCAAGGTCACCAAAGGTCAAAAATTAGGAATATCAAAGAAATCTGATTGATACTTTCCTGTTCGTATTGAACATATTACTGGGCCAAGGACCCACCATTACCAGCAAATATGCCAGCATGTCAGACTTGCTGTTGCACCTATCTTAACAATGCTAACATGCACATATACTCTAACAGAATTTTCTTAATTTTGAGAATTTGTTGAAAACAATAATAAAAAAAGACTGCAGTACCGTGTACTGAAGAAGTTGGTGGAGACTGAGACCAACAAGAAAATCCAACATATCTTTTGGGAGAAAAAGTTATAAGTATAATATAATATAAAAAACAAAAACAAAACAAAACAAAACAAAAAATAAATAAAATAAACAAACAAACAAACAAACAAAAAAAAAAGAAAATGCACAAAAATATGAAAAATAAAAAAGAATTGTAACGCCACCTGGTGGGCAAGTTAAGGTTTAGAGATGACCAGAAGTGCATCTGTGAAATTTCAAAGCCATTGGCCGAGTGGTTTCGGAGATGGGTGAGATTTTATCACAAAAGAGCAAAAAACATCGTTAAAAGACCCCAAAATTCAATGGAGTGTGACCACTTGAACAACTTGCAAGAGACTAACACACGGTATATCCCCACCAAGTTGAAAGTGATTCTGGCTTATGGTTTTGGTGAAGTTGAAAATATGCAATATCCATTGACTTGCACGGTAATCAATACGAATGTTTGCATTAACCAAGAAATATTCGAAACGAAAACTTCGTTAAAACTTGGGGGTAAGAAGCAAAAAACTTTTTGAACAACTTTGACCCTTCACAAGGCACATTTCAATTAAGTTTCAGAACAATCTGAGTGACGGTTATGAAAAAGTCGAAAATAGCTAAAACACACAAAAATTCGTTAAAAAGAAAAAAACAAACAAACTAACAAAAAAAAAAACTTAGTGCCATCTGTTGAACAAATTGAGGTCTCGGGTTCCCCAGAAGAGTCCCTGTGCAATCTCGAAGCAATTGGCCGTGCAGTTTCTTCGAAGAAGAGTTTTTAAAGATTTGCAAAAAAGTGAAAATTAAATTAATCAATCAATCAATCAATCAACCGATAAATCAATCAATCAATCAATCAATAAATTAATAAATAAATGAATAAATTAAATAAATAAATAAATAAATAAATAAACAAATAAATAAATAAACAAACAAACAAATAAATAAATAAATAAATAAATAAATAAATCCCAATTCACTGGAGCATTCCCATTTGAACAAACTTGGTACAGACCTATCGAAGGTAAATTTCCATGAAGTCTGAAGTGGATCTGGATAATGGTTTTGAAGAAATCGAAAATGTGGACGGATGGACGACAGACGCAGGCTCATCCTATAAGGTCAGTTGACTGACAAGTCAGCTAGAATAGTATATTTAACAATAACATGAGATAAAGTTAAAGATTAGGTTTGATGGGCTGTGCCACATTTGAGAAATTACACTTAGCCAATTTTCATTTTATCTTTTGGTGAAGAAAAAAATAGTAGCAATATTGTATATGTACTTTTTCCCCCAGTGCATGGACGAATAACCTCTTAAAATGAATAAATCTACATTTTACAGTTCAAGTAAAAATTCAAATGAAATCAAAAACACGTATATTCGAGACGTCTGATGTAAACGTCAATATGAGGGGCAATATATAATTTGGAAAGACTAGATAGATCGGGACACCTGATCTCATAATGGATCCCTGCAAACAAACGACAATGGACCAGGGTTGGGTCAATGTCGATTACGTCGATTCACTGTCATTGACACAAAGCTGTTTGAGATAGTAAGCACCAGGTCTCTTTTAACAGGCATGAACCCTGATGATTCTTAAATATCACCATGACAATACATTTCTTTGTGTGGCTAAGCTGCGTTGTAAAAGAAAACATCAGTTCATGTCCTGAACAAGAGAGATACACAAAACAATTCTCGATGTAATTAACAAATAACATAAAAAATATCTCGCTTCAATTTTTCCACAACCTTCTTTCACATGTATACTTGTAAGTTTAACTCATTCCACCCTGATAGAAGACTGAGTCAACAGCTTTCCTTGGCGCGCTCTGGGCGCATTGCGCCCAGAGCGCGCCAAGGAAAGCTGTTGACCATGGGCATATAATTTGGAATGATCTTCCATGCAAGTTTCATCCAAAATATTGAAAAATAATCCCTAAATTAGTAAAATACAATTAGCAGACGACATTTAGATATTAGCGGGAAAAAGCGTCATCAGGGTGGAATGAGTTAAAGCAACACGCTCAACATTTACACCGTTTCCAACACTGGAAGAATTTCCCATTTCAGTCATGTTTGCCCATGCACTGAAAACTCCTGCACACTGCTGACCCAGAGTCGGATCCGCATTAAAAGGCAATAATCAATTTTTTTATCACAAAGCTTTGTTAACTTGAGAGTCCACTTCAGAATTGACAATGGGTAAGATTGGGTGCACCCGACCCATGCCAATGAAAGCTTTGGACCTGGGTCGTGCCACCCTAATATACATCTCTCCGCAAAAGATGTTTTCTGGTTATTTAAAATATAAGTAAAAACATTGAAGCAGACACTAATCCATATCCGGGCATTTTAGGACAATTTTAGCAGGAAAGGGCGACTTTTCATGCTCATTAGTTGCTTCTCGGGCCTACTGTACACCTTTCCTTATAGCAATGCAAAAAGGTTTGTCTACCTGACCAGGGTTTGACCTCCCTCCTACCCTATCCCTCACCCCACCTCCACCCCAGCCCCAGCCCCAACCCCAGCCCCAACCCCACCCGAAAGAACAAGCAATGTTATGCTTTCAAAAACTCTGCAAAAGGTCCCTTTGCGCTCAGAGTAGTTGTATTGTGGACTCTAGAGAATATCCCTGTCTTCTGATCCTGCTCAAAGTTGTTGATGTGGTCACAGGTTATAACAGGGTCGGTGTTCCATGTCTGTATGAATGGCCTGCGTCCTTTGTCTAGAATGTATTGGTTTTCTGATTGCTCTGAAAGAGTTCTGTTTGAGAAAGGCATGAGATGCAACACCTTTCCTTTCTGTGCTAAAACTTTACATCTGTTTAGCACATGTTTTTCAAATTGAAGGTTGGTATGTGCAAGCATGATGGCGCCCACATATTTTTCAACCGTCTTCAAGTATTTCACGCCTGCTTCTACCCCACGAGATCTTTCAAACGAGCCAGATAATCTCACAACTTTGATTGTTTCTTTGCTTCTGGAATTTAAAGCCTTTTGGTAGATATCCAAAATATCTTTAGCACTTGTGATATATTTATCACCTTTCCTTGATGATTTACTGTTTGGTTGAGCACCACCATCTATAAAGAGTATGGTCAATAGTTTAATGCCGTCTGTTAAATCAATGTCCTGCCACGTTTGAAAAAACCTGGCAAAGTGCTCGTCGTGAAGACGAAGGGGGAGTAAAATCCATAGTTTTTCAGATATCCGATAGGTGTCGACACTTGTTACTTTCGGGGGTTCAATCTGCTGTGTGAGAAAAGTTCTGCTTAAACTCTGTATCTTAGCGTCTCCTTCTTTGGTATTTGCGATGTGGACAATATGCTTGTTAGAGCGGTGCAACTCTTCTGTGTAGTAGCCGGCAACCAAAGAACTTGGACCCGTGAAGTCGAATCCATTGCTCGCTTGTACGATGTCCTCCACATATGTAACGACCTGAAATGCCAGACATGTATGTATATCTTCGTGAAAAAGCAGTCATTAAACAATAACAGCATTAAAAAACAACAAAATAAGTTTCTATTTAGAAACAAATTACTTTTGATTTTGGTTATATCTATTCATTTCGCAATTCTTGCTGTAACTGCATATCAAGTTTTCAGCTTTGGTATGTCCCCTGAGGCAAACCATGTGGAGTGAATGTCAGTGGTGTTTACTCAGCATTCAACCAACATGTCGTTTGCCTGTACGGGCTATCATCGTAAATTCACCTAATTTCGCTGTATTTTTATTTTTGCCTATTTTGCTGATGGAACAAAACCAGGAAAACAAAAACATAATGGAGTGGTATTTTGACAAAGATTGAATAGGAAATATATGCACAAGAAATGAAAATAAAACTATGAAAATTTACAACAAAAACAAAAATCATTTACATGCCGTAAAAAGTTATACGCGTGAAAATAAATACTAGGTTACAACCTGCTGTAAACGGCGTTTCAGATGCCCCACAATAGGCTTAGTGACCTGGCAGCCTGTTCCAGGAAGCACTGACTGAGACAGGAAAGTTGTCCACTTCTGTTCACTTTCAGCAGAATCGATTTGTTGAGACTTCACATCCCCTGCAGTGACGCTCCACCGAGGTACGTAAGATTTCACGGCAGCTTCATTTCTAGCGTATGCATCCAATTTCTACAGGGGGCGAAAAAGAGCAACATCAATTCACCATTAAGAACACCAAAAAAACCCAAACATTTTAAGCAACAATTAAAGAAAAAGTTATTGACCATAAATAACTTATTCCTTTTATACCAGGTATGAAGGCTATGGGACAAGTAACACGATATGTTTTGAAAGATGGGGCAATATACATTTGAAAGCCTGCGTATTATAACAATACATTGCATTGTGCTGATGCTCAGTTGTGATTTTTCACACAAATTAGCATTATGACATAATCAAAGTAATATATGTAACTTTTGAGCTTGAAAATGTTGATGAGATAAGAGACCTGTTTTAAATCGTGGCGGCATAACCAGATTGCAAATGATCTACTGGATCGAAAAAAAAATCGAGGGGAAAGTTGGAGTTTCAACAAAATTGTATTAAGATTTTTAACAGAATAAGAAGTGACTGACCTTATTACTGGTAACAACTGGATTACACGAATTTAAAATCAGACATGTTGTCAAGAAATATATCAATGTGCAATCTGCTTTCAAATGTTTATAATTTTTGAGCACTTCTCAAAAAAAATTTTACAAACCACAAGCTACTTTAACAATGGGCGTCCAAGGTGGTCCACTTTGTACATTAAGTTATCAGGAGAATGAAACATGTACAATTTTTCACTTTTTCGTGTTTGTTTGTCTGGAGAAAAATTGATGACGCTTTTGCTTCACTGAAAGATGGTTTAGGAATCAACCTTAACCTTTGTAGACTGGGAATTTTAAGTAGAAATTGTAAATGGTGTGATCTGGTCATTTATTTGTGTGTTTAACAGGTAAAAAATGTCTTTAGAATGCCACCAAAACAATAGCAATCCTGCTGTGCAGATTCATCAGGGATAAGTGAAAGACATGACTTAGTGCTTTGATGAATAACGAATTGGAAATTCATGTGGAGAATTGGAAAAGAACTTTTTTGTGACTTAATATTTATGTTTTAATAGATATGCTGATCAACAGTGGCATTGGATTCTGCACATATTTATATTGTCTGTATCTACGAGTGAGATCATATACTTTTGTCTTCGACAAATAAGATGGGGTCCATGTTTCCATTGATTTGATAATATTCACGCTATACCTGTTAACATTTTTGTCGAATGTATGAACATAAGATAGAGAAGTCAAAAGTACCCATGTGCGTGTTCTGATGATCTCGAGTATGACAAGGGACATTTCTTGATCAATTTATAAGTTAAATGTATTTATAATGTGATTTTTTCCTTCCCTTTTTTTCTGGCGACATCTAGCTGTTATGGCAGGAATGACCGCATTTTACTACTGTGCATGTATATAATTATACCTTTGATCTGACGGTCATTTGTTCCATAAGGAAATGACTATGAAGCTTGTACATAATCCATGGTTGGGGCACAGGATGCACTGTTACGGAACGCCCGTATCTTTTCTTTACGTCGTTGAAATCTCCAAACGCGAGGTTTTCCTGCCCCACGTCATCTTCCACATGGACGAAGTACTCTATTGGCTTTAATTTGATATAGGAAAGAGAAAATATTAGAAAAGTCTGACAACAGGCCAGCTTCAGAGGTAAACTGGTAGCAATTTATACCTGTTAAAATAGATACTTACATATGCATTGAAGTAGCGTATTTACTCTCTGTCCCATTTATGTTTTGGTTTGATAATGTCGACATGCATGTTCTTTGTATAGAATAAGGTTCATTGCCCTTATTAGTACATCTTTGCTCATCTTTTGCCGAAAACGCCATTTAAAAATTCGCTATAGTTTGTGAGATGCATGTATTGGCAAATTATCACATGTCAACAAGCCCGGATCTCCGAACAATATTTATAGATACATGCATGACTCAGTTCATCCTGACCACACACACCACAATAGTGTGTAGTGGTCAACGTCTTGCAAGTTACAGACGCCCCCGGGTGAACACTACACACAGTCACAACACAGGCGTAATAAACAACCGGGATCTTCTTCAGCGTATTGTAATACGAGACATGCCTATTAATTTCCCGCCACAACTGCATACCTGTTTGCCTTGTCTCACTTTGCGCGATATGACGAGATACGGGCCGGTACCTGTGTGGACAAGCGGGGTATTACTAATATTTTGGAAATTAAGAGTACTGTTTAAAGGTAGATAGAATTTTTCTTATATATGGCTCGGGAAATGCTAAATGAATACCACTTTGGCATTTGTGAATTATAATTTCTGAAAACGCCACTTCTGTGAGAAATGAGAATATGGCCCAGTCTGTGACCCGCACGTCCCCCGTGATCGCCAGGCGTCAAACCCGTGCTTTGTTGCGGAAAATTGATATGCATTCGGCGTAAAAAAAAAAAAAAAAAAGTTGAGGAAGGGCCACGTTATGTTACTACGTCTGTGGTAACAAACAAATATTGCCCCGTAAACCACACCGGACACTAGGGAAATTGAGAGACATGCTTTAAAAATATTTTTGTTTTGAAATTTTAAAATACGATCATTTTTTTTTTCAGACGCGCAACATTCTCGCACGTGATGTATGTAATAATGTAATAAAGGGTCACAATAAAGATATATCACCGGGGCCCGCAAACACCCCCTTGGCGTCTTTCATTGCGTTCCTCTCTGCTTTCTGAATTTCCTGATAAGAGTTATTTTTCAATCTACATTGTTCATGTTACGTTCATTGAAAGCTTATCTTACGGAGGAAACCGTGTCCCAATTTTTAACTCAGGTGACATGTCAGCCAGCTGAGTTAAACTTGTTCCGCAACAATTTCACATTTAAGATACTTTCTTTCTCTTTAAAAAAGAAAAAAATCCGTTGCTAACCTGATTTATATTACCTTGAAAGGGTCTACAAAGACTTCCTAACTGATCACGCTCCAATGTTTTTGGATTTTTTTTGATGATTTTTCTTGTTCATTATGGGTGAAAATTAAAATGTGTGCAGGTTTTTTGTTTAATTGTTTGTTTTCTTTTCTTTTTTTGTTGTTGTTGTTATTTTCTGCATCTTACCCCAAACTACAGGATGGATTGTTTTCAAACTTGGAAGGAATATAGCTCGACTCAATTCGAACTAAAATTTTCACCAAGTGTAAATACTGTCATTTGCTGATTTTTATGGATTTATATATATATATATATATATATATATATATATATATATATATATATATATATATATATATATATATACATATATATATATGTATGTATGTATACACATATGTATATACATATATATACATATATATATATATATATGTGTGTGTGTGTGTATGTGTGTGTGTGTGTGTGTGTGTGTGTGTGTGTGTGTTATCAATAAGGGTGCATGTCAGCATGGTTACTATAGCGATACTTGTGTACAGTTTTCTGCAAAATCGTATGCTAGATCCACATCAAATTTGGTGGGGAAGCATGCACTCTCGTTGGATTTTTATCAGATATATTCAACAGGTTGTGCTTCACGATTTTTAAACGACATTTCTTGCCCTTTTTTGGGCGGGGGGGGGGCTTTAAAATGGCGCCTTCTCTGAAACCTCTCGGCTTATGGCTTTGAAATTGCACAGAGAAACTTCTATGTAGCCTAAACCAGAATTTGTACAACAGCACTGCAATTTGTCGATTTTTAATGAAAATTTGTGTCTTTTTGTAATTCTGTACATCCTCTTCCAAATCGCCATATGGGTTTTCTTCAAAATTAGCGGGAATGCACTTGAACTTACTCGCCACCAAAGTTTTCACTACATGACGCTGCTCTCATTTGCTGATGTTTGTCTATTCTTTAAAATTATGTGATTATCAGCAGGAGCATATGGTAGTCTGGTTACAAAAGAGATACTGGTGAACATGTAATTTTATCTAAAACTATATATACCAGATCTTCTTAAAAGCAGATGGAAGTATACCTTTGGTGGGTCTCTGAAGGATATTTGATAGGCCATGTTAGAGTGATGTGGGAATTTAAAAAATTATTTCATTTTTTTATGGGGAAAAATTCTCAATATCCACTTGTTTCCCTTTTTTTAACGTTTTTTTTTTTTTTAAATAATACAATGATCGATAAGAATACACGTGAGCACCGTTAACATTAGAAAACCAAAATACATGCATGGTTATGTCATTTTCTCAAAAAAGTACACTGGATCGCCTTCAACCCTGGAAGGATGTACTTTGGCAGGATCTTACTAAAACTAGGCCACTAGGCTAGTATTCTGGTCACTCATATCTATATACAATCAGCTCCAACTTAAGCTGTATTCCGATGAGCTGATTTAGCTCGAATAGCTCAGTTCAAGCTGCAGCTGAAGTGCAACGAAGATTAGCTCAGTTCGGGTTGGGTGAGTGTATTTTGGTGATCTGAATATCGGCTGTTCACAAACCCTATTGTTAGAATTTTGTCCTCACTTTGCACAATAAGGACAACTGTGAGTTTTGCATAGAGCTGACAAAGAGAATTATACATCAAAAAAAAAAAAAACTAATATAATTTAAACTCAGAGATAAAAGGAAAAATTTGGGACACCTGTTCTTCCGGGATGAATCTAAATTGCGATGAAAAATGATTGTAAAAAAAAAACCAAAATACCCGAGGGCAAAATCAATGTTCTAAACGCGATGATCCTGTTTCTTGCATTTTGAGATTGTCCCTTTTGTTGTATACATTCCGCTCACCGAATTATCCTTCCCCCTTTTGAATTAGACTGAGTTAGCAGGTTTCCTTGGCATGTGTCGGGCGATCCAAGGAAAGCTGTTGACCGGGTCATGTTATTTTGATAAGCTTCATCGATAATGCTCATTCAAAGTGGTTTTCGTTACCATTAAAATTAGTCAAGAACATTGAAGCAAATGACATTTGACCACTAACCGATTTCGGCCCCTTCAAGGGGAAAAACGTTAATGGCAGGTAACTTCTGCGGGTGAGTATTAACATAATTGTAGATAACTACCATACCTGATTTGCAATTAGATAAGCAGATTTTGTCCTAATATTCAACAAGTGGGCCCACAATGAAAAGACAAAATTACCACATGCAAACTATATTGAAAGAAATGTCAACGAAACAAACAGAAATTGATGATCGAACGTCATTTTTTGCATTATAAGCCTAATATGTTGTTCCACGCGGCAAATTTAACGCATCCACTTAACTGCATACCTCTGGCCATCTGGTGCAGGCTTTGTCTGTGTACAGTTGTATGCAGTCTATGAGGGAGTCCGCTTTGCCGTTCTTGTCGTCCCCCTCTGTACCTTCTGTCTTGATATCGCGCATGCATGAACCTATGTGCTTGCACACATCTGAAATACATCCCAGACACTTGTATAACCGTGTAAAGTGAACCTAAGCAATGATCCATGCTAGCTTTGTCCACGCAAATATCCAGTAACTTAGCCCCTCTCTTGTCACGGTAGGCCTGAGTCAATGGGTATCTTTGGCGGCGGTTGGGCGAACTATTTTCCGAGATATGGAATTTTATATCTTTCAATACATTTTAACTGATAGGTTCCGTAAAAATATAGTTGCCTTCACCAGCATCATAGTCAATCGAGATTTTAAGCTCCTCCACAATCCCACTAAATTTTATGAGGATCCATGAAAAATAAGGATGAAGGACTGGTCACATGATTCTTACATTTTGACCCATATATCACATAATACTGTAGGGGGAGCCACCAACATTGACCTCAACATATATTTTCATACATTTTATAATTCCTAAAAGAAATATGGACCTAACTAAAAAATTGTGGGGGCGTAGAACATACATAAGATGACTCCTATATTCCAACTGGCCATTTGATCTTAACCTTTAACTCGGATTAAAAATTTGTTATGTTGAAAATGTGCGCCCCACATAATGCTTTCCATACATGACTTGTTTGTTCAAGTTGGGTAATAGCTTTTCGAATTATTGAAGAAAAACACAAACTTGGACAAGCGCCAACAACAATTGGGTCACGGTGACGTAAAAAGTAGGTCATCAAGTAGAGTTTTATGTACAATGTACTCAAGTGCAGTTTTGATCTGGAGACTCAATTTTCTTTGGCATTAATGTCCAAGCTACACCCTGCCATTACAACTTTACAGGACTGGTGGCCTTTCAAAAATAGGTCAAGGTCAGTGATATTATATAATTTATTAGCGTCTGTATATCCTATAAAATTTGGCATGACTAATTCAATTATTTTTTTGACATATGGAATTTTATATATTTTAACTCATTTTGGGTCACAATATCCGTCAATTTATAGGTGGCGCCACTTGTATCATATGCAACCAACATTTTGACTTCCTCCACAATTTCAGTAAATTTCATAAAGATCTATCACACGTTAAGCACCTAGGGTGGTCACAAGATTTTTACATTTTTACCCATATATTAAATAATGCTGTAGGCGGCGCCACCATTGTCGAACTCGACCTTGATTTTCATACACATGATATATCCTCAAAGTTACGTGTTGAAAACTGGACTGTATTGCACTCACAAACAAGTTCACGGACGGACAGACAGACATGAGTGACATCATGAGATTTCAGACCTGCGGTCAGCAGAGCTATAAACATCAGTCTGATTCACCACTCTTTCAGAAGGATGATATAATTTACCATATAAACTGCAACTGCCGAATCACAGCCGTCATGTAAGCAATTCCGTCGTCATTTTTTTCCCATAGAGCTGTAATTTGACTATGACTCATTCATTCAAAAAAGTTGTCTGATACTTTCACTTGATAAACCGAAACTTCTATGATCATTTCAAATGAGAAATGTCACTGGAAGTGAAAAATTCAAATTCTATCGTGTAATGAGGTGTACATATTTACGTGACATTGTAAAGATACATAAAGTGTGATGAATGAAATTATTTACTTCTCAGTAGAGCCCCGCTGATAATGATCCCGGAGTCTTCCGTACATGTTTTTCTCGACTGCTTCTCATCCGATGACAACCGGCTTAAATACAACTGTGGAAAAATATCAATATGTTAAAAAATTTTCTTGTACCGGTATTCTGCACCTTGCTTTGTTTTGCAAGGAATTTCACTCTCTATTTATCAAATAGCAGAGGCTCCACCTCATAAACACAATTCTTTCCACTGCATTGAAACAGACCACATGCACAAAAATATGATGAAAGCCAGGGCTGTCCCTTTATCACAAGAATGTATTGATAAAATTATTAATCTTGTCATCCAGTGTCAGAACATTTGTTTCACGCATGCCTTTTAGGCCAGAGTAAATGCATAGAGAAGGTGTATAATCCGTTATGGCGATGCGCACTCGGGTATTACATACACCCGTATGAGCATGGCTTCACGAGACAACGGATGCTGGTACATCAATGCATTCTCGACGTCATATAGCGCACTCAGTTTATGAACGTGTCCATAATTGTTAAATTCAAAATATTAGCACTCCACATGTACATTTTTTCAATAGATTTAAACATAGTTTTAATTTTTATCTATCTATCTATCTATCTATCTATCTATCTATCTATCTATCTATCTATCTATCTATCTATCTATCTATCTATCTATCTATCTGTCTGTCTGTCTGTCTGTCTGTCTGTCGAATGATTGTTTGATTGATTGATTGATTGATTGATTGATTGATTGATTGATTGATTGATTGATTGATTGATTGATTGGCTTTTGACAGCACGTTTTACCTGTTTGTCCTTGTCCAGGCTTTGAAGTAGCTCTTTCGTGCTTTTCAAATTGAGGTAAATATCGTCTGTGCCCAAGAGAAACCAGTCAAACTGATGGACATATTTGTCACAAGCATGGCGAGCCACGTCAAAGGAATCATGCTTGGAGAATTTGTCTGGTAACTCACCGTGATCTAAAAAATAAATATGAATACATGTACACGTTGTGCGTTACGTGTTTGTAACACGGATGAACACGCATCCGCAAAGGGTACCAGACACGAAAAAGTTATGGGGAAATTGATGGAGATAATAGGCTGTCTGGTACCCAACAGCCGCAAAGGGGAACCTTTCTTGACCAGACAGATACGCTGGGGCACTGTCACTGATTATAGATCTCACTGTCATGAGAAGGAAATAGTTGCCACTATAGGCGTTGATATACGTAATATCAAGAATGCTGATTGTGCCAAACGCTGGTATCAAAGGAGTGAGTACAATGGTTTTCTGCGTAAATATACGATCCGCGATGCTAATTGCACAATTATGGTTCTAACGTAACGGAATGAAGGACCCTCTGGGTTTTGGTGCAGAATAAGAAAGAGGATACTAATTCTATGTATTTTGCTACTTAAGACACTATCTTGCCAGGCTCGGGGGCACACTTAAAGGGTGGGGATAACAATGAAGTCTGTCGCCTCCCTGCACCTCTCATCGACAGACTGGACACAACAATAGATGGAGCACAGAGAGAATACTGATCAAGCTTAAAGATCAAGTCTGCAGCGTTGTCAAACGAGGGTGGTTATCAGAATATCTTAAAGTGATCATTAGTAAATGGGTACTTTGCCACTGCATGTTGGTGAATCCGTAAGCAAGAAACTTGCTCTTGTTTGGTACACATTGATGGTGGGGGAGCATTGTAACTGATGTGACTACCGAGTCCTGCTGACACTTTCCACCCATGCACACCTCAATATTGGGCACATTTCCTCGGCCAGTTCTTGACATTAATTATAACAACTTTAGGCTAACTATTTATCCACTCTGCATTGCCATTGGACTATAAACTTGACTTTCTGAGCCACGCTACGCAATTCGATAATTATGAATCATATTGGCCACAAAAGTCAATTTTACGCTTTGTGGCAAGTTACAGCCACAAGAGTCTCAGTTACTAGTCTGGTTGACTAGAATTTCTGCTTTCTTATAATCGAACCACAATTTCTACCCGTTCACGTTAATTTAATTTTTATCAGGGACCATACCCTATTTATGTCCTCCTCTAAATTTTCAGTCGAATGCTTGGCAACTTCATCTTTAAAGTTTTGATAACAGGTAGAAGTGTTCAGTTTTAGCATCATTTCTTGTTGCACAAATTTAGCATTACACTTCACACTGTCCGTCTGCAGAGAGTTTGCCCTTTTTATGACTGGGCACATTGCGGGTTTTTGTGCTCGTTTTTTGTTTTTATTTCGATGATGTTTCTCGAAGTCGTTATTAAAAAACAGATCCGTGTGAAGTTCATGGGTGTACAGTCCTGGCGTGAAAATCATTAAAGGTGTCAGTCGTTCGCCAGAGATCAGAAGTTGAAATTTTAAGAAAATAGTGTCCCGTTTTCTAAGTACGAAAGAGAAGGGCCATCAGCCGTCTCGACAGACCTGTTGTTGAGCTGTCACGCGAAAGCGTAATCCGAGTTCAATTTGTGCTCAAACAGCCCAGTCTAGCCAGGGGTTTTGTCCAGTTTTGACCATGCGAAAACTCTTTTCATCAGAGGCGACAAAGCAAAGAAAGAAAACTACGAATTTATGGTCACCACTAAACACTGTTGTACTTTTTCACTCCGTAAATAGGGGAATTCTTTATGTGCAGCGCTTCACAATGGTGTGCCTTTTCCCACAAAGCCCGGGCATAAGAAGCCAGCTACTGAACTTCTTAAACTGGCGAGCTGCAGGAAAAAATGTTATCCCTTCTGATCATGAATGCTACTGTCGTTGATTGCTATTTGCCCAACAACTATATAGCAAGAAGAACCAGATAACAGAGGTAACATGTCTTTGAGGGGTGAATCACGCAATTTAATTCTGGTATGGACCGAAAGCTAATCGAAAAGCAATTTTTTAGAAAGACACTTAATAACTCTGGTTCGAATGTGTGAAATATAGTGTTGAGTACACTTCATACAACATTTAAAGCTTCTGCATGTTGGGAGATCGTGCTTTCCATCACAACAACAAACCCACACAAATGGAACTCAAAGGCATATTAACTAAGCCTAAGCAAAAGTACTATTACAAGAACACGGTTTTTCGCCCCAAATGTGTGCACGCACCTCATGCTCCAACTGGATGAAAAAAGCTCGAAATACATAGTTACCATGCAAATAAGTACATGGTATTTATTATCCTTTCCTTTATAATATTACAGTAGTTCGGTTTAAACGTCTTTTATTTCAAAATCAATTGGCGAGCCAGCGAGGTCTGTATTAGACCCAGTCGCATAACAGCAAATTTCAATAAAATGTAAAATACCTATCACAGGACAGTACGGAAATAAAGACAAAAATAAAGGCAAGTGTCACCTGGACAAGACAGGCAGTATCTTTGATGTGTTATCTTGTCCATGTGATGCGTATCTTTATATATGTCATTTGTTGAACTCTGGATACCTGCATACACATTTTCATCTCTCCTGATAATAAGCTGGAAACTTTTGGAATATATATGGACAAAAGTCTCAAACATACGGTATATTATGTTGCTTTATTTCTTTACTGTCATATCTGCCTCAAGTTCCCAGTACAGATACGACAGTCAAAGATATTGCGGCGACCATAAGTCATAAGTTCCCAGAATGTGCAGAGAACGTATTTTATTAGCGAATAGTCATTTCACTGTATGCAGTCAGACACAGTCAAGAACATTTGGTATTGTGATGCACCAGTTGCCTTTTACTGTTTCTAGGTAACTGTCGCAGAGAATACATACATACGTACGTACATACATACATACATGCATACGTACGTACGTACATACGTACGTTCATACATACATACATACATACATACATACACAAATTAAAATTGTATTAGCTCTGTAACTTTTTAATGTCTTGGGGTTTTGTAAAATAAAGAGCGAATTTGCCGCACTGTAGAGTCTTATCTGATGCAAAGAAGTTTAAAAAAAACTTCTGTCACGTGCGACATGCTTCACATTGCCTGTCGAATTGCCTCATCAGCACAGTACTCTAGAATATATTGAACTGACTGAGGACACTCTTTTAGATATACTCAAGTCATTGAAAACTGACAAAGCTTGTATCCCCGACGGAGTTTGCTCCATTTTTGTTTAAAGAGGCTGCCGCTGTCATTTCCTGTTCCCTGACGAAACTATTTAATCTTTCTCTATCACATTCTGTTTTCCCTTGTGAATGGAAAAAAGCGAACGTTTCGCCAATCTCTAAAGGTGGACCACCTGAATTCTGCAAAAGCTATAGGCCTATATCACTCCTAAGTTCTGTTATAGTAAAGTTTTCGAACGTGCCGTTTTTAAAAACATATTCAGTTTCCTACGAGACAATGACTTTTTATGAGAAAGACAGTCTGGTTTCATCCCCGGTGATGGAACTGTGAATCAGTTAGTACATTTATACCATGAATTCTCCAAAGCTATTGATCTACAAAAAGATGTACGTGTTGTTTTTTGCGATATTACCAAAGCTTTCGATAAAGTGCATCACCGGGGTTTGATATACAAAATGAAGAAGGCAGGAATAAGGGGTCCTCTACTTCAATGGGCAAACAGTTATCTTCACGATCGCTCTGAACGTGTTGTTATTCACGGCAAAGCTTCTGCGTGGGAAAGTATCGAAGCAGGTGTCCCGCAAGGCTCATTATTAGGACCTCTTGTGTTCCTTATATACATTAATGATGTTACAAATATTGTGCACTCTGAAATAAAACTATTTGCTGGCGATACCACTCTTAACGTCAGAGTTGATGACCCTGTCCAAAGCTCAACCATGCTAAATCAAGACCTCGCTTCAGTATCGGGCTGGTCAAATAAGTGGCTAGTGTCATTTAACCCTACAAAATTTAAAAACACTATTAGTCAGTAAGAAGAAAAATCATGTTGATCATAATAATTTAGTATTTGAAAAAGCAGTTATTTACAGAGTCGAACATAAATACCTTGGAGTCATACTTTCTTCAGATCTTTCCTGGTCTGCCCACGTTAATCATACAGTAACTAAATCACGTGAATTGATAGGTATTTTGAAATGGTTACAATTTAAACTTAACAGACGTGCCCTCGAATCACCTTATTTCTCTCTCATTAGCCACTGTGGAATATGCCTGGTGTGGTCTGGGATGGATGCACACAATCGGACCGAGATCTTCTTCAAAGAATTCAGCTGGTTGCAGCTAGAGTAGTTACAGGAGCTTCAAGTCATACAAGTCACTCTAAAATGTGAGCCGAAACAGGATGGGAAACCCTCACTGAACGTAGACGGAAACACAAGCTGATACTCATGTACAAAATAATGAATGAATTTACTCCAGCATATCTGCAGAATTTAATGGCACAAAGAGTTTCAGAACGAACAAGATACAACATCAGATCAAGACATGACGTCACTTCCTTCTATGCTCGAACAAATACTTTCTACATTTTTTTTCTTTCCTGCTACTATTCGAAAATGGAACTCCTTTTCATATTCTACTACATATTCGAAATTTAGATGAATTCAAAATAAATAAATAAATAGATAGATAGATAGATGGATAGATAGATAGATAGATAGATAGATAAATAGATAGATAAATGAATAAATAAATAAATAAATAAATAAATAAATAAATAAATAAATAAATAAATAGATAAATAAATAAATAAATAAATAAATAAATAAATAAATAAATAAATAAATAAATAAATAATTAAATAAGTAAAACAACACCTAAATGCAATGAACTACTTAACTTTGGTGATAGGAAAATCGGAATAATCCATGCTAAATTGAGAATGGGCTGCAGGCAGTTTAACAGCGATCTATACAAGATAGGTTTGGCATAATCTCCACTTTGTTCCTTTGGAGACTCATCTGAGGATGCCTTTCATTTTTTCCTCCAGTGTAACAAATATATTTTGCAAACAAATGATCTACAGACGAAAATTATACTTTTAGCTTCATTCAACATAAAACAGTGCTATTTGGAACTTCAACAAAAATTAACTCAAAGAATACGGAAATTTTTAATGCTGCACATCAAAGCTTTTAATCCACGAAACGAACTTTGCTGCACTCTGGTCTTACCTGGTGCAAAACAGTTCAACAAATTTATGAGCTTTCCCAAGCAAATATTTACACAAGGAATACAAATTATTCATTTTTTAAAGTCCATAGTCATTCTGAATACTGCAAGATATAGGCCAAGTACAGTAAAATCTGACCACTGAGACCATAAATATCCATAAACATAATACCTGGCAAAAGAGTAATATCCATATATTTAAATGATGCACTAATATCTGCCTATTTTCAATAAAATTTCACGGACCCTCTTTTTGGAACAAAGTACCGATATCAGTATAAGAGAAATGTATTCAATTAACTTATTCAAAGCAAAATGGAAACATATTCTTATGTCTGAATATTAACCATTTTTATTTGATGTAAAATACTTATATGTTCCTATTGCTGGGAAATATGAGTCAGTTGGGCTTCATTCCCCTAATTATTAAGCACGTTAATTCCTGTCAGTGCTGTTTTTGTGTATCTCCGTTACCATAATGATGTACAAAATTAATGACTTGTTTTGACTGGTAATAATAAATTATAAATTACCCGTGGCACTAGCAAAAAGAGGCCATGATAAAGGAGTGGTCTACATGCAGAACGCAAAAGGTTAAACATTAGCATAAGTTTTGCTGTAACACGGTGGTTGTAATACGAAATATATCTCATCATGGAGTGATCTTAGTAGGTAGATTCCAACTTATATGGACAATTCGCTCTCACTGCATGAAAAAGGAAGTTTGATTATGCAAGGTTTTGCAAAACACTCGGGTGTCTGAAATCGCTCAAACGAAACTGAAAAGAATCACATACGAGATATTATTCCCTTTGGCAGCTACGCCTAGTTTATCTAAAATGAAAAAGATATTAATCTAACATTAAATGTAAAACCTCACAGCAAAGTTTGCTTACTTTTCGTGTTTTTCTATACTGTGCAAACTGTGGTTGCCCTTCAGGCCGGTACAAGGAACCGCCCTTTGGTTAAGCATAAAGGTTCTTCGTGATTAAATAATATCTGTGATGTGAGTTTCAAAACATTCTAAAGCCCTGACCTACTCTTCCAGACGTTGGAAGCATGCGACAGATCATCGATATTGTAAGAATTCTGACGTAAGCGTCCTCCCTCCCCGCCTGTACCAACGCCACTTTACTACCTACAAGCATCGAGTGTCAGACCTTTTTATATTAGGGGTATCTTTTTCATTAACTCAAAATTCCCACGTATGGCGAGGTCATAGCTACAACTTGTCACTGTAACTACAGGTACAATAGAAATGTTGGATTTAGACGCTTGATATGGCTCAACGACAGACATTAACATACGGCGTTTGCGGTACCTTTCGGTCATAGCCGGGTGTATCAAAAGGCACTGACATCATTCTCATGAAAATGATTGGTTCCACCAGATCGATTTGCACAAACAAGACTCTCGTGTCCATGTATTGTGCTGACTTTTGCAAGTACAGGGCTAGTTTTAAGTTATTACCAAGAAGTTATAGTTATCAGCTCAAGCATTCATGAAAGCATACAGCTACGTTTAGTTGCTATATATTGAATTTGAAGCCTCGTTCATGGAAACTCGGGACCAAATTAAACCAAAGCCAGAATGACTGCAGTGGCGGTGCCAGTGATCAAACTTTATTTATTTAACGAGAATCGGACAAAACAGCCGATCGCTAATCCCAAGTCCTATCTTCAGGTACAGATGAATAAATCAAAATACGATATCATTTTACAAATAGATGTGATGTAAAAAATACAACGAAACGATAAGACAAACAGTAAAGTATACCAACATAAAAGAAAACAAAAACTGAAAAACAAACGGTGTTAAAGGTAATGGTTACTTTTTCATGAATAAGCCGCCCAACCCTCTTCACTGGTATCTAGTAAGAATATCGAGAATCTTTCGTATGCAATATAAATTCCAATGTGGCATCTAATAATTTACAGTTGGAGTCGAAAGAGAGACTACTGTGACCAAATAAGTAAATTTTTACCTTCTCCAGGGTTTCGGAGTTAATAAAATTATATACAGAAATGACCAGTAAGAAAGATATCCGAAAGCCTAGTCAAGAAAATTTGTCTTGATGTACAATATAGGGTTGCCTGCAAAGCAGACCATGTCCCATGCTACTACACTTGCGGAGTAGACAAAATACGTCCTGGAAAATACGCACCTTATGTCTGCTTTGGAGGCAAAATATAGGGAGCGCTGCAGAAGAAAGTGAGAAGTTTTTTTCACCGAATGGAATCCACATAAACAGTTTTTGAGTTTCTTTCACACCTCTGGGAAACAAATCGGCGTTAGGGGAGCTAAAATCTACTCTTAAGTTAAGACTAGGGGGCCCGTGCCGAAGGTGGCCCATACTAGCGGGGAAAAGAAAGTTTCTTGTGCTTTTAAAAGCGGAAAACGGAGCCAGGGACACGCAGATTTTTTTGGTAAAGAGTTCCACAGTTGAGTTGTTGCGGGGATGAAGCTTCCGTAGAAAAAGTGTTTACCTTCGCTGCAGGCAGATGTCTGTCAGATTACGTAAGTTGTAATTATGTCCGTCTTGGTTTTATATTGGAAGTAGAGAAATCAGACAAGTGCGGCATGAGCCATTTACAACTTCAAAATACAGCAGTTTATGGTGTATGCGTCTTTTAGCTAGGCTAGGCAACCCCAGACAATTGAGAACTTTGACACAGCTAGATGTATTCACGGCTCCCGTTACAATTAACGCAGCTCAAAATTGAAGTGATTTTAGCATAACAACAGAACAATTGTCGACAGAGGGAGCTGCGTATAGTACTGCAGAATTGGCCTCATACCTGATGTACAAATAGATTCTAAAGCATTCCAAGGTAAGGTAAACATGCATTTTCTTAACATATGTACATATAAACGGGTTGCTGCCTTGTTACAAAATGCTTTTACGTGGCTGCAAAGAGCCACCCCCACCCCCACCCCCTCCTTTTTTTTTCAGAAGGGGATGCGGGCTGTCCCGGTGGCTCATGTACACTTGTACCGGGAATAAAAATGTCTCCTTAAGAATCACAGGGAATAAATTACCTCTGGTGTACAGTAGGGGAATTTAAGTAGATAAACACTTTTTCAATTCAAAAGGTTTAACCATTGGGTTTATTGATGCAGATTCATATGTCTGGTACAGATACGGGCGCGGGTACCGATATTAACTGTGTCTGGTACGACTCGGTATGGGGTCTACGCGTCACGGAAAATATATGTTGCAAAGTATGGTTTTCGGATTTCAGTATACGCTATACGTACAATAATTTTCTCCTTCTACGCGGTACGAAAATTGAAACAAGTAGGCTATGACAGTCTTGCACTCAGCTGACTTTTCGTACACATACTAAAGTTGTCATATGACCTTCCCAAAAATATCAAGGTCATCGTCACTGTCTGCAATCTCAGTCTTCGCTCATACAATGGAGGTATTATACAGTATAATACCTCCATGATCATACAGACCCGGAGTCATCTTTATTTTTAAAATGAAAAGTGATAGGATCCACTATGACCAAGATATAAGCCAATATGTCAGTTTAAACTTCAAAGGTCACTCAAAGTCCAAAAGGAACAAGACAAAGAGAAACCCCACAGGTACTTTCCTATAAGTGATATAAGCTAATATGTCACATTTGTTGCTTTCCCCATTATAACGATGCTAACACACACATATACCATAACAAACTTTTCCTGATTTTGACAATCGTGAAAAAAAAGAAAGAAAAGGAAAGAAAGAAAAAGAGAAAAAAGGAAAGGAAAAGAAAGAAAGAAAGAAAGAAAGAAAGAAAGAAAGAAAGAAAGAAAGAAAGAAAGAAAGAAAGAAAGAAAGAAAGAAAGAAAGAAAGAAAGAAAGTAAAAAGCGAAAACTGACAACAACGCCACACACGGCGTAAGTTTGGTCGAGAAAAGAGTGAATACACAAAAATTTATGAAAATAGAAAATGGATCATAGAGCTACCCGGTGAACATATTAGCTGTTGGGGTCGCAAGAAGTAGCCTGGTCGATGACCCGTCCAAGGTAGGCTACATCCCCACCAAGTTTGAAGTGAATGTGACTGACGGTATTGGAGAAGAAGTCGACTAGCATTGCAGTCCCCGTCGACTTGCATTGTAATCAATATGATTGTATTCATTAACCGATATGTACCCAAATTGAAAAAATCATTAAAATTCAGGGAGCATCACCATCCAGTTAACAACTTTGTTTGACCCTCCATATAATATATTTTCGTCAAGTTTCAGCATAATTTGACAAAAATCCACAAAACAGTGAAAACTGCAGCATCCCTTGATGTACAAGTTAGAGTTTAGTTGTCCCAAGAAGTGTCCCTTTGCAATTTCGAAGCAATTGGCACAGTGCTTTCGGAGATGAAGATGTTTGAAGATTTTGCCAAAAAGTGAGCTAAAAATCTCATCAAACGTTCAAAATTCACTGGAGCATGATCAATTAAACAAATCTCATAGAAACCCAGCCTAGATAGACTCCCATGATGTTTGAAATGGATCTAGCCAACGGTTTTGGAAAAGTCGGGTATTTGAACTGTGAACAGATAACGGACTGACAGACCACGGATGGACTATGGAAGACAAATTTAATGATTATCCTATACACTCAGATGGCTGGCAAGTCATATAAATAAATAAATAAATAAATAAATAAATAAATAAATAAATAAATAAATAAATAAATAAATGAATGAATGAATGAATGAATGAATGAATGAATGAATGAATGAATGAATGAATGAATAAAGGCTCAGCGACTAGAATGAAGTAGGGTCAACCCGTTGACACCCTCCCCCCCCCTGCCCCCGCCCCCTTACGTTACTCCTGTCGGTGAAAGAAAAGGTTATGTCCATCTGTAAATTGCCTGCTGAGCAGGCCAGGTTCCATATATTCCATATTTTACAGTGTGCATAATTTTATTCAGGTCAATTTTATCGTGTCTTTTATATGAAATTCGAGAGAAAAAAAAGTACTGAGAAAACGATATTAAAAAATCTTAACTGATTAGGACAGTCAATTGAGACTGATTAGATTAAAATTATACAACACATTGTACATTATCGTCGGATACAGTGCTTGGTTTCTGTCGAATTGTACATGATGTTTACAATCATCCCGAAACGTTGTGTCTTTACTTGCAATGGACCTCATGATATAACAATATTTACTGTATGATGATGTTATGTTTTTTAACCTTCATGTCAATAAAGGTTACCAAGTTTTTAAAATGTTTTAAAATTAATGACTAACTGAAAGACAATACATATATATATATATATATATATATATATATATATATATATATATATATATATATATATATATATATATATATATATATATATATATATATATATATATGGAGACAGTGGATCCGTCAAGGTTAAAGTTACGGGATCACAAAAGCCGAGAACATTGCATTGCTGCTGTTCCTCCTGGCAGTTCACTTTTATTAGGATATTTTGTACAAAGTCAGAAGTGTCCGCACATTCATTGTTGCGGTCGTGGAGGTCAAGTGGGTACCTACAACAAAACGTTTTTAAGGCTTCAAGGCAAATGGTCAACGCTGATGGTGATAAGTGGCACCAAAGGGTGACAGAAATGTTCCATGTCGAGACCTGGAAGAAAAGAATTGACAAATTTATCAAGTGTTGACTTTCCTCCATGGGGAAAGCAACCTTTTCTTATTAAAATGCCAAACATGTTTTTCTGGGCCAAGTTAGAAGTAAGGGAATTTTGATGATCTTAAAGTGATAAAAGTGCTGAGGCCTGGCGCCGCCCGTTAGTCCTTCCAACAGACAGTTTGATACATGTAAGTCCATCCTCCTGCGGTGTCGATATCCTTTCGTTTCATCACCAATAAATATGGTTGGAGTTATATATTGTCTGATATCACTGTACCGAAATTATAGGGGGGGGGGTATTTTTCGTTTTGTTTGTTTTCTAACAACTGCAAAAGAAATGGATCGCTTTTAATTTTCGCCGACACCAAAAGGCAGGTATGACCAAATCAGCAAATGTTTCGCACGGCAAATAAGTTGTTTCGACTTCAATAGTACTGGGATACTACGTCACCACACAACAAAACACTGTCTGACTGTACATTCAACTACGAGAAAAAAGTCAACGTTTCTCGGTGTTTCCTTACATAATGAGTACATTTCAATGATTAATTTTCCAGCTATCTGAGCATCACATAATTTCAATGGGGGTCGCTATGACTTTACGAGCGTGTACAAAGGATAGAGCCAAAAGTAGAAATTACATTTGGGTAAGTAAACGTGTCCCTGGGCTGTAGAAATCACGGCAGATAACACCTATTGTCCTGCCTCTTTTTTAAAATCTGTTCAGGCAAGTGGCAATGCAGCATAGCTTCAATGTGAAGTCTACCAATTGAAGATCAAGTTTTGAATCTATGCATAGCAGGACAATGTATCTGAAAGAGCAAAAATTCGAACCTCAAAATGCACAGGCTCGCGTAAAAAAAATCAGGAATTATATATGTTAGAACAGCTCCCATCACAGGATATTTGGCATAAATGCGGACTATAGTATTTCAACCGCAATTAATCTTCCAGAAAATATTTTTGAAAACGTTTATGAAGTTGGCATTCGAAATGAAGGTCACTATATATCGTCGCGGGAGAGGATAATGTCTGGTAAATGGGTAAATGGAAGTCTCCAAATCGGTCATTGTTCGATACCAAACCGTGAAAAACATCTTGACATCTTAGGGTGAAAACTCGCAAATTTGACAACCATGAAATGACATGCAATATGTCTAAAACGATATATATTTAGTTGTACAGTATGCATGTTTGAATTGCGCCAAAATGACATGGACTTCAGTATTAAATATCCGTACGCATGTGATCACTGATGTTTGATTCAGCAACCTACCCCTATATAGGCCTGCGGCATTTGAGGCCAAAATATGAATTTGGTCTACCCGCCTGCCTTATAGCTACAATATAGCCTACCTGATGTAAAATTTTGTCTACTTTTAGAAAATGCCTGTTGTGGAGCTCTCAGGTGGTCCAGTTTTATGCTATGAGCAAAAATAGATACCTATGTCTGAAAAGCAAAACCATCACCTTAATGAAATCGAATAGATTTATTAAATATAGGTTTATTATTTTAAATTACAGAACCGTAACTTTTAGGTTCCTTGAGGCACCAAAACTATCTTACAAATAAAGCTGTGTCTATATATTAATGTCATATGCATTATATTTGCATTATACAAGTCTTTTTGGCACATGCAAAAAGACCAAAATCGCCATTTCCAATTTCAATATTGTTGAATGGTCAGTTACTACAAATCACTTCGTTTTTCGAAATATTTTGTCTTTACTTACACAGAGTGGGCAACTGAGTATATAATATAATATATATATATATATATATATATATATATATATATATATATATATATATATATATATAGATAGATAGATATAGATATTAGTGTTATCCCAGACATACTGTTTTCTCAACATTTCCTCGTTCTTTCTTCTTATTTCCACCACATAATTTGTCTGGAGCTTTTCTCAGACACTGTGCAAGCTACAATGTTCAAACTTGGCACGGTGACAGAGCTAGTAAGGAAGTTGACTTATATGATTTGGAATAATCGACATGTGTAAAATTAGGCAAATTAGGGCCTTTCTAAAATTTTAAAGCTCCATATCTTTGAAACTATTGCAGATAAACACATAATTTTAATGGGCACATCTAGGTTTGGGACACCTGCCAATATAATGGACAGTAAATGAAAATTGTAGAATTTCAATTTATGCTAATAAGGAGCATTTAAAAAATTAAAAGTTGAATATCGCCAAAACTATTATAGATAGAGATGAAATTCCAAGGTCAATATAATGGTTTGTGGCAAAGCCACATCCAATGAACCATGAACCAAAGTTATAGGATTTTTAATTTATGCAAATTAGGTGGATATGCACAATTTTAAATGTTGAATAGGTTCAAAACTATTATAGATAGAGGTGCTATTCCAACTTCAATTTTTGGGATTGTGACATAGCTGCATACAATGACCCATCATCCAAAATTGTACAATTTTAATTCATGCCAATAAGATGAATACATGAAATTTAAATCTTGAATAACTTTAAAACTATTATACATAGAGGTGCCATTCCGACCTCAGTTTGTAGGTATGTGGCAAAGCTGCATCCCATGTACCATAAACCAAAGTTGTAGGCTTTTAATTTATGCGAATTAGGCAAATACACAAAATTAAGGTCTTTGAATAGCTAACAAAACTATTACAGATAGTAGTGTCATTCAAACTTTACCTTGTAAGTTTGTGACATACCCACATCCAATGAACCAAGAACCAAAGAGTTATAGCATTCTAATTTATGTAAATTAGCATTAATACACAAAATTTAGACTATGCTGAACAATGACAAAGTGTAGCATTTCAAACTGTTCTCATTTTGAAGGTACCCCGACAGATTTGTTGTAAAGCAAATCTTTTCTAGTCATTTTTTGTTTTCGACTTCTCTAAAATCACTGACTGAGCTCTATTCAAAGGTGGTGGGTATTACTTTGACTTGGTGTCCATTTAAGTCGCTAGGCGATGCTTCCTCAAGGCCCCGGATTTTTCACCAAAAAATCGTGATTATAAATGAGAGTACACATTGCCATTGGTACAGTGATAGGCTGCTGTGAATACATGTATACATAATGTTCCCAAACACAGTTTACTGGATCCACTTCAGACTTGACGCTGCTGCAGATGTACCTTGGATAGATCTCCAGCAAGCTTTGTTCTATAGGACAGGCTTTTTTATGTCTAGGTACAAACCCAGACATTTTGTTTTTCAAAGGATTATGTTTTTCTTTCCTTTCTTCATTCTTTCCTCCCTCTTTTCTTTCTTTTCTTCTTTATGACCAAATCTGTCTGGAGTTTTTCTCGGACACTGTTATTCCGACAATCACAAAACTTGCCTTGGTGACTCACCTACCGGTGAAATTAAGCACCTGACTTGGAATAGTCATGGTATTTAAAATTATGCAAATTAGGGACAATTAAAATTTTAAAAGCTCCATATCTTCCAAACTATTGCAGATAGACACAAAGTTCTACCTATCACATGTAGGTTTGAGACATCTGCCAATGGGCAGTGAACAAAAGTTCTAGAAGTGCAACTAAATGTGGCAATTTTGAGGCTTTTTTGCCATGTTAATTTTCTGAATATTTTCTTTTGGAAGGGGGAAAAGGGGGGCACATTCTGTTGAATATAAAATGGTTTGTTACACTGACACAAAAAAAATTCAGACAAAATTGCGCTGATTAGGTGCGCATGCGCCAACTGCGATAAGGATGTTCTTTGGAAGCTCTGACAATTTTACCATCTTTCTGCTGGATATGATCGGTAATATAAATGCTTGATAAGTTTGCGCTCAGTGTCATGAATACCTTAATTTGAGTTCGATGAAAAATATGTTTCAAAATGGCACAAAATTTGCAACAAATTCTTTAATTTTATTGTAAAAAAGACATAATAATGTTGCTTTAGGACAGGAATAACTACAGGGAAATATGGAAAGTTTATAAAAACATATACTGGTAGTATTATCACATGTATCATTGCTCAGCAGTTTGCAAGAGGGTTGATAATGCGTGTTTAATATCGACAAAAATCTGCTTTTGAATAATCTTGACATTTGGAGGAACGTTGCTAGGTGACCATAAAACACTCCTACTTGACTAAATTTACATCATATTTAGTGGAGAAAGAGTCTCTTTACATTTTAACAGCACATTTGATGAAAAGTATTCGTAAAATTTTAAGCTAGAAACAAGCTTCTGATGTTTGATTGCAAATTTATGTAATTTTTAGCAACATTCCGTTGCCATGCCACCCCGTTTTTGACACTTACAATCTCAAACTGGTTTCTTAGGAAATGCCTGTATAGTAGGTATGCTGATGTAAAGTGGTACCTTGCATTTTCATTACTTAATGGTTAAAAATGTGTTTTTCCCTGGATTACTCAAAAAAATGTCGTTACCATGGCAACCAATAGAAACATATGTTGCCTATCAAATGGATGGTACATTCTCCCCAACCTTTAATTCGGAGTTCTTATCTTTCAGTTAATACCAAAGTTAGCTAAGTATTTTTTGTTTTAAGGACAGATTTTCTGGCAATATTATCACATGTATGTATCATTTCTCAGCAATGTGCAGCACTGGCCATATGACCAATTGAAATATCTACAAAAATCTGCTCATTTTTAGGTATGTAAACATTTGTAAGAACGTTGCAAGGCGACCGAAAACAGTCTTCCTTCACTATTGACAACATTGTTAGTGCAGAAAGAATCTCTTCACATTTTAACATCAAATGTTATGAAAATTATTTCCGATATTTAAAACTATAAATAAGTTTCTAGTGTTTACATGCAAATTTAAGTGATTTTTACAAACATTCTGTTGCCATGGCAACCAACTGTTGACACTTACTATCTCAAACTGGTTTCTTATGAAACACCTGCATAGAAGGTATGTTGATGTAAAGTTGTGGGGTGGTACCTTGTATGTGTATAAAGTTATGATCAATAAGGTGATTCTCCCTTCATTTTATGAAAACTTAATTTGTTGCCATGGTAACCAATATAAATACAAATTGACCATGAAATTGATAGTACACCCTACCTCACTTTAAATTCAGGTTCTTATATTTTGATTGATAACAAATCCAGCCGGGTATTTTTCCGGTTGACCGAAAACTGAAAATAAGCCTTTTTTTGAAAATTTAGCTGCTCTACTATATAGGTTTCTTAATTTGCATATACCGTAAAACTGGACCACATGAGAGCTCCACAACAGGCATATTTGAAATCTATAGAAGATTTGCAAAAGAATGAGGTATGTTACAGCTATAAGGCAGACGGGTAGACCAAACTCCTTAAATAAGGCCTTTTTCTCAGATTTGCCGCAGGCCTAATATTAGTACGCAAATATTTGTGACAAGGTGTGTCGACATGCACGTCCCCGGTGGCACATAACGCACTAAACCAGTTCACCTTCCAAATACAAGTTAAGGACGCATTTCGTATCGTTTGGTCCATAATAGTCAATTGATATTCCTCGGTATCAATCAGCACATTATACTCTTTGGTTAACGCAGAGAAACCATTTAACAACTCAGACAGCCGCAGAAGGCGCTGGAGGACCAACGCCATCTGCACAAGTAGCAGCTCCAACATCGGGATCTCCACAGCAAGATTCTTTCAGCTCTTTTAGGAGTGCATCAAAAGGCATATCCAGGGTTGTCATATTTCGTAATAAGTATGTCTGTGTGCTAACACAAACATTCTGTTTTTCCTTGAGTTCTTTATTTGTTTCCTTCTTTCTTATTTATCACCAAATTTTATTTGCCAGTTTTCTCAGACACTATTACACTCAGAACTTTAAACTCGGCATGATTGTAGGTCTATACATGAATTGGTGCCTTTTAATAAAGTTGAGAAAATATTTTGAAGATTATGCAACTTAAGGGCATTAGAAATTTTAAATCTTGAATATCCCCAACAGTATTATAGGTACAGGCAACAATTCCAACTTCAGTTCATAGGTTTGTAACACCGTAGTAATTTACGTGTGACCTCTAAAGGTCAAAGATCAAGGTCATTTGCCCATTTGGGATTTTCTTCTAGCCGTAACTCTGTCAATCTTTTATCCTCTTTCATCATGTTGGGCTCAAATTGTAGATATTGTAACACTGCATATTTTTGTAGTGTACAGGTAACCTCTAAAGGTCAAAGGTCAAGGTCATTTTGCCATTTGAAATTTTCTTCTACCCATAACTCAGTCAATTTTTATCTGATTTTGATCATGTTGGGCTCAAATTGTAGATATTGTAACACTGCACATTGTTGTAATTTACATGTGACCTCTAAAGGTTAAAAGTCCAGGTCATTTAGATCTTTAAAAATTTTATCCAGCTATAACGCTGTAAATTTTCATCCAATTTTAACCATGTTGGACCCTAGTTGTAGGTATTGCAACACTGCATATTTGTGTAGCTTACATGTAGCCTCTAAAAGTCAAAGGTCAAGGTCATTTGAACCTTTAAAACTTTCATCGGACCATCACTTGGTCAATTTTGATCCAATTTTAATCACGTTGGACTCAAATTGTAGGCATTGGAACACTGTACATTTTTGTAATTTACATGTGACCTCCTAATGTCATGGTCATTTAGACTTTGAAATTTTCATCCAGCCATATTTACAACTTTTGAAGGCACACAACAGATTTCCACCTAACGAGAAGGTTTAACGTGCTGAAAACGGTTTCAAGAATTTGAAATCGCATTTAAACTGCCATGAAAACGCTAACCGGATTACATTTGCCAACGTATTTGGTGGATTCAAGTATAATGTCGTGAATATTGATGTTATAATCTTTTTGAGGTCATTAAAGGGTCATTTGAAATGGCAGCAAGAGTCAATAACGGGTATCACGAAGAAGAAGCTGAAGATTCACAAGCAAGAAGTAATAAGATTCACATGGTGCAAATTGGACAGATGATGAAGTCCTTGCTTTCTTTGGAATTTGGGCGGATGAAACAATTAAATACCAGCTAGAAGAAGCCAAATGAAAAAAGAAAAAATGACAAGATAATGTCGAGGATGACGGCGGACAAAGGCTACAGAAGAAATGCAATCCCGTGTCGCACAAACGCAAAGACGCGAAAAACTAAGTAAAATAAAAGTACGAGAAAATAATAACGTACAGGTGCGTAAAAACGCGCGATATATACTTGCCTCCAGAACCAGGTCTAAACCGCTTTGGCTGGCCCGTGTGACCGCTGCCTGAAGGTAAATCGATATGCCAGGCGAAACATACTGCGATAACTGTACTATTCCTTAATTTATCCACATTTATCATATTGTACTGTATACTGTCACTCAAACCACAACTGACTGTTTGAATATACACAGCAATTGGAAAACCCTTTGATAGGTTCTACCTATCAAACGCATATTAATCAATAGGATGTATTCATATTTGAATGCGGTCCTACTCTAACAGATATTGAGCAAAAGAGGGAGTCACCTGCATCAGGGCATTTATGTATTTAGCATTGTCAAAACTACTTTCTAAATAAAATAAACAACACAAACACAGAATAATCTGAATAAAATGTTTTAACATTTATTTGAAACATAAAGGATACCTAAATTGATTAGAAATGAGCTATCTTTGGTTGAAAAGGTGTTATTTATGGATGTTCATGTAATATATAATACAGATCTGCCCTGGTCATGGTGGAAGCATCAGTCTGTTGCCCCGGCAACACAGGAAGTGACCAGGATCGCAGTTAAAATATGAATGTCTCCTATTAGTCCTATTACAGAAAAAAAAGATACGAATTATCACCTTTTCGTCGTGGCAAAAAATACCTCAGAATTATCTGTAACCACGCAAATACTGTCAATACGTCAAGTTTACTTTAAAAGCGTCTGTTTATTGATCTATTTGGGATTACGTGGGGGAATCACAACTACAGTTTAATTTCATTTTTCGACATAAAACCTATAAATGCAATACATAGAATTAATTAGTTTTGTCGCAGTATCAAACATACAGGCGTTCAGTTTTTTTAAATCATATTCCGGATCATATAAAAAGTGCATTCACAAGATATAGTTTTAAAAATGAATTAAGATTTTGGCTGATGAAAGAAAAAAATTGATATCTGTAAACTTATATATTATTTCCTCACAGGTAGGCCTAATAAATTTCCATCATGCCAAAACCTACCACAAGAAACTTCCTGGTATTTGATATGTAAAATTTAATTGTTTTCTTCTCACCACTGTTAATGTCATGCACTAATATACATTTTGATATATTACTTTATTCTTACTTTATGTTTTGTTAATATTTGCATCTTGAGCCACATTTTGTGTTTACATGACAGGTAGCGACACAAGGTTTCACTTTCAGGCCTCCTATTCCTCATTTACTGTGTATAATCTGTCTGTTTGTATAGATTTGTGTAAATAAAGACCCATTCATTCATTCATTCAACATATTTGTGTGAAAGGTTTTTAAGTATTGCCATGAGGACACGACTTTACAGCAAAACGTTTTAAAATATTACTTACCCCGTGAGAACCGTGCTTATGTCATCAAACAACGGTGAACTTTTCCTCCATATTTTTACATAGTGTTTTGAAAAAAGTTACTCTTACTCTTTATTTTCTAGGGTTTACAAATGATAATTACACGTATGGTGATAATTTTACCTTGAACGAAGCAGAGAAAGATGGTGGTTATGATGATGATATGATAATGATAGTGGTGGTGATGACAACCGTATACCCTTCGAGTGCTTTTACGTGCATGCCCACGGATGATAGCTGGTGCACTTTAACCTTTTGTGTCTGTCAATGTTTTTGTCACGTCAAATTTTGCAAGCTTCAATACATTGTCACTTTGCTGTGATGAGAACTCTTTCGGAAACTGTCTAGTCAACTGGTACACGTTGCTATAGATTTAGATCAGGTCTTGCCAGGAGACCTACGTGCGCTTCCAATCTAAATAATAAGAGCTATATATTATGACCATCCAGATCTTCCGCCTCAGTGGATTCACCGCGACTCGGCGTCCTGGGTGAGTACCTCTTAAATGCAGATAATGTACAATTTAGGGGTGTTTTGTGGCATTCGCAATACGATACCCTTGGCCTTCTCAAAGGGCATGAGGGTTACTAGAACCATTTATATATCATCTCGACCGGTTTGTCGCCGAATCGATGACACTGAGAAAGTCTATCTCGTTCCTGCACCAGGGGGATGCTCATTACTACGTTGGGCTCAAATTGATTTTTCGTAGTGCAAATTAGGGATAGTTCGATTCTCTGGTGAGGCACGTGGACTAAACACCTCGTTTTTCACGAGACTGGACGACCCCTTGTTTTGAATCCCTGCTTCATTCTTGCTTCAACAAAATGTACCTGACGGTGTGTCCTGTAACCCAATCAGGACGAAGACAGTAGGGGGGGGGGAGGGGAGGGTAGGGTCGTTTAGCTGAGGTTTGCATAATAAATCCTTCTGCACCTTTTTGATATGCAAACTTCTGCATACGAATACCCCCATTGTATAGTGCCACCTGGAGGTGTGGTCATGTAACTGCATGATGTCTTAATTTGGTTGGGCATCTTCCAATAAACGGCAAAAGTTTAATACAATGTTAGGCTCAGTTGACCTTGTTCCCTCAAGGTGTAAGCGAACTGTGCTATTTTAAAACTTTGAGGCCCATTGACATGACTATTGATACATAATATTATATTAATAAGCCAGTTTGGCCGCCTGTTGATCACATATGACTCACATATGGTACCCTACACTCGAATTTTACTTCTCTCTTCGTTCGCAAAAAATAAGACGCTGAATAGTGCCATTTTAGGCCTTAAAATGCATCATTTTATGCATGCAATTTTAAACTTTTCTGGGAGGGGCATCCTGGGGGGGGGGGGGGATTCGCGGTCCTGGGCCGCTTGCATATATGCCTTTCCATTTAAATTTGCATCCACCCCATTCACATCATGGATACGCCCGCGATGGGGGCACCGGGAAACAGGCCCATTATGTTCAGACGGCATCTCAAGTCACGTCTTGGTATGCTACACGATCTGCCCAGTTCGATTAAGTGATAGCATCTCTGTCCACACGGTTAGC
Source organism: Hermodice carunculata (assembly GCA_964020975.1). NCBI lineage: Eukaryota > Metazoa > Annelida > Polychaeta > Eunicida > Amphinomidae > Hermodice > Hermodice carunculata. The sequence goes on along the minus strand of OZ026617.1, from coordinate 85,600,531 downwards.
AAACGTATTGAAGAACAAGAGGAACGTAAAATAAAGAAAAGGAACACGCCTCTCTTCACCACGTATGAAAAAAAAAAAAAAACAATATTGAAGGGAGCTGAATAGGCTATGTCCGTGTGCCAAATATGGCACGAAACGCAAGTATGTGTGGCACAATATGTTCCCCAAACCAATTTACTTTTTATTTTTTGACAAATTACATTGTATGATGGATAGGACCAGCACATCTCACCGGGTGCATCCAAAACATTTCCCAACTGCAGCAGTTTCCGCAATTTTATGGAGCCCCAGAAGGGACACGCTCCATATATATTTTCGTATAAAGGACAAAAGATTTAAGTGTCTGAGAGACTGATCCATGGTGTTAATAATCACTGCGCACACACAGAGTGGAAACTCCGTCTCCATATTAGGACTACCAAAGGGACCGAAAAAGTGCCTTTAGAAGGATACAATTCATAAAAAGCGGGACTTTAAAATTGTCAGTATTAATTTAGGAATGGTCTCTTTTCGGAGGTGATCTTTAATAAGAGATCCGTATATATATATATATATATATATATATATATATATATATATATGTGTGTGTGTGTGTGTGTGTGTGTGTATGTGTGTGTGTGTGTGTGTGTGTGTGTGTGTGTGTGTGTGTGTTTGTTTTCACATGTATATACTTCCGGCAAAATCTGGAATTATTACGCCCATAAGTGACGGGTTCTTCACAATGCTTGTCTGTTTTATTTTGCGTGTTTGATGTGTTGTAACTTTTGCGTCGATGCCATTTGTTTTGAAACAGAAACTATTCTGCAAGAAAGTAACACCGTACAGCACTAATTCTATGTAAACCATAGAGCTACTATATCGTCGATCTCATTTCTATTTAGGCCACGGGAATATTTTCAAAAATAGCTGAAGGAAGTCTGGTCTGCAAGTAATCTGGAGGATTGCCAGACTGACATCAGCACAGAACATAAAAGCTCTGGTCGAAGTTGTTCCCAAGGGATCGATTTCATCCTCAAATGCAAACCGGTTTCATTGTTAATACGGAATATGAAAGGCGAACTTTTACTGGGGACTTTCTGTGCCAGCTTGCACACTGAAACAGCAGCTTTCCTCGACATTTTTTTTTGGGGGGGGCTGGTCGTACGTAAGTTGTACCCAAAGCGCCAACGAAAGCCTTTGACCCGGACCTTGAAGCTGTTGATCTGGATCTTTTACCCCTCCCCCCCCCCCCATGAAACTACAATTATGTTCTTGAATCAAAGATATTTCCACGAGAAATTTAGATGGGAAACTAGAGAAAGACTTGCTTCAAAGCAAAGCTGTCTGTGTGCTTATAAAGGAAAGTTGTTACCCTCTACAATCCAATTGGAAAACCTTCATGAGAGAATATATGAAATTTAAGAAGAAAAAACAACAACTGTAGGAAAATAAGGCTCTTGATATGCAAAACATCTGTAAAAAAAGAAATACAAGGCAGAAAGAGAGAATTTTTGATGAAACAGAATTTCAAGTGTCCGCTATCAAACAAGTATACACTTTTTATTGCAACTTTTATTCATTTATGCATTGTTTTTGACACAACATGACAAAATGATCACCATATAAATGCAAAGTACTATGCCTGACATGAGCGTAAACAACAAATCCTATAGTGATGTTTATATACATGCATGTAATAGACTGCTGGTGACAGATCATGGCCAGTTGTATGCCTGGTCTATCACAAATATGTACAAGTCTGCTATTGTTGCTCTTAATTATGCGTCCCCCGTAAAGGGGGAGGGGGGGGGGCGGGCAAAGGATATAGTGTCTAGTCCCGTCGTCTGCCACCGCCGTGTGTCTCAGTTATATTTCTGTCCCCTCTTGGCCTATTGTCTCTTAATTTGGTACATATAATCGATTGGTCTGGGAAATTTGTTCCATATAATAAAATATAACCTTGAGGTCAAAGGTCAAGGTCAAATCCTTGTCTTTTCTGTTGACTCAGCAATTTTGACATATTGCCTAATACCTTCTTACTGGTGTATCGTAGGCCCAAGGTTATATTACTATCAATTGTTAATGGGAAAGTGCTTATGGGCTTTCAGTTTGTATGGTTTATTCTAAACCTGAGTGACCTTGAAAGGTCAAACTGCATATATTCCTGTTGATTACTACGCAAGTCAATGGGGATTGCAATGCTTATTCACATTTTCAACTTCTCCTCAAAAACAATTGGCCAGATTCTCTTCAAACTTGGTGGGGATGTACATCAGGTAGGTATCTACCAACTGTGTCCAAATGGTTATCCTCCAATGATTTTTGAATTTTTAATGTGTGTTTTTGTTTGTTTGTTTGTTTGTTGTTTTTTGGTTAATTTTTGTATGCTTATTGATTACCATGCAAGTCAGTGAGGTCTGCAATGGTAGTTCACATTTTGACGTCTTTCTTCAATAAAGTAAGTCAGATTCACTTGAAACTTTTGGTACAGATACTCCATAAATGTTTCTCATATGATTGTGGATGACCTTTGGGTTATAGGTCAAGGTCACTATTATGCCTTGCAAAATAAATAGATTTTCCTGCCACATCTTCAAATGGGCACGATTGAAGTCCATCAAACTTTTTCATGATTTACCCAGGAGGGATTTCCTTTAAATTTGCTAAGAGGTGACCTTGAGGTCAAAGGTCAAGGTCAAGCTTTCTGCAGAAGAATGGTGGCCCTCATATCTGGTGAGAGGTGCCTGCTCGGGGGATCCATAATGTTTTTCGCACCAAAAACTCGCTTCTAGTTTACATTATTTCAACTTCACTAATAGGGCCACACACTGTTCAGAGATTTAGCTTAAGTGGTCTGTAGGAGCTTTAGCACTGGGCAAATTGATGACAGACAAACCTAGGATGTGAATTCGAAATGGCACATCCACGCATAACAGATTTGAACACACACACACACACACACACACACACACATATATATATATATATATATATTCAACATTTAAACTTTTAAGTGTCCCTAATTAGCATAAATTAAAATTCTATAAATTTTGTATGTAGTTCGTTGGATGAACGTACAACAAAAAGTATGAATTGAAGCTGAAATGGCACCTCTTCCTATAATAGTTTTAAAGATATTCAATGTTTTAATTTTCAAATAGCCCTAGTTTGCATAATTTTCAAAATTGTAACCCCTCTATAAAAAGCCAGAATTGATGTAGGGAAGTCTATTCAAGTCACGTCTGAAGTTTCTACGTATAATCTTCAACAAAATATCAGACAAATTTGCTGGTAAGGAAAGAAAAAACGAACTCGGAAAAAGGACTGTCTACATTGGCATACAGGCATAATCACTGTAATAATCAAAATATTTAACTCAGTGCAGTTTTTGTAATCTTTAGCACAGAAATTAAATATGCATCCATTTTTTTTGCATGAACACGCAACGACGTGATCGTTCTCTGTCTCGCATGCACCGAATGATACGGCTGTAAGTGGCAATGGACGTCACTCCCGCCCGCAACAACTCTTTACTTTGAACGTGCCCTTTAGGTAGATGGGTGTGGGTATGGCTAGTCTCTTTTGCGATGGCGTTTCAATTTGAAAAATGGAAATGTCATGAGTGTCCGAAATAAGGAGGGTGTGGTCTTCCCGTACGCCGTAGTTGGTGGGCGTGTAATTACCATTCAGGGCGTTCAAGCTTCTTGCATTGGATGAAATTACCTAATGTCGGAGTCAGTTGAAAGCCACTTGCATCTCATATTTTGTTTTTGTTTGGCTGTTTTTTTGTTTGTTTGTTTGTTTTTTTTTTTTGAGGATATTTATGGCAAGTATGGATTATTTCAGATACAATAAAACTTTGAAAATGACAACAAAAAAGTCACAAAGAGAGAATAATACAGCCCCATATAACGTAATATTTGCATCGTCTTGGGAGCGCAATACCTGTCGTCTGACATAATGCTTATTCCCATAGCTATTTTTGTTTGTTTGAGCAACCTGTATGTATCACAGTTGTTGCATGTCAATGTTACATAGCGAAACCAATCTATCACTTTGATCAGGGATGTGGAAACATCTCTTTCCACACCCCTGCTTTGATGGACTGGTTGCACTCTTTCAACATTGACTTCATTGAAACGACCAAATTTTACTGATATGGTGATAAGTGTGTGTATGTGTGTTTTATAAAGATAATTTGTTTTGATTTGCAGTCTATCGTAACTTTATAATAGAAAAAAGTTTATTGCTGCTAACCATGTGTGGCGAGTGGCAGTTTTGTTTTACCAGTGCCCGACATCCACACCGCGAAATCGCATAACAGACTTTTTCTGCCACTGTGCGCATTTTTTAACCTCAAAGGCGGGGGGGGGGGGGGGGGGGGGGTCTGCAATAGCTTACTGCTTGCGTGAGGACTTTACATACTTTTTTGCTTCCGATGTTATTTCATAACAAAATTATGCCAGTTTGTCAGTTTTCAGCATGCAATTTTACCTGGACGCTGTGAGCAAATGCTCCATGTACTTATCTGGTACGATAGGCGGACCGAGTATTTTGAGCATCGTAATCGCTTCGGTGTTTTCAAAGATAGGGGTTTGCTTCAAAAGTTATTCTGTACCGACATGTAATACTGGTAATTTTCCTACAATATGGGGTAAATTACCTGCCGTTCATAAATGTTTATGCAGCTCCAAAATATTTTCTATAAAATACAATTTAAAAAACATACGTACAGATTGTTTCTTCTTCTTCTTCTTCTTCTTCTTCTTCTTCTTCTTCTTCTTCTTCTTCTTCTTCTTCTTCTTCTTCTTCTTCTTCTTCTTCTTCTTCTTCTTCTTCTTTTTCTTCTTCTTCTTCTTCTTCTTCTTCTTCTTCTTCTTCTTCTTCTTCTTCTTCTTCATTATTATGCTATTCTTATCATGCTTTTCAGTAGTAGTTTATTTAATTTTGATCCCTCAGCCTTTTCACTTAGAATTATACAACTGGAAGTATTGTTGGTCAACAACGCTTGATAAGAAAATGCGTACTTTTGGAAAATAATAAAGAGCTCTCAATGCAACTTGGACGCTTTGCGACCACAGGGGCAAGGTGTTACAGTTACCGTTCTTACAGCTTGAAGAAACCTGACATCCGGCAGGGCTACATTTCAGACATCATTCCAGTTAATAATCACCGTTCCAGTCGATGTGGCATACATCGAATCCATAAAAGGTTACATTAACACAGCTTTTATATTTCTTCAAAACGCCGACAGAGTAATCTGAGCAACCTGTTGTGCAACTTATTACCCAAATAAAACCATAATCGCGGTTTGATTTAACGCATAGCTTTGCACACTGTACACTTATACTTGTACACACATTCACGTAGGCCTGTCAAAAGAGCACATCAGCAAAAAACGCCACAGGGACTTTAAGCGACTGTTACTTTTTATGCTTCCTGTGCTTTATGCTATACTGTCGTCCATCAGTGCCCGTAAATGATCAGCAAGTAGCATCGTATCATTTTGCGCAACTATGGTCTACATATCGATGTCTTCAGATAACTTCTTTGCAAAGAGAACCCGTCATGCATCACAATTATGCACACAATGACATATAACTTATATGATATGCATAACTAAGAAATGGAAGAACCACTAATATATTGTGTGTCATTCAGTGTGAAAGAATGACCAAGACCACATTGTATACCTTTATAAGACAAAGTACAATATTGTACATCATGTGCACTAAATGCACGTATACTGCAGCGTGGTTGGCTATATAGTCACGCTGAATGTTGTACATATGTTGGCCGCAGGTACATTATATTTTTACACTTTTCAAATCTGTTACCAATTTGACAACCTTCAGTATGTTTTTAAAATGAATAGTGCATAAAGTCACAGGCGCTTACTTGAATATGTGAAGCAGCGATATCTAAAGCTCATTTTGAAGTGTCCTATTTATGCCACTTGTCAAGTTTGTGCACGAACAGCGTGCTTGATTGTGTGACGATTTTTTATCCATTTCTTATGCCTCATAAAAAAGAAAAAGAAAACACACTCAATGAGCATTCACTACATGAAAAAGCTGAGGTTACAAACAACCTAAACAATCTTATTTTTCCGGCACTGAATTGTATGTGTCATTTCTCGTATCATTCCACCGAAACATTTATAATAGCACGTTTACAACAAACATACACAGCATCGTCATCCATCACTGAATCCCCATAAGGTCCCTGGGCTCCTTACTCCCAGACAGTCAAGAGCGTTGCCGACTTGGCCACCAACTAAGCAAGCGGAGGATAACCCCACAAATAGTAAACCTGATTTACGAGAATGATAGGTTAATCTGATGGTAGAGACATCACGAAAATATATCGCAAAATAAAAATGGATCCCGTACAAAATCATTTGATGTGTAATGGAGGCCTGCATCAACCATTTTTGGATGTAAATTGGTTACAGTTTTGGATCCCAATACACACACGCACGAACGCCTACGACGTACATACACACACATACATACACACACACACACACACACACACACGTGTGTGTGTGTGTGTGTGTGTGTGTGTGCAGTGAAACCTTATTATAACGGCACTCAGATATCCGACATATTCATTATAATGACACAGGTTTTGAATGGCAAAAGTTTATTTTCTTTGTTATTTGATTCATATATCTGAAATATTCATTTATCCGACACATTTCTGAGGGAACAAATGGTGTAATATATATATATATATATATATATATATATATATATATATATATATATATATATATATATATATATATATATTGTTGTCAAATATTTCTGCTTGATACTGATATTTGTCACATCAAAATATTAATGAGACTGATATGCTCACAAAACAACTGACGAAATTAGTGAGCGACAATTGGTTAACATTCTTGAAAAGACTAAATACGCTCCCCAGTAAAAAGCTGTTGACGGTTCGCCCAATCGTGGAATATGGGTGTGTCCTTTTTGACAAATGCAGTAAAAGGTTTCTGATCTTTCGGAAGGATTACCATATGCAGCAATTAGAATCTGCACTGACGCCATACAATTTACATCATACGATACGCTGTTTGCTCGAAGAGTTTGGGAACCGTAATACATTCTCAGGAATATTTTTAAAATGTTTGATGCTCTTGTGCAAATAATAATAATAATAATAATAATAATAATAATAATAATAATAATAATAATAATAATAATAACAATAACAATAACAATAACAATAACAATAACAATAACAATAACAATAATAATAATAATAATAATAATAATAATAATAATAATAATAAGCTTACTCCTCATAACCTCTTTGAAATAGTTCCAGATTACATATTGACACAAAAAAGCCGCCTTCCTTTTCCATTATAGGCTGTACAGTCAACTTCGAATGGAATGTTTCAGACAAATTACTGGGGTACTGAGACCATCGTTTTTCTGTTTAGCGACTCATCTGTTTCAGATGATCGTAAATCGGAACTTTTCCAAATTGTTCCGAAGTACATTGTACTTACAAAGAGATTTTGAGCCTGCAGTATTGTTTATGTCTGTGAGTGAACACAGACATATTGTTTTACCCAATCTTTCTTTCTTTCTTTCTTTCTTTCTTTCATTCCGCCAGATTTTTGTGTCGTCTTAAACTCAGACACCGTACAAGCTAGAACTTCAAACTTTGCATACGCTCTGAATAGTCAGGATTTTGAAAATTATGCAAATTAGGGCCATTAAAAAAATCAATTGCCTCTTGCTTCCAAAGTATTCATCCGATTTTGATGGTGTTGCTCTCAAATTGTAGATATTGTAACACTGCACATTTCTGTAATTTACATGTGACCTCTAAAGGTCAAAGGTCAAGATCATTTGTACGTTTGAAATATTCATCCAGCCATAACTCAGTCAATTTCCATCCACTTTTGATCATGTTGGACACAAATAGTAGCTATTGTAACACTGCACATTTTTGTAATTTACATGTGACCTCTAGAGGTCAAAGGTCAAGGTAATTTTGCCATTTGAAATATTTACATAGCTATAACTCGGTCAATTATCATCCAATTTCGATCATGTTGGACACAAATTGTAGCTACTGTAACACTGCACATTTTTATAATTTACATGTGACCTCTAGAGGTCAAAGATCAAGGTCATTTGGACCTTTGAAATATTCATCTAGCCATAACTCGGTCACTTTTAATCCAATTTTGATCATGTTGGGCTCAAATTATAGATAATGTAACATTGCACATTTTTGTAGCTCACATGTCACCTCTAAAGGTCAAAGGTGAAGGTCATTCGGACCTTTGAAATATTACCAGCCATAACTCAGTCAATTTTCATCCAATTTTAATCATGTTGAGCTCAAATTTTATATATTGTAACACTGCACATTTTTGTAATGTATATGTGACCTCCAGAGGTCAAAGATCAAGGTCATTTTGTCGTTTGAAATTTTCATCTAGCCATAACTCGGCCAATTATCATCCACTTTTGATCATGTCGGACACAAATTGTAGCTACATACGGGCACTTGTCTATGTGGGCAAGCGGGAAGTTGCTTATATTTTGGAAATAAAGAATACTTTTTACAGGCAAATTCTAATTTCTTCTGATATCCAGATAGTTTTCATTTATATTTGACCTCTAAACGTCAAGGTCATTTTGCCTTTTGAATGTTTCATCTAGCCATAATTTGGTCACTTTCCATCCAATTTTATTCATGTTGGACTCAAATTGTAAGTGTTGCAACACTGCATATTTTTGTAATTGTGCAAATTTTTCACACACACAGACAGATTTACTTTCAAGCAAATCTTTCTTTTTTAGTTTTTTAATATATATTTGCCTTTTTCTATACTTTTGACAATTTTCCGAAGAGTGATAACCTGTTTGTTGTCTCGGTGAATGGCACAACTGTCGTAAGTATTTGTGTTGTTTTATGATCTTCTTATAAACTGTGCAATGTAAGTTGCTTGTAGAGGGAAGTGGCTCGTATAAGTGCTTGTCGCTTTTTCTCGAATCCTATTGCTTGGACAATAAAATATGTTTAAACTAAACTCAGAAGGCCGCCCTCTCCGAAATCACCGCAACTTGAATGTAGTACTGATCGCTGCTTTTTGGTCGTTTCTGGCTTCTGCTATTTGCCCATGCAGTGATCTACTGGACAAAGTTAGAAGTGTCTCCTACACTTTCAATCATCCAGAAAAATGTGACCGGGCTGCTATTCTTCCGTTATGAAATCACAAAATGTTTCGCCCTGCCTCACTGTGCAGCGATTGTGCATCTGTTGGGGTCCTGTTTAATTGTTGTCTATTCTTCCACGAGAGGGATTTATATATAGGGCTAAGCCCTCTTCCCAATTCTTAATTGCCGATGAGAATGTTGTATTTGAACATTGTTGAAAAAAAATAAATAAATAAAGAATATGTTTAAACAAAAAATATTTCGAGTTTGATGATGGCTCTGCAAATGCTACACAGGCGCAGTTCCGACTCGGGCATTGTCAACTCAGTTTCCATTCATTCCATTAATATTTTGCCCTCTGCACCTTGCACGTGTAGCTGCTTAAAGGATGATACAAGTCATTTCCTTCTGTTTTGTCCGCTTTACGAACTACCCATACTTAAATTTCTGAGATCTGTCACAATGTGATGCTCCTGGTTTACCTCTAAATCTATTGTTAAACCTTGTCGGTGATACACGTTTAGAAATTATGTCAGGTGGCAGTGCTCACCTTAAGAAGGAATAAACGTCGATATATTTGTTAAAGCACAGTTGTTCGTCAGTCACACCAGATGTTCTGTAAACGGCTAACTATCAATTCCTCATACACCTGTTTTGAACTCAGCTTGCAAAGAGAATGTGCTGTCCAGTGTGTCTCGCATGCAGCTCTTCTGTGGGTTTACACATCCGAAGACCTTGTCGATTAGCTACTCAGTACCTACTGGGCAATCCAGTTTTGAAATAAATATGTTTACAACACAATTCATTTGTACATATTACGACTGTTGCTCTGGATGTGTTTGTTCCAACCCATGCAATTACTGAAAGTGATGCCTACCAAGTTGGGCCATATTATGTGATTGAGTACTTCATGCGCTGGGTTGCATAATGACCACACGCACAGTGACAATTTCTGCTGCTCCGTTCTGGGTGATGCGAAGCGTACGAAACCCATTTACTCCGTGGGATCCCGTGCCTCATCCTCCGGGTAAAATGCTGATTTCCCTTCAGTCTTGACAGAGTTGAAGGAAACTCTATATATAATGATCCTGTCGAACACGTTCTCCGTTGAGAGCGGCCGGCCACCTGTGTGAATTTGCCTGGGGGTGGTCTTGTCTTTCAACTGGCGTAACAACTGACAGGTGTGATTTGGGGCTAAAAAACACCTAAGATATTCAGCTCAACTCTTGTTCTTGTTTGTGGATTTTTATTTTGTTTTGTTGTGTTTGTGTGTGTGTGTGTGTGGTTGTGTTTCATTTTGTGTGAATCATGAAATTAAAAGTACATTTAAGCACTGACAATGCAATTGATATGTTCAGTATATTGAAATGAATAAATACCAAGTAAAGTGGTGAAAATGAGTAGATGTTTTCCTTGTCAAATAAAAAGCAAACTCTGCCCATTAAAATGGTGACAGAGTGGCAAAGGAACATCACTGAGGTATTCAACATTTCTGCAGACAAGTAATGTTTAGCACCTTGATAAAAAGAATGTGTGAAAAAAAAAACTACTCGGACAGATAAGTTTGCTCCATACAGTCACTGGTAATTTTTGCCCGCCCCCCCCCCCCTCCTCCCCGTATGATTTTCAACGAAATAAATAGTAGCCGATTGAATCCATTTTGTTGCACTCCGCATGCATGACACTGTGTGTGTGCGGAAACTTTTGCTAAATTTAGGACCATCGATGACAGCGCAGTCACTTGGGATGTCATTTGCATAAAGTTTTCCTCTCCTTTTCTTCTTCCATTATACGACCGCCTTCAACACAGTGAAGATTCTGTCGTGGTTGCGCATGCTGTTAGTTGTTGGGTACGTTAGTTAGAACGCAAGGATATCATGAACTTAGAGACAGGTTTAGTGGGTAGTGGTCAGTGGTTATCGTGTGTGTAACGTTCCTCTTTGCATATTTCTGCAATTGAAATAAAAATGATTCCCCTGATTGGTCAATTCTTTGATGACGAAAAAGAGCTTATTCGCGCTCATTGTACTCTAAGAGATCTGCTTAAAGATATGACAAAAATTTTATAGAAATTGCAATTAGATTTTGCAAAATCCTTCGCTTTAGGCTTTATGATGCAGGTGATTAAGTGGCTGCCGTGGTCTGCCAAACCCGATTTTGAACCCGAGTGGACCTTTGGTTGTGATACCCAGATACTTTGATAGACTGTAGACAAAGGTATGAGCAATGCCCTTTCAGATGCACAGGATTTTTATGAAAAGAAGGGTATGCAAGATGAGAACTTGACCGATGCTTGTAGTGATCTTGTCTTGAAGGCAAGTTTGACAACGACGACGACGACGACGACAACACAAAACCCACACCATTTGTTGTTTCCTTGTTATGGCCAGTGGTTTAAGGTTAATAAACAGACATTACACGTTTCAAGTTATGTTTATACAGGCAATTTCGATGTTTCCTGCGTATCACCTTGTCCAATTTATTCTATTCTGGTCTAAACATATCTTATTGAACACATTCTATTTTATGCACAACAACTCAACTAAAATATGCACAAAGATCGATCAAAATATGCATAAGAGGTCGATTAAGAAAAAAAATCGACACGAGAATTGTACCATCTAATGTCACACTTCTTTAAGCTGTGGATTTCTGTGTACACAACGTCATAGCACTTTTTTTTCAAGATGAGGCCAAGTTTTGATAGTTTTGTGAACACTACCTGAAAACTCTGTCAGGATTGCTATCAATCAACCATTTCAGGACTATGTTTTGGGCTGAGTCAAGGTTTTGCATCCAAAGCACATCGAATAAAAGCTGGTGGCCTGGACCAACTGTGAAACTATTGATTAGATAGATATTCAAGTTGCTGAATGCCACATCTTTTTGTGACGACCTTGACGCTGCAGTCATTATAATACTTCAAATGGGCTGGACTTTGGGAGAGAGGTGGACAAAGGAGCAGTGCTGGAGGCAAAATCATGTCTCGGCATTATGTGATTATAGTTTAACCGTTTTGTCTTCGACCAAGCAAAGACCACAGGGGCGCTGCGATGTTGTACTTGTTATTGGCGGTACATGGGTCATTTACAGGTGAAGTAGTTGTAGCATGTTACTGAGATGTAGGTGTCCTGGGGAATGTGACTTGAAACGAACACATGATGGTGGTTGAGGGCCAACCCCTACTCTCCCCACCCACCCACCCCCCACCCACGCCTATTGAACCAATCAATCCTAGCCCTACATCAAGTAATATGCTTCAAAGTTTTTTCCTCGTGGTTTTTGTCAAAGAAGGGAAACATTTTGAATGAGAATTGTATCTGAGTACAACATATACCTGGTCAACAGCTTTCCATCTAGCGTTTTGGCACTTTAGCATGGGCGATAAATCCACTTTAAAGAAAGCTGTTCACTCAGTCTTATTGCAAAGCAGACAGGGAATTTAAACTGGACGCAAATGATAAATTGATGACAGACTGAGTTCTCTGTTGAGTCGCATGAATACACGTTTTTTTGTCCTACCTTTAAGCAAAGCTTATTATGAAGACTTCACATAGAAGAGAGAAACAGACTGTTGTCACGAAATGCATTCTTTGACTGTGCCACCTATTAAAATGATGATGGCTACATAACCCCAGCACTAAATTATCTTGAAATTACACTTTCGTTTACTCTTCGTTTATGTGCTTGCGAGAGGCAATGGGACACTTTTTGCTACGTAAAAGTGTTTTATTTTGGTACCTCCGACACGGACATTGCCAAAATGAAAGGCAAACGCCTGTCGTTTAACAGCCCCACTTTGTTGAGTCAACTGATGCATGTGGGAGTTGTGTTCTGGACTAACTCAGCTCACTAGCACGAACTCGTAATGGTAAAAGACAACGCCAGTAGACTGCAGGCGTTTTACGTTGTGAAGGCGTACCAAGCTACTGTGCGATTATCGTGTTTGAAAAGTGTACAATGAATGTTTGCCTTCAGATGTGTACATGTTGCCCATGCGAGATCAGTTCTGCTAACATCCTTCACATATCTCCTGCAAAGGAAACCGTTAAGTAAATACTGGAGCTAAAAAAACGTTTGGGTATAAAAGTACAATCTTTGCAACAAAATTCTCGCACAATTACATGTGGACACCGGCATATGGCAAGCCTTTCGAATAGCTTTAAGCCTCAAAAACCCGTGCACCCAGACAACTTTTTTTCCCGCTGCCAAGCAGCCGACTCTTAATGAAGCCTTGGCATGCAGCGCAACGTAGACAACCACTTTTTCGCTGCAAAACGTCTTTGTGATACTGACGCATCGGACTTCATGTTGGGTGGCAATGTCAGAGGTCTCCCTTTTTCTTTCTATTGAATTAACTTGTCAATAGTGATGCGAATCCCTGTACAAGTCTGTTTTTAAATCTCGATTATTTAGCTTGATTCTTGTCGCCAGGCGCTGAACCTGTCCCAGCCGTCGCTCACATAAACCTTTTTAGGCAACTTTGTTTTGCTGTGAATAATTATGCTCTTAGTCCTTGAATTGCACATCCATGCGATTTACTTGCGAAACAAGCTATCGTTAAGCTCGTTTTGATGACACACTGAAACGCTGTTTCAGAGGCAACTACTGGTAACTATAAAACACGATACAGGCTGAGCCAGAATTTATTTGCCCAACCAAACAGAAGTATACATGACCAACTGAGAAGTGTATACGGTCAAGGAAATCCTCAGGAGGACAAGGTGTCACCATCCCCAAGTCCGTCTGAAGAGGAACCTCAGTTTTATTGAATTCCCTGATGCAATGTACTAGATCTGGTTTAGTCTGCACTGCTCGTTTGCGTGATCGTTGCCTGACACGGTATACCATACTTATCGCTACAAATCCTGAAATAATCGCTTCCTAAAAGGATATTGTGGGACTATCTTCTTAGACATGCAATTGCAATTTGGAAAATACATTGTGCAAAAAATATTAAGCTCGACGTGTTGTTTCATTGGCGTCCTCCTTCAAGATGATTTTACACGTCATCATTAAAAGATAAGACGTAAGGGACACTCGACAAAGAGCCTTTGTATTTGCAATGGAAAAGCGGCTCACCATGGAAGAGTATGACCTGGGCAGGAAACTACACAACAGATAGTTAATACGGCCAAATCTGAAGTAGAGGCCTCTTAAATGACGAAGAAAAGATTTCAGCTAGGACAATTTATGACTATATTGTAGTTTTAATTACAATCAAATTATGTCTCCCGGTGGAAGCCGGGGGACATATTGGTTTAGTGCCCGTTTCTTCCGCTTCTTCTTCCTCTTCTTCTTGTTGTTGTTGTTCAGGTTCTTCAACACTTGGTTTCCGTGCGATAAGTCTTGAAGGACTTGACGGAATTTGATGAAACTTGGTAGGATTATGTATCTAGACAAGACCTAGGTTGGGATTGTATTTGGGTGACCTTGACCTGATTCTCAAGGTCACAGGGTCACTTATGTGAAATTGGTTTCCGTGCGATAAGTCTTGAAGAACTTGATGGAATTTGATGAAACTTGGTAGGATTATGTATGTTGGCAAGACCTAGGTTGGGATTGTATTTGGGTGACCTTGACTTCGTTTTCAAGGTCACAGGGTCACTTATGTGAAATTGGTTTCCGTTCGATAAGTCATGAAGAACTTGATAGAATTTGATGAAACTTGGTAGGATTATGTATCTTGGCAAGACCTTGGTTGGGATTGTATTTGGATGACCTTGAGTGAATTCTCAAGGTCACAGGGTCATTTATGTGAAATTGGTTTCTGTGCGATAAGTCTTGAAGAACTTGATGGAATTTGATGAAACTTGGTAGAATTATGTATGTTGGCAAGACCTAGGTTGGGATTGTATTTGGGTGACCTTGACTTCGTTTTCAAGGTCACAGGGTCACTTATGTGAAATTGGTTTCCGTTCGATAAGTCATGAAGAACTTGATGGAATTTGATGAAACTTGGTAGGATTATGTATCAAGGTAAGACCAAGGTTGGGATTATATTTGGCTGACCTTGACCTCATTTTTTAGGTCACAGAGTCAGTTATGTGAAATTGGTTTCTCTGCAATAAGTCTTGAAGAACTTGATGAAAATTGCTAGAGTAATGTATCTAGGTGAGAGCTAAAATAGGATTGTAATTTTAAAGCAAACTTGGTCATTTGTAATTTGTTATCACCTGTAGCTTATTCAGAGACGTATTAAGTGTTCCACCGGGAGACATTTGATTTTCTGTTGGAAAATCAGTCTGTTCTAGTTTATTAATGGACTGGTGAGTGGTCTATATATTGCACATATCACATATACCTGCGTATGACCTGCAATGTCTAGACCGTGTGCGCTAAAATAGATTGTCATAACCCATTTTTCAAATACTAACAGACCAATATTTCATTCAAAATGCTCTAGTAATCGACCAAAAGCATGCTTGTGAAATAATCAATAAGCGCGATAAAGTAATAAAAGAGCTTGTTCCATACAGTTTAGTTTGCGAACAGAATATTAATTTTAAATGTTCGATCACAATGTAGTCGTACATATTCAATAATTTCGACTAGTGGCTTTCACCCTTCACAATAGGTGTTTGTACTTCTTGGAAATTGTGCCAGACTGGAACCATTGGTCTGGTGAACTGCTTGTCTCTGGGCAACTAAAGTCACTTTCAGTCATGTTTGGATTTCAGACAGAAACCGATCTGTACAAATTTGACATAATTTCAAAAGATGTGTATCTTTTGAAGATATCACTGTATATTTACCTGCTACGAAAATGCATATTATTGCAAGTTTAGATATCCATCTGAAATGAATTCATTTTAATACATGTGGTTCTATTTTAGAGCACATAAAACTTATTTACGTAATGATAACGATCACGATGATGATGACGATGATATTAATAATACTGATGTAAGCATACATTCATATTTAATAGTTTGACAGCATAAATCTTAGAAATACGATGCCTATTAAGGATTTAAATACATCTTAAACTTATTATATGTATATATGTCTGTCCAAACCTCAATTTACTTTCAATTTAACGATTCTGTTCTTTATGAGTCATAAAAAATCTGAACTTTACCCTTTTCCAATCCCCACCCCAAAATCACCACTTTCTTGGAAACTTGTTTCTAGCTTAGTACCCATACTAGTACAAGAAGGTAAACGGAAACTACATTCCATCTCTGATTCAAGAGTTAAACACTATTTATTGATTAAAATCGTGAATTTTGACAACTATAATTATCATTTTACAGAATAAAATGCTTGACAATTATTAATGTGCACATAAAGATAATTAACTTTTGGCACCGCAGATCGAGGCAAGGTGATGTTCTTAATATTCAAAACAAATAAAATTTTTAAAAAATGATCATTCGGATTGGTAAGGGATATGGTGATCACTGATAGTCGTTGTCGCGTAGTTAAGCCACAGAAGCAAAATAATTTGTTTTATGTCCTCAGAGTGTCTAACTCAGGTTAACCCATAACGAGCAGGTATATTTCAAATATATTTTCTGACGCCACAAGTTATCCATGTCGTTAAATTATCTGACAAAGCCTAACCCATAAAGAACATATATATTTCAAGTAAATTTTTTGATACTGTATATCATGGCAACAGGATGTAAACTTGTATTTAAATTTAAAAAGAAAAAAGAAAACAAAAGCACAAACAAAACAAACCAAAATACACACCTCCAAAAACAAACAAACAAACTAGTGCGTAAATTATGGAGATCCATAATCGTAAGTTTATCTATTGCTAACACCTGCCCAAAATGGATGTAATTCCTATACAACTTAGAAGAGATTCCATGTTAAGTGCATGCTCATTTATATTATGCACTAAAACCTGTCCTTCACGACACATATTTGTGTCGTTGAGGCTAATAAAACTTGCACAGTTTTGCCCGAAACCGAACATAGCTTCGTCATTTTCATATTTGCGACATCTCTGCATTGTATAAACCTGTCAACCGTGTATCGTGGACATTTTGCATGGTTCCATATGCCAAAACAACCTGTCTATTGTGGACATCACACAAACCAGTAATCCCGACAAACAAGGGGGAATACACACTTGGTTTTTAGCAAATCGAGCTATCAACTTAAAACTTTAATTTGCTTTCAAGAAAATCTATGTCCTTGCAAAGGACAATTCTGAGTCCATTTTGGATGGAATCTCTATCTATTGCAATTCTTAAGATATTGAATAGTAATGATAGCAAAAACTCGTAGAAAAGTCGTGGAAAGAGCAGACTGGATTGATGGATTTTTATGATTGACCTAAAAATAATAATGTCTTTTTCTGATTTTGTTTTCACGAGATTGACAATATTTTAAGATATTTTAACTATATAGTATTTTAAAGTACGGAAAGAAGTCTTCACGCACAGCTATTGGCATGATACCAGGGGTGCTGAACTATGCAAACAAAACAGTACCAGATACACTTTTTTAAGAAAGAAAGAAAGAAAGAAAGAAAGAAAGAAAGAAAGAAAGAAAGAAAGAAAGAAAGAAAGAAAGAAAGAAAGAAAGAAAGAAAGAAAGAAGTCTTTGCTGGAACACACGCACACGCAGACAGGTCATTGGTCATACATCCGATTTACTCGGTTGAATTAACATTAGGGCCTAGAATTCTAACCCCACAAATAAGGAAACCTGATTTCCTTGTTACATCTAACCCATGACACTCACCTTGTTCAGCATATCAACTTTAATGCGGAAACAAACATACCTGTATAACCACAGGACAAAATCTTCTGTCGAGTAAGATTGTTCATTGCAGAGTTTATTGAGGTTTTTAAACGAGCATATTTGTATTTGGGTCTTTTTGTCCAAAACCACTTCCTAGTAGTCATATATAACAACCAGTCTGTCGTGACTCGTTTATTTGCTAAGCATACCGGTCTCACGCTTTTCTTCATTTCATATACTAGTATTTTAAACATATTTTTATCTCTCCTTTACCGCTGCAAGTATATATTATATATTACATAGTTATGACAGTTACTTTATGTCCATAGCCCCACGGTGGAACAGTCTTTGACTGATTGGGTCATTCATTAAAAATATGTTTTAATAAATATATTGTCTTAATTTGTAAAAAAAAAAAAAAAAAATGTAAATGTACTCAGATATTCGGTACAAGTAGGTGTGACCCGACTATAAAGTGGACATCCGTTTATTGTGAATATTTTACACAGAATCGAAGCTGCCTACAACAGAAATGTGTTCTTGTTGTGTATTTTTGGGATTGCATGATGGCAATAATGTAATTTACTCAAACTGAATGCCCACATGCCTCGGAGTTTTATCACGGAATAAGTATGTTTACATTGATCTCGTGACATCTGAATAAAGACAAACCAATAAATCTCACGGGGAAAGATCTCGTTCTAAACGAAACGTTAAAAAGATTTCAAAGATGTGCTAATGTCGTAATTACTGAAATTATAAAATAGGGTGACACTTTTGCAGTTTTCCTCATGTCTGGAGGCAAAACCCAGGTAGTATTACAGTGTCGAAAATAGGATTCCGGGATGAGTGTACTATCATTGAACATGACTGATACTTTCCCTACATATGGGCAGCCTCAACTGTTTTGCATTAATTGACTTTTTAAAATTTACAAATTTGGAAGATATCGAAAAATAAACGTAATAGTTACAGTTTGCAAATGTCACCAAACAGGTAATCTTTAAAAACATTCAAGAGATTACTTTTTTTCCAGATACTATTTGTTACACGTATTGTGATGGAAGATACGATGCGTGTTTGTCTTTCTCCTGTGAGGAATCAATAAATGTAAAGCACATGTTTTTTGTAGGTATCAGCAAAATATAACGATGTTTGTTTGGTGCAGCAAATGATTATGTTCATCTTTTCAGTACAGATTGTCAAAGTGCAGGGTGGTCACTGTAGCATAATTAATTCAACCAATTGTTGTTACATTAACATTTAATCATAAGGGTCCTTGTAGTACGGCATGTCTTCTGGCTTGAAGATAGGCATATGGCACGGTAATTGACGTGTAACCACGGTCAGCAGGGCCAGAAAGACCGACATTAAAAATAACTCAACCAGGGAAGCGTGAAATTCAGACTTACCAATTCCTGAGGCTGGGAGCTGAATCAGCGACAAAGATTTGTCTTTTATTCCGGCTTGCCGTACGAAAAATTCTAGCTTTGAGACACCTCTACCCCACGTGTTCTGGACAGCTTCCGCCCGCGGAAGCGAATTTTGAGACGTCACTACTGCTGCGTAAATGGTCTGACGGAGGTTCAAAGAGGAATCTGCCTGAGCATTGCCGCGGCTTCTGACATAGGAGTTGACGGTCAGCTGGATCACATGTCGTGTGGTAATCAGCAATGCTGTTGACACCATGAAGCCCCATACAGTGCCGACAACAAACATGATTCCGGTATGTCTGTTTTGACATTTCTTTCTTGTTGCCATAGAACCTGTCCTCTCCATGTTGTTGTCTTGTGTATCAGGCATGGGTTTTGCTCCAGAGTCAGGTTCTCGGCCTGGAGTGCGGATTAAGTGCCGAAGTCCAACACAGCATATCCATGTGGATCGTGGAGTTTACCAAATTACTTGCTGCCGCTGTTTCATATATTCTTCACGCTGAAAATCTCTTGCAGACTATTTCAATGAAGGTTTCATTACGTGTGTACAGAAAATCATTGTAGCAAACCGGTTGTCTAAGACCGGTTGGTTGGCCCATGTGCCGTTGACAGGTGAACCTATAACAGCGCGCCTCAGCAGTCAGCCAGCGTCCTCGACACGGTATAGTGCATATTGCCCTCCAGTCGCTGTGGGGTCAACACATTCTGATACTATAAGCTTTGTCCTTCCATTCATGTTCCATTGAAGCTTTACCCTGGACATTATCGGTCCTGAAGGTCTCGTTTCCAGACTTAAGTACTGTTGTCCAATAAGAGATTGCCGAGTCGATTGCATGAATTTTCCCAGACACAGGTGAGCTTGATTATGGTATTTTCTCAACAACAAAGATGCTCCAACCTTGTTACAACTCACAGCTCGGACAAGAAAAAGCTGAAGTTACGGTCGGAAAAATCTACCGCGTAAATCATATAAAGGCTTTTGTAATGATGATATGCAGACAGGTGTCGCTGAGACAAGACTAAGATACGTCAGCATATATAGTGAAAAATTAACAGACACATCGTTGCGCACATTTACGGCAAGTCCAAGCAAAACATGGGGGATCTCTTGTACTCTGGTGGCATAGGAAACCTCACTTGGTATTAACTCGTGCTTTGCTGTACGTAAACCACTTTGGCAAACACAGCAGCGAATGTGTTGCGAAAAGCCGCAAGGTAAGCCACCAGTTTGTAACGATAGCCGCAGGATTGATTTATAACCGCGTTAAAAGTTCGTTGCACTGCAGTGTTGCTAATTTGTGCAGTCTCCACGGAGACCCAGCACAGGAGATTTTTGTTGTTGGTGGTGGGGTTTTTTTTTTTTTTTTTGTTTTTTTTTGTTTTTTTGTTTTTTTTGTTGTTTTGTTTTGTTTTTTGTTTTCTTTTTCAGCAGAGTCCAACAGCATGTTCCGCATACTAATGATTTATTCGCATGACAAATATATGCTGGGAAACATATTTTTCAAGCTAAGTTTTGTTGTTGAGAATATCCAAGAGGCATATATTTGCAGGAATGATAAGGTGTTATAAGGCTTCATGCTCTAGTGCTCGCTTGCATATGCTGGTAGCATGTATCTCTACAGGCAACCTTCAGAAATGATTAATTTTGCTACAAATGTATTATTGGCACAGTTCAGCACGCCTAAAAAGTGCACCAGAAGTACTCGTGCACAGTGATTTGGTAAACTTGATTATGTCTTCTGACTGGATTTGTTCCCGCAAGCATTGGTAAGCTGTTTCCAGGTCTCTATATGGAAATTTTATTTTTCATTGCACGGAGTCATTTGCTTACAATTTGAACAATATCATTGCAGAATATTAATGCTAGTAGAAGATTGCAATTGACTGCATCTGTATTTGTGCAAAAAATCAGAATGTTACTATCTTTGTAGACCGCTCAAATTCAACCGGAACATGAATTATCAACTTGCGCGATATGTTTCAAGTAAGTTTGATGTTTTATTTTTAACATGGACTTAGGCTCTTTTGTTCATCAGTGTAATCGCGTTTTCAAATACTTGCGCCTCTTGTGTGTGTGTGCCGGAGACAATAAAGACGTATATTCTCGTTGCATGACACTGTACAACCACCGTAACAATGTCTTTTTGGAGCAGGTTTGTTAGCAGTCAGTCTGCCGTTGCGTGATTAATATGCTTGTCCTGACTAAAGATAATGGCACAGTTACTTTTGCTTGCCACAGGATATCATTATGTTGAAATTGGAAGCAGGTAATGGACCAAACGACTTGCGGTTCACACCACGACGCACGAAACACGTTACTGGCGTATTGCTTGGGGGCTTGCCGTTCTTTTGATAACAGTAAATTTGCAGAGTATATTATATCAAGCAACTATGCAATTATTCTTTCTCTTTCTGAATTGTCACATGATTTTCAGGATTAAAATCCATACGTATGTCTGGTGTTTACAATAACTGTAAAGATAAGAGTCTGCCGTGTTCAGTCACTACTGATTTCATGATGAACTGAACGTCCCAGGAAAACACCTCACGATTGATTAAAAAAAATTAACGCAGTGTTTATTGATATAAAGCATTGATTTTGATTTGAAAACGAGCCCAACAAAATTGTTATTATGTTTCTCACAAAATGTGAAGGAAAAGAATGATACTTTAGCATATCTAAAATGATGATGAAATTGCGCTGTAAAGTCGCTTTAACAATAACATACACCATACAATGTGAGTGAAGTCGCTTTCATGACAACATGGTCTATCCATGTGTGTAAAGTCGCTTCAATGGCACAATGTGCCATGTTGGTGTATGGCAAACCCTGATGTTGACCAAGAGTACAAAATCATATCCAACTAGAAAAGAACATTTGCTTCAAAGCAAATCTGTCCGTGTGCCTTCAAAAGTTGTAAATATTATAAATGCTACAACTTTTGTCCTTTGGTACTTCACATTACATTAAGCTTATGGCTGGATGCAAATTTCAAAGTCCAAATGACCTTGATCTTTGACCTTTACAGGTCACATGTACATTACAAAAATATACAGTTACAATACCCACAATTTCAGGCCAACCAAATCAGATGAAAATTGAACAAGTTATGGCAAGATAAATCTTTCAAAAGGGCCAAATGACCCTGACCTTTGCCCTTTTGAGGTGATACATGTTCCTACAAAAATGTGCAGTGTTGAAATACCTACAATGTGAGTCCACTATGATTAGAATTGGGTGAAAATTGGCCGAGTTATGGCTGGATGAAGCTTTTAAAAGTCCAAATGACATTGACCTTTGACCTTTAGAGGTCACATTTAAGCTTTAGAAATGTGCAGTGTTACAATAGCTACAATTTGAGCCCAACATGATCAAACTTAGATAAACAATAACCAAGTTATGGCTAGAAGAAAGTCACCATCGAAAGTGGCCTCAGACCTTGAGATGACCTCTACCTGAAGTGAACCTTGACCTTTAAAATGACATTTTTGGCCTAAAATTGACCTCTGACCTTGACATGACCTTGACATTTGAGATGACATTTGTCTTGCTATGATCAAACTCCTGTACACTCGGAACCACATCTACTATAGTATAAAAGATATTGAACATTGAAAACTTTGATTAGCCCACATTTGAGATGATCTTGGCCTTGCTATGATCTAACTCTTATTCACTCGGAAACACATCCACTATAGTATATAAGATATTGAAGATTTCAAACTTTAATTAGTCCTGGTTTGCATAATTTTGAAAAGCATGACCTCTTGTTATAAAAAGGCGACACTTCTTCTATAGAAGTATAATTGTGCCAAGTTTGGAGTTTCTGCGTATAATACTTTTCAAATAAAATGTCTGACAATATGTCTGTGTTGGCACACAGACATAATAACACCCCTTTATCACCTTTTTTTTTTTTTTTTGAGACGGGTTGTGGCTTTCGAATTTGGCACAAAATGTGCGCTATACATTCAATAAGGAGACTCATATACATTCAATAAGGAGACTCAGAGGGTGTATTGGAAATTACATTATGGTACCTATAAACTTGAAGTTGGAATGACACCTCTATGAATAATAGTTTTGAAGTTATTCCAGATTAAAATTTGTGTTTTCACCTAATTTGCATAAATCAAAATTTTACAATTTTGGCTCATCGGATGCAGCTATATCAGAAACCTTTACATTGAAGTTGGAGTCGCACCTCCGTGTATGATAGTTTAGAAGTTATTCAAAGATTTAAATTTTGTGTATTAATCTTATTTACATAAATTAAAATTGTACAACTTTGGTTCATAGTTCTTTGGATGCAACAACGTCACAAATTTATAAATTGAAGTTGGAATCACTCCTACATCGATAATAGTTTTCAAGTTATTAAAGATTAAATTCTGTGTAATCACCTAATTTGCAAAAAATATGATCTTACTGTGTTAAATTTCATAAATTAAAATCCTTTAACTTGGGTTCATGGTTCATAGAATGCGGCTTTGCCACGAATGTGTAAATTGAATTTGGAATGGCACCTCTATCTGTCATAGTTTTGGAGAATTTTCGATATTCTAATGAGCATAATTTAAAATTCTACAACTTTAATTTAGTGTCCATTATATTGGGAGGTGTCACAAACCTATACACAAAAATTGAAATATTTGTCTAAAATGGTTGTAGATTTTGCTGCCCCTTTTGTAAGTTGGAAGATGATTATAACAAGTTTTTTGTTACTTGCAATAGAATTAAAACAGTAAGAGAAAATGTGAGCAAATATTCAGATTAACAGGCATAAAAAATATTAAACTGCATTTACAAGATGTTGTCTTGGGTTATAAAATAAATTATGATGCATATTATTGGGTTAATTTTATACTTACAACGTACGCTTTTACAATATATAAAGGAAACCAAATAAGTGAAAACAAAAATAAATATTTGAGTTATTGGAATCTTTTGAAATTTGGATTGCAATGGAGGACTAACAGTATGAAAAACAAACATGCATACCCTTACAAAATTTGTGGAAGTCTGTTTATGCTAGAACAAGATGTCGAGATTTCCTTACTAATATGTAATATATTGTTAATACATTTACGAAATGTCATTTGTTTACTATAATTTTTGTTATATGGTCATATTACTTGTAACGTTTAATGGATGATGCTGATGTATCAATGTGACTGTATATTTGTATAAAATTGACTTCAATAAAAGATAAAAATAAAAAAAAAATGGTTGTAGATTTGAAATCTCGAGAACAGGACATACTTTTATCGTAGTTTGGTCTGTCAGCACACATAAGAATGACTCCCCTCCTCCCCCCTCCCCCTTTCAGGTTTCAACATCAGTACTCAATCCTTACCCTGTTTTGGGGTAGGCTATTGGTGCTTTTCTCCCGGTGATGCTAACAAATTAAGGCTGAAAAATGCTACAGTCGCTAACAAATACCAACGAATACAATTCCTACATTACAAAGAAGACTGTGCACTGAACAGAAGCAAATAATTGTTTTGTTGTTGTTGTTGTTGTTGTTGTTGTTGTTGTTGTTGTTGTTGTTGTTGTTGGTTTTTTTTTTTTTTTGGCAAGGGTAATCGCAGATGAGACCAATGGGATAATTTGCAGTTACATGTACTTACAATTATCTGTGGGCCTTTCTTGTGCACTTAATGGCCTATGAACAACTTTTGTGCACGAGACCCATTTTATCTGAGAGGAGATCAAGTGCCATGACCTATACTTTAAAGAGTCACAAAACGCTGATCTTTTTCACTTTTGTTGACAGTAATCATACATTTTAAAGGCAAATGTTCAGTGCTTATGTCGGGAAATGTCCTGAAAGAGCGCGACGTCACCTCGCACGACTGTACTAATTACGTGTAGAAGATTATACGCATTATGTCTGTAGTCCATAATCTTTGGTTCCAGTGAGCACACAGATGGTTAACTGTATCTCACTGGAATGAGTAACACATTGTTCTTAAACTGACACCACATGTTCTGCCCAAGTGAAAAAGGGAAAAGTGTTAGAAAAGTATGAGTAAAAGATAAAGTACCAGTCCCGAATGTTGGACAGTTTGTATTACGATTTCCATTCTTCTCTTCCTGTGTTTTTATTTAATTATTATAATTATTATCATTTTTACAGTCTGTGATGGAACAATGAGAGACCAAGGTCTTTCGGTGCAAGAGGACAACACATTTCCTTTCTTGAGACTCTGTTCAGCTACCTGGACCTCATGTTGGTAACTTAACACGCCCCCCTCCCCCCCGGCAAACGGACCAAAAGTGAGACCTGGTGCCAAATTTCCGCTTCAATGGCATTTGCTCGATTTTTCACTGAACAGACAGGATTGGGATCAAAATTGAAGAGAAGCCCTGTCAGATTGGGATGTTCCAGGTCCGCAACAATAGCTTTTTGGTTCAAAAAGAGAGGGTGGGGTGGGTGAATATCATCCAACCTGTGTAAATGTGACTGGATCCAGTCTTTGAAGGTAAAAAGGTTAATTTACGCCATGAAACTTCAGAGCAGCTTCTGCCTGTGGGTTTTGCTCCGGTCATTCCGGTTCACCACATGTGTCACCGCAGGCCAGAAATTGTCTTAGTCAGTGTCTCTACACCGGGCTCCGACAGATTTTTATTTTTATTTTATTTTATTTATTCATTTTTTTTTTTTTTTTTTTTGGGGGGGGGGGGGTGGTGACTTTGTATGGGGTGTTGTAAGGTATAGATACACACATTTGTCAAAATCTGAAGGATCATCGATATCATATAGTGCTCACAATAGAGCAAGAAGTGTAACTTATTTGACAAATGAAGGAGTTATTTTAAAAAACAATCTACCAAAATATGTAATTTGTATGCTACACATGAAAGGAGTAGAAACTAGAAAATAATATTTGCCTTCAAAATGAGAACAGTTTGAAATACAACACTCTGTCATTGTTCAACATAATCTAAATTGTGTGTATATGCGTAATTTGCATAAATAAAAATGCTGTAAATTTGATTTTTGATTCATAGGATGTGGCCATATCACAAACGTATAAACTGATGTTTGAATGCCACCACTATCTAGACTACTTTCGAAGAGCAAGATTTTAATTTTGTGCATTTGCCTAATTCGCATAAATTAAAAGCCTACAACTTTGCTTTATTGTTCATTGGATGAGGTTATGTCACAAACCTACAAATTGAAGTTTGAATGATACCTCTATGTATAATAGTTTTGAAGTAATTCAAGATTTAGATTTTGTGTATTATTCTTATTTGCATAAATTAAAAGCCTACAGCTTTGGTTCATGTTTCAGTGGATGCACCTATAACACAAACCTATGAAGTAAAGTTGAAATCGTGCCTCTATAATACTTTTGAAGCTATTTAAGATTTAAATTTTGTGTATTCACCTTATTTACATAAATTATTATTCTACAGCTCTGGTTCATAGTTCATTATATGCGATGCGGCAATGTCATAAACCTATAAATTCAAGTTGGAATGGCACCTCTATGAATAATAGTTTTGAAGTTATTGCCGATTCAAATTTGTGTTTTCACCTAATTTGCATAAATTAAAAATTTACAATTTTGGTTCATTGGATGCAGCTATATTAGAAACCTTTAAATTGAAGTTGGAATCGCACCTCCATGTATGATAGTTTAGAAGTTATTAAAATTTTAAACATCGTGACTTTTCCAAACGATCTGCAAAATTTCACTGCCACCAATTGGTGGTTTTCAGAATAAAAGTGTAAAGAAGAAAAAAGAAAGAAAGAAAAAAAGAAAGAAAGAAGGAAGGAAGGTAAGAAAGAAAGAAAGAAAGAAAGAAAGAACGAGAGAGAGAGAAAGAAAGAAAGAAAGAAAGAAAGAAAGAAAGAAAGAGAAAGAAAGAAAGAAAGAAAGAAAGAAAGAAAGAAAGAAAGAAAGAAAGAAAGAAAGAAAGAAAGAAAGAAAGAAAGAAAGAAACAATGTCTGGGTTCGCACGGAAACACATATAAATACAGATAAAGTGCAGGCCAACCTCATGTTTTGTTTATCTACCTAGTTGCGTATAACCAGCTTAATGGCATACTTTTAAGACTTAATCGAATCTGCAGAGCTGTGTGCACATGTATGTCAGATAATATTTGCATTAAAAGATCTGTGGTTGTTACGATAATATTTTTCTAAAAGGGTTATAGATTTGAAATGTCGGAAAAGGACATACTTTTATCATATTTTGGTAAGCCAGCACACATAAGAATGACTCCCCTCCCTCCTTCCCCCCATATCAGGTTTCAACATGAGTACTCAATCCTTACCCTGTTTTGGGGTAGGCTATTGGTGCTTTTCTCCCGGTGATGCTAACAAATTAAGGCCAAAAAATATGCTACAGTCGCTAACAAATGCCAAGGAATACAATTCCTACATCACAAAGAAGACTGTCCACTGAACACAAGCAAATACTTGGTTGGTAATTTTTGACAAGGGTAATCGTAAAGTGAGACCAATGGGATAATTTGCAGTTACATGATTGTACTTACAATTATCTGTGGGCCTTTCTTGTGCACTTAATGGCCTATGAACAGATTTTTGTGCACGAGACCCATTTTATCTGAGAGGAGATCAAGTGCCGTGACCTATACTTTAAAGAGTCACAAACGCTGATCTTTTTCACTTTTGTTGACAGCAATCATGCATTTAAAAGGCAAATGTTCAGTGCTTATATCGGAAAGTACTAGTATCCGGAAAGAGCGCGACGTCACCTCGCACGACTGTACCAATTACGTGTAGAAGATTATACGCATTATGTCCGTAGTCCATAATCTTTGTTTCCGTTGAACACACGGATGGTTACCTGTGTCTGACTGGAATGTGTAGCACATTGTTCTTAAACTGACACCAAATGTTCCGCCCCAGTGAATAAAGGGAAAAGTGTTAGAAAAGTATGACTAAAAGATAAAGTACCAGTCCAGAATTGTGGACAGTTTGTATTACGATTTCCATTCTTTTTTCCTGTGTTTTTATTTAATTTTCTATTATTATTATTAGTAGTAGTAGTAGTAGTAGCAGTAGTAGTAGTAGCAGTAGTAGTAGTGCAGTAGTAGTAGTAGTAGTACCACTACTACTACTACTATTACTACTACTAATACTACTACTACTACAGTCTGTGATGGAACAATGAGTGATCAAGGTCTTTCGGTGCAAGAGGACAACACATTTCCTTTGTTGAGACTCTTTTCAGCTACCTGGACCTCATGTTGTTAACTTAACATGACCCCCTCTCTCCAGCAAAGCGACCAAAGTGACCGGGTTGCCAAATTTCCGCTTCAATGGCATTTGCTCGATTTTTCACTTAACAGACAGGATTGGGATCAAAATTGAAGAGAAGCCCTGTCAGATTGGGATGTTCCAGGTCCGCAACAATAGCTTTTTGGTACAAAAAGTGAGGGTATCATCCAACCTGTGCAAATGTGACTGGATCCAGTCTTTGAAGGTAAAAAGGTTAATTCACGCCAAGTAACTTCAGAGCAGCTTCTGCCTGTGGGTTTTGCTCCGGTCATTCCGGTTCACCACATGTGTCACCGCAGGCCAGAAATTGTCCAACTTGTCAGTGTCTCTACCGGGCTCCGACAGCTTTTTTTTCCTTTTTCTTTTCTTATATTTTATTTTATTCATTTATTTATTCTATTTTTTTTTTTTTTGGTGGGGGGTGACTTTGTATGGGGTGTTGTAAGGTATAGATACATACATTTGGCAAAGTCTGAAGAATCCTCGAGATTATCCAGTGATCACAATACAGCCATAAGTGTAACATATTTGACAAATGAAGGTCTGTGACGTTATACTTTTGAAAGTGTAGGAATGCAACGTGTTTTCCTTCTCTCTTTCTCTTTTTCTTCCTTCCTCTCTCTCTCTCTGTCTCTCTCTCTCTCTCTCTCTCTCTCTCTCTCTCTCTCTCTCTCTCTCTCTCTCTCTCTCTCTCTCTCTCTCTCTCAGCAAGAGCTGTGCTGTGGGTATTTTACAAATAACCCAATCAACTTTATGCTGTATTTTGACCAAGCTCATTGTGGAATTGGGGTCACTGCCACTTTATTGGGGAGCAGCTTTTGTGTAATCTTTGTTGAGTCAAGGAGCGCATTCAAGTTCCTTCCAGCTGTTCGCAGCTCAACTGGTGTCCTGTAAAAACCCCAGACGCATAATGATACATAACACAAAAATAAAGTATACGACTTTTCAAAATATCTTGTTGCAGCTGAAGGGAAAATCCTGTTTGTAGATCTATAAAACACCGTTACGAATCCCTTCTGTGCAGCAAAGCACCAATCAGACAGTTGCTAATATACCCTAATGCATTGTGTACAAACTGTTTTTGTTATATTCTAGTGCCGCTAAGTTCAGTTTTCCTTCCATTTAATTTTGCTTACTTTGCTATCGTTTCGAAACGAAGGAAAAAACTGCCAAAATATCTTTATTAACGACTCTGCGTTTAACAGGCTTCTTGTTTTCATCTTCCTAAAATACTAATACATCTGGCAGAGAATATATGTATGTATATATATATATATATATATATATATATATATATATATATATATATATATATATATATATATATATATATATATATATATATATATATATGCATTTACTGGAATTTCCTTATTGAGACCACTTGAGGGACTGAAAAAATATGGTATTAAGGTCTAAATGGAGGAGTGATCTTACTATAGGGGTATAATTTGATTAAGGATAAACGAGAAAAGGAGCGTAAATTGATTGTCTTAGTGTGGAAATGGTCCTTTAAAGGGTGGTCTTAATAGAAGATTCTACACTATGTATGGATATATTCCGAAAATGATGTTAAAAGTTTCAATAGTAGCTTTAAAAACGGGATTATAGTGAGAACTCGCATTTTCTGTGTTGCTCTCATTTTCATCAATATTAATTTGAACAAGGCTGTTTCAAACGAGTTTCATCATGCTTGTCTCAACAGAAAGATGATTATGTTCGGTAGGAAATAGTCCATCAAATTTATAAGTAAGTATGTTGTTTTCTCACAGTGTTGCTTTATCCAAATCAAAGCTGGAATTTTCTGTCAATAGCAGAGATATCAGCCATTTCATAAGCTAAGGGAGGGAGAGAGAGAGAGAGAGAGAGAGAGAGAGAGAGAGAGAGAGAGAGAGAGAGAGAGAGAGAGCGACAGAGAGAGAGAGACAGAGAAAGAGAGAGAGACTACATTTAAAGAAGTTTTTCTGCATGAGATTGCTTAAGCTTGCTTCTCTGTCTCTGTCTGTTTCTGTCTCTGTCTGTCTGTCTCTCTCTCTCTGTCTCTGTCTCTCTGTCTCTGTCTGTCTGTCTGTCTGTCTCTCTCTGCCCCTCTGTCTGCCTCTTTTTCTGTCTCTCACTTCCCAAATGTCGAAACAATGGTACGAATTGAGGGGGTGAATGGGCGGGGGGGGGGGGTGAAACTGTGATCAAAACCACAATTTCACGAAAATGACCACGACTAATAGAATGTCAAGTCCCGTTATGCCCAGCTGAATTGACCAGTTGAAATATGTCGCAATCTTCAAAAGATATACTTTCAGATATCATACATTTTTTTTCTCTTGCACAAGATACAGGAGACCTGTTAAAAGAGTTTCATACCCGTTGTGAACCCACAGGAAGGATAGTTTGATAAAATATATATTATCAGCCAAATGTTTTTAAAAGACTATACACACAAAAAAAGCTGAAATGTTGGTTTGTTCTTCTGAGAAATGATTGAGTTTAGATGGTTTTGCCGTGGAGGAATAAGTGATTTTACTCGTATAGCATACTTATACGATGAATCTGCATACAGCTATGACTGCAGGCAAATAAATGTTTTTGCCATTAATCTCTTAAAGCAGGCTTGTGCATTGATTTGAAAGCCCACATTGTGACCGTGGCATACCACTCAGACTCAGACTTAGCAGTTCACTTAACAGACAAGCGTTCACATGTTCAAAAGTCTTGACAGACCTGTGGGTCACATTAACGTCGTCAATGGTGGAAATACATTTCCGTGGACTGCATCTGTATCGACAGAAATTTTCATAAACCAGCATACCTGCCTGATGAACTGACCTGTAATTTCTGGATAATATATCTTGGCCTTTTTATATGTGTTAAGAATGCCAAATTGTATATGGATTTGTGTTATCACAAAGTCAATATACAAATTAAAATCTCTTAAAATGATACAGGAAAACGTATCATGTATGCACAACATTATTACTTTGAGAAGCTCCAGACTGTGCCATACCTTGTTATCATAAAGGGTTGATAACTTTGATTTAAGCTGTTAGAGACGAGTTGAGCTCAAAATCAACGTAGCAGATAGGTTCTTTTGCGTGAGTTTTCGTTTTTTTTAATGTTGACAAAAAGCGTCACTCATACTTTGACATACGCAACTTTTTTCCTCGATTAAACTGAGGTTTGATTTTGTACATACTTCACTTCTGGATGTCTCTTGTATCTCTCAGTATTTATCTCTTAGAGGGCGAACATGCATTAAATACGTATACACGTTTGGCCCCACACCACACGGGAACCTTTTTTTTAATCGACGCACTCTACACGACGTTATTCAATCTACTGTTTACGCACCTCAAGAAAGCAAACTTAAAGAGTCCACCAAAGGTGAATACGTCGCATGCCAGGGCACGTCTTCTACCAAAATATAAAGGTTTATGTATGTTTTCACTGAGATTGTTCACCACGCAGTCGGAGAAGTGCATGTGGCACAGGCAGGTGGCATACCAGTTACCCATAGTGTCTGACCAGCAGATGCCATTTTTTATTTTCACAACGATATGCTGCATGCTGTCAGAAAATGTAAAAAACGCGTAAGTATTTTTTTTCTGCTCGCAGCCCATAAATCACATGCCCAGGACTAAAGTTTCGAAATGAGACGCCTTTTACAACAAGGCCTTTCTTGCATGAGTTACAATATGCGATTTCTCACTTATTATTCGAGGGTAATGGAAAATGGGAATGTATATACTGGACGAGAAAGACTGTAACAAAATCTATCGGGCTTTGGGTATCCTGCTCAGGTTAGATTACAGGTAAAGTGCTCATTATCCATCCGGTTTCAAAGAAATCTTCATGATGGATACCTGGTCTCGCAAAGTAGATAATCACACTGGGTTTTGAACTGACGAGACATCAGAAGTGTCAAGTCATTGCTCGCGATAGGTATTTTCCAATCACGTACGTGTAATTTTGATGCAGCCCATAACCCTGAAGGGATCGTCAGATGAATTACATTGTCCTGAAACTGGCAGATCAACATTGTCGCATTTCCCGCTTACAGCGTCCAAAAGCAGGACAAGGTAACAAGTGTCGTCTGCTTCGATATGTAACTTACATTTCTTGATTGCAGGAAATATTTTGAATAAGAATTGTAAAACAGAACAATCAGGATAGAGTGCTCCATTGACAGGTCAACTTGTCCTTTGCTGACACCAAGGAAAGTTGTTTTATAAGTCTGATAACTAGGTAAGAGTGAATTAAAAAGGGCATAAGGAAGCAGAAGTATATTTCTTTACCGACGGAGACAAACGTGGTTCATACTTTATTTGAGTGACGAACTGTTCTTTCAAGATCAACAAGGATCCCCTGTTAGCCCTGTGTCTAGATTGCATCATAGAGGAACCGCTAATTGGCGCAGATCATCTTGACAATACACATTATAACATACACTGCGCTTATATTGTAGCAAGTTTGTCATAGATCCAGAAGTTTAAAAATGGGTTAATTTACAGGCAAAAAAGGCATACCTTGCGTAGTTCAGCTGGTACCTACAACGTGGCGCTTTTTGGGCAGGTCTGAGCTGACATCGCTTTCTGAAGAAAATAAGGAATGAAAAACACAATAACAGTTTCTGCACATTATCATATGTATTGATTTGTTCATAGAAGAGTTGATAGTCTTAACATGCAAAGCATATGTGGACAGAGTCCTATCAAATCTATTCGCTCATGTCGAAATGCATTTCAACCATGGAAAATAAATACGTCTAAAAATGAATAAAAAGACATTGATTTGGAGAAGCCAAGGGAAAGAACAGATAAAAGAAAACTTGGAAGCAAGAAATAGACGAACCTCAGGTCCAAAGCCATTGAGTCTATCCATACGTCACGGCAGTCGTCAAGTTGGCTATTATCCATTCCGAAAACATGAAAAAAATGACATTTCGATATTTTAGCGCAGTCGTAACAGTGACCCGCCCATGTCAATCGCAAATTGGTGCAAAATGCGAGGATGTTTGCATGTGTCTTTGTTTCAAAGATTTATGCAAGTACATTCTAAATCTTGTTCTGTCAGCGGCACTGGTCTTGCCACGGCTCCAACAAGAAATGATCCGTCGTGGACAGTCTCTTCCGTTTCTGCTTCAGATTCTGGTTTTAGCCCCACGAGCATCATTGATTCTGCTGATTCTTAACTTTGTCATACAGGAATGCAGAGAAGACCACTTCAATGGCAAGCAGTTGTCAAGATTTGTGATATGATGATCTGGCTTTTGTGCATATTCTTTCAAATAAATTCATATATGATTTTATCTATTTTTAATTGTAGGTTAATTTGGAAGGACACAATGCAGTCATGGAGCTCCCCACAATGCCAGGGTCTAACATAACATAGCACATTGCCGAAGACTGAAGATGAATCAAACTTTCAAGAGGTTTCGACGCCCCAGTTTCTTGGTGGGTGTGATCTTCGGGATCGGAGTCTCCACCGTCTGCTTTGAAATACTACTGACAATACAAACCGACATCAGCAACGTTCTGTACGTAAACCTGGAGACTGGATTCCAAAGTTACCTTAAAGAAAACCAGGATGATGGAACTTCCAAAGGAAGACTCAAACGAGACAGCTCACAACAAAACACGGTAACGGACGCCTTCGACAAGTTTCAAGTGTCTTATAATCCAAAGCTCGTGGAATTAGGTGAACTGCAAGGAAGAAAGTTAGTGCACGCAGCCGTACTAGCTGATGCTAATACGCTGAGGTCATATGCAACAGCCATTCAGCAAACCTGGGAGAATAAAATTCCAGCGACCTTCTTGTACGGAACACTGGCTGGAAATTATGACTCGAAAGACCAAATGAAGGGCAGTGTCCCATTAAAAGGTATTACCATTGTGCTTCTGTCTTGGTTTCATTCACGCCCTAAAATCATTTTATTACAATAAGATTAATCTCAAGAGCAAAAGTGAACGTAAATTTGTGCATATTAATAGGATGTACTGAATATCAATTGAGATCCTGTGCTGCCACCTAGGCTACAGCAAGGAACTTGACAGGAGGGAGGGCAGATTCATGTATGAGCAGGGCCAAATGAGCTTCTGTGATAAAAGTAAAGAGTCGAGAAATTAAAAAAAAAAAAAACTTTAAAAAGATCGTTCACCGAGTTTTAAAACATACAAGATGCTGAACAAAGGAAAAAAATGTCATTTGTTTGGTAGAAAAGCTATTATTTGTGGATGGTTAAGCAACACAACTGATACAAAGTGTTCTGGTCACGGCAAAACCATAGTTCTGTTGCCGAGTAACGGATCAGGTCTACAGATAATATAGCTGAATACAAATACCTCCTATTAACGTAGGTATTTTTGACAAATATAGTAATAGCAATTCCGAACTTGCAATTCTATATCTCGACTTGGAAGTAATAGATAGCAACAACAGAATTTGTAAATATTTACTGAGCAAACTTTTTACCTTCTTTTTTTGAAAGCCACTTGACACATTAATTTGTTCCCAATTGAATTTTTATATATTTTGGTTTAAACATATTTTATTGTAAACACAGTCGGCCAGCAATCTCACAAACTTGGTTTCAAGCCTCTTGTGAAGGCCTAAATCTTACACATTTTCATGCATGTTATATATACGAAACTTTTATATGTTAAATTTATAAAGTATGAACGTAAATGGTAAATTTGCCGCGAGAATTTGCCCTTGACTGATACTGGGCATTGATGTTAGCTACAGAGCTGTTTTCGCCTGTATCATTCAACAACGAAGTATTTGTATGTAATTGCTAATTGTGATCTCTCCGATTCTATTCCGATAGTATTGCTGCCAAAGATTTTGGACGTATAGAAACTAATTATTTTAGTGTTGATGAAAAAGAGAGGAGGGCACAAAGTTTTCAAAGCTCGTGACAAATAAAAACCAGTGGAAAAGACTTTTGCATGAGATCAAAATGCTTCATTGTTGTATATACTGCAGTTAGCTTATGTATATTGGCGCATTGTAAGAATAAAGATATGATAATTCCGTGTATCTCGTAATGCAAGAACAGTTCGCCATCACAGTTATTCTGCGAGGATTGATTTTTGGTGAAAACCGCGGTCCCAATTTAGTATTTGAGATCAAGCCAGCTGTGCGCAATAATTTATTGGTCAGATCATTTGTTCTCTCCCTGTGATTGGTACCATACTAATATGAAGAGTGTCCTATTTTAATGGGTTACCTGTGATTTTTTTTTGGGGGGGGGAGTTTACTCTAGCTTTAAAGCGATTTTCAGAGGCATCTTTGCAATGCTCATCAGTGATGCATTTTCTTTCCTGAACAGGTGCAGTCATAGGAGAGACCTATAGCTTCGAGCATGCGCTGATCAGCCTAAAGTACGTGTGTGACCATGTCCTGGATGACTACCATTGGTTTGTTCTTTTGAAGGATGCCACATACATAAATGCAGACTCTCTTTTGTCGCTGCTTCACAAAATATCAGCTTCAGAACCAATTCTGATAGGTACGGCAAGTACTTATAAAAATCATATTATTCGTCAAGGTCCGTTATTAACACTTTTTTGACTAACAAAACATTGTCGCTATTTGAAGAATGCATTTTATATTGTTAGAAATATCCGAACGTTAACTGTTGAACGATATATTTACCGAACATGCCTGCACGGAACATTCTGTGTTGACTGGGATTATGTTGCCTCACACAATAAGCAGAACATCTATCCAAGAGTGAGCTTTTTTATGTTTCTGGCTACAGCTAGAAGTTGATGAATTATAGGAGACCATGCCGTTGCCAAATTATTTTGAAACCCACGGATAAAAAGAATGAAATCCTTAGGTGGAAGAACTCAAAGTGGTCCGTTTATCGCCATTTTAAAATCCAAGTTTTGTGGTATCTGAATTTTTATTGAAGGTGCAGATCGGATATTTCTCTCTATACGTGTATGTATCACAATCAGGTCGTCCAGTTCCTGAGAGCAAGAGGCACTGTTCCATGGAGGCTGGCTTAATCTTCAGCAGAGAAGCCCTTGTGAGGTTTTGTCCACACATTAGCACTTGTCACAAGCAGCCAGACATAGCCACCCCGTCCGTCAACCTGGGCAATTGTATCTCAAAACACACCAATACCATGTGTGTGCACTCTAGCGCGGTAGGTTTTATACTGTTCACATTGGACAGGAATCGTCAACAGCCGTTATTTCGCATTAAATCTTACAGTGTCAACTGCGACATCGCTCATTTAAGTACCCTGTACATCCCTGTAGCTACCATAGAATAGAATGGTCCGGGTCAACAACTTTCCTCGGCGAACTTTGTGCGCAATGCGCGAGGAAAATTGTTGACTCAGTCCAAAATGTGGCATTGAAAGAATTGAAACTTATCATTTTCATGAAGAATTGTGGTTGTATTATTGTATTATATTGTGTGTGCCAAGAGAGGTATCCACTATTTCGCAGCCATTGTAATGTGTCCATTCATACAAAATAAGTATCCTGTTGTAATTATTGTCTTTTTGCAATAATTTCACTATTAATTAAACAAAACATGCTAACTAAGAAACATAACCTGATACAGACCACGTCTTTGTCACACCATCTGTTGCTTCACAAGAAGGAATCTACTGATTAACATTATCTGCTACATGGGTATATTTCTTGAAAAACACTGATGGACGAGACATCAGAACAGTAACGAGCATTTCGAAATCAAACAGCTACGACAATTGAACGGAATAAGTACTTAGTTCACAAAGTTATTTGAATGTACAACCTTGTCTTTTTCATTCGTCTTGAAAGTTTTTAAAAACATCAAAAACTGAAGTTCAATAAACTGTTTAAGTGCCAAATTTTGGACTGAGTCAACAGCTTTTCTCCGCGCTCATTGTGCACAATGTTCCCAATGCGCGCCGAAAAAGCTGTTTCTTAGGGATATTTTCTTTGGAACTAGAGGCATGCTGCTACTTGAAT
The DNA here is from genome assembly GCA_964020975.1 of Hermodice carunculata. NCBI lineage: Eukaryota > Metazoa > Annelida > Polychaeta > Eunicida > Amphinomidae > Hermodice > Hermodice carunculata. Next base: position 85,562,997 of record OZ026617.1, on the reverse strand, counting down.
GAAATTTCTTTTCACGAGGAATACAAATATCAGATCCTAATGATAACTTAGACTAGTTTGACTTTAGTAGATCGACTTTAGACGTGATTGGGACTGAAAGAGTTCATGAAATATAAAAATTGAATCGGGGTTTGAAACGAGTTTCGTGTATGAACTTGTCACAAGGACTTTCGGAGTAAATGTTACCGCAAATGATTGGACACATCTTACGTGTTTGAAATATACATGTTCTCATTGAATGAAGATTGGATTGCACGGCATTTTCTTTTCTTGCGCTCAAAGCAACTAATTAGTATTTAGGTAACAACTATTAACTACGAATTTTCTGTTCTAGGTCACACCAAAATTTCACGTGTACGATCCGCTGAAGCCTAGGAAGGCTGTGGACGATTTCAAATATCTATCCAACAAAACCGCATTTGTTGGACCTTTACAAGATATCGACAGTTTTTACAAGTTGTATCTCTATTTCTTGAGTAACGAAATAGCTGTTACTCAACAGGAAATTTCCTTCCTGGGCAGAGAACTTGCCAAAACACAGAGCCATGGTCAAACCCAAGTAAGGGGTGGGCACCATACTTCATCCGGTATCGCTATCGGTCTCAAAGGCAACCAAAGTGACAGCATTTTACGGGAGTTTGTGGACCCTTTAGGTTACGTATTTCAAGACACATGTTTTCTTACAAAGAAATACTTATTCAACCAAGATGAAGCATTTCCACAGGCACGAAAGCTTGCAAAGGCTCGTCTTGGCCCCAAGGTGGACGAAATGGATTACTTCGCATTCAGGTCAATAAAACCGGGTATAGGCGTCGAATACAACTTTTATTTTCAGGACTTTAGAGCAAAAAGGAAGAGACGCAATGGTAGAATGGACCAAGTGCATCAAGTCACAGTGTTACAACCATACGGAAAATTGTACATAGATTCCAAAGAAACTATCCCATTGACCAGAGTCAATATGGTAGTTATAGCACCAGAAACCTTCTCGGAATTCTCTACTTTCATGGAGGGTTTCGAGGCTATGTGCCTGGAGGGTTCTCCAAAAGTAACCTGTACCCTTTTAGTGTTAGTATTTTTGGACTTCCATACTGATGACAATTTACGGTTGTTGTTCAGAGATGCTATCAACAGGCATGCAGAGCAGTATCCCACGCAAGAAATTCGCTTCATGGAAATCAGTGGCGAAACGGACTCATTAGCAAGAACTATTCAAATGACTGAAAGCGCATTTACAAAATCGTCTCTGTTGGCATTTCTACACACGGATGTTTCATTCAACTTAGAGTTTTTGCTACGTTGCCAAATGAATACAAAGTTAGCCCAAAAAGTTTACTTCCCAGTGCCCTTTCAAACATACGACTCGGATGTTGTCCGCTCTAAACTGAATGATTATAATAGCAAAACACTAGATATATCTGAAAACGCAGGCTTTTGGAACATTAAGAATTATGACACGTTTTGTGCATACAGTGGAGATTTACAGTCATTTGACAATTTACCTTATTCTGGGAAAGATCTATATGAGATGTTTTTGGGTTCAGGAGGAGTTAAAATCTTCAGAGCCTTGGAGCCTGGCTTGCATCGCGCTTGGGAAAAGAACCTGTGTGATCTACCGACGCTTCAGGAGAAAACGCAGTGTATGGAAGAAAACAAACTACTTCATATAGAAATGTAATTGAATCAAAATTGAAAGGATCAAATAAGAGCAGTACATTATGCCTTGGTTTTACTAAAGCACAAGTGACCTTAGATTATGTAAATAATGAGACCAGATTTACATTTGAAAGTGAGAAGAGAAAATAAAATTATTGTTATTTGGATACAAAATTCAAAATTAAAACACATACACACACACACACACACACACACACACACACACACACACACACACACGCACACACACAAAATAACCCCACACCCATCATGTTGGAAAAACCGCCTGGTGGTTGGAGTAAACGACCCACGATTTCAAATGCGAATGTGTATCCTCGTGTCAGAATGAAAATTATTTCACATCTCGTTTAAAATATTCAGAGCGGCTTATACTTTAGCATATACCTTCAGAAATTATCTACAAAAGAATCTCTATACTAAGACAATCTAGTGGACTGCAGAAAGTGTCTTAACAGGAGAGTTGTCTTAGTCAACAGTACGATATGCTTATTATAAACGGGACGGGACTGTGAAAGAAGTGGGCTCCTCACGCAAACGTCTGATTATGTTGATGTTTGCAGAGTGCAATTTAACTACAATAAGGGAAGCCTGTAAACCGCAAAGCACTGAAAGTGGGCGTGGCCCTACCGTAAGCCAATGGTAGGATAGAGACAGAAACACAAAATGCGTCACATTGATTTTGGATGAAGCACAACACCTTCGTTAAGATGTAATGTATGAAATACCCCGTGCTGCTTTGCGATTGCAAAACCGAGAGAATAATGCAATTATCATTCATTACTATGTAATGAGAGGCAACTAATGACCGCTTCTATTCGTAACGAAAATTGAAAACAATTTGTTGATGTCTTTATTTTGGCACTTATGTACTATGAAGCGTTTGTACATAGTGTAAAATTTGATTATGGTGCTTAACATCTTTTTTGTCAATAAAGTTATTTTATACGTACAGTGAAAATGTGGGAGATACTTTTTTTAACAGATAACATAGTTTGAAACGACCTGTATTGATGAATATGTTTTCTTGAGAATGGAATTTAACAATATATGGTGTAGCATGCACTCTACCGAACAACCAACAAGCGCAGGTGAAACCACCCGGCGGATAAACAAACTTAGCACCTCTGATTGGTCAGTTGTTACCAACAGGAAGTGTTGTGTGATGCAGGAAGTTTTCATATGTTAGTGGATTTTCTGTTGGTGAGATAGGCGGTGGTAAAATTGGCACATTGCCATTGCTTTTATTTCATCACGCTTTGAAATATCAGTGTGATACTGTACTGTACTGAAACTTTATATTCATACGATAACAGCCATGCTAATATTTTATCATGGATGAAAAATGTCAATAAAGTATGATTAAATACAGTAAATTATATTCATAAATGCAAAGGAATGATTGAATGACACAAGGCATAAAAGGATATGACCTGTACGTAATGCCCACTGCACCATTTTAGTTACTGTTTCACGGCCACATTTTCAGAACAACTTTCTGTGGACCTCTAATGGGTCTTTTTCTTTTCAATTGTTCACTTTTGATGTGTGAGCATGGCGTATTTGGACAAAAGGCCCGCATTATACACAATATAGACAATATAGAGACATTCATATTTAACTGCGATCTTGCTCACTTCCTGTGTTGCCGGGGCAACAGACTGATGCTTCCACCATGATCAGGGCAGATTTGTATTATATACTACATAAACATCCATAAATAACACCTTTTCAACCAAAAGAGAGCCCATTTCTAATTATTCTAGGCATCCTTTATGTTTCAAATATATGTTAATACATTTTCTTAAGATTATTGTGTCTTTGTGTTGTTTATTTTGTTGAGAAAGTACTTTTGACCATGCTAAGTATATGGATCTGCCCTGATGCAGGTGTTTCCCTCTTTTGCTCAATAGGTGTTAGAGTAGGACAAACAAGACCACGGTTATAATTTTATTCTTTGCACGTATCTATCTACCGACTTCTTGCTTGTGAGATTGACTCGCTCGGTATATACCAAGCATTATCTTAAAGAACAAGGTGTGTTTTTGTAGACGAGACATGCGTAAAAGACTTCCATTGCATGAAGCAAAGATCTCAAACGTCAGGTATGAATACACCATTGTGGCCAATGAGGTGCAGGTTACCGCGCTAAATAGTTCGTAGTTGTCTTGTGCTGACACCTTTGGGAGCCATTTACCTGTTATTAGCTCTGTGTTTCAGCTAGACTATTACATTAACTTATCAGCCTGTTTGTGTTGCTTTGTTTGACAGATATTTTTTTCCATGATGAAATTTGTAAACAGAGGGCAAATAACATATTCATGCACAGTGACGTAATACTGGCAAGCCGTGCTCAGCAAGTGTTTCGTGGCTATGACAGGTAAACACTGGCCTAACTTTTGATTCTATCTATATACTCGCCTTTTTTTTATCTTGAATGTTTTCAATGAAAGGTGTCTGCACAATACTAACTGCATACTTTATTTTGAAAAGTGACGCAACAAAAGTCACACGCCTTTATGCCAGTATGAAAATATACATTAAATATAATGGTGGTACCGGTTTCATCCCGTCAACTCCATGGGCTCTATGGCGGGGAGTGACACGAGGCGGTATTTGACCTTTTATCGCCTGATAGGGTCAAATGGATTTGACGGACAGCAGATTGGGATGAGGGAGCTCCTGTTCACACTATCACAGAAGTTTCAACTTCCATTCCAAAGATGTAGGTTGACATAAAGTTAATTTATTTCTGGTTAATTACACACAATGTCAATCACGGTAGTGATACATTACAGTCTGATTTTCAATTGTAGGATTCCACAGTGGGTTTTAAAGGGGTACTGTGATGATAATTTACAACTTTTGAGTTGTTTTATATAATAAATGTGGACTAATATCAGAAATTACAAAATTTTTGCCAACTGGTTTAGAAGAGATCAAGTTTTCTTAGATATGTAAATGAGGGGTTGTGATGTCCCCTGGACTAACTGCTACAGCTAATGCAATGACAGCTCAGTGCAACTCTAAAAAACGAGGAAACCTGACCAAGTACAGACATTCCACTTTTACTATGGATGAAGCAGTGTGTATATACGTAATCAAATTTTCTAAACTGAAATATTTTCTCATTTAATGGGATTAATAAGGACAGAAAAATGCAGTAAGCAATACAGACAAACTAACAGCTTCTGTGGTTGTGTATTCACTTACTGGAGCACGCGTCACTAATATACCACACTGATCAGATCAAAGAGGGTGATTAACAGAGTACACAAGTCATTATGAAATGACTGCTCATGTTGTGTATTTCAGTTTGGTACTCCTTCAATGTTTGTGTAGTTTAGTTTAAACATATTTATTTCAGCTGGATGGCCCTATAGTACAAAAAGACTAATACATGGGTTCTCCAGACAAGGAGAGACGCACAAAGTATATGTACAAAACACACAGGACATTACAAAGCTATGTTACCAATTCAGTTATGAGTTACTATATAGTAGTACATATATATACTTCAAAAAGCGTGAGCTTGCAATACATATTAGACACAAGAAATACACTTACTACAGACAAGTTAATAATATGAATTACAAATAAAGTTTAGCACCTTAAGAAACAAAGCGTCTTGTGCTGACTATATACATTTGTACTGCGTCAAAAATATGTACATTCATGGCATCGGGCAAATCTGTGCTACCAAATAGCATTATTTCAACTAACCTTTCACTAGAAATATCTACAAGTAATTTGTGGTGCACATGAGCTCCCGGGGCTAGAATGGAAGTGATAGTGTCGAGTAGGTCCTTTCTAGATTGAGAATAAAGTGGGCAAAAGAGAAGAAAATGTGTAACATCTTCGCAAGGATGAGTACAATGGCAAGTTGGATTGGATAGGATATTAACTTTATGAAGATCAAAGTTCAGCTTAGAGAAACCTTGGCACAGTTGTGTATGGCATATGTTGGGAAACCTATTTCCATGGGAATAGTAGGGAGGGACTGTATCTACCACCAACAGAGTTTTTTTTTCTGTTTAGATTTGAAGATTTGCAGAGAAATAGAGTCTCTAATATCGGATGGAAGGTTATTCCATTGCTTAATTGCGTCTGGGATAAAAGAATTTTCCATACGTTGAGTCCTGCATTTGGGAAAGCGAATATTAGCAGGCTGACGCAATACTCGGCCAGGATAGATAGGGGGTAGAAGGTCAGAAAGATAGGAAGGAGTTAGCTTGTGATGTTTTTTTAGAAGAGAATGAGTTTGAAATATTTTCGTCTATTAGCCAAAGTGGGCCACCCAAGTTCCTGTAGTAGATTAACACGTGATGTATGTCTTAGTGCTCTGGTACAAATTTTAGCGGCCTCAAATTGTGTCGATTCAAGAAGGTCTGAGAGACCTTGACCACAATTGTCAAAAAGGACACAGCTGTATTCGAGAATGGGGCGAACTAAGGATAGATAAAGCCTGATTTTACGTGAAAGTCTGTGTTTGAATCTACGGAGAAGTGCAATCCTCTGGCTGGCTTTGTTGGTAATACGAGTGATGTGGGCACGCCAGGATAGATTACTGCTTAAGGTAATGCCAAGATGAGTATTGATATCTCCTTTAGGTATTGTTGATTCACCAAGGACAAGCGGGGGTGATGAGGTTTTGACCATTTAGCAGAGAACACAACAGATAAAGATTTAAGAGCGTTAAAGATTACTCGCCACAGCTTTCCCCAGTTCCATATTGAAAAAAGATTTGTGTTTAGGTGTTGCGAGGACTCAGCTGGGGTGTTAACAAGTTCCAGTAGACCGATGTCATAGGCGAAGAGTCTGGCATCACATGTAAGATTATCTACAAGGTCATTAACATATACCAGAAATAACAAAGGGCAAAGAATGGATCCTTGGGGTACTCCGGCTTTGACAGGCAACCAAGAAGATGTCTGTCCATGAATAACCACACGCTGAAAACGGTTAGATAGATAACTTTCCACCCACGATGTAAGATTGTCCGAGATGCCCAGTTGTTTGAGCTTAAAAAGGAGACCAGGGTGCCATACCTTATCGAATGCTTTCGATACGTCCAAGAATACCATTCTTGTTTCTTTGGAAAGTTCCAGGCCATTGTAGATGTTGTGAAGAATATAAACAAGTTGATTTATGGTACAGTCGTCAGCTTTGAAGCCGGAATTCTTGGGAGTAAGGAGATCATGATATGTCAGATATTCGTAGAGAGCTTTAAAGACTAGTCTTTCAAACACTTTGGAAACATTACAAAGTAAAGAGATAGGGCGATAGTTACTTTTTATTTGCCTGTTTGACTTTTTAAAAACCAGACAAACATTGGATCTTTTCCAAGAATTACGAAAGTAAGATTGGTTGAGCGATTGTGTGAAGATTTTAGTCAGTGATTTAATGATAGACACAGCTGAATTCTTGAGTAGGATATTACCAATGTTATCAGGACCAGAAGCGGAAGACAGTCGGAGAGAAGATAACACCTTCTTCACGTCATCCTCGTTGACAGAAATATTATGTAGGCGTGCATCAGTTCTGAATGAAAAGTTAGGCAGGGGAGGAGCATCCAGGTCAGGTAGAATTTTGCATTGGCTTGCAAAGTAAGTGCTAAAGATATCGCATTTCTCCGTAATGCAAGATATAACATTGTTGTTGTCTATGAGAGGGGGTATGTCCGCGTGAATTTTGTTGCCTAGGACAGACTTGGACAGTTTCCACCATTGCTTAGGGTTGAAGTCTTTATCGTCTAATTTATGGTTTAATTTCAGGAAATATGAACGCATGGACTGACCAATTTTGTTTAAAACCATGTTGCGAGACTTTTTGTAGAAACGATCGAACTTCTCAATCTTCAAGTGCATGTCAAAGTTGTAAGGATGGGGTGTATTAGAGGAACGCTTGAAGCGTTTCCATGCTCGATTACGTTGTCGAATACGTTTCTTTATTTCTGTGGATATCCAAGGTTTGTCTTGAGGGCGGATAGTAACCTCTCTGTAGGGAATAAAATCTTTAGCAGTGGATAGGAAAAGATCAGACCAATACGAGACAATATCATCGAGGGAATCATAAACTTCGTGGGCCGTATCCCATGGAGCTGAAGAGAGAGCAATGTTCAAATCTTGAAAGTTTGCTTTGTTAAAGTCCCATATAGGCCTACTAAAAGACTTATCTTTGAAGTGAGTGAGAGAAAGGGAACAAAAGATCACAGAATGGTCGGAGTTTGAAATTGGGGTTAACACACCACTATCCAGGACGAGTCCCGGAGAGTCTGTGATGATTAAATCTAACAGGTTGCTGGTATATTCATTTATCCTGGTGGGTTCTTCAATAAGCTGGAAGAGGTTGAGGCCAGCTACAAGGTTGACAAGTGATGTGCCCAGTTCGCTGTCAGGATGAGCCGAGTTCCAGTCAGCACACCTATCATTAAAGTCGCCAGTAATGATCAACGTGTGGGGGTTGCTTTCGAGTGCTGTGTGGATAGAGGTAGAAAGAGATTCAAGGAAAGCGTCTCAGATTTCAGCAGGTTGGCCAGGTGGACGATAGTAGTTACCGACAAAAAGTGCCCCAAGAGGTGTAGAAATTTCTACCCAGATGCATTCGCAGTATTGGCCATCTAAGTCAGCACGCCTAGTGCAAGGTAATGATGAGTGAACATAAGTTAAGACCCCCCCCCCTCCTCTGCCTGTCTGGGGATCACGCCTGAAAGGTGGTTGAAAGTTATCAATGGCTAAAAGCTGATCAGGGTAGTCGGGATCAAGCCAAGTTTCAGAAATGGTAATAACTTTGAGATTTTCAGACTGGGCCAACATTTGAATCTCTTCCATTTTTCCGGCACTCTTGATACTACGGACATTAGAATGACATACCTTCAATACATTATTTAAGGAGGGGTTGATGGGGCCGGGGTTGGGGTGTACATCCGATGCTGACACAATAAATTTGCATAGGAATGTAATAATATGACGGGCACAGAGGAATCCATTAAGTAGCAAGGTTATGACTGATAAAAATAAGAGGTTGAATGAAACTGTTATTTCGTATTCAACCAATACACGTATAGAATGTAGGTAAGTATCGCGGGTGCTACATCTACTTAAATATAAACCAATCGCTAATCGGTGTTGCTCAATACTGATACCCATCAAGACAGGAATGAATTAAAAGTTGTCTTACAACAGCTGCGAATGATTCTTGGGGAAATAAATTTGCTAACGAGAGACAAAGGACCCGAAAATTGATGCCAAGACTTTGTAGCCCATATTCAGCAAAGGTATTGAACTCATAACATTGTGATACAAGTAACATAGCAACATACAAAACAATAAAATGTAAGCAGGTGAGAAATGCAAAGGGAACTGCGCGCCAGTTCATGTGAAATGATGTAAACGACCATAATTCTGGAGCATGTCAATTATACTAAAGGACTTAACTGCCATGAATACCACAAGGGAAAAATAGTATGTGTCAGTGAGTGACAAATGTTGCAGGAGTAACATAGGTTGATACTATTCATAAAGTATAAATTCACAACTAGTATACATATGTGAAACGATGACCGGCATCATTTAAGTACGAAAAAGCATTTCCAAGGCGATATAAACTTGAAACATCCCCTGCATAGTTAATGTACATGAAGATACACGAGGTTATCAAGAGGAAACCAAAATTCCAAAATGTTATCATGAGTACATGTATATGCATATGCGCTGAAAAACTGTATTTCAAATTTCAAATAATGGGAATATCATCAAATGTATACCTATGCAAATCCAACAATGCTAGATCATATTTGGAGTAACTTAGGAATAAAACCCGTATGAGAATGCAAACTTTTTCGCTTGATAGAAGACCCTGTGTATATAAGCACTTTAGTCACGTGGTCTTAGGAGCACATGGAACTTGCAAAGAAGACGGTAATAGATTTTGAAGCGATTCTTAAAGATTTGGGATGAGAAAACACGGGTTATGAGTTATAAACAGGTACTACGTGGGAACATAATGACACAAAATCAACCATAGTACACAAATCCAGTAAAAAATAATGGAAAGTATGACTATGTAGAGCAATATATAGGATGAAAATCGGTCGCTGAACGTACAAATTGTTTGCAAACATAGTTCAGTTTTAACCAGTTTTTCGGTCCTGACAAAAGCAGAAGTGGGTAACTAAGATCTCCTCGTCTCAGGTTGTAAGCTGCGAGTGAACAATGTCATAATGGTGTGACAGTGGCAGGGATAAATGTGACATGTAGCGCTAACACCAAGTATGTACAAACATAGTCTTGTACAGGTTGAAACGATCAATTAGTACTTGGCAGTTCAGCGGACGCATTGTTTTCATTAGAAACTTTGTCCCAGTACTTGTCCAAGTCATATATGGAGGGTAGTCCAGGTGAAATCACACATCAGAACACCAACTGGAAATGTCAGATAGCTCTAACTAAATACCTGTCTGGGAAAAAATGTTACAAATTCGTCAAATGAACACCTAAAATGAACATTGATGGCAAAAAAGTAAAAACTCTCACTGCTGTTCCCTTTTAACTAACACCAACAGTGAACATACCCATGATGTATGGATTACCAACACTGAAAACATCCATGATGTTTGGATCACCAACAGTGAACACACCCATGATGTATGGATCAACAGTGAACACACCCATGATGTATGGATCAACAGTGAACACACCCATGATATATGGATTATAAAAATCTCATACAGCTCAGAAACGATGGGCTCTGCATTCAGGTCTCGATAAATTTGTAAACCATGAAAGCCGCAGGAGTTCTTCATGTTCTTTTGGGCCAGGCTTAACTCTCCTTCGAAATGATGAGAGCCAATGAAACTGCCAGAACCCATTTGGACATTGGAAATTTTTTGTGCAAACTACAGGAACCAAGGGAACCTGTTAGGGTCTGAGGAAATCATCCTTGGAAACCGTAGGAACTCATTTAGGTCCAGAGAAAATTCTCACATACAATGAAAGCCTCTGAAACTACGGAAGCCTTAAAACCACAGTCGGATAAGGGCAAGCCCTCCTTGAAAACCATGGAAGCCACATCCGGGAGGTAGATTGAGATGCATATCCTTGGCAACATCAATCATAGGAACTCCAGCTCTGTAGAAAGCTTACTTTGAAACCAGGTAAGCCAAGAAACCAAGCAAAATGACACGCGTCTGGGGCAATCCTCTTTTTAAAAAAAACAGGATCCACACAGATTACAGAAATGCAGTTGCTATGAAATGTGCACATCTCCCTTGACCTAGAATGCCGCAGAAACCCACATAAAACTTGGTATACTATAGTTGGATTATGTAATGCTAGGGAAACCTCAGAATTCAAAAGAAATGTACCCTAGGATACCAAACGGAAAGTCGCCAAAACCCAAACCCAAAGATGCGATGGAAATCTCAGGATGCCACAGAAAGTCTGTGGAAACTCAGGTGCAACAGGAAAAGTCTTCCTGTGTGTTCTGGTCGAAGTGTCCTCTGGTTGTCAGAGACCAACAACACCAAACAGGGATTTCTACACCTGTTTTAATTTTACCCTTATCACATTGGATATATCGTTTGGTAAGATTATGCTGTACATTGTGATGTCATTTTTCACAATATAAACTAAACTGGGTAACCAACTATCAAGAATTACATCGATATCCTTTTCACATGCCTCCTTATAGTTGTGAAAATGGGAACCTATAGGTGGAAATCCTTGTTGCAGTGCTCTCTGGTGAATGAAATTGGCATCACAGTGGAATGTCATAGGGTTGCTTTTCACAAAATTCACTGTACCTGCTACTATACCATGTCTAATATTCCCCTTGTCATCTCCCGCAAGCATGCTTCAATGCCACAGGAAACAATCTGTACGCTCCGTTTGACTACAGATGAGAGACTCATAACTTCTGGATCTTTGCTCGATGCGACTTCTATTTCCTCAGGCACCAATATTTATGGTTCCAATGCACACTGAGTCTGACTGTAGGCATGAGTAAAAACTCCCAAAACAAAATGGGTTTTTATCCTTCTTCACAATACCAACCCGATGAAAAGGGCAACGCACTGCTGCCTCTCTCCTAAGCTTTGCCCTTGAAAATGTCCCTAGTGATTTATCGCCAATGTCACAAGCTCCCCCTTTCTCTCTCTCTCTCTCTCTCTCTCCTTGTGATTCTCTTATGTATGTACTATGTAGTAAATAAATAAATGAATAAATAAATTAATCAATTAATTGATGAATAAATAAGCTTGTACCTTAATATCTTAATTTTTTTAGCTGTGAACATGTGGCCTTGGGAGGGGGTGAGTGCGCAAAGAGTCGGAGGGCTACGAGACTGTCGGAAGAGCACAGGTCCACCTGTACTCTGTATCTATTAGGTGCTACAATACCAGCATTCCCTTCTGACAACCATGGCTGCATGCTTCCCTTGTATCAGAATCTGTATTGTGCAGTTAACATATAAATGTACTCGTCTGATGTCAACTTGTCCGCTGAAGAACTCGGACTGAATTTTATTCAGACATTTTGTTGTACTGGGCAACTCAGTGACATGTCACGCTAGTGTGTTAGCATCCATAAGAAATTGAGTACAAGTGGATATGTGGCCTTCCGAACGGGTCAACCGTCTCAAAGTACTCTGACTCGTTGCGCGCTCAGCCTCAACCGCTTCGGAAACGCCACTTGTTTGAAGCTGAAAAATTCTCGTGACGCTGTCCGCGTTCAAGATCTGGCAAGGCAAAAACTTTTCCTTCTTTTTGTTTCGTTTTGACTCATCTTACTCCTTTGGCCAGAAGTGCCTGACCAAGAATGTCTGTGGATTTAAAGAGGCGGAGACACATTTTTGTTTAAATCTACAATCGCCAGTTTGGTACATTGAATTCCAAAGAAGCATTGTACAGAGAAAATGTACCTGCCAAAGCGCGATGCGACTATTGGTAAAGGCTGCACGTAGAAAGCATTGAGCACATGCAGATTAACAACACAATTTAGCTGAGGTTAGTATGTACCATGCACACATGTATGCAGTTGAACAGCTTAGAGGTCAATATGAACACATAACAGTGGAGCGTTGGACACGCGTCCAAACTTGCTCCATGCATATATTCTGATGATGATGAAATTACCTTTATATTCGAATCAATGTTTGATCATATGTGGTCCAACATAAGCGAATTAACTGATTTTACAAAATTAAGTGAAAGTGGAAAGGTTTTTTTTTTTTTTTTGTTTTGTTTGCCAGAACAATATTGCGAAGCTTTGCGACTGCAAAACAAATGTAATATGTCATGCCTTGTGTACGCCGTAATATTCTCGGTTGAATAATGCTTTGCTTACATAGTTTGGAAAGAAAGGTGTTATAGTGTGACAAGTGTGTGTTTTTAAACGATCAACAGTCCGTTGTCACAATGCTCTATGGTCGTCGCTTTTTTCCAAAATAAGTCTCGTTTACACACGTCTTACAGGCGTGTGGCCTTACTGCCTGACGCTTTATGGAGATTAATTATGGGAGATTAGTCCGGGTTTATACGCACATGACATAATAGATCATTCTTTTTAAAAACCTGAATGCGTAACTAGCGACTTTGCCGAACTGCATGCGTGAACATTTTTTTCTGACCATTGATCGCATAAGTATGCTTAAAAGTGTACACATTTGTACAGACCTAGAATGCAAACAAAGATTGCGGGATAAGGCATTAAAAAGTCTCGCCATAAGTAACACCGATGATCAAAGAAAGGGCTTTCACTGAAGGATACGGGTGCCAAATACTTAGCATGTACGTTGAACTTATAAAGTATGGCAACGAAGCTAACGAGGCGGAAAATTTATGCACTGAAGACTTGTGGGTCGAAGTTCATCTTTTCATGGCGTTCAATGTGGTCATTATATGTATCTGATGGGTTACTTAACGCACCAGAGACACAAGGCAGTTTGTATTTGGAATGTCTCCCCACGCAAAATAACAAAAGCAGAACGATACTAAACATGAGGCATTTGAATACTTTGGAGTAGCCTAGTTTTTGTACAAAAACTGGTACAAAAACTCCCTCCCTTCAGTGAAATGGAACAGTGATATAAGTGCTACTTTTTCCATGAAGAGGGGCGTGCGCAGGGTAGTGTCTTATCCCCACATTTAATTGATATTTTTATTAACGAGATGCTGGAGTCTGTCAGATCTCTCGATTATGGTGTGCCTCTGGGTAATCACTCCTTTAGCATACTGGCCTACGCAGATGACGTCACGCTATTTAGTAGCCACGTCACTAGCTTACAGACGTCTCTTGATACTTGTGTAGAGTACTCCAATGCCTGGAGATTTTGTTTTAATCCTTATAAGTCCAAATGTGTTACCATGGGACCTAAATTTCTACAAAAAACACCGCCTTTATATCTTGACAGTATACCCATGGATATGTGTGATGAACTTGACATTCTGGGAGTAACTTTTAACTCTAATGACACCAGTAATAATCATGTTAATAATCGTATAAAGAAGTGCAGACAAAATTATTATGGGTTAGAAAGTATAGGTCTGTCGTACCCTGGTTTGAACACTGAGGTCAAAACTCATTCATGGAAGACCATGTGCAATCCTATAGTAACATGTGGCCTGGATGCTATAGCCGTCTCCAAGAGAAATATGGCCGATCTTGAGTCCACTCAGGGTACCATGGTCAAACGTTTTCTCGCCATTGGGAAATGTTCTCATCTCGCAACCCTTTTTGATAGCATTAGATATTCCACGCATATCTGATTGCATAACATTGAAAACCTTGTCTCTTTTCAATCGTAGATTTAAAATTGAATCGCCCTTACTCTCTATACATGCCCGCATGCTTGCGGACTTCATTGGGCATGGCCATAGGAGCAAAGGCTCCACTATAGACCGAACAATTGATTACGGTTTTTCTCCTGTTGATATTGCTTTCTCGGACTCGAGCTCTCTGAGGTCTGGGGTCGCTGGAGAACACGCCATCGCCGCGGCCACGAGTTGTGGCTGCGGCGATGGCGTTGTTTGACAGCCCTAAGTATCTTGTGTATCATGAGAATTATATTAATCCCTGGGTTGACGAGCATGTCCTTGCTGTCCTTCCTGTCCTGCTGACCAGATGTTTCTGATCCAGGAGTCGGAACATGTTCGTCTCCCCAGCCGCCTTCCCCCCGCTACTGCACCATTTATCTTTATATTATTCCTCCCGCTTCCTGACTGTCGCCTAAATGGTTTTCATTGTCATCTTACTCTTAGGATTTACGGAGTTTTTAATAGCTTATCTTAACCAAAGCTTTTTAATTTTTGTTTTACTCGCTATTGATAACATATACTACGTTATCATTGTTACGAGTCACCAGTAAAGGGGGGGGGGGGGGGGCAGTGGTAGCGGCCGGACCACTGTGCAATCCATTGCTCTCGAGTTTCCTATTATGTCACATTGTATTTTTATCATGATGTACTCATTGCTTTATCTTTCTCCAGAAATGGAGGTTCAATAAAATTATTATTATTATTATTATTATTATTATTATTATTATTATTATTATTATTATTATTATTATTATTATTATTATTATTATTATTATTATTATTATTATTATTATTATTATTATTATTATTATCATTATTATCATCATCATCATCATCATTATTATTATTATTATCAACTGACTCTTTGGTGACTTACAATGAATCAGTCTACATCTGCACGAAAGCACGTGTATGATTTGCTGTTTGTTGCGATTTTACGGAACGGCAATACCATCTGTGCCGTTGATGTTTGCTACATAACGAAAGAAAAGATTGGAATCTTATTCACAATTTTGTTGCAATGGCAGCAACAGATATACTAATGTTCAAGTTAATCTGACTTGGTCCGCGAATCTTCCACAACTTTCAGCATACAAGGGCTGAGCATCAACATGGATAAGTTGCAGTACGGCAGCTCTATCTTGGGTGAGCTAGATTTGATCATGTGTTCTTCTTATGACTGGAAGTGCTCGAAAAGTTTTAAAAGTCGAGCTTTCGACATTGCGTTGGGAACTTCTTCCAGTTATGCCATATGCGTTGCGTTCGTCCTTTGGATTGCAATCAGCAGTAATTCCCACGATGATCAGGGATGAACAACAAGCATATATCCGTCAAAACGAACACTTCTGCACAGAGAACCATTCTATGTTGGAATCCCGAGTCCATAGAACTCATTTCCCGATAGCATAAGGCCATGCTGCAGGACTCGGGGGTATGGCACACGGCATAAC
Organism: Hermodice carunculata; assembly: GCA_964020975.1. NCBI lineage: Eukaryota > Metazoa > Annelida > Polychaeta > Eunicida > Amphinomidae > Hermodice > Hermodice carunculata. The sequence goes on along the minus strand of OZ026617.1, from coordinate 85,547,061 downwards.
CAAGCTGGAAATATTTATTCCTGTTCTTGGCAAGAAAAATCTATTGCCCGACCTTGGTTCAAAAGAAACGCCTAATGCGGTTAATGTGACGGGAGGTAATGTTTGATGAATTGATGTTAGTTGTTATCCATAGAATTAAAAATATAATAAATAAGCTGTGAAACTATTTTTTACATTTGTGTCTTAGACTTCTCTTTACATTAAAAATTTTCCATTTGCAAACAAATATCTTTCAGGATAAGCTACCTGCATGCGACAGACATTTAATGGAAATGTTTTTATATTTAGCGGTGTCTCATGTTTTATAAACAACCTTTCATAATGTCAGGCTTCATGCTCCATTTGTGTCCTTTGATTGCATTGAAACTTGTCTGTTTGCAAACAATTACCATTCAATCATAGCTTCGAATTGTTGCAAACTGCATTCAATAGTAATTTCTGCTGGTGTCTCACCTAATGTCAACGTTTATGAATAACCATCCATTATATCAGGCTTTATTCTTCATTTATGCCTCTTCTCGGTGTTATCTTCTATTGGTTTAAAGATATTTACATTAAAAACGCGACTGGGAAAGAGGGCGGAACCCTACATGAATCCATATATGTTCTACTACCCAGGCTCCGTACCCTATTAGTCTCTTTTAACTTGTATTCTGTTTATTCTTTGAAACGTTTGAAATTATATTACATTATTACGACCATACTTGCTGAAGAAGTGTAGGCGAACATCAATGCATAATTATGTCTGTGTGTCATTGGTTTGATGATAGATCCATACACAAAGCCGTGCCTTTTTACAAAGACGGTTGAGTGCATTTAAAATTATGCAAATTACGGGCATTTGAAATTTTAAATCTTGAATATCTTCAAGAATATTAAAGGTAGAGGTGAAATTCCAACTTTTGTTCATAGGTTTATGATGTGGGCGCAGCCAGTGGACCACATACAAAAGTTGCAGAATTTAATTTACGCTAATTAGGGGCACTTGAAAAGTTTGAATGTTTAATAGTTTGTTACAGATGGAGATGCCATTCAAACTTCTATTTATAGGTTTGTGATGTAGGCACACCCTGTGAACCATAAGCAAAAGTAGCAGAATTTTAATTTATGCTTATTTGGGGCACTACAAAAGTTTGATTGTTGAATATCTTCAAAACTATTATTGGTAGAGGTGCCATTCCAACTTTAATGTATAATTTTGTGCTGTAGTTGCATCCAATGAATCACAAGAAAAAGTTTTAGAATTTTTAAATTTATGCTATTTCGGGGCACCTTGAAAGTTTGCATGTTGAATATCTTCAAAACTGTTATGGGTAGAGATGCCTTTCTAACTTCAGTTTATAGGTTTGTGCTGTAGGTGCGTGCAATGAACCACAAACGGAAGTGGTAGCATTTTAATTTATGGACATTTTGGAGGCACACAGACATATTTTCTGCGCAGCAAATTTTGCTTCTAGTGTTTTATTTCATCTTATCCGAATTTTACACAGTTTTATTCAAGCGACAGACATTTTCTTTTTGTATGTGTTGTTGGGCGATATTTCTTATTGGCTTCAACATGTTTAAAATTATGATGTGATATTTTCAGCTGATTTCTTTGCAGACTTAAATCGATTTCATCGATAATTGACACATATTAGAACAAGTCTTCCTCTTCACTGAAGATTTTCTTGACGCTGCAACATTTATGTGGGCAACATAAGGACACGTATGGACGGTTTCTGCTCACTGTTCCACAAACATATGCAAAAATCAGAAATCTAATAGACCTCATATCAAATTTAGACCACGGAAAACCGGTGGGTACCTTCATATATTTTAACTCTGGAAATATTACAACCAATCCTAGTGAAATATACAACAAAAAAGTCTAGGATTCATCATGAAATGTTATGGAAATTATAGTAGGCATATAGTCATTCTGAAAAATGTAATCACAGTCTCGCGTGTACAGGAACTAAACCCTTTGTCTTTCCCATATGCATCAACACTATTATTCTTAAATGTATGTGTTGCCTAATTGTTTTACCTGCTGAACAATAATCCACGAGGTACCTGTACGACTATGCATTCGGCAAGGCAACCGCATTGTTGAGCGGACAATTCAAACAGGAAAGTGCGCCCAGTACTAAGATATGCACAACAGAACGATATACTGTGCAACAGGACCTGGGATTTTATTCAGCCGAAGGGTACTGGCACGTATCAAAATAAACAAATTCAAACTGCAGGGAAGAGCACCAATGAAGTTGATTTTGATCAAGAAAATCATGCTCACAATTATAATGATTAAAAGAGCCAATGAGGATAGATCCACACTTTTTGTACAACTTCACTCTAAACTCAATGTCATTATCCAGCAAAGGTTAACATTTAGCAAAGCCACTGGATTAATATAAAAAGTATAGGCCTATATATTTCGTTTTGAAGGGTATTCTGTTCATCCTAAAATATTGTTCCGAGTGATTGTCTATCACATACACCTGTACAAATATTAGTCACTGAATGTATAGTAAAAATTACATAAAAAGATAATAATCTACGAGACGTCAAAATATTTGTGTATTTTTAAGAGCATGAAACACACTATATCAAAGAAAATCACCTTCCAGATCTTTGCCCTCACTTACCTGAGTGCCTGAAAGGCTTCACAGCTTCACAGGGCCTGTCTCTAGGTCTCTGTACTAAAACATATCTCGGATTGTCATGCCCGATGTCAACAAAGGTGAGTCTTTATTAATCACTGAAATTCAGTGAGTCTTTATTAATCACTGAAATAAATAACAATGTGTAATCCTTTGTATTTCCCTGTGCACATGCATCTTGGGATTTTGTTGACAAGATTTCTTTTTTTTCTGTGGTAGTTTTATCAAATTGTCACCAAACCCCCCCCCCCCCCCCAAAACTGTCAAGAAAAATAAAAACACTGTTGAATGTATTCAAGATAGGATGACACACGGGAGTGAAATATGTGTGAACTGTGACAGATGTGCCAAGGACCATGTTAATTTCGATTGAAATTTCTATGGTTAAGGTAGCAGAGCTATCCTGACACCTGCTGAGGAGCTCCATTTTAAATACACTGAAGTGACAGTATTTCTGTATCTACATCATAAAGCTACATATTTCCTGATTTGTACAGATGTGAAGTTTTCTGTCGCGAGAGCAGAAAGGTTGTCAGTTATCATGGTCAAGCATAAGCGGTGCTTTTGTGAAGGGGTCTCATTTACACTTTGCGACACGATTTCTCAAAACATATAATGGATGCTAGGTTGAAAGTTTGCTTCATTGGACCTGTAGCCATAACTTAGGAAGTAATTCTTGGTTTTTCTTTAAACATGGAAGTTTTTATTTTAAGAGCATTCAAAGGGTTTTTAGCAGACTTGGACAATAGCTTCATTTATGGAGCTTCAAAAGTCACATAATGAAATGGAATAACAGAAAACTGAGCAATGACTTCCTAAGTTACATTCTTATCTTCCAAATACCACAGAGTTTGTAAGATTTGATCAAATACGTATTGAGCTAGGCTGTCACAAAATTTAAGATGTCATGTTAAAATATGTTTGAGAGAAAATGCAGTGAAAGGTGAAGGACAACATTTGAAAGAGTAACAGGCTGTTACATGAAATCTACAGCCTCCCTCACATTCTTTTATCTACAGTATAATCATGCAAAAGGCTTGCCATTGGATGTGTTGTCACACTGGAAAAAAAACACAAAACATTGAAATACATTGGAAATGATTTTTCATCTTATCTTACATAAGCTTGGAGCATTATGTGGTTTCAGCTTGTTTGTTTCACAGATGGAAGGCTAAATGCTCTTTTGATGATGAGTATGACAGTGACTGATATTGCTTAATAAACGGGTATACTAATTAGACCAGTTATTGTGTGCATAGAAAATCATGCCTCATTGCATATACCCTAGCTGGGGCTCAGGTGGATTAGCATGTCTAAACAAACACTGACACCTGACTTGACTTTCAACAGATGCTTACAGTGATGTACAATTTTAGGGTTAATTTTCTCATAAAAATAAAAAGGTTACAACAAAGCTACTTGATATGATGGAAGTTTTACCGAAAATGACAAAGAGTCAATTTTGATATGATGTGATTTTCAGAGCATATTGACCATTATCTTTGATACTTAAAGATGTTGTGGAAAATCTGCAGTTGACAATTCGTGGTCGAGACGTAAGATTCGGTCAACAAAGCAGATATATGGACAGGTGGAGTAAAACATATGAAAAATTCGTATCAATGATCATATTGCAAAGTGCATATATGGTCTTGCGATACCAACTATATATTTTCCTAATATTTACCCTGCAGTGCTTTTTTCACCTGTCAAGCAGTGAGAACCCGTGGCAGAGGCTAGGTGAGCTGACACGTCACAGCGACGCTGTCACTCTCTACCCTCTTCCAACGTCATGGATGATCTCTTCAGCTCACAGACATCACGTCGAGACGCGTTTTGCTCACCTTATTAAAGTAAGAAATATGAGTTTTTCTAGGCAGGAGTTCGAAAACATGTAAGTAACTTTTTAGCAAAATTATTGAACTTTGCTAAACTACATCATCACTCGTTTTCATGTTTGTCCATTTTCTGGTGAAATATTGTAATAAAAAAAAAACGAAAGTTTGTCCCATACACATATATTTTCTGTATGCTAGCAACTTTCGTGATCCTTGAAATTATAAAATGAATGAGAAGGTAGAGCTTATTGTCAGGTACCTTTTCGGTTTTTTGTTTGTTCGTAAGATACCATACGAACATACATTGCCATGAATTGGCCAAAAGTAACCGATGGGGAGGGTTGTATTGATATTTAGATATTTAAAGGGGTTGCTAAGGGCGCATACTGCTAACTTGTCAGCAGCAGATATATCCTATGTCCGTGTGATATATATATATACATATATATACATACATATATATATATGCCTCTGTGTGTGTGTGTGTGTGTGTGTGTGTGTGTGTGTGTGTGTGTGTGTGTGTGTGTGTGTAAGTTTGAACAGGGCTTCTTACCTCTAAAACTCCCAATGGGGATTTGGCGCACCCACTTTCTGTGATATTTCTGAGTTCACTTCTGGCAATTAAATTTGAATGGGCAAAGCAATCGACACCAAGCGCTAATTTCAGATTGTTCGTTTATTTTTCTTTGTCATTAACGTTGCGTTTCATCAAAATTTTCGAAAGATAATAAAAAGAAAAGCCCATGTGCCTATAGGTTAACGTGCCCGTTGTCAACAGCTTATGGGGGGGGGGGGAGGATACTCATAGCTTCGGGAGCACCACAGATGAAGCTACTGACATACTACTGCAACATAACTGGTTACGGGTCAAAAAGTACTGCATTTTTGCTCATATATTTCAAAGCACGTTTAGGAATCTTTGGATATGAAAGTTACATTTAAGGAATCGCAAAACCTGGAATATTGCATGCCGTCAGTACTTACGTTTTCGATTTATCATGTGGTCTTATCATGAAAAGATTCTCATAAATTTTCAGAAACAGCATCAGCAGATGATTTCCAGAAAGAATTTTGACTCATTCGTCTCAAAGTATAGGAACAGTAGAGAACGATTAAGCAGGAACAACGAGAAGGTTTCCCTGCTGTCTTCACTTCCAATGGAGTGACGTACAGGATGACGTCATGCGCTCCTTCATACTGTCTGCAAACAGAAGTTGAGGAAATTGAACAGGTATAAACTTAGGTCACGTGAGCTAGAGGCCAATATAGACTTCCGCCATGTAAAGTAGAGGTCATAAATTATTACATTCAATTAAACCAATTTCAGCATATAGCTTCCAGAAAGAAGACATGTTATCAAAAAAAAAATCAATGTGTTTGTGAGAAAATACATGTACTATGGCCTATAAAATGAAATATTAGGTACGTAACGTTACCTGTCGGCCACCATTTGCCTGGACCTCTGTGTCTGGAGCAAATGCCCATGAAATCGAATTGAGTTCATTCACTTGATTACTGAAAACCAGACGGTCCCGTGACGCCATCTTTTGGTTCCTTTGGAACTGGTGGTAACCCACGGTGTGCATACTCCCCATATGCTTCCTCTTTTGGGCGCCATCATTGGCTTGCTCGTTGGAGTTGGGAGCGCCTTGAACTTTTGTTTACCATCACTGTTCTAGTGCTTCACACATGTTCCTTCTGCAGAAAATCTTTTCTTAGTGGTCCAGGACTCTTCGGAGACCTAGATATCTGATTTCTGATCTGCAGATACCTTCTGGGAGTTACAGATCACTTATTTTTGACCTACAGATGCCTGTGAGAAAAGTGGAAGTTCTGCTGGTAAGTGCTGGCTTGAAACAGTTCTTCTCCAAGATGGCGTGCTGTGGGTGTGAATTAAAGACCACTTCTCTTTCCCCTTGTTGGGTAAATGGCAGAAGTAGGACTCACAAAACCACTTCATGGCAGCCTGGGATCATAATGATTGCTTTGGTTGTCACTAATAACTTGACCGCATCTGTTCTCTGAATACAGATAGGTTTTGTGTTAGATTTGAGATGACACTTGTCTTCTCCTCTGCAACACCACTGGAAATGCAAAGTGAACCCATGCGGTTGGCATGCATGTCCAAGTGGTCTTGGCACCTCTGAGGGGAATTGGCTAATCCATTAACTGTTTTCCAGGCTGTTTCATCTTTGGAGTCCACCTCAAAGAAGTCAGCCAAGCATTGACTGAAGCTGTCAAGATCACGCAAAGTGATGCATCCAGAATGGAAACTTTTGGAATCATGTCTGGGTATTGTAGAACATTGGCTTGTGTCAGCACTCAGATCTTAAGTCCAGGGGGTCCAGAAAACCATCATTGCCTCGGCAAACTTCTCGAAGAGGCATGGGCCTTGCGGCCAATGGAGTGGAAGATGTCCCTGGATCTGCAGGACACGTTCTGCCACATGCCAATCGCACAGACTTCATGGAAGTATCTGCAGTTCACATTTGTGGGCCAAGATTACCAGTTCAGGGCACTTATGTTCAGCCTTGCCACAGTACCAATAGTGTTTACCAGTTTGGTGCAGACATGTACAGTTGCTGCTTACCTTCACCAGTAATCCATTCGCATTCATGCGATTTGGACGATTGGCTTATCTGAGCACCTCAGCACCTGGATTCGCAGTGTCACACACAGACCATTCTGGAACTTTGCCAATGCTTGGACCTGATAGTGAACCTACCCAAGTCAATTCTTTGGCCAGAGCAGACTTTTATCTTCTTTGGCATCCAGTTCGATCTGGTTGCCTACATATGTCGCCTTTCCAAAGACAAGTAGGAGAGACTCCAATCCTTGCTCAGAGCCTTTCTGACTTGCAAGGACCATTAGGTGCAACAATAGCTCTTCCTACTGGACTCGCTGTCCTCAATGGACTCCCAGGTCCCACTCGGTCAACTTCACCAAGGATCATCCACACCTTCTGTTGTGGAACATATGAGATAACGTCATGTCAAGACAGAAGCTGGCACCTTTTCAGGCCCAGCTTACCATCTACACAGACTCTTCTCAGTCCTGGTGGAAGTCCACACGGAAAGCCAGACGGGCCCTTGGCTGGCATCCTTCATGTCTCATCACACAAACTGGTTGGAACTGGAGGCAATATGTTTAGTGCTCCTCCACTTTGGGGACCTGGGGGAGCACAAACGTCCTCATAATGTGTGACAACAGGACTGTGGTGGCTTTCCTCAACAGTCATGGCAGGACACGATCCAAGAAGCTGATGTAGGTAGCCAGATGTATCACTCGATGGTGCTCTGAACGTGACATATGCATGCATGCGAGGAATGTCCTAGGAAAACAGAATGTTCTGGCTGATCATTTCTGGAGGAGAGGACATCCGATGCGGACGGAGTGCTTGCTCCACCTACGGGTCTTTCTAGCCGTGTAGGCCAGATAGTGAACTCAACATGTGGACCTGTTGCAACTCGGGAGAATGAAAAGCTACCAGTTTACTTCAGGCCTGTCCAGAAGCTTCAGGCCCTAGCAATGGATGCTCTAGCTATGGACTGGAACAACCTATAGGTGTACACTTTTCCACCTCTGCAGATCTGTCCAAGGGTACTGTGCAAGGTTTGGTCCCATGATTGCAATCTGATCTTCATCTCCCCATGGTGGCCCCAGAGTGATTGCTCGGTAGAACTGTTGGAATTAAGCATCGAGCCTCTGCCACATTTAAAACCATAGCCTAAACTTCTAGTGCAGCCATGGATGAGTGTGTTCCATAGGAACCCTCAAGTGCTCAACCTGCATGGTTAGTGGTTATCTCACAGCACATCCATGACAAAGGTTTCTTGGAATCTGCCTCAGATAGAATTGCCAGAGCAGGGCTTTGATCTTCTTCTCTGTCTACTTGGCTCAATGGAACGTGTTTGCAGAAATACGATTTTTTTGTGGATTAAGCAGATTATCCTAAAGGCCTATGAGATCATGCTGGAAAGGCCTGGTGCCTTGCAGCTTGTCTCAGCCAGAGCTCACAAGGTGCAAGCATTTAATGCTTCCTGGCATGCCCTGTGGAACGTCATGGTTGTCAACATTATGCAGGCCTGTCGATGGCAATCATCTCTGACCTTCACTGAGCACTACATGCGTGACTTGATAGTGCTACAGTAGGGCATGTTGGCCTTTGCAGGCATCACAGGCTCCTTTGCTTAGGTTCTGATACTCATCTGTTAGGCCTTCTGGATCCCATCCGAGCAGCTACCATGTTCCAGTTCACAACGCTCTTTTGGTTTAGATTCGATGTGCCCTACAGGTCGGTGTACTTCTTAGTGAGCCTATGGCATTGTGCTAAGTTGACCTAATTTTGAACCCATATCAGGCAGTTTGTCTTAGCATGCTGGTTTAATGGCAGCTGATGCAGGAATCCACAGCCCTAAGGAATCATGTTACAGCCCACTGGTGCCTGCAAAGTTTTGCGACTAGGTCCTGTCAGATTTTCAGGTGTGATGGAGCAAAAACATACAGCATCACGAGAAAAAGTGGGCAGCTATCATGTTGTCAGATGTGTTCTGGGGGGTTTAGTGCAGTCCCATGCTGGTCAGTAAGGACGGTTTCTGGTTTCTGCTGGATTCTGCTGTTGACGGACTCTAGTCCATGTACCTCTAAGGTTTTCCCTTCAGATGCCGCCTCCCTACTTGAACCAATGGTTACCCCCAGGCTGCTGGTCCTGGTAGTAAAATGTGGTCAGTATGCCAATAATGTTACACCCTTAGCCTTTGCATCTGTATATCAGCAAATGGTGGTCAAGAGGTAACGTTACATAACTAATACATGAAATTGCTAGTAATTTCAGTATTGGTAAGTATACTTACCTCTCGACCACCAGAGAAGTCCACCCTACCACCGTGCTTCCTGTTTCAGCTAACGTCAACTGACCATGCTCCAAAAGAGGAAGGATGATACAGGAAGCATGCACACCGGCCGTCACCACCAGTTCCAAAGGAACTGAGAGATGGCGCCATGGGACCATCAGGTTTTCAGGAATCAAGTGAGTGAACTCAACTCCCTTCCATAGGCATTCGACCCAGACACAGAGGTCTAAGCAAAATTTAATGTTGGTCCAGAGGTAAGTATACTTCTTAACACCGAAATTACTAAAAGTTTCACGTGTTTGCCATACCTCGTTTTTAATAATGCCCATGAGCAGAATGTATTACCTACACGTTCGGTAAATAGCATTGTTTACCAATATGGATGGATGGATGGATGGATGGATGGATGGATGGATGGATGGATGGATGGATGGATGGATGGATGGATGGATGGATGGATAGATAGATAGATAGATAGATAGATAGATAGATAGATAGATAGATAGATAGATAGATAGATAGATAGATAGATAGATAGATAGATACATAGATAGATAGAAAAATTGTTCTAAAAATTGACTTCATTGTCTGACTCCTCTATTCTTTGAAATGATCAGGTTGTCAACTTGGCTTACGTGAGTTGTAGACTTGGCCACCTGCGCCAATGTCAAAGGTCATTAGGTGGCCAGACGGATGAGAAGAGAGATGGTGCTCGGTACAATGTCGATCTACTTTGCTCCAGTAGAAGGCCAGAAGGAAAGCCAATGTTGGCTAAAGTCATGATTCGACGTGACCTAGAGTATTTTTATATAAATGACATAAAGAGGCATAATGCCACGTCTCAGCTAGCCGTTGTTTTGCCTGCCTTACGAAATAGTCCAGACCTCGTGACATTTGTACATAGATGGAGGCGCTCGTTACCAAACTACTGGACAAAGAGTCGAAAGTACATACTGCTCCTTTTCACCGTGCCAAAGAAGAAACCATTGGCGCAGGGAGTTAACACAACCTTTACAGGGCCAGATCTGCTTGATGAAAAGCTAAGAACCTGGCGGGAAAAAAAAGAAACTTCCCCTTCGAGTTATATATATTATATAGTAATACAAAAGATTTGAGACAAGCGTATCATACCGTTTTAAACACAATAAGGAGACGGATTCCTAACTCGGCCATTTTAAGAGTAGGCCTACACCCCAGGATGAGTTTTTCGCTTTATTTTATGTACCGATGTCGTGCCCTAGCTTGGCCTTAAAATATTTCACATTTTCCCTGCTGAGCATCGTAAAATTGCTTTTTCTGGTGCCGAGATGCCGCGGTATGGTCACATATGGAACAAAGTGTTCAAAAACAGAGTGCTTTTATGTGCAGGACTACGTGAAAGCTGCCCGGATGTTCACGGACCATCATCAAGTCGATCGGACAGGGATAACCAAATATACAAATGCTAATCTACATCTTGACATAAATTATTCACCCCGTTTAGAAATACATGAATCGGCAATGTGATACTTAAAAAGTAATTTTGAAGAAACAGAATATCAACATGTGGGTATAAACATTTACATATTTTTATCTTTGTCACAATTTTCGACAAAAGGAAGTTTGAATGAGAAGCAAGACACAGTAACAGAAACTCACGAGACGGATGTCATTGATCTGGTAACAGCAGGGTTACTGAAAAAAAGAGCATTCAACTTGAATAAATCTCCCTGGTCTTCTTGTCCTTTTTTTGATATGATATTTTTTGTTTAAATATCATCACAAAGGGATAAAACAAAGTATAAATTTATCCATGCACAGTTAGTTTTGATCACTGATATATGAAGCACCTTAATGTCGATTTCTTTTGTGTCCATTTGAGCGTAACTATTTTCAGTTTCTGTGTATTTTGCAGACGGACCTTTAACATAATGATCGTGGGTGTAACATTGAAAGTCGCATACTAGTCATCAGTCCTTTTGCTAAAATATCACAGCTTATCGAGGCTATCGCGGATTTTAGATTCGCCCCTTGTCGTTGGCCAACTTTGCCAAAGGGACACAGGCATTATGGGAGAATAACCGAATGCTAAAATATCGCAGCGTGTCAAGGCTATATCGCGGATTTCAGATTCACCGCTTGTTGTGGGCCCAATTCTTCAGTGGGACATAGGCATAAGGTTCCAATTTGAAAACGAAAGAAAAAAAACGCATGCACGCACACTCCAGCCGCAATATCATGCCATGTGCACCCCTTTTAAATAATATATATATAGTCATTAGAATACTGTAGTGTTCTTGTTTTTAATGTGCTATGTTTCTCTGTGCAAAAGCGTGAGGCATACAGTTCACAAGAAGCACCATAAACCAGAAAGAGCACACTTATTTTGCATTGAATTGCACATGATATCGGATTTCCATTGTTTTTTTATCCTTGTTATTCAGTCCTAATATACAGGAGTCTAAATACACATATATATGCAGTCTTGCTGCACTCTTTCCAGATCCATGTAGGTATGTCAAATATACATATAACTTGTATCAGACCCGTTCTTACCTCTTGTCTTCCTTTGTGTTCATTGCCAAATTTGCAAAATATATGAGGCACCTTAAATACTGTAAATCTTGCACCTTTGTACCTGGGTGTCACCTTCTGCAACCCCTGTAACATACACAAGGCGCGGTAATTTTATCATGTGTCTTTGTATGTCTTCATCCCGTTCGAGGCCATCTCATCCTTGGCACGCGACACTGCAGATACGCTTCGTTTTATCCCAGTTTACCAGCCTTAGCACATTTGTAGCCATTCTCTCACTGTCACCAGGAACGAATTCTTTTGGGGGAGGGGGATCGAGCCATGCGATCCCCTTTACCCCCGCTCTCATTTTTTTGTACAAACTCTTTCTTCCCTTGTCTTTTCTTCAACTGATTCGTGTTATTTTCTATATTTTAGGCTCAAAACCACTCGGAATCTACATTTTCGAACCTAGATTTTGGGGGGCCAATGGCTCAATAGACCAATATTTCACCCACTGTACCCCTCTCAGATTCCTGGATCGCTACACACCTGATAACCCATGCCGCAAAGATTTAAGGTCAAAGATTAGCATCGTGGCCAATTGTTGGTCTTGGATTTGATAAGAGTCAATTTTATCGACAGGCTAAATTTGCATCTACTACCACAATGCATCTTGTTTCTCTCTTTTATCTATTATCTCGAAAAGTAGAGAGAAAAAAACAAGGATACACCAATGCATTACTTTTTAAGTGTATTAATTGCAACATTTTCCCTTTAATCCAACTACCTGCTGTACTTTTACTCATCCACACGGGTGTCAACCATCAAAGATACGCGGTAAATTTCCATGTGACATTTTATTTTCTTATGTTCGACAGATTTCCCGTTAGATCCCAAGGACGTTGCTCAAGTTTCCCCTATTGAGCTTAGCAAACAGGCCGCAACACAGAAGCAAGATAAGCTCATATTTTTTCATTTATCCGAGGGGGGAAAACTGTCTGCACCAACAAGGTGTTCCTTGTTGTTTTTTTTCCTTTCTCTTTGTATTTTTTATGGTTCCTGTGCGACAGTAACAAGTGAACGGCGGTGAACTACATTATGATGCAGACAAAGCATGACAAGGGAGATGAACTGCAGAGCGTTGATGTTTCCCCACCTGCGTCTCAAAGTCCCCAATCAAGGCCGTGTGACAACCAAGCTGCACACTGGATGCTTGTTTTGAAGATACCACCTTTCCCTGGATGTCAGTCATTGCTGTTCTAAAACTCTCAAAAAAATTAGCCCAACAAAGAGGCAAATCGCTTCAAATATACCATCCCCTTTTTTAAAAAATCACTGTCGGAACTATCGGTGGGGGGTGGGGGGTGGGGGGGTGTCCTTCAGACAGTTAAGGGGTGGGGGATCAGTGCATTAAGGGATCATCATCATCATCATCATCATCATCATCATCATCATCATCATTATTATCATTATTATTATTATTATTATTATTATTATTATTATTATTATTATTATTATTATTATTAATGTTTACGAAATTTTTCACTCGGACAATCCACACCTGGCGAAGACAGTGTTTTAGCCTTAATGCACGCAAAAAAAGGGGGGGGCGGGTGTTTTGAAACAATACCAGCGCCACGTGAACAACGTTACATCAGGTGGTAAGTTGAAATATTTTGTCTGTCTACCGAGCACTTTGTGAGAGGAGTGGTTACTGATTAATGTAATGGTCTGTCAGATGTGTCAAGATAGCAACGAATCACTTCAAGTGGTAATTTTGTGCAAAAATACCCTGTTTAGCAGGAATCACTGTCTTCCTTGTATTTTTACTTTTGTCGGTTACGGGAGCTCAATAAATTACAACAAAATTAAGTCTTGTGCACTTGACCTTCATTTTGAATTTTGAACAACACACAGTGCCCATCCAGTGAAAACCTGGACAAGGGTGTGGATGGGTGTCCTATTTTGAAATCGTCAAATTAGTGAATCGATATCTATTCAGGATCTGATAAAAAAAATCGTTTCTCTCACATCTGAATTTAAGTGTAAATGCTAATTTTCAACAAAACAACACACAACGTGGCAATAAAACAACATGTTGATGGCCTAACAATAACTGTACACTACCTTGATGGTACATTTGACCATAAAGTACAGTAATATATTGTGAATGATCGATGATCATAAAATTCATTTAAAGAAAATCGTAGTGTCTTTTGTGCAAAGGTTGGCCGTTGTCTCTATAACAACCTTCATAAACTTGCTTCTGCAGTCAGCCATCTTAACAAGATTCGTCATAACTTGATATTCATGTGCCAACCAATATAATTCAGGAACAAATCCACATATCATATTGTTTTGTCACGTTGAAATGTGCTGATTCACATCCATAATTGAAGTCACCGGTCACTATCAGTTTATTCTTTGCACTGAAAAGGTGCTACTTTAATTGGTTTATTTTTTAACGTTTTATGTGGACTGTAAATTGATTTGATTTGATGAGTGCATGTTATTTTATTCACTGAGTACATAGTTCACACAAAAAGTGGAACTTGTGAAAAATTTCCTTTTCGGTACGAGGATTTTAAGCCTTGATTAGTTTTCCCAATTACTGCTATTCCCATACTATTTCCGCCCATATGTTGGTCAAAATCATACCTAAATACTTTACTTTATTTTTGCTTTCAATCTTCACATTGTTACATGAAATATGCAACCCAACATCCTTTTTCAAATTCTTCCTTGGTCCAAATAATATACTTTCTGTCTTTCTGGGATGAAGGGGGGGCGGGTGTTTTGAAACAATACCAGCGCCACGTGAACAACGTTACATCAGGTGGTAAGTTGAAATATTTTGTCTGTCTACCGAGCACTTTACGAGAGGAGTGGTTTCTGATTAATGTAATGGTCTGTCAGATGTGTCAAGATAGCAACGAATCACTTCAAGTGGTAATTTTGTGCAAAAATACCCTGTTTAGCAGGAATCACTGTCTTCCTTGTATTTTTACTTTTGTCGGTTACGGGAGCTCAATAAATTACAACAAAATTAAGTCTTGTGCACTTGACCTTCATTTTGAATTTTGAACAACACACAGTGCCCATCCAGTGAAAACCTGGACAAGGGTGTGGATGGGTGTCCTATTTTGAAATCGTCAAATTAGTGAATCGTTATCTATTCAGGATCTGATAAAAAAAAATCGTTTCTCTCACATCTGAATTTAAGTGTAAATGCTAATTTTCAACAAAACAACACACAACGTGGCAATAGAACAACATGTTGGTGGCCGGACTATAACTGTACACTACCTTGATGGTACATTTGACCATAAAGTACAGTAATGTATTGTGAATGATCGATGATCATAAAATTCATTTAAAGAAAATCGTAGTGTCTTTTGTGCAAAGGTTGGCCGTTGTCTCTATAACAACCTTCATAAACTTGCTTCTGCAGTCAGCCATCTTAACAAGATTCGTCATAACTTGATATTCATGTTCCAACCAATGTAATTCAGGAACAAATCTACATATCATATTGTTTTGTCACGTTGAAATGTGCTGGTTCACATCCATAATTGAAGTCACCGGTCACTATCAGTTTATTCTTTGCACTGAAAAGGTGCTACTTTAATTGGTTTATTTTTTAACGTTTTATGTGGACTGTAAATTGATTTGATTTGATGAGGTGCATGTTATTTTATTCACTGAGTACATAGTTCACACAAAAAGTGGAACTTGTGAAAAATTTCCTTTTCGGTACGAGGATTTTAAGCCTTGATTAGTTTTCCCAATTACTGCTATTCCCATACTATTTCCGCCCATATGTTGGTCAAAATCATACCTAAATACTTTACTTTATTTTTGCCTTCAATGTTCACATTGTTACATGAAATATGCAACCCAACACCCTTTTTCAAATTCTTCCTTGGTCCAAATAATATACTTTCTGTCTTTCTGGGATGAAGAGAAAGTCTATCAACATTTTTTTTTTCATTTTACCCAGTTCGTGTCTCAAGGTTGAGTCCATCTCTCTTGCATCTTTCCCTGAGTATATCAACGCTGAGTCACCAGCATATAGTAACAGATCACAATGTGTTGCTAACTCCACATCGTTCACATAAAAATTGAACAACAGTGGCCCCAAAACAGAACTTTGGGGAACACCGCACTTTTTATTTCATAAAATTTGGGTGAGTTCCCTCGGTTTCAACAAATTAAGCTTTGGGGGACCCCGCACTTTATGCTTCATGAAATTTGAGCGAGTTCCCTTGGTTTCAACAAATTGTCCTCTCCCTGTCAAATAGGAACCAACCCACTGTGAAACTTGATTGTTACATCCTATACTTTTTAATTCATGAAGCAGTATTTGATGATTTACGGCATCAAAGGCCTTTTGTAGATCCAGTTGTATACCCCAGTATATAAACCTTGGGCCATATCATTTCTTATTTTGTCTGTCAAAATAACTAACTGCAGTGTCCGCTCAAAATATGCTCTAAACCTGACTGAAACTTATATTTAACTTTTTGGCCAATTAAAAATTGTGACATTGGTTGGACATAACCCTTTCGAAAATCTTAGATATCACGGGCAAAATTGACATAGGCCTGTTATTCCCTTTAAAATCGCAGTCTCTTTTTTGCACAGTGGTGTTACCCTAGCAACATTAAGATCATCTGGGAAGTATGATGTCCTAAGAAATGTATCTACAAAATGTGCAAGAGGTCTTGTAATACACCTGGACCTATCCTTCAGGAATCTTGCCCCATTGTTGTCAGGGAACATGGACTATGCAATAAATAACCAAATGAAGGGCACGCACACCTATTTCCAAGGACCTCTTTTTGCATCTAGAATGCTACAACAAATTCCCAATAAAGAGAGGAAAGAGCCTGTTGACTCTGAAATGGTAAAACAAGTTCGTTATAAAGGGGTTAAAAATAGTTGGTTTTTGCCACAGCAGCGCCACCAAACTGGTTTGCAGGAGTACTTTTGTTTCTTTCTGAAATATTTCCCAATGTGCTTCCATGCTTAACTGCATGGCAGAGCTGTTGAAGTGTACGGGAACCACAAGTGGAGAAAAATGGAATTTGCATAAAATTGCTACAAGTTGCATAATTTGGGCTATCTAACAATTCTACACAAGATCCAAAGTGCTGTATTAGCACTTTTCTCAAGAGGAGTTATTCCAAAAGTATACATAACCGCATGCAAAGAAGTTTCCTACTCGATTACATCGGTTTAGTTTCGTCTGGCAAGGAAAAGGAGTGTATCTCCGCTTCTTGTGCTTTGTAGCTTTTTCACAGGCTGTTTAAAAGTATATGTACATGGGATACAATGTGTAAATGGGAGAGCTCATTACTACCTTGTGTTTACAGGGAAGACAAGCGATCAAAAGAACAGTTTCCTTTCTTCTTCTTCTTCTTCTTCTTCTTCTTCTTCTTCTTCTTCTTCTTCTTCTTCTTCTTCTTCTTCTTCTTCTTCCTCTTCTTCTTCTTCTTCTTCTTTCTTTTGCTTTGAAAAGTTTAACAAACAGGCACATTTAGAAAACCTGGCTTTTGGCACTATTTTGATTTTTTTTGTACACTAATCTTTAGCAATTAATTGAAGGGCCGTAAACTGAAACGCAGTTTTAGACAATTTTACTTTGTGGTTTCATGTGTTAACAACAAGACAGCAGAAACGTTTCTGATCTACGACACTGTTCTCTGTGATGAATGGACCCAATGGACATCGAAATGAAAAAGTACTAGGTATTCCATATAGCTCTGAAAGGATGTCACGGTCAGCTGATGGCTATGACACTCTACTTACAATGGGAAATTTGGAGACACCACAAATATGAACTTAAGTTTTGGAAGTTTCATGGGACACCAGGATTGGCCAGAAAAAGTTAAATAAAGCTTTGGAAGTTTCAAGATATATTTTCCCAAAGATTGCCGAAATCAATGTATTCACGCAAAGCCTGAAGAAGATCCACATTTGGTGAACCAGACATGTTATTGACTATGAGACAAGAACTCATGAAGTTTATGGCTCGTTACCATTTGCCATAGATTCAGTGAAGTCAGACAAATGCTGCTCTCGGGCTACCAATTTGTCTTTGCCAAAGTGACAGCACAGCTTTACAGTCGCTGCTTCTGTACGTCCAGCTATAAGCAAGAGAACGCTAGGATATTTCATTGTATTGTAACAATGTAAGGGAGAATGGTCAAAACTTTGTTTGACGAAAATTGCCATTGCCCGTAACAGAAATATGTGCACTTGTCATTGCGGGTGCCGCAGAAGATTTGTTACCCCGAATATTGGTTCTCCTGAAAAGAATTCCGGTTCCACCTGGGAAGAAGTATTCGGGAACATTTGTTCCTCTTACGAATATCTCTACCCTTACCACCCACTTATTATCAATTAAGTTTATTCCATGCATTACCATGATCAACCTATGCTGAGCCGAACTATATAAGCTCTATGAAAGATGAGATGTAATATAACTGAGCAAACATTAGGCTAAGCTGAGCTAAATTTTGCAGGCTTCCAAAAAAAAAAAACAAACAAACAAACAAAACAAAAACAAAAAACAAAATAATAACAAACATGAATAAGATGGAAAAAAATTCTAGCAAATACAATAAGTCAATGTCTATGCACAAAATTAATCATCAATTTGTGTGTGGAGACAAACAAATCGATTGCACAACATCAGTTCCCCTGGGTTGGGGGGGGGGGGGCAAGTATTCATGCGTGGGAACAAATGTTCATATTCCCTCAATATTTCTTCCTGGGGGCGCAAATATTCCTTCACACTGGGGAGTCTTAGAGTATGGTTGTCAAGGAGACCGTAGGAGATTACTATTGAGAGACATATTCGACCCTGCCCCTTTTCAAAGAACCAAAATGATACGTATAAATACGCCATGTAAGGATATAGACCAATGGACTGATCACTATAGAGTGCGACTGTAACTAGAAAAGATATTTGCTTCACAGCAAAGCTGTGTGGGTGCCTTCAAAATGAGAGCAGTTTTGATGCTATTCAAGATATAAATTTTGTGTATTCACATAATGATAAACATCATGACTATTCCAAACGAAATCCACAATTATCTGTCTATGATATTTTTGCAGATATAGAGCTTTAAATCTTAAATTGCCCTTAATTTGTATAATTCTAAACATCATGACTATTCCAAACGAAATGCACAATTTCACTGGTAGGCAGTCAGTCACCATGGCAAGTTCAGTGGTTTTCGGAATAATGGTGTCCGAGAAAAACGCTGATCAAATTTGGGTTCAAAGAAGAAAGAAAGAAAAAAATCAATTCTTGGAAAACCAAAATGGCTGGGTTCGCATCCTGTCATAACTAGAAAAGATGATTTGCTGCATAGCAAATCAGTGTATGTGTCCTCAAAGCTTATTGGTATGACAATGTACAATTGGTATTTCAGCACTAGTGTGCACTATCGGTACGACGATGTACAATGGGTACTTCAAGTACAACAGTGTATGATCTGTATGACAATATTGCGACAGTGCACAATGGGCACTTCAGTGCTAATTGTATGATCGGTACGACAATGTTACGACAGTGTACAATGGGTACTTCAGTACTACAGTGTATGTTACTATTACACTTTTGATGACAGAGTCAAGCTTCATACTCTGTTGCATTTTCAATTTCTCTCACCAGGTGTCACCACCACTCTGAGAGCTAAACAAATCTGTCATGTGTGCGTTCTTTTGAAGATAATCAAAATTTGAAATTCCTAATGTCCTTAATTTGCATAATTTAAATTTGTGCAGTCTTCGTTACCAATTCATCAGATGTGTACTAGTCCATAGCAGTAGTAGAAGTTGGAATGGCATCCCTATCTATTATGCCTTTGAAGTTATTTAAGATTTAAAATTTCCAGTGGAAATGCATTTGAATTCTTGTTCACTCAAAACAAATAATAATAGAAAAAAAACCTGATGTGTGTGATTGAATATCTTTGTATGCAAAATAACTTAACTGCTGCTTTTTTAAAAGGAGCCTTAAAACAGATGTAAGGAATACTTCAGTGGGTAGGATTTAAAAGGTTGAACACCAGTCAATTTATCTGCAAAATAACTTACCTGCTGCTTTTTTAAAAGGAGCCTTAAAACAGATGTAAGGAATACTTCAGTGGGTAGGATTTAAAAGGTTGAACACTAGTCAATTTATCTTCAATATTCCCATAAAGTTGAAAGTGAAAACAATTTTGAAACCAAAGAAGATGTGCTTCACAGCAAATCTGTCTGGGTAGCTTCCAGAGAAAATGAGGACAGTTTGAAATGCTATACCTTGCAGTTGTTCAACATAATCTAAATTTTGTGTATTAGCCTAATTTGCGTAAATTAAAATGCTACAACTTTGGTTCATTGGATGTGGCCATGTCACAAACTTTTAAATTGAAGTTTGAATAACACCTCTATCTATAATAGTTTGGAAGGTATTCGAGATCTTAATTTTGTGTATTTGCCTAATTTGCACAAATTAAAACCCTACATTTTCGGTTTAAACAGATTATATTCACAAAGGATACAGATCTTACTATAGCCGTCCTCCAGAATCACTTCACCAGTAGTTGCAGAGCACTGCACTAAGGTAACGGATTTAAGACAACGCCACATCAGCACAAGACAGATGGTGGGACTTGCTTCAAAAGTATTGAATAATAGATAATTATTGTTACCAGTAGGCCGTAAATGAAGTTCCCAGAACATGTGACGGCAATGAGCTCAAAGCGTTTGGCTTTTGTAATATATTCCTGAAAAGCTACTCCCCAAAAAATGACATGGTTAGTTTATAATAATTTTGAAGCTATTGAATATTAAAATTTTGCATATTCACCTAATTTGCATAAAATGAAATCCTAAAACTTTCGTTCATGGTTCACTGGGTGTGGCTTCCAACATACCAATAAATTGAAGGTGGAGTGGCATCTCTATCTATAATAGTTTTGGAGATGTTCAACTTTTTAAATTGTTCAATGCCCCTAATTAGCATAATGCAAAATTCTACAACTTTCATTTACTGTCCATCATAATGGCCGGTGTAACAAACCTTTACATGCATTTTGAAATTTTGAATCTATCTACAATTGTTTGGAAATATGGAGCTTTAAAAATTTTAATTGCCCCTAATCTACATAATTTTAACCAACATGACTATTTCAAACCCTCATATTGAAGCTGGAATGACACCTCTATCTATAATAGTTTCGAAGTTATTCAACATTTAAATTTTCTGTTTTAATCTATTTTGCATAAATTAAAATTTAACAACTTTGGTTCATCGGATGCAACTGTGTCACAAACCTACAAATTGAAGTTGGAATGACACCTCTATTTATAATTGTTTTGAAGCTATTCAAGATTGGAAGTTTGCATATTCACCTAATTTGCATAAATTAAAATCCTACAACTGGTTCATTGTTCATTGGATGCGGATTTTGCCAAAAACCCGTATATTGAAGTTAGGATGGCACCTCTATCTATTATAATTTTGGAGATGTCCGGCTTTGAAATTTTTCAGTGCCTCTCATTTGCATCAATTAAAATCCCACAACTTTGATTCATGATCATTAGATCCGGCCTTGCCACAAAAATATAAATTGTAGTTGGAATGGCTTCTCTATCTATAATTGCTTAGGAGATATTCAACTTTTTAATTTTTCATTGCCTCTAATTCGCATAATTTGAAATTCTGAAACTTACATTTACTGTCCATTATATTGGCAGGTGTCACAAACTTATACATGCACATTAAAATTTCGTGTCTATCTGCAATAGTTTGGAAGATATGGAGCTTTTAAAATTCTAATTGCCCCTAATTTGCATAATTTTAAACATGATGAATATTCTAGACAGAACGAACAATTTCACGGGTAGCTAAGTCACCATGGCAAGTTTTGATTTTTGGAATAATAGGCCAAGAAAAAGTACGAACAAATTTGGGTGCAATGGAAACAAAGTAACTAGAAAAGAAGATTTGCTGCACTGCAAATCTATCTGGGTGCCTTCAAAAAGAGAACAGTTTGAAATGCTACACCTTACCATTGTTCAACATGATCTAAATTCTGCGTACTAGCCTAAATTGCATAAATTAAAATGGTACAGCTTTGGTTCTTGGTTCACTGGATATGGCTATGCCACATACTCACAAACTGAAGTTTGAACAACAACACTATCTAAAGAGTTTTAAAGATGTTCGAGATCTGAATTTTGTGTATCGGCATAAATAAAAAGCCTACAACTTTGGTTCATGGTTCATTAGATGCAGCTATGTCATAAACCTACAAAATGAAGTTGGAATGGTACGTCCATGTATAATAGTTTTTAAGTTATTAAAGATTTACATTTCATGTATTTGCCTTATTTTCATAAATCAAAATCTTACAATTTTGGTTCATGGTTTAATGGATACACATATGTCACAAACATATCTATGATAGTTTTGAAGATATTAAAGATTCAAATTTTTATTATTCGCCTAATTTGAATAATCTAAATTTACAATTTGATTCCGTTGGAGGGGCTTTGTTACAAATTATTTAAATTGAAGTTGATATGGCATCTCTATCTATCAGTTTTGAAGTTATTCAAAAAAATTTTAACTTTTGTGTGTTCATCTCATTTGCATAAATTAAATTTACATGTTTACAACTTTGGTTCATGGCTAATTGGATATGGCAAGGCACAAACCTAGAAATTGAAGTTGGAATGACCCATCTATCTTTAATAGATTTGAAGCCATTCAAGATTTAAATTTTGCATAATCACCAAATTTTTCATCAATTGAAATCGTACAGCTTTGGTTCATGGTTATTGGATACTGCTTTGCCACTAACCTACAACTTGAAGTTGAAACTGTATCTCTATTTATGATAGTTTTGATGATATTCAACTTTTAAATTATTCAATGCCCCTAATAAGCAAAATTTAAAATTCTACAACCTTTATTTAGGGATGGTTCAACATTATTATCATTTTTGAATTAGTACTTAGGGTACTAAATTTCATGACCCCCACCCTCCCCCCAAATTAGTACTTTAAAAATGATGATTTTCTCCCAAAGTCATAGCAAAATTGCACAAAACAGTCCAATAATCTACCATCATTTTCCATATTCTGTGAAAGTGTACAGACCCATTTAACCCCCTCCCCCCTTGCGTACTGTAAGTACTAATTCAAAAATGATGAAAATGTTGAACCATCCCTTACTGCTCATTATATTGGCAGGTGTCACAAACCTAGAGACACATATTGCAATTTTGCTTCTATCTGCAATAGTTTGGAAATGTGGAGCTTTTAAAATTTTAATTGCTCCTATTTTGCATAATTTTAAACCTCATGACTATTCCAAGCACAATTTCACTGATAGGTCAAACTCCGTGGCAAATTTGGTGGTTTTCAGAATATAAGTGTCCCAGAAAAAACTCCAGGCAAATTTGGGTGCCATGGAAAGAAACTAAAAAGGCAGATTTGCTTCACAGCAAATCTGGGTGCCTTTGAAATGAGAACAGATTTGAAGCTTTCAAGATTTATAGGCCTATTTTGTGTATTCACTTAATGTGCATAACTTAAATACTACAACTTTGGTTCGTGGTTCATTGGATGCAGCTATGTGACAAACCTATGAATTGAAATTGGAATGGCACCTCAATCTACAATAGTTTTGGAGATATTAAAGAATTAAATTTTGTGTGGTCACCTAATTTGCATAAATTAAAATGCTAGAACTTTGGGTCACGGTTCATTGGAATGTGACTATGTCACAAACCAAAATTGAAGTTGGAATGGCACCTCTGTCTATAATAGTTTTGGAGACATAAAACTGTAAAATTATTCAAGTGCCCCTAATAAGCATTACTTAAAATTCTACATATTTTGTTAACTGTCCATTAGATAAACAGTTGTGTCAAATCTACATGTGTATGTTGCAACTTTGAGTCTATCAATAGCATTTTTAAAGATTTAGGGCTTTTAAATCTTGAATTGCCCCTAATTTGCACAATTTCATTTGTAGGCAGTCAGTCATCATGGCAAGTTTGGTGGTTTTTGAAAATGTCCAAGAAAAACTCAAGACAAATTTGGATCTAAAGAAGAAAGAGAGAAAGAAAGAAAGAAAGAAAGAAAGAAAGAAAGAAAGAAAGAAAGAAAGAAAGAAAGAAAGAAAGAAAGAAAGAAAGAAAGAAAGAAAGAAAGAAAGAAAGAAAGAAAGAAAGAAAGAAAGAAAGAAAGAAAGAAAGAAAGAAAGAAAGCACTGTTGGAAAAACAAAATGTCTGGGTTCACACCCAGAAAAATTACATGATGCAGAATGGACAAACAACAATGAATGGTGCTCAACATTTTTTTCCTGGTAATGCGGCAGTGCTTATTCTTTTTTTTTAGTTCCTTAGATTAATTCGTTGCATGTGACTTCATGTGACCAATACTCTTCATTTGTCAACACCTGGACTTACAATGACAAGTGACTTTGAAACAGCAGTATACTGTGACATCCTTAATCTTCACTGTAATTTGATACATAAATCGCCCAGCAAGACCTGCAAAACCAGAATGTCTGCATGCATTACATGTAAGATACGTTGTCCGTTGTTATTTCAAAATTAGACAGGAACATCTCTTCTGGTTATGTACTTTTTTGGAGTTGCACAGGATTGCCCTGCCACTCATTCAATCAAAATTGCCACAGCCTGGAGATCTGTTCTTCAAAATCACTTGAAATTTGTGTTTTTCTGCATCCATAAATAAAACACTGAATTATACTCCCTTAGAGTCAGAGAAAAATATCTGACATCACCTTCAGTCAGCGCTTTGCAAAGTAAAATACCCACACGTCTTTTCGTTGTCATATTTATTAGCAAAAGATAAAGCATCCATATAATGTCATCATAAAGGTCTCATTTGGGGACAATTTAAGTCTCTCTGAGACAATGATCACAGATACACATAGAATTTTAACGGGACTGACACACAGTTCTGGAAGTACAAAAACGGAATGTATTTACAGCGTATCTATAAACCAAGACAGAAATAACCCTGTCCACTTGTCACTGCTTTTATATGTTTTTACTCACCAAAACATTCTTGCACGAACAATGGTTTATCAGCAAAATTAGCTGAAG
This sequence comes from Hermodice carunculata, assembly GCA_964020975.1. Lineage (NCBI taxonomy): Eukaryota > Metazoa > Annelida > Polychaeta > Eunicida > Amphinomidae > Hermodice > Hermodice carunculata. The sequence continues at coordinate 85,522,083 of OZ026617.1, read as the reverse complement.
TCCAGAATGCCTGGGCAACATTGAAGCTGTTCTATACAAAACTTTAAGAAAATGTATAATAAATATCAGATAACTTAGAAAAAACATGTACTTCAGAATAGGTATTAATTGTTCTACAAAACAACCTGAAAAACATGTTATATGCCCTGTGTAAAATACTTGTAGGTTTCACTACCTAATATCAGTTTTAAAATAGTCTATATTCTGCATGTATGAATTGGAACAATACTTTAACAACCTCGATTCTATAAAATGGCCACTTGACAAAATACACAAATATTTTCTTGATCACAGTTACATTTTTATAGAAATTCCATGACTGAACTTGAGATCTGAGATTGCACCTCAGTCATTAAATAAAACCTCCATGGAGGTTTAATCTAGTGATCACCCTACCAGATGACCTTAACTCTATAGGGTCATATGCAGTCCAGTGACACTTAATAAAATGAGATTACCTATTAAAGAAGTGTTTTATGAAAGACTAATCTAGATTTGTGCATATAAATATATAAATGTTCATTTTTAACCCCTTGGCTCTGTAAGCCAAGGGGGGTATGTACATGGTGTCTGTGTGGTTGTGTGTGCATGCATGCATCTGTGCACCCCATAAACACATGTACAGTAATTGCTCAATCAATGTAGATACATGTACAACAATCAGCCTTGTCTGCCTCAAACATGTATATCCAGACCTTGGTTACCTTGACCCATTTTTTCAAGGTCACAGGGACCAACACAGAGAATGCTTGTAAATACTACATCTGCAGAACAAGCAATGTGACATCCTTCAAAAGCAAATGAACAGAACTGAAGTTAAGGTCAAAGTGAGGCTGTCAGGTGGCCAAATGACCTTGATCTTGTAGAATTTGATACGTAGGAAATGGATTTATGGGCTTTGTGTTTTGCCTATGCACATGTAAGTCACAATGGACATAAATCTGAATAAAGATCATCTGATATATACAAAATTCCTGATGTTGTCTGATGAAATTCCAAAGTAAATCCAGGCCAGCAACCTGCTGAAATGAAGTTAGAAGAAAGTGGTTAATTTGAAAAAATGTCTGCTTCTCCCTCAGAAGAGGCTTACCGACATGCAGTTATGACCCCTGTCAAATTCTATGGAGTATCAGGCATCAGTGTTCAGTAGACCCTCTTCTGGGAGACCACCTGTCTTTTGCGATCATTTTCACTATTCAGAAACACATTCCAATGAAAGTTTACCTCTTTTGGGAGACCAATGGCAGAACCTGACCAGTGACCACCCAAAATGACCCCAAACGACCACTTATCCATAATGAAATTCCCCATTTCAGAAAAGTAAAACCTACCTATTTTGTACAAAACTGCGTAAAATAATTTGTCAAAACCAGTTTACACACTGAAAATATGTGTATAAAACCAGTAAATGAGTAAGCACAAGACTGCAAGATGGAATGGAAGGTCTAATAAGTGTACATCAATCATGTTTGAATCTAAATTATAGATATTAATTCAAAGTAATGGTTAGTTGTTGGGCAAATGGTGCAGAGTCAAACCACCTTCAGAAGACCACCTGCATTATGTGATCATTTGTTGGATGGCAGTAAGGGTGGTCTCTCAAAGGAGGGTCTACTGTATTAAGATGTTTCTACCATGCAGACATATCAATACTTTGGTGCATACATGCTGTACTTGTATCAATTCAGTTTTGGTTTTCATTGACAACCTGAGATTCTTTCAGCACCTTGGCTAGAAGTCAGCTATGGCTGTAAATGTGTGCTCCTCAAACCAGTTTTTGTGGCATGTCAATTTCTCCTGGTACGCTGACCAATTTTAGTCAATTCAATATTCAAATTATTCAATATTGGGTAGTTTGTAAGCATAATTGATATTTATCAATGCTGTTTTGATTAGAAATTATTTCTGACATCAGGACAATTGGACACAAAGTCAGTACCTGGAAAACTGTTATGTCCCAAAAATTGGTGAAGCCACCGTACTTTAGGCAAAAAGTCATGGTCCACAACGTCTAAAGGCAACTCTGAAACTCACAGTGCAGCTGCTGTTTTAACAACCAGTTCTTCAGTCCTCTCATTAACAATTTAATTGCTACCTACATACAAACCTGAAAGTAAACAATCATGTACTGGTGCAGCCAAACCCAAAAATGCTGAAGATAAACTTATGAATCAATCTAAATTGCATCCCATAATTTTTTTTTCGTTCTTGTTTGTTTTACACTGTGTATGAAGTAACAATTCTACCTGTAAAATAAACACTTCTATCAAAAACCTATAGTGTAAGACAAAACTTTAACCACATATATTTTCTCTGAAAATATCACAGAATTTGGATTTGTCTGAATATATTCCAGCAGATATAATGTAGAAATCACTGCCACACTTACAGTTTAAAAAATATAGAAATCTTTGGATAACATCATTTCCACATATACAGTGTTTATATTCATACACTTTGAATCAGTTCCTTTCAATACTTTGAATCCATTTACGAGGTGCATTTAGAGAAAGTTGGCTGCGTTTCTAAAGGGCACATATAGAGCTCCTTTAATTACATTCCCATTAAACGTATGGGATGACACAATGATTAGACAACACAATGTGCTAAATTATTCCCCTCTTTGTAATTTACATGGCATTTTACAGATGTTTTTTAAAATATAAATATGCAGTTGTAAACTTATTGTTGATGTAAACAAAGCGTTATACATGTACTTCTGTAATCATATATGGAGTATCTTAAATCTTTTCGGCCAAAAAAAAGACTGTTTTCATTTCATACTCGTATTTGGATTGGAGGACGAAAAGCAATTAATTGATACATCAAAACTATACAAGTAACTATAAAAAATAATCTATACATGAGACAGCATTGTGTATAGCAGATAAAAGTAGACACTTAGATTAATATGCATGTAAATTAAAAATCAATACACGTGGGATTCTATCCACCAATACTGGTGTTTTACATTTCATAGTGATCATTTCTGAGGACGTTTTTGTATAAATCCTTTCGTTTCCAGAATGTGTGTACAGTTTTGAAAAAGTAGAAAATACAACATGTACTTTTAACACATATATATTAAAATATCCTAATACATGTATAGACAACAAATGATTCAACACAAATATGATCAAGTCATCCATGTAAAGGTACAGCTGAGACATAATTAAAGCTGTGTCATCACAGTTAAAGTTGACACATCCTTCATGACTAGACTATTTAAAGGACACTTGTCAGCTGTTTTGCTGTGTGTCATCTGTAAATCACTGTGCTTTACTGGTTCAAAGTCAGACACGTATCCACAGATGATACTACCTGTATCAGGCTTTAGCTCCCTAGATGTGTTTTTTGATATAACGCACAAAACTTGCTGATGCTGAACGGCACCATGACAACACTGATGTAGAACCTCTGGCACTGCTGGCATACCAGCATTGATCAAACCAACGTGAGTATATTCGTAATCCTGGCAAGTCTTTAAACCAGCCCGGAAGGCCCCAAGCTGTGTGAGGTTATCTTCTTGGTTTAACACCTCTACCATTATCTTACCGTCATTTTGACCAAATTGTTTTACAATATTCTCTAAATGAGAATCTTTCTCCTTTTTCATTGGATGGGACAGGTGACCATAAGGTATCAATATCACAAAAGCAGTTGATCCCTGTGGTTCTTTGGCCAAAAACTTCAGTGTGGCTTGTTTCCATGACGACAAGGTATCACTAACATTGAGAGCTTTGTTGTGACCCAGAGGAAGTATTAAAGCCAACTTTGTTGCAACAGAATTGATGACAGACTTGTCTATAGTGATTGGGTAACCAATTTTTCGGGCCAGATGCACTCTTTTGTGTATTTTTCCCCGTGTTTCACTGCTGTACATCAAGTCCACTATGTACTCTGTATCCTTGTTTGGTCCAATTCTGTAGTAGCCAGACATAAAATGGCTCAACTCAAGCTGTTGTTGTCTAGTCTGTGAATGAATTTGATCAACTGCTTCTTCAACTGCCTGGAAAATATAATACAAACACACACACACACACATATATACAGTGAAACCTCATTATAACGACACTCAGATATCCGACATATTCCATATAATGACACAAAATTTCATGGAAAAAGGTTGATTTTCTTTGTTATTTGACTCATTTATCTGACATATTCAGTTATCTGACACATTTCGTAGGGAACAGATGGTGTCATTGTAATGAGTTTTCACTGTATATACATTTATCTCATGTTTGGGTCGATTTTAGTACTATAACAGGCTTGTATAAATACTGTATCATAGGCCTAAAAGCTACAGTGCCACCATATGATATATCGCCACTCTTCCTGTGGTATCGGTGCTCTTCCAGTTTCATCAGTGATAGTGTTGATGAGGAGTAAAACTTTCTGCAAATGTCGTTCTTATTTTTGCTTTGTGTATTGAAATATACAAATTGACCCAAACATGAGATAAAAATTTTATAGCATGCTTTGTAGACCATATGAAGTAATCAACGAGCACTGGATGCCATATAGCAGAACTCGTTCGCTTAGCTCACTCGTTCTGCTATATGGCATCCAGTGCTTGTTGATATACTTCATATCATCAACAAAGCATGCTATAATCTATAATATATATGAAATATATATATATATATGAAATATATAAATATAAAATTTTCTCCACTTAAAACATATGATGGTGACTTTCCCATCCAGCATTATTACACCAGATTTTAATCCTTTCCCCTTGAAACTGGCCGAAAACTGACTGCTGGTCAATTGTCACCTGCTCCAATTTTTGGTGACTAATCTCTACAATAAAGGGAAAGAATGTAAATGAGAAGTGTTGTAAGAGTCCAACCCATATCAAGGAAGCTGTTGGCTCTGTCACTGAAGGGGATCTGTAATTGGGGGGGGGTCTTGCTTTTTTTCTGCCTTTTTTTTTTTTTTTTTTTTTTTTTGCTAATTGAACTACTTGCCCATAAAATATTGAAAAAAGTAAATATTTAAATGGCTACTGCTTTGTCCCCTTCTTTGTGAAAACTTGCAACTAGTTTAGCCAGCCTTTCATGTATGTGTTTACATGTTACAAACACCTACAGTATGATGTCATATGTCTTTTTTTTCATTGATGGTCAGATTATGGCTATTATGTATATAAACATTTATTTGAAGGTTGTTGCTATTGCTTTCCTGTATATCTTACCTGTTGTAAGTCTTGCAGCACATGACCTTTGATTGACTGTCGGCACTGGTCTGCTGAATAAACCGAGTCCCTGTCAAAGAAAGTCCATTTCCCATTGCCACTAGGTGGCACCACACTATTGTCCTCCTCTGGCAGATTTTGTCCAATTTTGGAATGGGCTTCCAGCATTTCCAGAAGGTGTTTGTAATATTTAATTTCCTGCAATATCGGATATGTTAGGAACATTCATGGAAGTATCCTGCATTCAGCTTGAAAGCAAGGATCATGGTACTCCTTTGGATGTATGTGAAGCTGGTATACTTCTAATTTTTTTAAAGCATGTACAACTTGAAAATATGCCATCTTCACATCGGCCATTTTAGCTCCTTTACAATAGGTCATATTGGAGTGTAGTTCGGCACATAAAAGTAGCTGTACATGTGAAAATATTATGCTAAAGAATATCATAAACATATCTGATCACTTTTCCTAATCATCTCACACTTCAATATTTGGCAAAGTTCCAAAAATTAATAAAATGAATGAATAAATAAACAAAAAAAACAAGCATGTAAATAAATTAAACAGACATACAAGTTTCGTTAACTGGTTGAAGACTGAGTCAACAACTTTCTCCAGTGCACTTTGCAGCCAGCATGCACCAAAGAAAGGTGTGGACTATTCACCTCCATCATTCTTTATCGAAAACAGATGACTTCAAAGGGACTGGAATTTTCAATGGGATAAAGGTTACCTGTTGACACATTGACACTACGTCTCCCAAGGTTGAGAGACTTTGTAACAGACTTACATTTTTGGCAGCTTGAAGCTGCTCCTGTAAGTGATAATAGTGAAGATTGTGCATGACGTAAGGCTGCTTGGCATAGTGAAGAGTAATGGCTGAAGTGAAGTGCTGGTCATCGGTCAGATCTCGTACAAACGGCTTGCCATCGTAATCGCCATCATAGGCATGATAGAACAGCTTAAGCATCTGAACAGAAACACAAAAAAAAAAAATTGTACAAGAAACAAGAGGAATGTGACTGTCGTGTGCTTAGCTGACTTCACATGCACAAAAATATGACAGTTATACAGTGGTACCTCTCTTGAGAGACCACTCTAATGAGAGACCGCATATCTTTTTAAGACCGCTCTCTCAGAACACTGTGTTATCTTTTCCATGTTGTTGTACTTCTAATGAAAGACCACCTGTTTTGAGAGACCGCATTTTGACCTGCCGAAGGGACAGTCTCTCAAAAGAGGTACCACTGTATAGGCAAACAACCCTGTGGGGCCAACAAGTTGCCATACAAATTTCATTTTCCCCAAATTCCGTGTCATAGCCAGTTCACAGCTACCTTCTAAAATATATTGACTTGCTACAATATTTTCCATGAGATATATTCTGTGCACTCATTTGCCTTGCCTTCACACATAACAGGTAAAAAGACAAGACAGCTGTACCACTGGCTGTCACAACAGTCTACATGGCATGTACATGTATGTTGTTTATGCTACTACCTTGGTCCTGTAGAGAGGGGAAATCCTGTCTCCTTATATGCCCATGCTTTAATGACATCCATCAGGGATGACGGAATCAACAAACAATGTTGGCCCCACGGGGCGGCCCCTTAAAAAAAGCCGAAGTCCTGACTAGGAGAAGACACCCCCCCCCCCCAAAAAAATCCTTAAATCCCCCAAAAAAGACCAACCTGCCAAGAACGTGTGCACTGAATACCCAGGTGTGTAGTGACACAGCGACCTATCTCCACATCCTCCTGATCGGATACCACGTCCCTCATACACTGACTGATGTGTGGACACAAACCTGAAGGAGAAACAAATACTGTAAACTGCTTTATTTTTGCCTGTATAAATTTTCACGGTTTTTGTATTTTTAAAAATATTTTACTGTTGTTTTAATTTCACTGTTTTGGACATTATTCTCATTCAAACAATGTTAAAATACTAATTCACTGTGCTTTTATTTTCAAGGTTTTGTGTCATCAGCGAAATAAGCAAAAATAAGAAAACAGCAAAATTGAAGCACTTTACAGTACTCTCAACTTCCTTTACATACATGTACATGTACCTTCGTACCTGCTAGCATCAATAATGTGGAAATTAAGTTGTTAAGTATAAAAATGAAATAATCACTCCCTACCCTCAGCTGTAAAATCAGTTTCCGCATACTTGGATAAACACATAAGACCTCTAGAAATCATTTTGCCAACAACTAAAAGTTGTTTTTCAACAGGCTGGAGGAATATTTCCAATCTAGACTTGTACATTAATATATAACTACATATATACAGCTTTTAATATATATATATTAATGTGCAGTAAGTCTTAAATATACAGACCTGAACATTTTCATTCTTCCTTCTTTTTTAAATGAACCTCCCCCCCTTCCCCCCAAGATGCCGACTGATATCCCCAGACCCAAGCAGCCTACTGACATGTCAGTTTAGTTGAAAATGTTCAACTATTTGCCTCTTGACTCGTGTGTCATAGACTTTTTGATGCTACCAGTACCAGGTGACCTCAGGTCCTTACTGCAATCAACATATTGCTATGCTGTCTTTATGCAAAGAAAGAGCATCCATCATACTTTACAAAACAAGAGACCAATATGGACCTAATGCTCTGCTGACCTTCCATCACCAGAAAATCATTGTCCGAAATATATCCAATGTACACCCTCAAAAAGAAAAACTTCCATTATACACATTTGCAATAAATTTGGCATCATTTGCCTTATTCTTTATCAAGATATTGAATTAAATGTCCTTTTCGTAGGTGCTTAATGACCTTTGAAAATAGGTCAAGCTAACAATCACTAGATCAGGATGACCCAAACAGTAGGTCACCAAGTAGTTTTACATACAATGTCATCAAGTGCAATTTTGATCTGGAGGCTCAATTTTCTTTGCCATTGATGTCCAAGCTACACCCTACCATTACAAAATCACCTCTTCCATTTAGACAGATCTGTCACCGTACAAAAACCAGGTCAAGGTCACTGATCTTATTTAACCTATTAGCATGTCTAATTCATTGTTTTTTCAGATATCAAATTCTGTATCTTTCAAGACATTTTAACTCACAATTTCTGTCAAATTATAGGTGGCACCACTAGTATCATAAGCACTGAAATTTTGACCTCTTTTACAATCCCACTACATGTCATGAAGATCCATAAAAAAAAAGTATGCTGGACGGTTCACAAGATTTCACATTATGACCATAATACAATAGGAGGCACCACCAACAATGACGTCAACATAGATTTTCATACACTTGACAAGTCCTAAAACTTATATGGGCCTTACTGAAAAAGTGTGGGGGTGCAGAGCATTCACAAGATGACCCCGCTATTCCAACTGGCTATTTATCCTTGAACTTCCACTCAGCTTAATAAGTTGTTAGTTCTAAATGTGTGTCCAGCATCAAGCTTTCTATACATGGTCTGTTTGTTCAGATCAGGCCATAACTTTTTGCTTTTATGAAGAAAAACAACCAACTCGGACAAGCACCAAAGTCCATAAATATGTAGTCACAGTGACCCCAAAAGTAAGTCACCAAGTACAGTTTTATGGGCACTGTAATCAAGTGCAATTTTGATCTTGGAGGTTCATTTCTCTTTGTCATTGACATCCATGCTACACAGTGCCATTACAAAATCACACCCTTTGACTTTACAGGACTGGTGACCTCACAAAAATAAGTCAATGTAACTGGTATTACATAAAATTCTAGCATTGGATATGGTCCATATATCCTATAAATTTTGCAAGTTGAATCCAATTATTTTTCAAGATACGGAATTTTAATTCTTGAAACACATATTGGCCTATAATTTCCATCAAATTATAGGTGGCGCCACTTGTATCATAAGCAATTTAGACTCGGATCTCCTCCACAGTCCCATTAAATTTCAGAAAAAAAATCATCTATCAAACATTAAGGATGCTAGAACAGTCACAAGATTTCACAGTTTGACCCACATATTATAAAATACTGCAGGGGTGGCACCAATATCAAACTCAACCTATACTAGATTTTTGTACACTTGATAAGTCCTGACAGTTATATAGGGCTATCTTAAAAACTGTAGACTGCATTGTGCTCACAAGCAAATGAGTGATCACACACGCTCTGTGACCTTTGATCAGCAGAGGTTAAAAAGGTCTCAAAAGGCAGCTGATTCTTATGATGTGCATCCAAAATGGGCTGCTAAAAAGTGACATTAACGACTTGATCTCAGGCACAAAAGAAAAAAGTGATCTTTGCCAGAAATTAGAGCCCTCTACTGAGAACCAATTAAACCAAGCGATCTTGACTTGAGCCATTCATGAAGGAGGCTGCTGAAATTTTGAAAATATTTGCCTGAATTTTCTGATTTCACTGAGGATTTTCTCAGTCTTTGTGGCTTCCTGTTGATGTTCTGACATGCACTTCAGCACTTAAAGATGCATATTTTATACCAAATAAAGATGAAAATATTTCTCACCGAGCAAAGCTGGCCTGCTGAAGATCACTCCAGGCCCACCCATACAGAAGTTTCCTCCCTTCAGACCAAGTTTGTGTTTTTCATGTGGTAACCCCTCGCCAGGTTGACCGATGTATAACTGTAACAAACATATAAACATCAATCAATATCTTGTGCATGCTAAATAATACCCTTCACAGATTTACTATGTATCTAACCAAATGCATGCATAAAATCGCTGCCACATTTCTTCCTTTCAGCGCGTGGGACACTTACAAAATTACAATCTAACATGTCTTCAACCTAGAGCCTTTCTTTCAACATTATATCAGGACATTTTAAGGACTCCAAATACACGTGACTGTTTTTGAAGAAAACCAACTTTAGAGGTTGATAAAGTACTACTTACTGATGCAAAGACAGCTATAATATATTTTTTCGCTAGTATAATCATAAACTATAGATACTGCGAAGTTCAATGATTGTCCCTGCCTAAATATTAAATAAACACAGTGATAATGAAATGGTAGGGTTTTGTGCTGTTTATGTTTATTTCTCTTCCAAAACAAATCACAAAACTGTAAAAATGGTTTGGTTTGGTTCCTAACAATAATTTATCCAAAAAAAAACCTGCCATATTTGTTGGATGAAATATTGCCCAGAAAATTGAAAAATCAACCTTGTCAAAGAAAAACACCAGAAAGTCAGATTTTTTCAACTTTACAAAGCTATATTTCCTGAACTAAACAAGATATCCAAAAATACAGCAACATTTTGGGATAATATTCTTAGGAATCAAATGAAACCATTTTTAACATTTTATTATTTGTTTCATAGAAGAAACAGACAAAAACAGCATAAAACCTAGCCATCTCACTATCACTGTGTTTATTTACCAATCAGGCAAAGACAATGATTCATCTTTGCACGCATCTATAGTTCATGATAATAATACATAATGTAACCCAAAAAGTATACTTCAGCTGTCTTTGTGCATCAGTAAGTAGTAATTTAGCGCATGCTTACTTGTACTTATATATTTCAGTTGTATCTTTTGTTTTAAGAAAACCCACAAATAAGATTCTTGTGAACAAGTACAAAATTACCAAATCAGTGAGGTACGAGTTTGTTCCAGACTCTCAGTGTATCCAGGGAGTGAAAACACAAATCATCATCTGAGCAATAGTATACTGTAAATTGCTTCATTTTCGCATGTTTAAATTTTCATGGTTTTTGTATTTTTGACATTTCACTGTAGTTTTAATTTCACTGTTTTGGACACAATTCCCATTCAAACAATGTTAAAATACTATTTTAATGCGTATTTATTTTCAAGGTTTTGTGCCATCAGCGAAATAAGCGAAAATAAGAATACAGCAAAATTAAAGCAATTTACAGTACTGTTACCTGTTTAGTACTATCAACGGTATGTAAAAACTGCAAAAGAGATTCCATCTTGACATATACATCATCATCAGCTCGCATGAACCAGTCATACTCGTCAATGTAGTTGTCGCACATGTACTGCATCATTCTGAACACCTTCTGTTGCGGAGGATAAACGGAGTCATCTACATCTGAAATGTTACATTCATGACCAGAGTATAAACATATAACAAGAGATCACCATATTCATCCCAAACGGTGCCCATGTTCTAATAGGCACCCATTTTATGATCTTTCATTGGTGCCAGAAAAAGGCAAAATGGGGCTAAACATTAACCGTATAACCAAGCTTCCCATAGTATTACATGCACAATATTAAAATCACAGGTTAAAAGTGGAGGGTCATTTTCATTTAATTTCAGAAGTAGCAAGGATGCAAATAGGGAGGGATATGGTATCAGTTACCTGTTTTCTCACACAAGCTTAGGCCCACATGAAACAACTAGAGTAGTGCTATCCATTAGTCAAATAGCTTGTGGTTAAAGGGTGTGATTTGGCTAAAAAAAGTTTATAAGCTTTAGCCAAATTGGCTAAGAATATTTCATAATTTATTGGCCATTTCATGTATCTATCCATGATTTTGTATTTAGCTATTAGATTTATTGAGTATAATTTCAAACTGTATATTTCCCTCATGATTTTGGCTGACATAATCAGCATTTGATTAAAGAAGTTAATGTTATTTTAGCCAAACTGGCTACATTTGTAATATTCCTAGCACCAGCCAAGAAAGTCATTTATAGATTCTAAAGAACTTTCCTAAAATAAGTGTGTGTCGTTAAAGAGTATGGAAGGGGATTCAAAAATTTAAAAAAAAAAAAAAAAAAATGCATCAAATCTTTATATATATATATACACATACCAGTGGTATATATAATTCTTCTGCCAGGTATGTACCTATATAGTAAAACTTTTTTAAGACCATAACTTTTGCATCAAAATATATCCAGCCTTCCCCTACCAAAACCAGTGGATGTCAAAATATTGTCTTCTTTGTTTTTTGTTTTTTTAGTTAAATTCAACATTGATGACAAATAATTTGACAGAAAATTGTAAATCAGACTTATCAAAGTACTTAGTACAATACAAAGTACCCCAGATCAACAACTTTCCTTGGTTAGTCACTTGGCACCCAACCTGCACCAAGAGGAGCTGCTGATGTGGCCTTTGTAAAGTACGTCCAACAGGCAAGTGGTCGACTCACTCCATCCTCCTGATGACATTCTTCATTTTTAATGATTAATTCAACTTCTCCTGTAGATTCCTGAAGCAAAGAGCTTTCACTCTGCTATAGCCACATCTGACCTCAAGTCCACGGTACCCATTATGACTCTCATGTGTAAGTGTTTAATTTCTCTCTGACGTTACCATTTAATGCTCTAAAAAGTCTGCATTTTTTGCAAGAATACAAAACATCAAGTTTGATTCTGGCACTGAATATAAAATTTTAGTATCACTACTGATGTAATTAAATTTTAGTTAAAATTCTTACTTTTGCATAAAATCATTTTTTCACTTCAAGAAAGGGTAAATTACCTGAATTTAGGTTTACAAAATCTTGAAATGTGTCATCTCTGCTTTATGATAAAGTAAAATACCAAGAAAATGTGTATCAAAAGTTGAAATTCTGAAACAGAATTACCAAAGCTTACAACATGTTGCCAGCCAAATCACACCTTTTCACCCTATGGCTATTTGGCTAGCCTTAGCATAACATGGTTTCCTCTGGCACTGATTTTTCACAAAAAAAAACAAAAAAAGTAAATATTTAAAATATAATTCTGACTTCTATTACAACTTAAAATGTGACTCCCGTTAGGCTTTACAGTGAATTGTAAATAATCGGTTCAGCAAGAATATAAAATGATGTGACTACCCTGGTCATAGTTTACAATAGAGTAGAGCAAGAACAGAAGTTTCTTCTGCTCTCCAGTAGAGGGCATTTCCGTCATTCAGATCTTGAGTTGTGTATTCTCATTACTTTTCATTGTAACTTACAGCTAAATAACTTTAAAACCACTCGTTGCAGAAACAGCAAAATTTGTGTGGTAAAATTATGTACATTGCTGAAATGTTCACATAAATTTTATTCTTGCAGCTTTAAAAGTAACCTTTTAATTTGAGGTTAATTTAACATGCAATTCAATGGGAATACAAATCTCTAGCACTGAGGAATTCTGTGTATTGGATTGTGTATTCAGCTAAATGCACAGATAATTGGTAATTGTGCCCTCTCCTAATAGTTACTGTTTTTTATCCCATGTTTGCGCTTGCACTCCCAACAAACACCGATATAATGTGGCTATGTGATCTGCTTCCTCGTATCACATAGTTCACAAGCAAATTAGCCATGTGTTGTTAGGGTAACAATCGAGCCATTGACATAAATAAAACACTGTTTGAAATCATTTTTTGGGGTGCAGTTATTTCACTGTGAAACATGGGATAAATACAAACCATACTTCGTTTGGGTATCTGGACCCCCAGATCAGACTCGGGCATTCTTTGGAGCATGTACATTGCTCAGCCTCCGATTCTGCAATGTACTGTGCTCCAAAGAACACACTTGTTTGTTCTGTGGCCCCAGATTCCTGCACTCGCTTTATAGTTTGTCTTTGTAATATATATGGTTTAGTGAGCATTATTTTCCAAAGAGGTCTTTTGCAGAACTTTGGCAGTGAGCAAAACTACAATACAGTGCACATTTAATGTAAACTTAATGTCAATTAAAACGTTCATGAAAGGTTTTACCTGGCAAATTTACAATTGGTAAATGATACTTTTCCCAGGAACCTGTCTGAGCAAAAAATTCTAACTTTGAGGCATCTTTTCCCCAAGTTTGGTTGCAAGCTGTGGCTCTTGTGTGCAAAAACTTATGTGCTGTCATAACTCCCACATATATGGGCTTTCTCACTCTCACTTCAGGTCTGGTGGTTCTCTGTGTTTGCTGTCTATCAACTTTTTGACTGGATACAGATAGCACAAAATCTTGATGCCTTGATACTTGGGCATCTGCCTTCAGCAGTTGCAGGAAGAAGTTGTTAGGGTAAAGAATCACAGTGGTTGCTATGGCAACACCAACAATAATTCCATACAAAAGTGGAAGAAGCCACGTTTGATATGTTATGTTCATATGCCTTGATCCTTTGTGACACAGTGGCATCTTTCCTGGTGGAGCCGCATCCATGCTTGAAAGTGTCATGTCCAAACCACACGGGTTTCCCCGTTACATTATGTTGTCTTCAGTGTTGAAGGGGGAGCTGCCATCTGTATACTATCTACAAATAAGTAAAAACACAAAACTAAATCAGCAAATGCAATATCTTCCCATCTCATCATTTTTGCAGTAAAACATAGTACAACTGTATATCCTAAATTGTATTACACAGAGAAAGCCATCCGCCATGTATCTTGTCTTATCTCAGATACCTGTAAGTTTAACACCTCACAGCACCACCTGGACCAAACTTTATAAAGGGGATGGGCTGTATATTAGGGGAATCAAATAGTGAATTTGGAATGGATGGTTATCATTATTATGGTTCTAAAGTAAGGCATACAGTGAAACCTGTTTTGAGAGACTACTGGGATGAAAGACCACCTGCCTTTTCAGACCATGTTTACTATGTCCCTTTTGCTATCTTTCCCATGTTATTGTACCTCTATTGAGAGACCATCTGCCTTAAGTGACCAGTTTTTGTCCTGCCCTTTAGGTGGTCTATCAAAACAGGTTTTACTGTACTAATAAAAACTTGCATAATTTCACACTTTTTCAGTTGAGCAACAAGCTTGACCAAAACATAGACATGCAACATTCTACTGACATATTTCATACACCACAGTGCCTTATTTGTTTGGCCATTGAGAAATTGTACAACAAAGATGCCAGATACATACATGTATGACAGAATAGTCTATGGTTTGAGTGAACAGTGACCTGATTTTTCTCAAAGCATTCTGTTTCTTGTCTGTAAAAATGATCCAACTAATGATTTATCTCCTGTGCTGGAAGGCCAACTTACAGCCATCATTGTTTCTTTGGATCTTAAGGTGGAAGCTGTGAAGCTAGTGCGCAGTGAGACTGGCAACTTTGGATCACAATTACCCATTTAATTTTTTACACAAGTACATTAAACCTAGATATTTTCTGATTACTACATGTCCATAGATTTGTATCATAGAGTTTTTTTGCAGGATTAGAATTTTTTGAGATTTTATTGCATTCTGTCTAACTTGGTAAGATTTTCACATTTTTCGTGCAAAAGTTACCCAAATTTTTTTTTTTTCAGTTGAAGTCAGAAGAAATTTAAAATATATATCCACGTCCAGGATTGAATTCAATGGTTAGTCCTGAAATAGCATAAATAAAAAGTTGAAAAAGTTTTAATTTAGTCCTGACAGGTTGTTAACTTTCCTTCTAAAAATTGCTCCAAAAATCACGGATGGGGTTGTCAGAAAAAAAAAAATCCTGGGAACCGTTCCTGGATATGATATTTTCCTTTTAATGTCCGTTGATTTTAACGTGATAGAGCAATTTGTACGTTTGTGAGGCCAGATACAAATTGAGCAAAAAAAAAAGTTCCAAGAAAATCGCATTGAAAGAAAAAGGTGCCAATTCTTACGCATTTATGGCTGTAATATGACACATCCTCATTTCTTCTGTCCTGTGCTTTAATTATTGTGTGAAACAAACTTATAGCTTTACCTCTGTGACATTGTCATTAAACAAAAGTATATTTTGTGGCTTAATTCTTGACTTTTTTTAACTTGTGAACACCACACTTGGCTTGTTTGGGTGTAGGTTCACATGCGGCTTTCCATATTTGGGGACTAATAAGTGGATTGTGCTAATTTGTTTTTACATCAATAGAGAATTTCAAAGTAATCAGAACAATGGTAGTGATTAGTCTGAACTGCCCCATTCTTCTCTCCATGGCTAATGGTTTCCTGTGAGTGACCCTTGTCAATAGCTCAACTGGTTTCCAACATGGTTCATTATCATGCCCATGCAAACAAAGCCATGTGTCCAGCACTGTTTAAACTTTTCATTGTAAACAAAAGTTTGGAGTTCAATAATCTCATATAAGTTTCATGTTCACATATCTGAGTTTTTGAGAGCATGTAGTTTAAGTGTCAGACTATCCACAAATATGAAAAAGTGATTAGAGGTTATCCAAAGGTGCGGCTTCAGACCTCCCACCTTAAAGACGTTCGGTACACCCCGATATGCGCAACCATTTATGGTCCAATGCCTCTATACATTTAGAGCTGGTATTTGTCGATACCTGCACCAGCTGCTGTTCGCTTTTCCTATTTTGCACAGTTCCGTTTGAGAAATATGGATTGTTTACGAAGAGTGAAAAGGAAAAAGAATGGGCGGTTTGTTAAAAAATGCCAAAACAAAGGAGAAATGCTTTAAAACAAGGCAGAATACGTCGAAACACGGCAGTGGTAGACCAAAACGCATGTACACAATCAGCGAACGCTGACCAAGCCACCGTCGAAAGTGCCACGGTCACCCCCCCAAATGCCACATGCACATGTAAACACTGACACTTTTGTGACAATTATAACTGGGACGAAGATCGTAGAAACAGTAATACCCCAGCGTCAAAAGGTGCCACAGGCATATTTGATAATGTGCTGCCTGTGTTACCATTCGACAATGTATTAAGGCAACTATAATTTTGATATTCTTATTTTTACCTCTTTTTCCACCCTGCTGTATTGCACTATGGAGAGACTCTTAAAATGTTTTCCTCTTCTCAGTAAAACTATGAAAGTATATATTATGACTGGAATATAAAATTAACGACGTACTGCCGTTTATTTAACCTACATACATGTATATTGATATGGTATCGAAGTTAGACAATGAATGGATACCTTGTACCTATGAACTTAGAACAAATTAAGTCAACATGCATCAATTATTTGTACAATTGCGGAAAAAATAGCACCGTATGATATCTTTTTTTGTTAATCAATGAAATCAGTGCATATTTTGGAAACCCCCTACAATTTTTCAGGGATTTGCAAATATTTTTTCTATTTCAAACTTAAAAAATAATGTGAGCACTTATACATTTTTGCAAGACGAGATGAATTTAAAGTCACATTCCAGCATGTTTTGTCTACATATTTGTAATTAAAAGGCTTGATATACATTTAATACACTCATATTGAGTTATTTTATGCATATTTTTGCATCCTTAATTCATTTTTTTGCTTTTACCCACATATTTAATGTTTGCTATCAAATTTCTGTAGTCCTTACATATAGCGCTACGTAGCGACAAAAGTAGCACCGTGACATACCAATTTTTTGCTTGCATTTTGTTTCAAATGCCAATATCTTGGTTCACGCCAAAAACCAGAAGTTTCTAAATTCTTTTGACCAGTGTACCGAACGTCTTTAAAAGAGCATTCAACACTGTAAATCATGATACACTTCCAGACAGGCTTCAGCACTATGGCAGCAAAGGAACAAGTCTGCATTGGTTCAAGGATAACCTGACTAGAAAGAAACAGGTAGCTTGCATCAAGGAAGACTTGGAGAATCACTATCTGCAATCATAAAATAGCCCCACAGTCCATAAGTCTGGCCATGTTGTGTGCTTTAAAATGAAGGAGCACAAATAAGAGATAGCAATATTAGGACTCCCCTATGGAAATTTGTTAACCCTTCCATCGCTTAAATTAAGCCTGTGTTAACATCTTTTTTTTGATGGGTCTTATCAACAATTTTCATTCAATGTTTTTTTTTTTTTTCGATTTTTAAATTTAAGCGAAAAACAATGAAGCAGATGACATCTCACAATTGGCCAGTTTTGGTCTATTTAAGTTTCAAAGAGTTACCTGTTGAAATGTTAAGCCACTATGGAAGCATTTAAATATGCAGTGCCACTTTCAGCCAGATAGTTATTTTATGCTGCTATAAAAGGGCAGACTTAGACTTATCTTATTAATAGACACAGAAGCCTTGATGCTTATGTTCGGAGTAGGCATCGAACATAAGCATGGAGGCATCTATATCTAGAGCTAACTTTGGCTGTAAGTGATCTAGGACATGTTTTCTCCACATTCTTTCAAAATAATATTACAACGTAGCAAAAAAACTTCTTTTATTACTCTGGTTTTTTGTGTATTGAGATTCAATCAAGTAACTAAGAAGTCCCTCACAGCTTGGATAATTCACAGTGATTCCTCCAAGATTCCACGACCATGCACCAAGTTCATGGCAGTGAAGCAGCTATATATCATCTGCTCAGTTTTATGAAAAAATATCTGATAAAAAAAGCTGGACATTGAGAGGGTTTCTGTTTGTCTGCTTTGCCAACGGTATTCTCGGATCTGCCATAAGCTGCTAATCAGCTTCCTGTTGTCGTTATGCAAATGAGCAGACCCTGTGAAAACACATTCCATATCAGCGTCATTGCATATAGTCCTACATAAGATTGGACATTTTTATCCTAAATTTTATCAATGTTGTCAACCACAAATCAACAAAAAAACTCTGAAGGCAGCATCATTTTGCCGAATTCTCCTACTGAATAAAAATTTGGGGAGATTTTGAAGATCATAACTTGGGGTTTTAACACTGGTTTTGGGGTTACATTTAGCAAACATTGAATGGGTATCCACAGACGCTTTAAGAGTGATTCATCGAGCAATACTGACGTGTAAACTAAGATTCCCAGATGAGTGGATCCCTGAATGCAAGTGTTATGATGGATTTTCTATACCATCCGATTCCGAGTAGCTCCAAGGAACTCAACCCATTATTATCATGATTATTGTTGCCGATTTTTATTAGGGTTGGATAGCTCTGGGGAACACAACCCGAATCACCAACAATAACAATGTCAATGTGTTGGGTTCCCTGGAGCTAGCATCCGAGCAAGATTTTTTTTTCAATTCCAATAATACAGACTTTCATTGCCAACCTGAGCACTACAACCATTGAGCAGACTAAGTTCTGACCTTATATTTAAAGTGCCCAATAATAATAATAATAATAATAATAATAATAATAATAATAATAATAATAATAATAAAAATGTGGCTATCCAATTATCTGCTGCGGTCCTGTGTCACTGTGAATGACACAGGTTGCCCAGAGAGAAAGAGAGAAAAAAAAAGAAAAAGAAAAGTAGACGAGGCAGGCAATCATGGTAATCTTTGCCAGCCTGTGCTGCCATGTTTTCCAGGACCAGAGAGGAGGCAAGGGTCCACCTCCCACTCCCCCACAGCTGTGGTGGGCCCCTGGTCCTGGGTGTATCCCCCTACACTCATTGCTTGTACTTTCTGGAAAGGAAAGGAGAAAAAAAAAACAAACACCTTCACTCACATACCCTATCCCCGCCTCTACGGCTCAGGCTTGATCCATTTTTTTTTTCCTTGACTGCCTCATTGTAAGCTTCCCTGCACCAACTGTCTTCACTTACTGCAAGTAGATACCCCTATTACCTAGCTTTGGCAATCCTATTAGTGATTTTATTCCAACTTAACTCTACTAGGTCTGCTTCTGTAGCTGTACATGGTGGTGCTCCCAGTATCCATTTCCCCATTTCATTCTGTGCTTTCTCCATTCCATGGATATCTCCCTTATTTACTGAAATCACATCTTAGCCGTATATCATTCCTGGTATTGCAACTCTAACCCATAATACTCTCGCTGTGTACGCTCTGTTGAAACTGTTCATTAACCTAGCTTTTATCATTCCCTTTGTACGATTAACTTTCTGCTTAATCTCCTCCACCTGATACCTAAGCATGCCTTAACCTGTTGCTTTTATCTTAATTCCTACGTATTCATATTTGCCAAGCTCCCCAATTTTGATCAACTGGTCTCTACCTTCTGAAATTTGGAATTGTCCAATTCTCCATTTTTTTTTATTCCCATCTAGTTTCTTCCCAAGAGTCATGACTTTATTCTTGTCCTTACTGAATTCCAAACTCCATTTATTCCCATACTCCCCTGCTATGTTCAGCATATCTTGCAGTTCTTTCTGGAACTCTGCCATGAGTACTATGTCATCTGCAAAAATTAGTCCTGGAATTTTTAGATCACCTGCTCTTATTTCCTTATCACACTCCATCAACTGATCCCCCAACTCCTTAACATACAGAGTGAACAAAATCGGGGACAGCACACATCCCTGCTTTAGGCCTATATCCAGATGTGCATTCTCTACTTCTACTTTTCCTAATGAAAGTGTACAGTTTATATCTTTATACAGCCCTTTCAGAATTTCTAGAAAATTTCGACCAAATCTTAGTCCACTTAGTTTTTCCCATAGAGCATCTCTCCATATCCTGTCATAGGCTTTCCTCACATCTAAGAAACCCATGAAGAATTTCTTCTACTTTTGTCTTGCCAGTTCTAACACCTGGGTCAATGTGAAGATATGGTCACCTGCCTTTCTACCTGGTCTGAATCTATTCTGAATTTCCCCCAGAAGCCCAAGCCTTTCAAGTATTGTACTCTCCGGTACATTATCCTACTGAATATTTTGCCCACATTTGATGAAATCACAGTGCCCATACACAGGTCCAATTAGCCTCCTGGGCCCTTCTTTGGAATACATGAAATCCTAAGTCTATTCCATTCCTTTGGTACTTGTCTTTTTTCAGTGACCATATTGAAATGCGACTGTAGACTATATTCAATTTCTTCTGGCCCTCTCTGTCAAGATATCATCTGGTCCTGGAGCTTTGAGTAACCGTGTCTGTTCAACTGCCATTTTAACTTCTACACTTCTGATCCTGCAACACATCTCTGGATCCCATCGATACTGTGTGTACTCTGCTTGACCCACTGTGGGTTATTGACTTGTCCCCAATGCTCCCTTAAACTTCCTGTATTTTTTCCTTGTTATCTGTCCTTTTCCCCCTGTGTGTGATTTCATGTGCTTTATCATGTTTTCGCCGATTAACCTGTTCCCCAAAGATGACTGACCCTTCTCACCCATTCTCCATTATTTTCCTTGTCATTTGTTCAATATCACTGGCCCTCCTCTCTGCTTTCATCTCTGCTACATTCCATATACTGTCTCTTAGCTTCTTCTACATCACCTTCAGAGAACCTGTTTTTCTCTGGCTAATCACCATGTTCTATTTTAACCCTCTTTCTTTTTATGGCTCCTTTCAACTCTGGGTCTATTCTATACCCTACGTTTTCAACTGGGAATTTCTTTCAACCTATCCTTTCCTGTGCCTCATTCATTTCCTGTACTTCTCCTTCATCCTCCCATCTATTTTTCCATTCCTGCAGTTCACCTTTTAAACTTTCTTGATACCCTGTCCAGTCTGTTTCCTCCTTATGACATTAATATTCCACACCCATTTAGTTCCCCCTTGGTTTCTTCTTTGAAATTGCATGTTAATGGAGACTATCATCCAGTTCTGATCACTGCCTATATCCAATCTCCCTTCATCATCTATTTCACATCCTTTTGTCATCTGAAATACTCCATTGTCCACTAAAATATAATCAGTTATTGCCTGCCTAGTGCCTTTCACCAGATGCCCATGTAATAATATTGCTGTGGCTTTCCGCTTATGCGCCGCTGTCCTGTGTTGCACAGGTGCCCTAGGAAAAAGGAAAGAAAAGAAAAGAAAAATAGATGAGGTGGAGGAAACCATGGTTATCCTAATCAGCTTGTGCTACCATGTTTTCCAGGACCACAGCCGAGGCAAAGGATCCACCATACACTCTCTCACAGTTGTGGTGGGCCCCTGGCCCTGGATATATCCCCCAACACTCATTGCTTGTAGTCGCTCCCCCCCCCCCCATAAACAAATCCCTCATCCACTCTATCCCCATCTCTAAGTTTCCCATGGGGGACCCATAGGAGCCCTTATAAGGGCTACCACCATTCCCTCTCCTCCCTGGACTCTGAAATTCTAATTTACTCTGTTGCTATCAAGCCCTATCAATTCATTTCTTTTCTCCCAGCACCCTACCAGGTAGTCCTGTACACTTTTAGTGCCTTTCCTGCCTCCCAGAAAGCCACCCTTCAAACCTAAAACCCATGCTACACGTTCCTCATCCTCAAAACACTGAACCTCTTTTAAAGTCTTGTTATTATAGTCTTCCTTGTGCCACTTTCTGAAAAATTCTTCTCTTATCTCTCTATATGCATCCCACCACAACAACCAATGATCCACTGTCTCATCTGCCTCTTGTCTACATACCTTATATTTACCATTTACTTTTTGCCCACTTCTGTTTTCTCTTTTCTAGATTGATCACTCCTGTCCTACTTTGAAAAAGAGGCCTGGATCCCTTCCCTCCATCCCAACACACGCTTTTCTTTGGCTTTTCTAGGAAGTTGTATGCTTTTAATGTATTCTTTTCCCTGACTCTTCTTTTCCAGTCTTCCTTCCAGCCCTCTGTTACAGTCCTACCTATATAGTATATACACTTTCCAGTCATCAACCTCTTCATATCCTTTCAATTCGTATCTCTCTGCCAACTTATTTTTATAACAGGGACGTGCTACAGACGTCCCTGTTTATAAATATCTTTGACCCATTTTGTTTGTTCATTGACTACTTCACTGTAAACCTCCCTGCACCACCTGTCTTCATTTACTGCTTGTAAATACCGACCGTACTTAAGCTTTGTCCACTTTCCTTTACATTGTACATCCCTACTATTGTATTAACTATCCTCAGACCAAATTCCCTTGACCCCCTTGTGAAATTCAGTGACCTGTTTCCATTTCCATTAATTCCGCTATCCCCTCCCTCCATTCCATTCATGCCATTTCCTATGTGCCCAGTAAAATCCCCAGCTATCATAATCTAGTAGCCCTGCTGCTGAATGTCACTTATCATCCACTCATGGAGGTATAATCCTCTTATACCTCCATGATCCACTAGACTAGGGTCAAGACTGTTGGAAGACAAGTGTCAAGTTGGGTCAGTTTGGCTCATCAGGGCGATAATGTGAGTAGAGCTTGGACTCCCACAATTTTGGGATGCATACGGAAGATCCAATGAATAAAAACAGCACAACCCACAAAAAATCAATGACAGAGTATGTTACTCAACATATTATTCAGCTTTCAACAAATTAGAAACAACTTACCGGCGCCCTGCATTCATTTTCCTTGGGGCCACTTCGCGCCAACCCTTCTTCGCTGAAAGCCGCTTCCTGTTCGCAATGCGCATGCGTTGGCGTGGGCATTGGCAGGGGAACGAAAACTGGCAGATGCTTGAAGTTGAAGGGGATACATATGTAAGTCGACGAAGCCGGACGAAACCACTTAGTGAAGTGTCCAGTGACAAAGCACGCTGTATGGTTCTGTCCAAGAGGCTGCACGTGGAGCCTCCTTGGTTCTATGTAGAGTGTTTCTGGACACAACAATGGCGCCTTAGAACCATAATCAAGGGATTGTTACACGGAAATTCTTTTATTCACGTGTAACATTCTTTTTCTACTTTGACGCGAGAACTGCAAGTGCAATAGGTGTTTGTGACAGCGCTGTCTGATTTACATAATTCTGCTCATTAGCACTCAATCACTGGCACGCTAATCCTGTAAGCGGTGTGTCCAAATGACTGCCCACCAAGTCCCTTTGTGAAGTGCACTTAATTACATAAGATGGCATGCCAAGTTCATCACGGTCCACTTCAAATGGCACTGACGCCTGAAGAGTGAAATGGAGGAAAGAGTGTACATTACATTGGCTCAGCAGCCAACAAAATACAGAAGTACAGGCAGAGGGTCTAAGTTGGAATACCGTACAGAAGGATATGCGTGTTTATAAGGAATAAACACCGAGATCACTTTCTCACGACAGCCATGCAAACCAAAGTTCGGAAGAAGACGCGAAAGAAAGAGATTATTTCTTTTGCTGTGGGGGTGGTCTTTGGAATATTGTTTACAAGTTGTATGATTGTGATATTAGTGGCAAAAGACTTGCATGGAGGTGACAGTTTAGCAGAAAATTATTTTGCTGGTGATAGACTTCCAGGAAAGAGGGGGCTTAAAGGTCCCGTAAATCCTCAAAAAAGTTTGGAATCTGGAGAACCAGATGGCAAGGTTGAAGGAGAAAATGACAAAAAACACTATACACCGGGAAGTGGAAAACATAGCGTTGATGCATATGATCTCCGTGATGAAAGGATACAGAAGTTCATTAGTGATGAGCTACATTCCAAGGAAATGTTACATGTTTCTGTGCTTACTAAACCAGAAAATCTCTTGGATTATGCTTCAGTGATCAACAGAACGTGGGTTCCATTGCTGTCACAGTATGGAATGACTCAATTCTTCTCTTTCCCTATTTCACATTCATTAACGTTACCCTCGCAAGTCATTCAACTTTATGGTAGGTAATATCATCAGATATTATACAATACCTCCATGGTAATATTTGGGTTGTAGGTATATCGCTGATGTTGTGAGGATGAACCTACATGTAAATATCGTGACAAATTTCGTCATTTTCGAATACAGGTCCACTGAATGTACTTCGATAATGACCATAAAACCAAACAAAACGCACCAAACTAGCTTCATTAATTCTGCAATTTAGGCAAATGACACAAGAATATATAGTTTTCCAAATTTGTTACTCTGTGATGACTGGTCCCTGTATGCTCAGATAAGGTCACACCAACCAAGGAGGGTAGCCTACCCTCTACCCTCCTTGCACCAACCATGTACCTACTATCTGACAGTAGGTCAATGCACCAACAATGTGCAGAGGAAACATGAGTAACTGAAACCTTGTTGAAAAGATCTTTCAGGTAGAAATGGAGAGCCACATTATTATTATTACTGTTACCGTGTGCCCCCTCAATACCATCTAGGGCACCTAGAAAATTATAATTTTTCTGCCAGCATATTGCAACAAACAAAGCTAAATTCACATACAGTGTATATAATGTATGATATTGATTGGAATTTGCAAACACTGTCTGGACCATGCATGGATTTATAGTTCTTGCATCCTCTAAAAAGCCATTAAGCGCTATGGGCACCAGTTATGAGAGGGGCACATGATAAGATTTATGTGGTAACTTCTTGTATGTGACTGAAATTTCCATACATCTAAACAGAACTGTGGAATGTAAACTCATCCATTTTTGCCACCAGATTAGGTGACTCATTTCAGTGGCATGCAAGAATAAAAGCTGAAATGAATAGCTGATTGAATTGACGAAACATGTGTTCACAAACTGACATTAGTAGAACTGCATTGCAGGTTGACATTATTGGTTTTAAGTGCCATTGACAATCAATATAATACTGATGGAAAACATTTGTTCTGTTTTACTACATGCAGTGAGTGTGGTATTACTGTATGCAAAAAAAAAAAAATGTTAGTGATCTAACATGATTCCACACATTGCAAGAAAAAAAAACAAACAAAAACAGTTTTCATGTGTTTTCAATGCAAGATTTTTTATTGTAAAATCAACCAGCTGTTCATAATAATTGATAATCATGAAAATAATGGAACAACATAGTGATGATAATTAGTCTATTTGCCTTTAAAGCATTCAGCTTCATGCAAGTATATCAGGAACATTTATTTATCCAGCTCAAATTGATTTTGACATTTTTATAGTCCTCCATATTGTTATGATTAAAGAAGAAATGTATAAATTGGCACATTTAGTGACCAAAGTAACATGCTGGTATTTTTGACTGGGTTAAGCAGGTTGTTTATTACACATCTCCGCTGGTTGACTGCAGGTCAGTTGGAGTTGATCCCCTGATTGGAGTGACAAACCTAATACATGTACATGTACAGCAAAATAATTCAAGTTTGCTGTGAATTCAGCCAAACAGAAAATGAGCATTTTACAGGGTTCCCACAGGTCCTTGAAGGCCCTGAAAGTACTTGAAATTTCTACATGCATTTTCAAGGCCTTGGAAACCTTGAAAGTTAAAGTTTTTGGACAAAAGTCCTTGAATTTTATTTTTTAAGCATCAACCAGTGAGGCAACTTCTAATATGTCACTAAGAAAACCAAATTATTTCCCAAATTTCTTGCATTTGTGAACTTAAATCACATTTTGATTGGATATTCTATCATTTCACTTGAACGCTTTCCAGTCTAGGCTATTTTATTGGCTTATGTAGCCTGTGTCTGGGGATTTTGACCAAAATCCCAAATGCTGGACCCAATTAATTCATTATCTATGTTATAACTAGTTATTATAACTATATATCAACATGTTCAGTAGAAGTAGTGCTCTCGGTTCTGTAAGTATAAAAATGAAAATAATAAGTGTAACACTTGGTTGCCATGGCAACCAAAATATTGTTTCATGTTCTGATATTTTGCAAAAAAAAAAAAAACAATTAATAAATAAAGAAAAATAACTAATGTTAAGCAACATGAAATGGTTCACTAAGCTCAATGTTGCAATCCTAAATCTTTTTTAGTGCTGGGGTCTTGACAAATCAGATCACAATAACACTACATTTATGCTTTCGATTTTTGCAAAATACATCATCTGTATCAAACATAAATTGGGATAGTTCCCATGGCAATCATGTTGGTCAGCTTATTTGATAAGTTGGCCAATCATTGCAATCTACATACATGTATATCGCCATATGAATTCAGCAAATTTCTGTTAAAACACATTCCTGAGGATATTTAGAAAGTTTGTGAATGGGAAACTTTTGCCACAAGAAAGCTGCGAGTAAATCTCAGAATATGCGTTGCCAAACTTATCTCAAGGTCACGTGACCTGATCGCCATCTTGTATTTTTGCTCTTTTTAGCAAATTTTAGCAGCTTCATTTGACTGTAAAATGTTTCCAAACATTACTGTAATGTCAAAACATGCAGCAGATAAATGAATGGACAACTCTATCTAACAATCTGTACCATTTTAGCTCTGAAAGCAACTTCAAAAACCCACGTCACTAAATAATTGCTATGATTGGAAGTTTACATGCTCAAGATGATGTTAAGTGTATATCCGTGGTTCTTGCATGCAAAATAACCTATAAAATGATCTAGGAAGGTGAGTCCTTGTATATGTGGACTCCCGACTGCAATGATAATTTGCATGAGCCCGCATATACACAGACTCCAACTGGAAAGTGTTACAGTGGCTGGTTACCTATTTGGCAAAATGTAACAGTGCAAATTACTGAGTATCTCTTTGCTTGTAACCACCCCATTTTAACCCATGTGGGCTTTTCATAACTGATCCAATTGGGTCTAACCAATCATGTACAGCCTGCTTTCATGTACAGGTACAATGTACGAGTCTCTGACTGGTGGTCCCATGCTCTTTATTTATATGTACTTTAAAATGCAGAGTTCATCACCTCCCTAGAAAAGATGGGAAGGAAGCTAGCATTCCCCAGTGTTGAATGTTCAAAGGAATGCCTTCAGATTCAAACAGTTGCAAAAATGGCTTTTAGTAGGATCTATACATGGGCCTGTTTCTTGTACATGTAGGCCTGCTGCCTAACCATTGAAAACTTGCCTTCTTAGAATCAAAGAAATTCTTTACCTACAAATTACATAAATATCTGTTAGATATTTAAGCTCAGCATGCACCAAAAATCCATAATTTAAACCACAAATTAAAAAAATTTCTGAGGAATTTACCCATCATTGAGATTTGAGAGCCCAATCATGCAAGATATCTTAAGCTGGATCATTCAAGTCACAAAATTCATGATTTTAAAGTACATGTCAATAAAGAGCATGGGACCAGCAGTCAGAGAGATCATTTCTCTACTCAGACTAGTTCTTTCTTGCAACAATTTTGAATTCAATGGTGAACATTACCTGCAAATAAGTGGTACAGCGATGGGAACTAAACTGGCACCTTCTTATGGCAATTTGTTTATGGCTGACTTGGAAGCGAAAATTCTTTCCAGGTCCCCCCTTAAACCCGCGGTATGGTTACGTTTAATAGATGACATCTTCTATATCTGGCCACATGGACCAGAAAGACTAAGGGAATTTGCGAACTCCCTCAATGAATGTCACCCCACTATAAAATTCTCAGTCACATCCAGTGAAAATCAGTTTCTTCGATACGATGGTATGCGTTGATGAAACACACAAACTGTACACAACCCTGTACACTAAGCCAAGAGATACCCATACGTATCTACATTATAGATTGGCACACCCAAAACACTGCAAAAAACAGCAGGGCCCTACAGCCAACTGCTAAGAGAAAAGAGAATCTGCTCAAAGCAAGATCATTTTGAAACCAGTGCCAGAAGGGTCTTATGGTACTGCTCCATGAGAGGGTACCAGCTTCTAGAGGAGACCCTGACCAAGGTCAAGTCTCTAGACGGAAACACTCTTTTAAATCCACTCCCTGGTGCACCACCAGCAGGCCCAAATGAGGACAATCTGTTCCTCATCACCAGGTACAATCCCACATTACCTCCCTTGAAGGAGATAACTGCAAAGAATTGGAACATGATTCATGCTTCCAAGTTTGCCCCGCTCTTGGGAAACAAACAAATCACCATGGGATTCCGACGAGTGGAGAGTCTCAAAGATATTTTAGTTCAGTCTAGAACCAAATATCCACCACCGAACCTCCCTACAGCAATAGCAGGCGTCACTGATCAGAACCCTTGTGACAAGGCTAATTGCAGGTATTGCAATAAAATGGACACCACAGGTGTGGTCTCCAGTACCCAGACTGGGCGTACATACACTACACCCAGGGGTGGCTCTTGTAGACATAACAACTTAGTCCATCTGTTGACTTGTGAAACATGTCACAAACAATATGTAAGTCAAACTTATCGACCCCTGATGCATAGGCTAAGGGAACATTTCTGTTACATCAACAAAGGGGATATCAACCAACCTCTTGGCAGACATTTTGCCAGGTCGGATCACCATGACCTTACTCTTAAGGTCCAGATCCCAGAACACATCCCTACTCCACCTGAGCAGAGGAAAACAGAATTACTCAGGTTGAAAAGAGATTCTTACTGGATCCACCAGCTACACACTATGGAACCCTTCGGTCTCAGTGTCATGGGGAAATAGACAAACTTGCTGAGTCTCATGCAAAATTTAAATTTCTTTTGTGTATTTCCCTATGGACACCACACACCATTTCTGACAGATAGGACTTAATCTGTCATGTAACAGTAGCCTAAGATTTCCTACATGTAGTCTCATGAACACATTTCTTATGCAAGTTAGCATAATGAAATATTTCACACATATGCAATCCTGCATATTGAAATATTTTACAATTCCCAGAAAAACACATGTTTCTCAGACCCTTCCCTGGGGAACTGCTCTCTGTTTTCTCCCCTCCCTAGCAACGTATTTGTTTTCGTCTGTTTCATGCGAATCCTGTCACCTGATTCATGTACGTCCAGGCATCAAGTCATTTTGACGGTTGGTTTAAATCTTGTACCATGCACTTGAAATTATGTTAATACTAAACGTAACAAACATTACTTAGGGCACGTTGCCCTTATGTATAAGGCACCACACGCTACCATTGCACAGAGTCCCTGAAGAGCCCAGATCGTGCGAAACGTGTCAGACTCTTATTAAAATCATAGTTTGATTTTAACACTTCCAAGCCGTCTGGTACTTGCCAGGTCGTGTTTACATGTAAATAAAGAAGTCTAAATTTTGTTGCATTTTTTATAATTTAAACAAATAGTTTATTTATTCATGTCATTTGATTTATTATTTTAAAGTAAATAAATGCAAATAAGAAAGTCCAAATTTTATGTTTTTTATAACTATAACTGCAACACAAGCTTATGCTCAGATAAAATAAGGATTAAGTGGGAAAACAGCAGCGAGACGAGTCTTTGAATTATGAGAAGCTCTTGAAAAGTCCTTTAGGGCCTGTATTTTTCCGTTTTTAACCGAAACGGAACAGAATAATGATTTTTTGTCACCTCTGAAACGGAATTTGCTGTTTTGCCTTAATGTGTTTTACATACAAAGAGAACTACTGAAACGGAATTTGGAAATTTCTGGCTGGTGAAACGGAATTTCTAGTTTTTTGAAACGGAAAAAATTCAGGCCCTAGTCCTTGAATTTGATATTTGCCAACCTGTATGAACCCTGACTGTACTTACTTTCATTATACTTGATCTCATTCATAAACAGTTTTCTTAATTTTCTGAACTGAAAATACAGGTATTTGAAACAGAAAATAAGAATTTTCATTTTCTATACTCTTTTGCAGAATTGATGTCTATATGTATGTAGACGTATTTGTGTGGATATGATGTTCACAAAAAAAAAAAAAAAAAAACATTTTTATCTTTGACAGATTTACCCAAAACAGAAGCATATCATGGCAAGCATGGACTACTGACAATCAAGCACCTTTGTGAGCAACACCTAGACCACTTTCATTGGTTTCTGGTTGCTATGGATACAACTTTCATCAACACCAATAACCTTATTACCCTGTTGCAGAAGCTGAAGAGCACAGATGCATTACTTTTAGGTAAGGAGTTCTCCTTGTTTCCAGGCCATGAATGATATGCAGCACTTTGAAAGAACTTAATTGTTATATTTAAGACAAACACTTCTATTAAAAGCTAAAAAGACCACTTCTGCAGCCAGCCTCAAAGTGGTGTGCTGTCATCGACTTTGAGTCCCTCTCCTTGTCGGAATGCTCTAAACATACTTGTTATCATGAATATGTGTCTGTGTGTTTGCATTTTCACATGTTTAACAAGTTTTAATTTCACTTGTGTACTTCGCTACTAAAACTATCATACATAATATTTCAGCATAATTTTTTTTTTTAGTTTTCTGTTGACAAATGGATAAGTGAAAACATAAATACAGCAAAATTGAGTGAATTTACTGTTGGACACATTCAATAGCTTCCCTTTGGTGTGGAATGTTGCCCAACTGGCATCAAAGAAAGCTATTGACCTGGGGCATGCCACATGAGAGGTCCTGTCTAAATTTCTCAGCAAAAATGTTTTCTGTCAGCATTAAATTTTAGGAAAAAAAAAAAAAACATTACGAAAACGAGATGGTATAAGTACTTGTGGCCAATTTGTGACGGAGAGGGTGAAAGACAGGAGGCGCCAGACATAGTTTTCCACTTAGACCTCCCCCCAGGGACCTCCCAAAGATCGCAGGGTTCATTCAGCTCATGTTGCAAAACAAATACGTGTATATCACATTGGACTTGAGCCAACAAAACCCTATGCTATTCTAGTGTAAGTAGAAAGAAAGTTAGCAACACTTCACTGCAGTTTAACATCAACCATAGAAGTGGCAGATACTGGGAGTTGATTGTTTTTCACAGGTACTCCAGTTAAATTACCTCTGATTTTGGTGTTCATGGCTAAAAAGGGAATGGATCCCTTCGATGGCGTACAATTCAAATACATGTATTGTCAGCGGTTATGGTCTGCCATCAGTATTGTAGAACTTCTTTGCAGTTGACTGTTGAGCAAAGCCTGTATGTCATGATTTGTTAATAATCAGCTGTACAGGGCTAATATTGTTAAGGTCTTGTACAGAAGGCTTGCTTTAAAAGGTTAAGTCAACAATGTATTCTATTGTGAAATGTTTCCTGTCCAACCTTGGGTAACAACAGCGAATAATCTTGGCCACCCCTAGTTCTCTGTACTTTTCTTCAAAAGATTATGTCCCACCTTTTCACCATTCTCTCAGGTTAAATTTTATTCATTAGTTGAGGTCTACACAGCATGCCCCATACATGTTTATATCAAGTTGAATTAAACAGTGTATGTTCTTTGTCATTGTTTGTATGTGAGAGGAGAGACAGAATAACATGTGCCCGGTTATTGGCTTATTTTTTCTGCACATGATGAAGATAATAATGATGGCTGTGTATATATATATATATATATATATATAATGTATATCAACAGGTTGCACCCAGAAGTCAAATGATCACCATGGTAACAGCTACATTTCTGCACCGGGTATGGTGCTTAGTCGTCTCCTGGTGCAGCTGATGTGTCCTCAGGTGGATCAGTGTATCCACGACACCAGCACAGGAGACATGGCAGCCCAGGTGGCCAAGTGTGCTGAGAAACACGCTAACATTGACACACATGCACCTCAACAGGTATGTTAAACAGTGATTACGACAATAAAGAATATAAGTCAACTATACTTCTGTTGGAATACAATGTGTACATATTTGCAGGAATACTGAAGCAGGAAATTAGTTACACCTTCCGAAGTCTAGTACATGTACGTTATGTCACAGAAATGCATTGTAATGCTTTGTCAAAATTGAAGTTTGAAGTTTGTTTATTCTCAAAGACCCCATAGGGGTATGCGAGTATACAGCAGATTTTGTACATATAAACATACAAGTACCATATATAGAAATATATTTACAAAGATGTAAATTGAGAAGAAAAAAAAGTGTGTTAACTGTCCATTCCATTGTATGCGATGTTCCAATTACAGTTTATTTTACATTGTTCATTATTGTTTTAATAAATGTACACAGTGGCAGTAAAATTTCTTGTCTTGAGATCCCATTAAACTTTCAAATTTTACTGCATTTGGATGCTCCATAACTGCTGCTTGAGAATGTTGTGTCTTATTTTCTTGAAATATGAGCAATTCAAGATGTAATGGAATTCATCTCCCAGTTCTTTCAAGTTGCATAGATCACATGTTCTTTCATGCCTGGGTATACATTCATATCTTTGTTTTACAATATGTAGGTGGTATTTTCTGAGCTGCTTGAAAAACAAAATCAAAGTAAATAGAGCGCCACCTGCTGTGACTGATTCTCATAAAAAATCATGTAACATCCTATGACCGTGCACCCAATGTGATTGTAACAAAACAGAGGGAGTGTGTGTGTGTACTTGAGATTACGAGCATCTGGATTGTGTCTTATGCATGCAGCGCAGTAATCAGGAAGCCAACATATTCCTAGATTTTTTTTGTCCTTCTGGGTTGTGAATCAGTTGAACTTTCCCAGGTTTTCAAAAACCAGGAGGCACAAAGTCACACTTGTTGATCTAAAGGCATTCTGCATCTCTTACTTTTAACAACTGGTTTAAATCCATATTTGAAACATATGGTCCATTGTCTGTGCACCCACAATTCACAAAATAGGGCAGATCATGTTCATGTGGGGTCAGATTCTCTCTCTCTCTCTCTCTCTCTCTGGCGCATATTTCCTCATTGTGAAAACTACATTTATAAATATAAGTTTGTGTGGCTTGTACAACTTGTTCGTAAAAGTTTGTTCAATTTGTCATCAATTTTCAGATGTGCAACCTTTTCCGACATACAGACAGCACAAGACATCAATCAGTGACTTTGACACCGGCAGTTTTGCATAAAATCGTAGGTTTTGGACCAGTCTACAGCATATATGATTTCCACAAACTGCATGTCATGTCATTAAAACACAGAGTCCAACAGGCCCAACACCGGGCAAAGGGATTACGAGACAGAATTCTGGGGGAGGCAAGATACCTGGGCAAACCACCAGCCATTCAAAAGAAACTGAAAATTGGATCACGCCTGAATAAAGCTGAGACCTTTTTGTGGCACTTTATGGATAGTAAAATAAATGAGGCACCTGTCTGTGATGGTGATGGTTCTTATAGTGATGTTTGGGACAGGATGGTTAAAAATGGGTTGGAAAGAGTTAAAAGAGAAAGCCTGGTGTTCCAATATGGATATGCTACATATCATTTGGACTTGGGACTGGAATCTCAGATACATTTCTGCTCTAAAGAGCGCTGTCACCGCCATGAAGTATTTACACAGTTTCAGCTTCACCACAAACACAGACTTAAGCATGTTGAAGAGTACTCGGTTACACAGCCAGCACTGCATTTCATCGTGCCTGTAAATAGTAATTCCAAACATTTCTCATCATTTCTCAGAAGCTATGAAAAACATTGTCTGGAAGGAAAAAGGGACGCTCTCTGTACATTGTTGGTCTTGCTGTATAAGCCAACAGACGACCAGGGACAGGGTCTCAACGTGCAAGAGTTAGCATCAAAATATAAATCCACGTACGTCCACTCAGGTATCATGGTTGTTGATCTCACGGATCGAGTGCTTTCATGTGTTCATGCTCTCCAGTTTTCTAAGTCATTACTTGAGCCGGACAGTCTCATGATTTTTGTACAGGATCACATGACAACTTCTGCAGATTTTATCAGGAGATGTCACAGTAATACTGTTCGTGGAAAGCAGGTGTACTTCCCGATGCCAGTCAAGTTGGGAGAGAATAAGAAAACAGAGTTAGTTTATAATTCTGTTCAGACTATGTGTGTGTACCAAAGTGATATTGACAAAGTTTTGCCTGTAAGCTCCATGCACGACTTGTTGCATCATTTTGTAAAATCATCCAACGTGTCAGTCATGCAGGCACCAGAACCGGGCATTGTCATGGAACCGGATGTAAGGCATCCTTGTGTGTAATGAATCTAATCTTCACTGTCAGTACATGGTATCTGGCACTCTTCTCCTGCAGCAAAAACCTGTCTAACTGGGTGGGGTTTTGTTTTTGTTTTCTTTTAATTGAAAATATTATATGTTGCCACAGTTTCATCATACATGTGACATGTCCAGTAACATAGATCTTTCATTGCAGCAAGGCAAAGAAGTTATTTTGAGCAAACCCAAATTCACAAAAAAAAACATACCAGTACATGTACCTCCACTACAGTGGCTATTGATTTGTTCAACTACTCATCAGACCTGTGACTTAATATCAGTGCGCATACTTACTCAAGTCTTTTGTCACACACATTTTTGAATGATACAACAGAAGGTTAAAAAATCCAAACATGCCTTTTAGAGTACAGTATAATGTTGTGGAGGGCACCTCTGCATATCGTGTACAATTGTACAGACCCATTTCGTAGACATGCATCAATTTTATCTGCTTGTAGCTGATGCCTAATTACAGTGCAGTGCTTCCATTAGGAATTAAGAAGGGAAGTTCAGTGGAAAAGACTGGGCTTTCAGTTTCACCAATTTTACATGTAAATGAAAAAGACTTGTGACCCTTTACAATATTCTCAGAGGGTATTTCAGATTCTGAAAGGGTAATGATATGTACCCCCTTTGGGGGGTAATAGAAACATATACAGGGGGCACTTGTTACTGATCTTAATGCTGCCTTCTATACTCATACCTCACAGTTCTTGTAAATTTTATGCCAAAAAAGTTACCAGTGAGTGTGGGTTTGTTTGCTTCTACGTGTTCTAGTCTTATCTGTGTGAAAAGTAGCAGCTCTAAAGAACACGACACAAGTTCAAACTGCAACTGATTTGATGTGACAGGATAACCAGCAGAAGAGAGCTTCATGTTTCAGTTTTTACACGAAGTGTGCCCTATTTTATGTACAAGGAGACCTCCCTAAGCTGAATGCCCTAGGCACTGAAGAAAAGTGTTCAGCTATATATGAAGGTTCATGCAATATGCAGAAAGAAACCGGGACCAAGAAAAAAAAGTGTTCAGCTAAGAGAGGTGTTCAGCTGGGGAGGTTTTACTATATGCATGTGTATTTTGAAGTCAAAGTATAGTGAAAATTTGCTTTCCAGGTCTACAGAGAGGGCATGGTGTTCAAAGTTCTTCTGGTAGAGTGGAGATTGGTTATGAGAGGGTTTCTATAGATGTAACATTGAAAAAAAAATTGGATTACCTCTTTCAGGACCACATGTTGGACCGAGTCAGCAGCTTTCCCAGATGTGCTTTTGGGCACAATTTACCCAGGGGATGTTCAGGAAAGCTGTTGACCTGGATTGTTACACTCTGTATTTTATTTTGGAATGAGCGGGACTCAAACCTACAACCTTTGGCACCAGGCGCGCAGCTGAAATGGGAAACACACATATCCACTTGACCAAATCCCCATTCTTCAAAAAAAAAAAAAAAAGAGAATGGTTCAATGGAGGTAGTCATGTGCGAGTGCCATATCAAGACAGTTATGCAGTATATGTACTGAGTGGGCATTTGTTTCCAGAATCGGGGACTTAAATCCACCAGCATTAAGAAAACAATAGCCATGCTGGTGCTGGAATGAAAGGTCTTTTCACAAGCAACATGAATCCAGCACCCTTGCTATAATCCAGAGCAGTTCATCTTAAGGAGTTTGCCTTAAAGTCACGGTTGGAACTTAAAGAGCTGACCCTCCAAAATCTCCGTCTACAGCTTTTCTTGGCCCACTCTGTGTGCATTGTAACCAGAGTGCTGCGAGGAAAGCTGTTGATTAATCACTGTCAACTTTTCTGAGGGAAAGAAGCAGAGGGTATTGGCTATGTCTGGTCATTTTTAATGGGAAAAAGTTGCACACTCATTATTACTGGTACATTGGTGGTAAGTCCCTTACAATTAACTGCTTTGAATTGAACGGATCATGTCCCAAATTTTGGTTGACATACGATGAAATAATAAGGTCTGAAACTATTACATTGATAGATGATGTTCAAACTACAAGATTTTTCTGAAAATATATATATCATTGTAAAATCTTAATAGGACGATTTAACATTTTTCCACAAAATAACTGCAGTAGTTCGTTTGCTCTGATCGTGTCACCCGGTTCTGGTGCATGCATGTCACCATGCCATTATATGTATATTATCACTGTGTCTTGCCACTGCAGCATTAAAACTAGTAACTGATACATGTATTAATAAAATATGGAAACTGATTCAGTTTAGAATATATGTGTGATCATGACAATAATTTTTACATTGGAAGCCTATGTTATAACGATTTGCTTGTA
Organism: Hermodice carunculata; assembly: GCA_964020975.1. Lineage (NCBI taxonomy): Eukaryota > Metazoa > Annelida > Polychaeta > Eunicida > Amphinomidae > Hermodice > Hermodice carunculata. The sequence continues at coordinate 85,485,251 of OZ026617.1, read as the reverse complement.
AATGACTATTGAGAATTCACCAGTGGTTTCGAAGCATCAGTAGCAGGTCACATTAATACCCGTTACAGTTGAACCCTGTGGTCCTACCTGGTAGTAATCGTACTCCTAAGCGGTGTTGATTCTGAAACCTTCTGTCTGCAATGTATACATGTATATGAGAAAATTAAATCTTTATGGAGAACCTGATCTAATGTGCGAAATACAAACTGCATATATTTAAACTGTTTTTCAAATGATTATTTTGTTCGACCGGTGTAGTCCTGAATGGGAGATCCTCCTATTTCTGGCAAAGAGCATGAATTTGTGAACTGTGTCTTTCCTTATATATGTATCAATGGTGTGTTCCATTTCAGTATTGGCACGTGTAAACATTTAAAATAATATTAAAATTTCAACAGTTACTATCCGTTTAATGGTTTAGGCTTCATACTGTTTGACATTTGGCACTAAAATTGAAGTCAATAAATGTGTAAGTTTAATTTTCTAAACACCTTGGGTGCCCAATAGAAATAACATGATAATCAATCTATTGCAATAATCATCATCATCATCATCATAGCAAAACAACCCCTAATCCTGGGAAAATTAAAATATTAAAGTCAAATACATGCACATCAACATGGGTACATAGTTGTGTGTGTGTAATCGGTTCATTTATTTGTGGCCTGATCAAAACCATCCAACCATGCAGTCCGTGGTCAAAGTGGTGCCTGAGCTTTGAGATGCCATGGAACTTGGGAACCATCTTGCAGCTCTCTGTTTGCCCCCCCCCCCCCCCATATCTGGTTGTTTGCTGTTTAGATGTTTAAGACACAGCAGGCATTTGATAACCATCTTGTTACAGCTTACTACAGGGCGTGAAATACTATGTAGCTGTGGCATGTATTTTAAACTTCCATTGTTGTCAAAATATGAGCAAAATTTGGCTATTTCAATGTTCAAGACTAAGGAGCCAAAGTATGCCCTGGGGACATTTCTAGGTGTGACTTTTAGGGTGTATATGATATTGTCAATTTTATCACCATGTAACACATGATAAATGAAGTCGAAAACAACCTGGTCCCTTTTCAACTAAAATAGACTCATCCTGACTCGAATAAAGCGATGTACTCTGAGTGGAAATGCCCTGCACAAACTGCTTCCATTTGGCTCATCCACACGGATCACCAGAGCCGAGAACTGATGTTCTTGCGCAAAAAGGGGGCAAAAAGTTATTCACAAAATAGCACATACAGACCCTTCTACAATACTGGTTGAATATCTTTAATGTCTTCCTTTAATCACTGTTGTAACTAACTGATTGACACTTATCTATGTTGCATGTTACACCAAACATCAATCAGTGACTGATTCAAACTACATGTATATCCCTTTAAACGCAATGGCAGTAGTTCGTTTGCAGAGCCACTGAATCACAAACAATGCATAGAATATATTAACATTGGTTCTAGTTTATTTCAAATTTGTAAGCACACAAGCTACAAACACAATCACAAAATGTAAATGATGTGAAGAGGGTCATGTGGCTTTGGACAGGTTAATCATACACACTTAATGATTTTTTCACACTACTGTGTAAGTATAGGTTGGCCTGGCTATAAATAGCCTCCCCCCAAAAAAAATATAGTCTTGAAAGTACCCTGCAACACCTTTGTATCATTATTACCGATAAATCTATTAGCTCAGTATTATACTTTCCCTGTCTGTTCCTGTCATTTCCTATCTCTATAATATATTTAAGTGCAGACACATTGAAGACTTTCCTTTTAATATTTATTTTTACCAAAATATGTTCCACAGCTAATTTCTGAGAAAGGCTACGTCAGCTGAAAGACAAAAATAGAACTTGAGCAGGTTACTATCAGAACATGTTTTGGAGCCTGGAATACCCAGACATGTATGTCTGATATTGGCTGCTTGTTTCAGCTAAACTTGTTACATGTACAACGAAAACCTGCTTGAATTTCAATATTATTATGAACATGAAATGGTACTAAAATACTACAGAGTAAGTTGCATAGGCCCACACATTCAATCTGTACATTCAATTGCATCTACTTGAAGGGATGGTTCAACATTTTAAGTATTTTTAAATTAGCATTTTGAGTATGTAGGGGGGAGGGGGGGTAAATAAACCTGTACACTTCTACAGATAATGGAAAATGATGGTCATTTTGTAACGCAAGTTTTGTGGTATTTTGGTTTTATTTCTTGGAATATCATTTGCAAGTACTAAGTTCAGGGGAGGGAAAGGGGGTTATGAAATTTAGTAGCCTTAGTACTAATTCAAAAATGCTGAAAACGTTGAACCATCCCTATATGGTGTTGGTACAAAATGTGTAACAAAAGGCCCATGGGCCTGGTGCTCTGCTGACATATCACCAATCCTCAATTTCATGAAGATCAATAAAAACACCTGTATATTACACAGGTGGCACCACCAACAGTGATGTTAACAAAAAAATTTCATACAATTTGTAACTTCTAAATGCCACTTGGACCAAACTTAAAAATAGTGGGGTGCAGAGCTTTCTCAAGATAACCTCTATATTCAAACTGGCCATTTGACCTTGACCTTCAACGCAGATTAAAAAATTGTTATGATCAAAATATGTGCTCCAAATCCAGCTTTCCATACATAGTCTGTTTGTTCAAATTGGGTTATACCTTTTGCGAGATATTGAAGAAAACAATAAATTTGAGCAACCACCACACAACAATTACTGGGTCGCAGTGACCCCAAAAGTAGGTTACCGAGTACAGTTTTATGTTCACTCTAATCAAGTGAAATTTTGATCTGAAGGCTCAATTCTCTTTGCCATTGATGTCCGAGCTACACCCTGCCATTACAAAATTGCCTCTTTAAACTTCACAGGCTAAGGTGACCTCACAAAATTGGTCAAGGTCACTTATATCATATAACATTCTAGCATTGTCATGGTCTATATATCATGTAAATTTGCCAAGTCTAATCCAATTATTTTTTCCAGATATAGAATTTTATATCTTGAAACACATTTCAGCTCAAAATTATAGATGGCGCCACCTGTATTATTAGCAACTTACTCTTTGACTTTTCCCCCAAACCCACCAAATTCTGCAAACATCCACCAAAAATTAAAGTAGCTAGGGTGTTCACAATTTTACATTTTGACCCCTATATAGCATAATATTGCAGGTGGGACCACCAATATCTACATGTACAAGAACCTAAATTTCCATACACCCTGTAAGTCCTAAAAGTTAAACTGGATTAACTTGAAAACTGTTGGCAGTATCACGCTAATGAGCAAAAGTTGACAGATGGTCAGACATGAGCGGTCGCATAAGCTCTGCATCCTAGGGTCAGCAGAGCTAAAAGGGATCAAGCTCACAAATCCTTCAAAATTAACCCTTGAATTACGGAAGGGCACCATGTTTGGCCAACTTCCAACACTTTTCTTGCCCTTCCAGCTGACCCAGTGCACTGTTGAATGTTGCTTAACTTTGGGAGTGGCAAGCCATCTCTACTGTCAAAGCAAACTGCAGGCGCTTGGACGCTCTGACAAAGCACACAAGTATTTTAACCACTGAAAACAAAATTAACTCTTTAATACAGTCAAAGTACAACAGAGCTCACAATTTTGCATTTTTTCACATTGATACAACAAAAATGACTCAACATGGTGCATATTTGGTGAAGACAGGCATTGACAACAAGCCACTCTACAAGTTCATAACAAGATGTGATCAATAAATTCATTATTAATCAAAGTAATCTTATAGATACAAAAAAAACCCCTTATTTTTATTCTTGCAACGTTGTTTCTACCCAGTAAAACAAAGTAGTCGAGAGGAAATGAAATATTTAGCATAATGCATTTTACTCTTGTAGGAAAAAAAGTGGAAACAGGTCTCAACACAAACCCACATTTAGGGGTCATATATTTCTGCTACACAGAACAATTATAATGGGAGATATATGAGATACAAGTACAAACTTCAGATCTTGTGTCACTCCGGCATTTGAATATTTTGTCACCATTTCCACTCCAATTTAGCAGGAAAAACCAGCAGCCAAATCGTAGACCTAACACCGTTCTGTCTCCAATAGCGAGACGCACTTCCATGCAAAGCATTATCTTATTGGTCCACCTTTGCACATAGATGGGTTATGTGACCTTGAAAATGAGGTCAAAGTCACCAATATGTAATCAAATAATGGTATCGAAGCACAAATGAGGTAAATATTAGTTTCACGTGGCCAGGAACTCTTGGCGTACTGTATTCACAAACAAATGGTGGACAGATGGACAACCAGCAAACAGAATGGGTCTCCCCTTGGATTGGACTCATGAAAATAAAGTTACATCTAGAATATGATATGGTGTACATACATGGGAACAAACAATTGGGCTGTATATTTTTATCATATCATTGTACATGGATATCAAGTTTTCCTCGAGTGCTTCACAGACACTGGTATCCCACACATATAACATTGGAGACTATAGTTTCAATAAAATTTAAAACATTTGATACTAAAATTTCTGCTCTGCACCAGTGTTGCATCCAGACATTAGCTACACCAATTCTTGGTACAGTATTGATCCCATTTTTTAAATGCAAGTATTGTTACACATATTAAGTGAACATAGCAGTAAAAAATAGATGAGTGAACTCCCTTTTTTACATCTCTACAAATGATATAAACATATGTCATATACTCTTTGTAAGTATGAAGTCACTAAATAGAACCCTTTCCCACTCAAATCACCAAAACACACAGATGTAAATTGTCAGCTGCTTAAATGTTTTTATAAATTAAATATTAGTCAAGTATTTTTCTGGTGACAATAATTGTTGATAAGACCTAGCACTTTCTGTCTATAAATAACCCTTTTTCTCCTCATACTGAACTTCAAAAATATTGTCTTAAGTTTTTTCCTCTGCTTGTGTTTAGTTGTACCACAATTTCATATTAACAGATATGGTAGCCGAACAAGTGTTAACCTTTTGACCACCATTTCTTTAATTTACCATACATGTTGCTTGCTACTGTTAAATAAAGTCGGGTAAAATCTAATGGCTTCATTAGAATCATGCTGATGAAACAAGTTAGTGTTTTACTGATAATGGTCGAAGTATATTTGTCCAGCAGATGGCGGCACCTCAATCATCATACCAAATTTTACTTGGAAACTTCATAAAAAGACCCGGGTGCTTCACACATATCACCCTTCCCACATTTCCAGCTTATAATCACATCTGTAGACTGCTTAAAGGAATTGCTTTCTCAATTTTTTGTAGAACCAAGAGTCTACAAGAAAGCATCCAATGGAACAATTCTATGATTTTTCATTTACTAACATAAAAATAAATTTGTATTTTTTATTCTATTTTCTTTTCTTCTTTAGCCTTGGTCCCAGGAATGATAAATTTTACTGACATAGGACCTGCTTATATTCTGTGGCCAGATGCCACATTCCAACCTCAAACTGATTACTGACAGGTCCGTGTGTAGCAGTTATACCCTGACAATGCCCATGCTATAACAGTAAAGATCTTTTATCAATATACAGTGGCCCCACTCTTACAAAGTTAACCCAAATGCAGCCCCAAAGGGGCCTTATAAGAGGGGTGGGCAATATAATAAAAATGTCACACTTCGTGCATAGCAATTGTGGTCTTTAAAGAGGTGTCAATTTTGATGAGATGGGCGTAACCTGAGGGGCACCACTGTATTTATACTTCACCCCCATCAGTGTACCCTCCACATGTTTGTTTGACTGAGAACTCATTTGTATTCACCTACATAAATAGTGGAATACAGGACCCCAGATATCAGCACATGGGGTGCTCACTTGCATAGAGTGTCTGTTTAACACAACAAGTTTCCACAGGATTGTGTATTACCTTACAGCCCGTCATTAATTTCATCTGGACATTTCCAACCTCAGTGCATGTATTGCATCAGTTTGTTACAGTGTACTTATAATTAGGACAAGACCACACCCTGGTATGCACTGGACAACGATCACAAACTGGCAGACCAAATTTGTGTGGTGTAGCAGTTCAGTGCTTTATTCGGAGATATAACATAGCACCTTTTGATGGATCCTTTATAAAACACACTGTATTACACATATTGTGCCATTCTTATTGTATAAAATAAAAGATAGTACAAATAATTTGCAAAATGATGCCCTTGTAAAGGCAGTGCATACAATAGTGCCCTCTGGGGGCACAAATGAGTAATGAGATTGTACAATTATTCAGACATCATTTTTTTTTTTTTTAATAGAATATGATAGTGACATTGGGCATTACCCTGATCACATAGTTCATGTTACCAACAAACTCAAACTTTTTGCTTTCCTGATTATTTAATGCCATGCTTAAACATGGTTTAGCCCCTGAGCGAGCGATTCCTTAATAGATCTATGCTCCCATCCCTGAAAATAAGAGGAAATCATTGTATGACTCTGAAAATTACAGAGGTAGAGTATTAAGACAAGTAGCATACTGGATAAGGTCCAGGATTGGATTATTTTATAGGAAAATTATGATTTAGTGAATTCTAGCAAACTACAGTTTGGCTTCAAAGTTGGAGTTCAATCAGTCAATGCTAGCACACTCATATTATCAGAATGTATTCAATATTACAAGTCACACAGCTAATGTACAAATGGTAATCTTAGATGCCATCAAGGCATTTGACAGAGTCGAGCATGTCAAATGATTTTCCCTTCTTCTGAAGACAGATACATGACCATGTGTTGCAGGATTACCTTTAAGTACTACAATCAGAATATTACTATTGCTTGGGATACAGGAACCTCCAGGTCCTTTCAATGTAGTAATGGAGTAAAACAAGGTGGTGTTCTGTCTCCACTCTTGTTCGGCATATATCTAGATGTACTGCTTGCTCTTTTAAAGGCCTTTGGATAAGAGTGTCATATTGGACATTTATTTGTAGGTGCTGTGGCATATGCAGATGACCTGGTGGTACTTGCTCCTTCAGTATTAGGTACCAATTATGATAAATGGACAGAACAACACCCAGAAATCTTGAAGAAATAAAATTATCAAGTCGAGAAGTATGGTAAATGAAATATGAGACATCTAGGGTAGCCTCCCCCAATGTGTTTCAGGCCCAAGGTGGCCTTTCATCAGCGGACAGGAGGCTACCTCACAGCAGTACCAAAGGCATGAACTTACAGTATTTTATATCCAAATGACTTTAATAATTCATTGTGATGATGCATCACTTATTTTTATACTACAGACTTTAACAATTCACAAGTAGAAAGGAATATCCAGTTCAAAAAATGTTAATTTATCATCAGATTAGTAAGAAGGCATTTGTAAGAACTTTTGACCATATATATTCAGCTGATGACATTGCAATGATGTTTAAAGAGGGCAGCACTGTGAACATCTTACAAATATCAAAATAGGAGCCTTGCCAAGCCTCAAACAGAGTAATTAACATGTAGAATAAGCCTTAAGTGGAGTAGCCTGTGCTACCCTGATGAAGGGCGACCTGGGGCCTGAAACACATTGGGGGAGGAATCCCCAGATTTTTCATAGTTCATTTAACACACTTCTCGACTTGGTGTTTTTATTTCTTCAAGATTCATAGGTGTTGTTCTCTCCATTTATCATAACGGATATTAGACTAGTCCCACGAATGCGGACCCTGCATTTCTCAGTAGATCCATCTGGGTATCTACTTCATCAGCCATTTGTTGTCCTGCTAGTTTAATAAGTATATGTATTACCTATGTCCAAAATGTTGCAACTTTGTGATGAATGTGCTACAGAATATCATGTAATCTTTAACCCAAAGAAGTCAGAACACATGACTCATGTTGGAAACCACCAAAATGTAATCTGTACCTTGATGGAATTCCCATGACAAAATTAAATCTGTACACATTTAGGTCATATTTTTGGACCCGAAGCGAAGTATGAAAACATTCAAAACTAGAACAGACTGAATTTCCAACAGAAAATCAAATATCTCCCAGTGGAACACTTACGTCTCTGAATAAGCTACAGGTGATTACAAATGACCAAGTTTGCTTGAAAATAACAATCCTATTTTAGCTCTCACCTAGATACGTTACTCTAGCAATTTTCATCAAGTTCTTCAAGACTTATTGCAGAGAAACCAATGTCATATAAATGACCCTGTGACCTTGATAATTAGGTCATGGTCACCCAACTATGATCCAATTGTGGATCTCACCTTGATGCATTATCCTTCCAAGCTTCATCAAATTCCATCAAGTTCTTCAAGACTTACAGCACAGAAACCTATTTCATAAAACTGACCCTGTGACCTTGAGAATTTAGTCAAGGTCACCCAAATATGATCCCAACCTAGGTCTTGCCTAGATATATATGTTCCTACCAAGTTTCATCAAATTCCATCAAGTTCTTCAAGACTTATTGCAAGGAAACCAATTTCATATAAGTGACTCTGTGACATTGAAAATTAAGTCAAGGTCAGCCAAATACAATCCAAAGCTAGGTCTTGTCAAGATACATAATCCTACCCAGTTTCATCAAATTCCATCAAGTTCTTCAAGACGTATTGCACAGAAACCAATTTCACATAAGTGACCCAGTGACCTTGAAAATTCGCTCAAGGTCATCCAAATCAGCCAAATACAATTCAAAGCTAGGTCTTGTCAAGATACATAATCCTACCCAGTTTCAACAAATTCCATCAAGTTCTTCAAGACTTATCGCACGGAAACCAATTTCACACAAGTGACCCTGTGACCTTGAGAATTCGCTCAAGGTCATCCAAATACAATCCCAACCTAGGTCTTGCCAAGATACATAATCCTACCCAGTTTCATCAAATTCCATCAAGTTCTTCATGACTTCTCAAACGGAAACCAATTTCACATAAGTGACCGTGTGACCTTGAGAATTCGCTCAAAGTCATCGAAATACAATCCCAACCTAGGTCTTGCCTAGATACATAATCCTACCAACTTTCATCAAATTCTGTCTAGTCCCTCAAGACTTATCGCACGGAAACCAAGTGTTGAAGAACCTGAACAACAACAACAAAAAGCAGAAGAAGTGGAAGAAACCGGCACTAAAACAATATGTCCCCCGGCTTCCACCGGGAGACATAATTCAGTTCACAGATTTAAAATGCAGGAAAATCTACTTATGGCACAATTCCACACAATATTCCCAGATATTAAGTGTCAGCTTTTTAAAACCTACTGCATGCCTTAGTATGAGCCCCAGCTCTGGGACTTCTCTCAAAAATAAATGGATAATTTTCATACAGCCTTGTGTCAGGCCATATGACTTACATAGAGAGATTACCTTTCATGAACCATAGTAAGTTACTGCCTTGTATATGTCAAGATTTTCATGTAGAAGTTCAGCTTCACTGAAGGTTTAACACATTTTTCCATCAAGTTATAAACAGTGATAATTGAATAGTTAGCACATGTAGCCTATTGGCCATTACTGGAAGCTCCCTTAATGTGATTTTGCAAAAGTACAACATATGAAAGTATAATTTTCCTGGCTTAACTTATGGTCAATGCCTTCTGCAGTTATAAACCCCTGAGTTAGACGACAGCCAAACTAAATTAATGCCAGGTTGGTACGTGAACTGTGTCTGGCTCATGATCTGGTGATTGCGGGTTTCAGACTATCCACACTATGGAGGAATACCTTGTATGCTCTGAATATATGCTGTGTACTGGCTAACTCTTGGGGCAGTGTGAAAGCACACACATGCACCAATTTATCTATGGACCGGGACTTTATTTCTTTGATATACATATATATTTTATTTGTTTTTTTTTCTTTTTGGTTTTTTTTTTTTTTTTTTGGTTTTTTTTTTGTTTGTTTTTGTTTTTGTTTTTTTGTAAAAATGCATTTTTGGACTACTTGTATGTAACTGATTTTGTATTCTATGTTTAGTGTGTACCTACTGCATACAAAGTAAAGATATATATATATGAATAAACTTCTTTGGTCTGTATATTACATAGTCTTTGTGTAAAATTACATCATGTGAGACACAAGTCCCGGACAGTGTAATATTATAGTCCTGAGAGACCCACATAAAGGCTACTAAGAGCCACTCTCATGGGCCACCCTACCACAGAATTACTTCAAATAAAGTTAAAAGCAGTCATGAGTTTTAAACACCCACACAATTTCTAATGTTCTAAATAAAAATAAAAATGTGTAAAATTATGCATTAGATATATGCAAATTCATGACACATCACTCCACCTTGCAATAAGTGCAATCACCTGTATAATATATTGCTAAAAGGAAAAAGAAAGAAAATGTCTCCCTGGCCAATCTTCATCAACGTGAACGGGATACAAGAATTCAGGTATCAATTGACTTGTTAAATAGCATAGCCCTATTGTATATTTCTATGATTATCTTTTTGGCACTGACAAACTGGTTTCAATGCACGTTAAAATTTTACTTTTCACTACATGAAAATGGCAAAGAGTGTTCTGTCCCAGTTTCAATAGCCTACATGTGCAGTTCTATGCAACTACCTGTATTTGTGTTAGTCCTCAGTATGTTCCGTCTCACAGGAGATTTTTACATCACAGAAAGCGCATTTTTCCTTCATAAGAGACAATTTTCCCTTAAACCATTTAAATGGTAATCACCAATTATGTGATACTTTCAGTAGTTGTAGTGTGTTGTCTACTTCATAGGTTGTGTTGCTGGTTGGTCCCAGTTGTAGTAGGTGTATACAGGAGCCCAGTTCCTCTCTCCTCTTGTATACTCATTGTCGTCGTCATCGTGAATGTCCACCTTGCCGAACACACACTCCTCATAGGCAGGTGGCGCTGAAAGGTCAACAAATTCATCTCATAAATAGGGCATGTCAGATACACCAGTCTGCCAGGTGGCAGCACCTGCTTCCTGTGTCACATGACATTTTTAACCAAAGAATGAAGCAACATTTGTGGATCCCTCAGGTGTCTCCACCTGCTACGAGTGGATGCCCCTCAGGAATTTACCAGTGATGCCCCCTACTGGTAACATGCTCAATAAAATATGAACACAATTCCTATCTGTGGCATGCTCTCTAAGTATGCAGCATGCAACATAATCTGAAAACAAAAGTTATGAAACTTTGTTGTGAGTTTGCATTTTTTTCAGCTTTTCAACTCCTTTCGTTTTGTCTCCATAAGCATGCTGTAACATGGCATTAAGAACACTGCTATAATCAACAACATTTAAAAGTGATGATTTGTTCGTGACTTTTGTGAGGCTACACTCTCATGCACTTGGGGTGGCCTTAAAAGAGGGGGGACTACTGTACTGATAAAAAGATCCAATTTCTTGCATATCCCGTGAGTGACCAGTCTGACCCATTCCTTTGGACGTGTTACTCAACTCTTTCACTGCCAGACTCCTTTAATGGACTAGTCCCCATTGCCATTAAATTAGCAATTTTAACTGAAAATGATATGACTCTGCATTTTTAAAAGCTATTCCACAACCAAGCAAGGAATCTTATCATATCAAACTTTCACCATAAATGGTTGAGGTTAAGGTCATTGGATATCTGTTGACAAAAATAGATCTAGGTCACTTAACACTTTTAAGTACATGTATGGGCAATTTAAAGGGCTTTATTTACCCTGTGTCAAGTGATTTTTGGGAAATTTCAGAATGTTGTTGGACCCCAATTAATTTCTATCTATGCTATTGCCTTATAGGACAACTATATGGCAAAGGTCAAGGTCATTTGGCCCTTTATAAGTTTCATCTTGCTATACCTTGGTCAATTTTCATCTGATTTGGTTCAGTTGGGCCTAAATTGTTGGTATTGTAACACTGTGCAATTTACATGTGACCTGTAAAGGTCAAACTTCAAGATCATCTGGACTTTGAAATTTGTATCCATCCATAAGCTTAATGTAATGTGAAGTACCAAAGGATAAAAGTTGTAGCATTAAATATTTAAAACTTTTGAAGGCACACAGACAAATTTGCTTTGAAGCAAATCTTCTTTTCTAGTTTCTTTCTGCCCCCCCCCTCTCTCTCTCTCTCTCTCTCTCTCTCTCTCTCTCTCTCTCTCTCTCTCTTTCTTTCTTTATCAGCAACTTTGCCCGACACTTTTTTCAGACAGTATTACACATAGAAACTCTAAACTTGGCATGATTGTACCTCCATACAAGGAGTTTGACCATTTTATACACAGGAATGAAGGTGTTTCAAATTATGCAAATTGTGGGCATTTGAAATCTCAAATCTTTAATATCTTCAAAAGTATATTAGATAGAGATGTCATTCCAACTTGTACTAGGGGGTTATTGACCATTGGGCATGTAATGAGTCTGAAAGAAAAGATGTAGCAATTTAAATTATGATAATTAGCAGCACTGGAAATTTTAAAACTTAAATATCTTCAAAACTATTATAGATAGAGATGTCATTTCAACTTCTACTAGGGGGTTGCTGACCATTGCGCATGTAATGAATCTGAAACAGAAGTTGTAGCAATTTAAATTATGCTAATTAGCAGTATTTGAAATTTTCAATCTTGAATACTTTCAACACTATAATAGATAGAGATGTCATTCCAACTGCTACTAGGGGGTTGTTGACCATTGCGCACCTAATGAATTAAAAATAAAAGTTAAAGCAATTCAAATTATGCTAAATAGCATCATTAGAAGTTTTAAATCTTGAGTAATCATAATAGATAGATATGCCATTCCAACTTCCACTCCTGTGTTATGGACTAGTTGTACATTGCCATACCAATATGCTTCGAAGACACACACACTGGTTTGCTATGTAACAAATCATCTTTCCTAGTATTTTTTCTACATTCACTTGCACTTACTTCATATTTGCCTGCTCAAAGGATCAATCGCCAAGCATTCCTCATGTTAGAGGGGCAAACAAACTGGAGCTTGTTCTGATGACTAGGTAATTCAGTTTATGTTTACGACTCTGTTCATATTTACTTACGGGCACTTGGAATTGGTCCTGAAGGGTCCTGTGGTGGCGGAGGCATGACAGGCTGTGGAACTGGCCCTGCTGTAGGTTGGTTATACAGGTTGCCTTGGTTACTCCAGCCTGTAAACACCTGACGTAAGGGTATTGTCCCAATAATCACTTCTGCTGGAACCTCCAAATCAAAACCCGGTCCGGCGGGGTCCACAACCAACTGTTTGAAAATAAACAGCAGTAATTATATTCTGATCTTATTTACATCCCTTTCCCCCTATATTAAGCCATTATGTTTCAATTTCATCTCAAAACAACATACATAATAAGATGTATTCTGAAACTTGCAGTAATTGGTGCTGGATCGCACATTGCCAAAGTTTTCACTGCAAATTACTTCAAAATGCATTGCTGCACAATAAAATAGTTTTTGTACCTACATACAGAATGTTTATCAAAAGTAATGTTTCCAGCAAAAAAAACCCGTGTTTTAAATATTAAAGCTGGATTAATCTTCATTTTGTCAATTTCGTCATCTTTATCATTTTTATCAAAGTTAGTTCATTGGGGCGGGGGGGGGGGGGGGGGGCAGGTAATTTGTATACGCTTGAGTAATTTTGTCATTGTCTTACCAACAATAGCTGAGGAAGTGGATGGGGAAAGTATTGCCCCATACATAAATGTTTTTTTTGATTGTCAGAGGATCTGGATATAAAGGATCCTTTAAACAATCAACAGTTTCAAAGTACATATACACTGATATGTATTTTGGTAAGGGTAAGAGTATGCTGTGTAAATTTTTGAACATGATAACACCTAGTAACCAAAATTGTCTCCCTCATCCCCATGACTGTATCTTGATTCATATGTACTTATGGCCACACAGGGGGGGCATGATACGCACCAGAACGTGGCAACTCACCGTCAGCAAATACTTGATATCAATTATCCTACAGCCAGCAAGGTGAGATGGTGGCAGCGGTGGGATATGAAGCCTCTCATTCCATAAGTCACTCTCACCAGGTCCTATGGAACCTTTCTGTATTTGTTGGACTGTTTGGTTAGCCCACCGACTCTTGGAAGTGGCGTGGAAACCTATGTGCTGCAATGAAATCCAACATGACCATACGTATATCATCTTCTGAAGAATAACATCACTCTGTTTTACAACCTGTTTTAACCCTTTTAGTGCCAAATTTTGGACCAAGTCAACCGCTTTTCTCCCATTGGGCACCAGGAAAAGCTGTTGAGCTGGGGTATTCTCTCTGGAACTACATGTATAGGCATACTGGTACTTGAATGACAGATCTTTTTATGAAGAATATGAATCTGGGATCCTAATGATAATTGAGACTTGTCTGACTTATGTGGATCGACTTTAGAGGTGATTGGCACTGAAAGAGTTAAAAGGCCATCCTCAGTAGGGATGACCAAATTGTGGTCTCACATAGGAAGTATAAAGAATATTATATAAGGTATTACATAGTTATTTATATGTTACAATTGCAGAACTTGCCCATCATCTGACCAAGACGTGTTCCAACAGTAACATTCACCCTTAGCAGTCAAATCTGACTGGTGGTCAGATCTCATCTACTCCCATGTATTTGGCTCATTTCTGAAGTAATGAAAATCTCTCTCTCTCTCTCTCTCTCTCTCTCTCTCTCTCTCTCTCTCTCTCTCTCTCTCTCTCTCTCTCTCTCTCTCTCTCTCTCTCTCTCTCTCTCTCTCTCTCTCTCTCTCTCTCTCTCTCTCTCTCTCTCTCTCTCTCTCTCTCTCTCTCTCTCTCTCTCTCTCTCTCTCTCTCTCTGGAATAGTCATGATGTTTAAAATGATGCAAATTAGGGGCACTTAAAATTTTAAAAGCTCCATATCTTCCAAACTATTGCAGATAGACACAAAGTTCTAACTTACACATATAGGTTTGAGACAACTGACAAATCCAATAGCACACAAACAAAACTTGGGGAATCTTAATGTATGCTAAATTCACCAAATTTCTCCCCAATCCACATGCAGGCTTTCAACTGCCTGCTGTATGACCTATTGCTTGAACTCTATGGTGCCAGGCAACCATTTTGCATTCATAATTAATTAGCTTGAACATGTCTCACAGCTTTCTGTCCATGCATGCTGAGTGTATTCTTCGGAAGGTTTGGGTCTTGTAGCAAATTGTGGTGTGTGTGTGTGGGGGGGGGGGGGGGGAACTCCCAACAACTGTGTAATGAGGCTATCAATAAAATACAGAGTATCTCTTTCTGTTCATGAAGGAACAGATTGACTCCATACTGCCATATGTATCAGGCAGGCTTTTGCTTCCACTGGTGTCCTAGCTGGCCTGTTTTTGCCTGAGGCAATGTCAGTCTGCTAAGCTCAGTCCCAAGGGAACTCACAGCCCTGGACTTCTGGGCAGAACAAGCCTGAGTGTACCCTCTGTTAAAAATAGACAACATACAAAGCTGAGTCAGCCAGACCAGGGAAGTGCAAATATTTGTGTCATCTAAGTGGACACTTTCCTGTCTTTGTTTTCTTGTAACCAGTGAGATGAAGCCTGTTCTTCATAGCCAATGCTGAGACAGTATAGTTTTATCTTGGTTCACAGGTAGATGTTTATGTAGTTTCTTAACAGCTTCTGTTAAAATTTTCGTATGTAATAAAGGAAACAAGGCACAAGTGCCAAACGGGGGAAGGGTTTCACAATCTGTCCAAGCTGCCCCATAAACAAAATTACCAGGAAGCCTTTTATGTTTTGTATTTCAGCTTCCTTTTAAGTTTCACTGGAATAGTGAATGACATGTCTGGGGATTGTATTAACAGTGGTCTCCACATTTGCCACAACATTGATAACATTGCTATTTATTTTCCACTGCCCTCCACATTTTGCTGGTCTCAACTGCATGAATGGTATGCGGCTTGCAACAAGTCTCTCTTCCAGTTCTGTCATTCCTGTTAATACAGGGGGTAACTTTGGAAACGACATTCCATTCGCAACTGCAAATGTGGGCACCTCCTTTGAGAGACCACAGTTGTCAGGTCTTTCTGTAGTACTTTTTATGTTATTTATACCTCCTTTGAGGGACCACCTGCTTTATGTGACCACCTTTTGGGTGGCACTAGGGGCGGTCTCTCAAAGCAGGGACTACTGCATTTGCATAATGAGAATGCTTGTATTAGTGCAATATCCAATCGCATGAAAATTGCTGCTAATTAAGCATGTGGAGCCCCAAGCAAGCATCAACATTATCTTGAAAAATCAATGTGAAAACACTGTTATCAAACTGCAGTTGACGTGGAACTTGAGACGGAAACGAAAAATGTACATTGTGTTTCCTTGGAATGTATGAATGCAACAGATCTCCAGCAAACAATACCTGGTCCCTGTGGGTTTGCTGCCATGGTGTAAATGGTGTTGTTTCTGCTATTAATATTGCCACATTGCAAACAGGAACACACTGTTTACCAGCATTTGCCATTTATCATCTCCTTGGTGAAAACTCCCTGGAAGACATGTGGTAGGACAAGTTTGTGGACCTGGATTTTCTTCTGCATCATTTGCTATTTTAAGCAAAAGGACACAATAACTCATTCATACAATGTACACTGTATTTCTTTTTTTTTTTTGCACCAACAATCTGGTAATAACTTGTTACTAATCAGTTACAACCAATGTAACTTATTACAAAGTTTTGGTGCTGGAATATTTAATATGTGGAAACCTGATCAAGGCACTGCCCATGGCAAATTATCACACCTTCCTTGGATATATGTAGTAACAGAGTTATTGAATAATATGGCTCATTGATCACGGCTAGATGCTGGCATTGTTTTGGAAAAATTTGGCAATGCAAAGTCTAACATTTGGAATGAATAAGATATCTGGCACATTGAATGATTGATCAAGGCATAGACTGTGGCACTTTTCTTGGCAATATGTGGCAAAAAATATATATTGTAATTCTATGATAATATACTCAAAAATCATGCTTCACAGTGTTAATATTATTGCTTTAACTTCGCACGTGTTTACTCCCAACAGCGAGGATGCGTCCATGTTGACCTAGTTGCATGATGCATCATGGGAGTTCTTTCCTTTTTTTTCCTTCCGACCGCATACCGAAATTACCGATGTTCGATGTTCATAAACACGACAACGTGGTTTTGTGAAGCGATCACAATGAAGCATGAGCATATTTTCAGGTACAAATAATGATGGAATCTGTTAATCTATATCGCCAAAGCAGCCAGTTGTCACAATTTTTACAGTGGTTTAAATTTAAACCGCTAGCAACCAAATTGACCACACCGATCATCGTAATTTTTTTTGTAATGACAATGCCGCAAGGCCATTTCACTGTGTGGCAGTGGTCGACTCAACTTTTGTTGACAGATGAACCACTCTCAAAAGTTTTATCCCAATAAAATTTTATTACCATTTCCCGTTGCCTCATCCTCTATAGAGTTACCACAACATTTGTCCCCAGAAGTGTTTGCGTCAGACCTGTTTACTTCTACAATTTCTCTGTAGTTTCTATGGAATTTGAATGCAAAAAACGCTCCATGGATCAGCCATCAATTTCTGCACCTACGCTTGCGAGCAAAATATTTGATGTAATTTTCAAAAATTCTATTTTTGGGCCAGTATTTTCCACAGGGGCATGGTATTATTCAGTCAGCCTGAGCACTGAGGATTTTACAATCCCCGTGCCAGGCCAGCCAGTGATGATGCTTTAGAAGTTGTTGCAACTCATTGACAGCTGAGCGGATTAGCATTCCCTTTGAAGTCCAGTCAAAAGCAGGTCCGGGTTGGCCATATTTGCATACCTGTTGTGACCGGTCACCTGCTGTATACGGTCACTTTTACTTGGCAGAAGGGGGGACTGCATACATTGCTCAGTGATTAGGTGCCTATTACCATTGTTTACCTCAGTCTTAGCGGCACAGCTATTTTCACCGTAAGGGGAACGTTATGATTGGCACAATAAGCCTCATGTGACCTACACCATGACAGGGAGGAGTACGTACACGTATTTTGGTGAGATGAGAAGGAATCAAAATAACTTTGGACGACGCACCCCTCCCGAGGCATATATCCCTTTGCATGATTGGATTAGAGTCACGGTCAAGCTCGCTGAAAAATTTGCGCAAAAATAGTAGTTCCTGGTTCATACTCATGCGAGCAATGTGGGTGAAGCAAAATTGAACTCGTTTACAGATGACATGTCATTCACAGTAATATTTACATGGTTGTTACACTGTTTCAACAAATATTATGAGTCTTTGTTTCACTGCTGCATAAATTACCATGTAACAGCTGCTATACAACGGGACTATATGCACTCGTTGCAAGATACTAAAACGGCACCGCTTCACTCATTGGCAAAAAACAAAGAATACTATTTTTTTTCTGCACTACTTGAATGAACTATGTTCTCAACCTCTTCATATTAACACTGGCCACGATTTATAACTATAACGATCTTTTTTTTAAAATCAGGAACTGTGGTTTCCAGGCTTTTCTGACCCCCACCAACTATCCCATAGGATAGGTCGGTGGCAAGGTCTAAAGACCCTTCCCCTAAAAAGACAGTTTTGTATTGCATGTATACACATCCCTTCAAATTATGTGTGTACACTGTACATGCACATATACTCATCAACACTGCCCAGAAGGGCTGACCCTCTCAGGAGTGGGCACTTTTCTCAGGTCGCGAGGGTGCTCATTGTAGAGAGGTTTCACTGTACAGTGGTACTTGCAATTTAAGACCACCCCTCATCAATGAATGCTAGACAAAAGTGATCATATAGGACAGGTGGTCTTTCATCTCAGATAAATTAACAAAGAAATAAAAGGCCAATATCTATCTCTTCCTTCCTTCCTTCCTTCCTTCCTTCCTTCCTTCCTTCCTTCCTTCTTTCTTTCTTTCTTTCTTTCTTTCTTTCTTTCTTTTTCTTTCTTTCTGACCAAGTTGGTCCAGAGTTTTTTTCAGACACTATTTTTCCAAAAACCACCAAACTTGCCATGTAGACAGACATAACCAGTGAAATTGTGCATCTCATTTGGAACAGTCATGATGTTTAAAATTACGCATGTTGTTTTTAGAGGCAACAAAAATTTTAAAAGCGCCATATCTTCCAAACTATTGCAGATGGACTCAAAATTTCAATGTGCATATATACCTTTGGGACACTTGCCACTATAGTGGACAGTATAGTTGTAGAATACCGAATTATGCTAATAAGGGGCATTGGAAAATCTAAAAGTTTAATATCTCCAAAACTATTGTACATAGAGATGCCATTCCAACTTCAATTTGTAGGTTTGTAGCAAAGCCGCTTCCAATGAACCATGAACCAAAGTTGTAGGATTTTAATTCATGCAAATTAGGTGAATATGCAAAATGTAAATCTTTAATAGCTTCAAAACTATTATAGAGGTGCCATTCCTACTTCAATTTATGGGTTAGTGGCATAGCCCCATCCAATGAACAATAAACCAAAGTTCTTCTAGGCTTATAATCCATGCAAATTAGGCAAATACACAAAATTAAAATGTTGAATAGCTTCAAAACTATTATAGATAGTAGTTTCATTCAAACTTCACTTTATAAGTTTGGGACATGGCCACATCCCTTGAACCAAGAACCAAAGCTGAGCATTTTAATTTATAAAAATTAGGCTGATACACAAAATTTAGATTATGTTGACCAATGGCAAAGTGTATCATTTCAAACTGTTCTCATTTTGAAGGCACCCAGACAGATTTGCTGGGAAGCAAATCTTCTTTTCTAGTTTTTGAAGTTGAATTGCTGGGAAGGCCTATCAAGAAAATTTGTTTCAGGTCAACAGCTTTCCCTGACCAACAAAAGCTGTTGACTTACCAGTATCCTTATTTCAAGAGGACAATGGTTAATCGTATAGTGGTCTGGACTGTGACCATGTAATCCTTGGGAGAAAATTTCAAGGAATTCAATGACTGGGGTAATTTTCTTTCACTATCTTTTACAACAATAATAACTGAACCTCCCATGCCAGCCATTTTGCTGTTCAAGAAATATTAATTTGGTACTTTTCATTCACAATTGAGTAGTCTTGCATGTATTATTATGGCTGCCACCTTGGCAAGCGGGGCTACTTGGCCTGGCTTGGCCCCTGGTCTGCCCCTCTACAATCCTGTCCTCCCTGACCATTAATGACACACAATAGAGCTGTTGCTCTTGCAAATTGACACCATTGTGCACAGACTAAGACAAATATTGTGTTGAATGGGCCACTTTCACATCTTGCTTTGTTTAGATAACAATTTAACCGAAGGATGTTATCATTAATTGTGATTTTTTTTTTGTCCCTGGTATACAGCTATTCATAAAACTGCCTAACAATGGATATTGCATAGTGGATATATTTGTATCTGAACAGTAGTCCCTCTCATTGTGTTTACATTACCTCAACACAGAACATTTTAAATATGAATTTGTCAGCATCCTGATGAGAAAATATAAATCTACAACTGTGATTTTACAAGAGAGCATAAAATGCTCTGTTTAATTTCACTTTTCTACATTGCTTGTACAAACAATATAATAACATTATGTAATACCATGGTGATAAAGTTCTATGCAAATCCTTGGGAGCGCAACCTGTTTTTGCCAACATGCCCCCAATATGGGTTGATGCAGTATGTAAGAATAGGGGTTCGCAACACCTCCCCTTTCTACCAACATTTGGCCAGTGCATAATAAAGTGTATTAAATTTGTCAACATTCAAAAACCGATGCATACTAATATGCATTTTGAAGGTTTTATCTCTACTTTATTCTTAATTAATATATTTTTCTACAGGAGCCAATATGTTCCTATATGCATTTCTTCTATTTTCTTCATTAATTTAGAAGCAGTGGTGGTCTGCCCATTACAGTCCAAAACGTGTTTAATTTTTCAGAAGCCCAAACATACCTAGAGGTATTTTCTTGCATTTTCTTTGTTAATTTACAAGCTGTAGTGGTTGGCCCAGTATAGTTCAAAACGTATTTAATTTTCAGAAGCCAAAATGTACCTATACGTATTTTCTTCTATTTTCTTTGTAAATTTAGAACTGACTATGTCCTGATGCCTAACCATTCCAAACTGTAATAATTCATCTAATTGAATTAAAATAGATCAGTTAATTAGGTCAGAGTCAATACAGTAATTTCCTACTAATTTTGTTCACAAAAGGCCACAAGACACATTTCATGCTTTAAAGTACAAAAGAATGATATTCTATGAAAGCCGCAAGCAAAACAATGAGTGATAATTTTTGTAAACAAAGAAAAATGAGACATTACAATTAGCTAATTAGACAGCCTAATTATTTATTCAATAATTATATGGTGCTTTGTTATATTTAAAAAAAATACAAGGGCGATGTATCCAGACTTACAGAACTTGAGGAAATTACTGCAAAGTATTTTTCAAAATTATTCAAAAACTTCTGGCGTTTGAAGGGTAGTTGAGTAAAAAAACAATCCAGCTATAGAGCCCCCCGCCCCTCCCCCCTCTTAACCTACCACATCATCCTGTTTAGGGGGTATGTTTGCAGAAAGAGTCAGTGTACAGAACCCCATTTCTACTATACAGACACCGACAGGATATTGTTATTGTATGTACAAAGCCATCTCACACGAATTAACACTCTTGGTCCCTTATATGTATGCTAACTACCATATGAGGCTTTAATAGTATGTTACTTAACCCACGTTTCAGTACTACAACTGTACTGCTTTGTAGAAGAAGGATACTGTTATTACTTGTCCATACACAAAAATAGGATTCACAAAACAACATTTCCCAGGCACAGTGTTTTATCTGATTCAATCTTATGGCTACAGGTCTCACATACAATTCTCATTCAAATAAGTTTTTCATCATGGCTAAAATCGGTCAGAAACACTGAAGCAAATGACCTCTAAGCACCACCTCGTTTGGGTTGGAAAGAAAGTTGACAAATTGTAAACAAGATCATTATGACATCCACTGCCTCCCTTTTGTAGATTTAGAAAGTCCCCAGAACACAGCAGATTATCCACACAATCACAGAAGATATTATGCAACAAGGCATTATCCTGAGTTGGCTGCTAACGAACAATTTCTTGATAGGTATTCAATTTTTTAGGTTATCAAGTTCAATTTATAAGCAGGTGTAATTCTATTTTTACATACAAGAAAGGCACCTGTCCTCACCTGTGTAAGTGTGGCTTTGGAACACGTCATGTTTCTGTTACTCATGTTGCTGATTTCTCCCATAATGGCTACCCATTCACCCGGCACAAACCCACGTCTCTCCAGATTGAGGACTGCTGAGATAGGTCCCGATTTGCAACACAAACAGCACAGAGTCTTCTGGTTTGATCCTTGGAATGGTACCTGGTGAGAAGACAGGGAACTTAAATGCATTCCAAATCCGACAAAACAAAACTCACCCGTACTTCAGGGTTATTGACAACCAAAGCAGTTTCGCTGTTTACAACACTGATGAAAGTTTAAGCATTGCTTCCACACTGATTTGCAGGGTTTTTCTAATTACTTCATGGGTGACTTGTTTAAATTGTAGTCAAGTGCTACGAAGTTGGTCTTCTTCACCTTGTTCTTGAACTGATTACAGCAAACAAACAAACAAGTGCAATTACCGTTTTGGAGAAAGAAAAGCTGCATAATATGGGTGTACAGTTGTCCCTGTCATGAGAGACCCCTGTCGTGAGAGACCACCCTCTCATGACAGACCGCTTTTCAGAATCCCAAGTCCTATACTTCCCATGTTAATATACCTGTCATGAAAGACCACCTGTCTCATAAGACCACTTTTTTTGTCACTGTATGGGTGGTCTCTGGTGACAGGGATCACTGTACATATTAACCGTGGCATTGCTTTGGCTTGTATCACTCAACAAAAAACTAACTGCATGTATGGGCCTTTGTCAAGATTAGATTAGATAATTATGGCTTGGTAGGAAATATTATTCCATATAAGCCACTCACAGTTCTTTACACAATTGTCATATTGGGTGTAAGAGGATGATCTAGTGCTCTATAAGTATACAAAACTGGATGGTCCTTAAAATGTGAATCTAACTTATTTTTAAATGTTAATATGTCAGGAGCATGTACAATGTCACTCGGTAATGTATTCCACCAGTCTGAAATCCTTTGACCAAAAGAAATATTTACGAACATTCGAAATGTTCCTTATTTTTAAGAGTCTCAATGAGTGACCTCTAGATCTTGCATTTTCCAGTAAGGGTGGTAAGCAAATCCGACAAAATGTGATGCTCTTGCAAAACTAGTGACTTAAAAAAAACTATTGTTGACTGTTGACGCAGTCAGACATTTGGTGGGAAAATAACTAGAGGTTATCCAATGCCCAATAGAGCAGTTCATAGGACTCAGGGTTTATTCGGTTCACTTTGCGATGCACACCATGCTTTGTTTACATTTTGTGCTCAACCACCCTGGTCGGATTGCACGTGGAGGGATCAGAAAGTAAAACATAGGATATGCTTGGATTTAACAAAAAATCAAACCGTCAGCAAACTATAATTGCATGTTTCACCACTGATGTGACATTTTGGGTAAAGATTTGCACTGTTTGGCACAATCCATGCTGTAATCACTAGCGTCATTAGCAGTGGCATCCGTTATAAACAAATGACGGCGTGGACCCGACTCGGCTACTTGCTGATTGGACAATCAGACCAACAATGGAATGCATAATTAATTACGGTCCAGAAAAGTTCGGTACAACTCGGTATGAACAGGTCTATTCCGTATTTCTGCCAGTATGGGTCCCCTGAGAGCTTGTATCCTCCTGAGACCTGAAAGGTCGAGGAAGCACACAGGCTTGACAGGCATCCATGCAGGCAAGGATACTGAATTGGGCATAGGATGATCTATGTATCCAAGATACTTGTTTCCATAAAGTGGTTTATCCCAGTTACTGAAAATGAGACTACCAGTGATTAGTTAGTGTCTCAGAGTGCAGAATTTTGTCAGCCAGAACGTCTGGCTGCCTTTCCCCTCCAGTAGCCATTGCTGGCCTGTGAAAGCTTTTGTGGCTGGTTGTCAGGGTAACAAACACAAGGAGCATTCTCATTGGCTAATGAAAAATTGAGGGATATGTTGACTTTCAAAGCTGTTTCAATTAGGAGGCTGTATATTCCCTTGGGAAGTACTGAACATTTCCACGGTAACATTTCTCCAGCATTCTAATAGGACAGTTTCAGTACCCTCTCTCATTTGGATGTTGTAACGTTCCTCTGAACACACTGTATGCCAGGGGAATAAAAACGCAGTATGAAGGCAATTTTGATACTGTATTTTGGATGCTATCTTGTTTCCTAAATATAGTAAAATCAAGCCTGTATCCTCCCGAGACCTGAAGGGTGGAGCGAGGGTACAGGCTGTCCTGGGATCCATTATTCCAGGCAAGGATACTGAATTGGGCATCGGACAAACCTGTAAGTATTTTCATTCCTTCTAGGTCTGAAATAGGTACTCCCTGTATCTGTGTTCCCACAATACTGACTTACTGTAGCATTAGGCTCCACATTCAGATCTAGCATGCTCAGAACTGTAAACACTCTCTTGGTATTGTGGTCAAAACGCCAAGGACGGTCAATTGTTCCCTTGAGAAGGTAACGCACATATCCCCAGGCGCCTTCAAAGGAAGACGGTAATCCCTGGGGCAGCTGAAAACTGAACGGATAAGAGTATGTGCCTGGAGGCAAGACTGGGTTGTCACCACCTTGTCCTTCAACTGAAAACAGAAACAAGATGAGCATTAGCAGTCTTCAGTGCTATCATTTATTGTTGAGATATGGACTCAGGAGTCTGGGCTGCCTCAGTTACAACATATAATGTTCCTTTTACCATACACCAAAATTTAATTTTCACAAATCAACCCTGTTTATTTTCTTCATATTTTTCAATTGACAGTTGCAGTCACTTTAGGGAATACATGCATTGCTCTTCCCTCCTAAATGCTATCATGCATTATCAAAAATATGTGAATGCCCACAGGAAATGTTCCCTGATGTATCAGTCACTTTTGTGTATCCTTAGATCGTAACCGCTCTGAAATCTTCCCTGAAGTTAAAACGCAATCAGAGATTGCTGGATCTACCACCCCCCCACCCCACCCCACCCCGGCTCTGTGACCTTGGGATTTGGGTCAAGGTGATCCGTCTTCAAACTTGTCCCAAACCTCATGTAAGATTAACACCATGTACAATAAGAAAGGCCTTTGTTAAAAACTTTTCAACTTATCATGTGAAAACCAAATTCACTAAAATGGCTCTGCGGCCTTGGCAATTGGGTCAAGGTCACCCATCTTCGAATCTTTTTGAGACCTTATGCAGGACTATCAGCATGTGCAATGTGAAACCCCTATGCACAAAACTTTTTAATTTATCACGTGAAAACCAAATTCACAAAAATGGCTCTGTGACCTTGAGAATTTGGTAGAGGTCACCCACCTTTGAACTTGTTCAAGACCTTATGTAGGACTGTAATCACCTGCAATTTGACAGGCTTATGTAAAAAACTTTACATGTTATTGCGTGAAATCCAAATTCACTAAAATAGCTCTGTAACCTTGGGAATTCAGTCAAGGTCATCCATCTTCAAACTCGTTCGAGACATTAGTCAGGACCATAGGCATGTGTGGTATGAAAGCCCTAAGTGAAAAACTTTCTGAGTTATCGTGTGGAAACTAAATTCACTAAAATGGCTGTGACTTTGGGACTTAGGTCAAGGTCACCCACCTTCAAACTCGTCTGACACCTTATTCAGGACTATAAGCATGTGCAGCATGAAAGTCCTAAGGGAAAAATTTTTTCAAGTAATCGCTACATTCCCCCTCCTCCTTCGGAGGGGGGCATAACAAGTCATAGCTACTAATTGGGTCAGTATTTTCAGTGGACTAAACCTTAAACATCTTTATCTTTTACAGTAAACTGCTGATTTTTCCTCTAAATATAAAAAGGATTCAAGATCTGATGGCTTAATATGAGATGCGACAAAAAAAATACAAAAGAAGTTTTGCTTGGCAGACAATCAGTTTGTGTGTCCACAAAGACAGAGCTATTTACAAGCCAGACTGGAATGATATTAGGTACCTTACATTTGAGGACATTAAAAAAATACACTTTTTGCTTGACATCTATCAGATGTGATGGGGCACATAGTACATACAGAGAAGTAAGAATGTGTTATACATTTAAAGATACCGAATGTTAACTGAAAAGTGGAAATATTCCTGAGGTACATGTATTTAGTTTCCCTAATTTTCCTGAATAAAATCATTCGGGAAAATTAAAACTGGCAAATCTTCAAAAGTGACTGCTAGTTATACATGGCAGCAAGGAGCAACATGTTTTCAGACTGTGAATCAGGAAAATAACATCTGTGAAATTTTCACTCTGAACAAAGTCAGGAAATTTTTCCACTCGGCTATATTTTCACTTTGACAGTAAAACCTCTTTGATAAGCATAATTTAAAATGTAAATTTTGGCTGGTATCCATTCCACACACAATGGCCAGTAACACCCGCAAGTTTGAATGGCCGCTCTGGCTGTCATAATGTTACAGATGTTAAAAATGTACAGTTTGAAAAGCCTCTGTTAGAAGCTAAGACAGGCATCACTTACAGACTGCATCAGCATTTAAACCTCACTCAGATGTATAAATTGTTCCTTACGTGGACTGACAAACACCAAGGGCTGGTCTGACAAGTGGTTAGACGCAGACATGTGGCCTTTCAGAGAGGCTTATGATTGAGCACACAAGGAATAGCAGGGTGAAGAGACTGTTGGTCTTCGGGGGGTGGGGGGAGCGGGGGGCGGGGGGACAAACTCTTTGCCCAGTCTGACTCCTTGCCTTCTCAACCCTTTGGAAAGGACATACGTTTGCGTCTGCTTACATCCACAATTCCTGCTTTCAGTTTCATGTGGGAATACATGCGACCACTATTCATGCTATATGTATATACCATCCTACTTTATTTAATCATATGCACTGTTCAGTCTAAACGTGGGAGTCTGCAATCAATAAATGTGAATTACATTTGCCATAGAGGGTGACTTGCTGATGAAAGTAGGATTCATTTGCCGAGTAGTGGCGTACATGGGTTCTCCTGTTCTTGCCCGACCCAGTTGTGTGTCTCTCTGTCCAGTGTACATTGGCGCTCCCGGAAAACAGCAGCCGAATCCCTAAAATAACCAGAGCATGCACTTGCTGCAATATATTACTCAAGCTTAGATTTATGTTTGCATGGGCTTAGCATTCAACTTGTCATAAAACTTTTGGGCTGCACTGATCAAGCTCCTTCTCAAAGGAGGAGGATTGATCATCCATTTTTTTTTTTGTTTGTTTTTGTTTTGTTTTGTGAAACAAGTCCAGGAAAGGATGAAACTGATCAGGCGCTTTGGCATGTCAGGCGTCTATTGTCAGCAACACTTGTTATGTTTCTCATTCTTTTAAAACATAATTACAAAAAAAAAAAAAAAAAAACTCTTTCCAAAATGCTGACACATTTTCCAGAGTGAGTAACAAAAATTAAATGATAGTTGCATATTTGCAATGAGCTGTTGTAACTTCAATGACAAGAGGGCAACATGACCAGCTTGTGCTCAGCTGACCTGAACAGAGTGATTCACATTTCAAAATTTTATTAGTCCCAAACTTCAGCTTCAGTTGTACCTCCAACTGCTCAGATGAACAGAGATGGGCCGAACTGAACTCTCAGCTAACAGTACATGTATATGAACATCACTGAAAAAGATAAGTGTCAAGACTCTGTATTAAACCAAACCTATTTTTATAAAGACATGTCTTTTAGAATTGACATATTTGTGTGCAGGTGATATTAAAGTGTCACAGAACTAACAAGTGGACTGTGAGAGTCCTGTGCTCAGCTGACCTTACATGCACAGGCTGAAGTGTCCTGCGAAGTTCACAATTATGTCAAGGTCACCTCTGTTTGAAACTATCATCACTGTTGCTAACACGAACATATTCCCCTACCGATTTTTTCAGAATTTTGATAATTTGTAAAAGATAAAAAAAAATTACAACACCATGGGTCTATGATTGACCTATACAGAGATATAAGCCAATACATTAGATATGCTGAGTCAGCAAACAGCTTGAATTGTACTTAAAAACACCATGTACCCAGAAAATATATGTCATCTTCACAGGATCCAGTTAGAATGTACCTAACATGTGATATGTAATGGGCTTGGAACGTTATCCTGCAAGTGCTCTTTATGGTAAGGTCAAGAGTTTGGCCAATAAAGTATACGTAGGCCACCCAGGGAATTCCGTAGTCTGTCTCAAGTCAGAACTCCTAGGCTGCCCTTCATGATAACATTACATAATCCTACACTCATTTAGTCCTTCCTAGTGATTGTCATACATACAGTGGAAGACAGAACCTTTGGGATTTACACTTACACTTTTACTATTAATACAGTATAGTATAGATTTGTGTACAGAAGCATTCAGTTTTTGAGAGACATCCATCTGTCCATCAGTCTGGACTTCGACTGAAAAACTATTGCATGGAATGTTAGGCCCAAAGCTTACAAAACCCATTCTCTGTGTAATATAAGTTCAGTGTAACACTAACACTGCAGCACGGCATGAAGGAATCACATTTTCAGAATTGATTAGCACTTTACAACTGTTTTATGCACATTTTACAATCTTGTGTAAATTGATTAGCATCACATTCCAATTAATCCACACGTATCACTGAATAACAAATGACAAAACAAATCCAGTCATACATCACGCCTTGAATAGTTACATACCTCTCATTTTCATCTCTGCATTCAGTTGTACATTGACTTGTCCTTCTATTATTTGCCCGGGCATGTAAACTGCCTGTGGGTGACGTAAGATAATTTCAAACAATTCCAACTTGCCCATCTTGCCAGCTTGTCAGCAATCCCTACAAGCAAAAAACACAGAATCTAATGACAACACCTTTCTGTCCATGCAAGTGTATCATAGTTTATTTGCCCTTTAAAAAAAAGTTAACCCTCTTCGCACCCAAATTACCCATAATCCCCTTCATTAAAACTGTAGTCAGCATTCACTTTTTTAAATGCGTGTAAATTTAAAGTTAACAGAGAACTGTTGAAAAAGAATTGCACATAGGACCTCTGATTATAAAATGTTCTGCGTCCAGGTCAACAGCTGTCTTTGCCCTGGCTCAGACATTACAACAGGCTGGAACTCTCGGTCTTACCACTAAATGGTACATGTAAATTATTGTCATCAATCGGAACTTGTCACTCCATATTGAGAATACATATATGTACTGTTGTTATGGCAAAAAACAAATCACATACACCATTGCAAAGAAAACTAGGAAAGATGATTTGCTGCATAGCAAATCAGTGTGTGTGTCTTAAAAGCATATTGGTATGGTAATGTACAACTATTTCATAACACAGGAGTAGAAGTTGGAATGGCATCTCTATCTATTATAGCTTTGAAGTTATTCAAGATTTGAAATTTCTAATGGTGCTATTTTGCATAATTTAAATTGCTAAAACATTAATTTAAAATCCATTAGGTGCGCAATGGTCAACAAGCCCCTAGTAAAAGTTGGAATGACATCTCTATCTATTATAGTGTTGAAGATATTCAAGATTGAAAATTTCGAAAACTGCTAATTAGCATAATTTAAATTGCTACAACTTTCATTTTTAATTCATTAGGTGCACAACGGTCAACAACCCCCTAGTAGAAGTTGGAATGACATCTCTATCTATTATAGTGTTGAAGATATTCAAGATTGAAAATTTCAAATACTGCTAATTAGCATAATTTAAATTGCTACAACTTTTGTTTTAGATTCATTACACGCGCAATGGTCAACAACCTCCTACTACAAGTTAAAATGACATCTCAATCTATGATCGTTTTGAAGATATTCAAGTTTAAAAATTTTAAATGCTGCTAATTAGCATAATTTAAATTGCTACAACGTTTGTTTTAAATTCATTAGATGCGCAATGGTCAATAACCCCCTAGTAGAAGTTGGAACGACATCTCTATCTATTATACTTTTGAAGATATTCAAGATTTAAAATTTCAAATGCCCCTAATTTGCATAATTTTAAACATCTTCATTCCTTTGTATAAAACGGCCAAACTCCTCATATGGAGGTACAATCATGCCAAGTTTGGAGTACCTATGTGTAATAGTGTTCAAGAAAAGTGTCGGACAAATTTGCTGGTAAAGAAGAAAGAAAGAAAGAAAGAAAGAAAGAAAGAAAGAAAGAAAGAAAGAAAGAAAGAAAGAAAGAAAGAAAGAAAGAAAGAAAGAAAGAAAGAATTTCAGGAAAAACAAAAAAGTGTGTGTTGACACACACACTTTAATGACAACTGTCACCTGATTTACGATACAAGGTGGATCCTATGAACTCATCAGTAAAAACCTCAAACCATCCACTCACCCAAACAGAATGTACCAAGCAGACAAGCTCTCCTCTTTTTTACAAAAATCACAACTTCAAAACAACAACAGCAACACACATAAAAAGAAGAGTAGGATTACTTTACTGAAAAAAGACATATGACAAATTCAGAGAAAAAGAAATGCTTTGAAAATGCAGCTTCATAAAACAAACCCAGTTCATGGTGTACACTCTGTGTCACAAGGGAATGAAATTCAGTTTGAACCCCTTAAAGTGGGAAACAAGTCCATTTCAATTTAAGTTTCGGGAAGAAAGGGGTTAGCAGGTTGGGCCCTCTTGTCTAGCTCTGGCAAATAAAGCTGTTGCTCAGTTAGGCCCTTGAGGTTCAATGTTAAATGTGTTCATTGTGTAACCACAGCCACAGTCAGTCACAGTCACAGTCACAGCCACGATCACAGCCACAGAGGGCTTTCCATGATGGCTGCCAAAATTAACAAGGTTTGTTTGTTGTCTTCTCTCAGCTTGCCTTGTAAATGTATTGTACATGTATTTCTTACCAATCATGCTCATATCCACAAATTACCTGAAAATTTAAAAGCCTGTCGTTTTAATTTTTATTTGGGTTCCCGAACACGGATTCTCTTTCAACTTGTCGGTGACGTCCACAGAGTACCACCCTTGACTGTAGATCTACTTGGCCCCATTCCCCATTGCAATTTCTCCCAAAGCAACATTAGCATGCAGGGCAGAGCCACACCTGGAATCACTATGCCAGCCACATATGACATGGCAGGGCAAGACAATTCTCTTCACGGTCTACTTGTCCAGGGACAAGTGCTCCTATCTTTTACATGTTAATTTTCACAAATATTACTTGTCCCCTATCAATTTTACTTGTCCTGGACAATACGACATGCAAATTGGTGAGCCCTGCATGAGCCCATTATAGGCTTTACAGGAGCTGGGCTGGTGCTGGCCATTAGCCAATTAGCCATTGGCTAATGACAATGGAATTTGGCTGAAAGACCTTGCAATATTTTAGCCAAATTGGATTAAGAAGTTGTTTATGAGGCACTTTTCTGACATATTAGGCTAGTTAGTACATTTTATGAGTCCTTGGTCTTTTATAAAAATCATTTCTGTGTCCCTCAGATTCTTTACTCTATTGTCATAGACAATGAGGGGCAGGGGCACGCCCTGCCCAAAAATGGGGAGGGGGGACGTGCTTATCAGGGAGTGTGTGCTTATTAAGATGAATTTGGTATTCTGAAACATTGTACACAGGTATACATGTATGCAATCACTAAAGCTGGTCGTGTGCCAATATAACAACTGTATTTCTTGAATTTTGTAGAAAAATATACAATGTACTGTAAAGCATCATATTTTCAGTGCAACAATATGGTAGGTCTGAGAGCCATACATGCAAACAGATACAACCTATTTTTGGTGCTCTGCTTTGCCTATAAGGTCTTGGTGTCCCCAATTTTAGTGTCCCTATGAAATTTAACCCTTAAAGTGCTAATCACTGCTATAGTTTTTTTCTCATTACCATTAAACATATAATGGTTAAAAGAGTCAAGTTCCTCATGAAGATACCTTTCATTCGAATACCAGCAAGCCTTGTCTGAAGCAAAAAGTAGTCTTAGTCAACAGCTTTCCTCGGGACACTTTGCATGAAATGCGTGCAAAGTGTCCCAAGGAAAGCTGTTGACTCAATCTTAAATCATCACTTTAATGACAGCAAAGAGATTCCAGAGTTTCCAAAGTATCAACATTCATCTTCCAATACCAATGTACCAACACATTTCAAAGCAATTGGGTACGCAGTTTCGGAGAAGATTTTTTAAGATTTGTCCAAAAAAAAAAGAACAAAAAAATTCATTAAAAATCCAAAAATCACTGGAGCATAAACATTTGAACAAAATTGGTAGAAACCCATCCAAGGTACATTGCCACCAAGTTTGAAGTTAATCTGGATGACGGTTTTGGAGAAGAAGTAGAAAATGTGAATTAGCATTAGAATGCCCATTGACTTCCATAGTTATCAATAGGAAAGCTGCACTGACCGACAAGTACCCGAATTGAAAAAATCGTTAAAAATCAGGAATCCACAGCATTCCCACATAGTGAACAACTTTGCTTGACCTTTCTACAAGGAACATATCCACCATGTTTCAGCTTAATTTGAGTGACGGTTCTGGAGAAGAAGTCGAAAATAGCTATAACACACAAAAATTCATAGAAAATTGCAGCGCCACCTGGTGAACAAATTGAGAGCTAGGAGTCCCAGGGAGTGTTCCTGTGTGATATCAAAGCAATTGGGTGAGTGGTATCGGAGAAGAAGATTTTTTAAGATTTACCCAAAAAAGAACAAAAAAATTCATTAAAAATCCAAAAATCATTGGACCGCGACCATTTGAACAAACTTGGTAGAGACCCACCCAAAGCACATTTCCACCAAGTTTGAAGTGAATCTGGCTGATGGTTTTTGGGAAGAAGTCGAAAATGTGAATTGTGGACGACGGACGGACGACGGACCCTCAAAAAACCTCAGCTGACTGACAAGTCAGCTGAGGTAAAAATGCACATGGTGAACAAATCAAGATTTAGAGGTCCTCATAAGTGTCTCTATGCAACTATAAAGCAATTGGCCATGTATTTTTTTAAGATGATTTTTTTCAAAAATTTGCCCAAAAAATGAACATAAAAATAAATAAAAAGTCCAAAAATCACTGGAGCTTGACCATTTGAACAATTTGGTACAGATGCACACAAGTTACATCACCTCCAAATTTGAGGTGAATATGGCTGACAGTTTTGAGGAAGTTATCATGAATCACCATTGCAATCTCCATTGATTGGCATTGTAATCAATAAGAATATATGTACATCTATATGTATCAACTGACAATCCAAACGGAAAATTTGCTAAAAAGCAGGGATCCACACTATCACCACTTCCTCAACAAGTTTGCTTGCTTGACCTTTCTATATATATAGTACAATTTCACCAAGGTTCTGAACAATCGTAGTGACAATTCAGACAAGGCAAAAATTGTGAAAACACACAAAATTCCCATGAATGGTTGTTTGCCTCATTTCTAGGGGAGTAGATGTGTCACTGCGGTGAGGTCATACTGACTAAAAATTTCCACTAAACATATTTGAGACGGGATATTACGGAAGTAATACTTTAGTTTGTCATGAATATATTGGAAGAGGGAACTCACATCTAATCAATTGAGCCTTGGGTTTTTGTTTATTGCATAGTGTCGTAAAGTTGAAATATTGCTAATAAACTTTGGTACAGCACATGGTTTGTATAGTCCATTATATAAATATATATCAGTCACCATGAGGTATTACAGATACTTGTTGGTATATGCAAGGAGTGTGCCCTTCTCGATATTTGGTGAACCATTATAAATGATAAAAAAACTAAGTCAATGTTATTGTCAACAAAGAAAGAACTCCACTCCACCAGTTAGGTTCTAAAAAGCTTGATATTTGTTTAGATAAAAATAGACTTGAAAGTGCAGAGAGTCACAGGGTGCTGGGATTGGTGGTTGACAATTCCCTATCATGGGAGGCCCATGTCTCAGCAATGTACAAAAAGATAGCAACAAATTTGGGAATCTTGCAGAAAATTTGTCATTTTCTTAAACTGTCAGTTAGAAAACTTTATTTTAATGCTTATGTTTTGCCCCATATTGATTACTGTTGCACAATATGGGGTAACTGTAACAAAAAGCTACTGAAAAAAATTCCAAGACTTCACAAGGTTGGGGCATATCTAGTGTCAAATGTCCAAGGATTTAAAAGCTACAAGGCTTTACTTCATAAATTAAATTGGATGTCTATTGAACAAAGGATCTTCTTTCGAAAAGCACTTTTAGTATACAAATCACTAAATGATATGGCACCACAATACATGTCAGACATGTTCACATATGTAAAAGATAAACATAGTGTTAATTTACGTGCTGCCCAAAATAAATTTTTGTACCTTCAGAAACCAAAGACCTTGTCTATGAAAAAATCATTTAGTTACACTGGAGCAAATGAATGGAACAAACTTCCTCCAGAGGTTAAATGTGCCATGAGCCTATCAGATTTTAAGAAGAAATGTACTACATATATTATGATGTGTATCAGCCCATAGATCTTTGAAACAATTTCAACTGTTTACTGTGTCTAACTGAGCATCTTTGTTGCATCTTACTGAGCACTACTGTAACTGTATTGTGTTGTAGCTCTTTTACTTTGAGTTATTATATTGTACCTCTTATACCTTGTGTTGACCGTCTCTGTCAGCTATACATGTACATATCTTGATGTATGCTTTGATTTGAGGGCCTCAGGGGAGATTAGCATGCAAATGCTAACTGAGTCACCCTCAATAAATAAAGTCTATATATATATATATTACAATTGAAACATCGATAGATCTGTACATCTTCCATCATATATTGTTTTGTTCTTTCTTTTTTTTTTTTTTTTTTGAATATGCAATGGCTACTCTAACCTGCAAGCAGAATAATTGTTGATACATATATATGTACATGTCCCTCTTGTTTGATGACTTACCCTTGGCCCTTACATATTGAGATTTTGCTGCAGTGCCATGATTTAGGTTTCATTATGACCTACTTACACTTTATCACATTTCAATTCCTCTTAATTAATATGTACATGCAGTATACCCAACATGACAACTTGAATTACATATGTCAGGTGTTCAGCATTCAGAGTGATGCTCACAACAAGTAAACACAATGCACATTTGCACATTTTGTTTTTCTTTCATTATGTCTGTGTGCCAACACAGACATACTGTTTTTATGTCTGTGTGCCAACACAGACATACTGTTTTTCTAGGAATTCTTTATTTCTTTCTTTCTTCTTTCTTTCTTTACAGACAAATTTGTCCGACATTTCATTTGAAAAGTATTATATGTAGAAACTCCAAACTTGGCACAATTATACTTCTATGGATGAAGTCTGGCCTTTTTATAATGAGTGGTCATGCTTTTCAAAATTATGCAAATGCGGGCTAATTAAAGTTTTAAATCTTCAATATCTTATGTACTACAGTAGATGTGGTTCCGAGTGTATAGGAATTCAATCATAGCCAGGTAAACGTCATCTCAAAGGTCAATTTTAAGCCAAAATGTCATTTTTGAGGTCAAAGTTCACTTGAGGTATAGGTCATCTCAAGGTCAAAGGTCATTTCAAGGTCAGAGGCCACTTTCGATGGTTGCTTTCTTCTTGCCATAACTTGGTCAATTTTTATCAGTATGTTATCCGTCGCACAATACTTAATTTCGGTGTAAATTTCATATATTTGTAAATTAACCTATGATAATTAGACACGTTGAACAAACCCTGTATCTTGTGACTATATTAGAGCAATTGAGCACATTTTGGTGTTTATTTAGCCTTTCCACAAGCAGTATCACCAAAGTTATTAATTTTTAAGAACAAATTTTAGTTGTCTCAGAAATGGCAAAGGTTGTCATGGAAACGGGCAGAAATATATATATGATAAAACGCTTTTCAGATTCCACAACCTATTTTTTCATGAAGAGGACATATATACCTATAAGAAAATATAGGTTGTAACTTGTTATACCATGGGTTGGGGTATGACCCCCGAAGGGCCCTCTATGCCGCAGGTCTATTAATACAGTTTTAGATCCAAACCTTGATAAAAAGGGAGGAACTTCTACACCAATCTCAAAATACGGACAAGATATAAAGGACTTCTTGATGGAAGAGTTGGACTTGGCAGATATTTGGCATCTCAGAAATCCTGAATCAAAAATATATACTTGGCAGCAGAAAAATGCTTTCATTCAATATAGACTAGACTTCTGGTTGATCTCATCTTTTTTATATTCTCATATTTTGGATGATAAAATTAAACCTTCGATTAAAACTGATCATAGTCTTATATCTTTACATCAAGGTAATTTTTTTCAAACCAGAGGGCCAGGGTTTTGGAAATTTAATGAAAATTTATAAAATGATCTTGAGTATGTACAAAAAGTTAAAGACTTAATTCAGGATTGTAAGATACGATACACAGATTTGGAAGACAAAGGATTATTTTGGGATAATTCTGTTAAATGTGAAATTAGAGGCATGACAATTAAATATTCTAGGTGCAAGACTTTTCTGCAATGTGCAAGGGAAAAAGAACTAAAGTAAGAATTACTAAAAAGAATTAATAAAAAAAAAATAAAGTTAGAATTAAACAATATACTTTTAAATGAGACAATACAATAGGTTGCAGGTTCGAGTCCCGCTCGTTCCGAACATGAAATATAGGATCAGATTAGGATATCAGAAATTCAGAATGAGTTCACTCATATTAATAACCAACAAACTATAGGTGTGATGATTCGTTCATGTGCACGTTGGACAGAACTTGGTGAGAAAAATACTCAATACTTGCTAGGACTAGAGAAGAGAAATTATAAAAACAAGTGTATCACTAAATAAATTAAGAATAATTTAGAAAGAGATACTGCAAGAAGAGGTACATTTTTATCAGAAATTGTATTCCTCCAAAGAATTTGTTTGGGATCAACTTGTGCATAAAAATATGGCAAAAGAATTATTAGAAAACCCAGACATGCCCAAACTTAATGAAATAGATAAAATAACTTGTAATAATATAATAAGTGATCAGGAATGTTTAAACACCTTTAAAATGTTCAAAAATGGAAAAAGCCCTGGGTCTGATGGTTTCACAGCAGAGGTTTACAAATTTTTTTGAGTGATATTCATGAAACAGTTGTTAGCAGTTTAAACCATAATTTTGAAATACAAAAACTATCCATTGATCAGTGTAGAGGCATTATTTTATTAATACCCAAAAAAGATCAATCATACACTGTGTTGAAAAACTGGAGACCCCTTTCTCTTTTGAACATTGATTATAAAATCGTAAAAAAAGTATTAGCTTTGAGACAACAAAAATGTCTACCATATCTTGTCATGAAGATCAGGATGGTAAATATTAAGGGACAATTCATTGGTGAAAATATAAGAATCTTTTCTGACATTATAAAATATTATAAGAACAGTAATTCATCAGCCTTGTTGCTCCTAATTGATTTTGAAAAGGCCTTTGACACTATTGAGTTGAGTTATATAGACAAAGTGCTTCATGCATTTAATTTTGGGCCTCTTTTTAGATGAATACTATATAAAAGGGCTGCAAGCTGTGTTTATGGCTATTTTTCTGAATTCTGTTTAATATCATGAGCTGTAAGACAGGGTTGTCCCCTTGCGCCTTTTCTATTTAGTCTAGCTGTAGAACCACTAGCAATCATGATATGGTCTGACGGAGATAGTCAAGGGTTAAACTTTGGTGATCAAGAGGTTAAGATCAGGCAATCAGCTGATGATATCACCTGCTATGTTTCAGACAAAAAATCAGCAAAATTACTATTTAGGTTGTTAGATAACTTCAGACTTTTCTCAGGATTATGTTGTAATATGGAAAAAACAGTTGTTTATTGGCTTGGAGTGCAAAAGTTTGATCATGCTTGGAATTTACCTGTGTTCTGGAGTGAAGGTGAATTTTCTAATTCAGGCATAATTTTTCTTGAAGATGAAAATCAAATGTGTGCTCTAAACAGGACTACAAAATTGCAGTCATTTAAAGAAATTTTGAAAATTTGGAAAACAAGAAATTATCTTTAATTGGAAAAAATGTAGTTTTGAGAAGCCTTGCTACTTCCAAACTTCTGTATCCTATATCTTTAATACATACTGATATAAATATTATAACTGCACAATCTGATATTCATCTGTTCTTATGTGATGATTTTATCCACAAGGTTAAAAGTAGTTATGCATCAGGGTATTGTTAAAGGAGGTCTTAAAATTACACACTTTGGTACACAGGTGACTGCCTTGCAGCTTAATTAGGTAAATCGCATAACAATAGCGATGCAAAGTGGGTAAAAGTATTCCAAGTTTTTATACATGATGTTAACATCAAAGATTTATTTTCGAGTTGGTGTCATCTTGATGTATCTCAATTTCATCAACCTTTGTTTTACCAAGATCTTATTTAGCATGGAATCAATTTCGAAGTTACTTCCATCCGAACACTGCACAGGACATATGTTTTGAATGTTTGTGGTTCAATCCCTTCATTACAGTTGATAGGAATACTATATTCTACAAACCTTGGTATAGGAAGGGTATCAGGTTTATTGGAGATATAAAGATCATTCAGGAGAATTTTTGAATGTCGACATTTTAGAAGCTAAGTTTGACATACAAGTAAACTTCCTGGAATATTATTCAGTCAGATCAGCCATTCTCAGAGAATGGAAACAAAAACTGCGTTCATCCTTTGTAAATTTTAGAGAAGGCCCTTCTACTCTTTATTTCATGGTATGTAGTGTGAGAAAAAACATTGAACATATAACTTGTAAAGATTTCTACTGGTGTATTATGGCAAATAGCTTGAAAGATGTTCCTACTTGTGTAAATATATGGCGTGAACTATTTGGTATTGAAAATGAGGAATGGGAAAGCAAATTTAGCCTTCCGTTTAAATGCACAATGGAAAGTATATTACAAGCATTCCAGTTATCGATCTTGCATAGATTTGTTGTTCATAATTCAAGACTATATAAAATGGGCCTTGTGGATTCTGAGTTATGTAATTTGTGCTCAGGAATAGATGCTATTATACATAGATATTGGGAGTGTTGGTATGTTAACATATTTTGGTCTGATTTCGTGGACCTGTACAATAAATATAGTCCAAGGGAAATAATCTCTTTATCCCTAAATGATGTTATTTTCAGTTTCTTTCACAACAATCATGTTACACTTTGAACAATTGTCTACTGATTGCGAAATATTATATTCACAAAGAATTGTGTAACAAGAGGCCCATGGGCCTAATGCTCTGCTGGCATCATGGCTATACTGCACCTGTTGATTTCAAAGCTGTGAGTCCTCAAGTGGCTTCTGAAGATATAAAGCTTCATGTCAAAACTGGTCACCAGATGGCACTACACTCTAAATGTAATCATAGCTTATTTGTGCAACTCCTGTGATGAATATTGTTGCATGTGCCAAGACAACAATGAGTGAGTCCTTAACTTCATGTCCTCAGTGACCTTGGGACAGAAGATCAAGGACACCCAGATTATGTAATAGAGGAGGCCCATAGGCCTGCTTGGTGCTGTGCTGACATTGCCATTGAAGTCCAAGCTACAACCTTCCATTACAAAATCACCTATTTCAACTTTACAGGCATGGTGATCTCACAAAAATAGGTCAAGGTCACTCATATTAAATATGATTCTAGCTTTGGACATTGTCTATATATCCTTTGAATTTGGCAAGTGTAATCCAATTACTTTTTCAGATATGGAATTTTATATCTTAAAACACATTTTGGCTTATAATTTCCAACAATTATAGGTGGCACCACTAGTATCACTACTAACTTAGACTTTGACATCCCCCACAATCCCACAAAATTTGGTGAAGATCTGCTACAAATTAAACATGCTAGAGTGTCTCAAGAATTGTGGGGTGCAGAGCATTCACAAGATGACCCTAATATTTAAACTGGCAATCTGACCTTGACCTTTAACTCAGATTAAAAAATAGTTACATTCAAAATATCAACCAACATCCAGCTTTCCGTATATAGTCTGTTTGTTCAAATCGCATAATAACTTTTCGAGTTATTGACAAAAAACAATAAACTTGGACAAGCTCCAAACTCCACAATTGATGGGTCACAGTGACCCAAAAAGCAGGTCACCAA
Source organism: Hermodice carunculata (assembly GCA_964020975.1). Taxonomy (NCBI): domain Eukaryota; kingdom Metazoa; phylum Annelida; class Polychaeta; order Eunicida; family Amphinomidae; genus Hermodice; species Hermodice carunculata. The sequence goes on along the minus strand of OZ026617.1, from coordinate 85,445,011 downwards.
GTACAGTTTTACACACTATGTAATCAAGTGCAATTTTGATCTGGAAGCCTCTCTTTGCCATTAATGTCCAAGCTACACCCTGCCATTACAAAATCACCTTTTCAACTTTACAGGCATGGTGACCTCACAAAAATACGTCAAGGTCACTGATATTATACAACATTCTACCATTGGCCATGGTCTACATATCATATAAATTTGGTAAGTCTAATCCAATTACTTTACCAAATATGGAATTTTACATCTTAAAACACATTCTGGCTCATAATTTCTGTCAAATTATAGGTGGCACCACTAGTATTATTACCACCTTAGACTTTGACCTCCCCCACAATCCCCTCAAATTGAGTGAAGATCCGCCAAATATTAAAGATGCTAGAGTTTCAACAGATTTTTACATTTTGACCCCTATATTACATAATGTAGGCAGCGCCACCTATATCAAACTCAGCCTAGATTTTCATACACCCTATAAGTCCTGAAAGTTATATTGGGCTAACTTGAAAACTGTGGATGCTATCGCGCTAACGAGCAAAAGTTTATGCGTGGACGGACAGACATGAGCAGTTGCATAAGCTCTACGACCTTTGGTCAGTAGAGGTGAAAAAAGGAAAAAATTCATTTGCTGAATATTTGAATTATCTTAAACATAAAATATCAGTGGAACAGCATGTATTGAATTTCAAGGGTAAGCAACACATATTTGAAAAAAGATATTCAACTATTGTATTTGGTCTACTTTAACTGCATTTTGTGAGAAATGTATATGTATTCTTATCTAACTTGGATGTGACTGACAATTGCATGCATACATATATGTAAAATGTTCAATAAAAAATATTTAAAAAACAAAAAAAAGAAAAGAAAACACACAAATCATCATAGAAAAATTGACAGAAATTGCAGCACCACCTGGTGAACAAATTACGAACTAGGAGTCCCTAGAAGTGTTCCTGTGTGATATCAAAGCACTTTGATGAGCGGTTTCAGAAAAGACTTTTTAAGCTTTGCCCAAAAAAAAGAACCAAAAGAAATGTCATAAAAAATCCCAAAATCACTGGTGCATTACCAATTGATCAAATTTGGTAGAGACCCACCCAAGGTACATTGCAACCAAGTTTGACATCAATCTGGATGATGGGTTCGGTGAAGAAATAAAAAATGTGAGTTAGCAGTGGAATCCTACTTGACTTGCATACTAATCAATAGACCAGGTGCAATTTACCAATAAGTTCCTAAATTGAAAAGTCTCTTACATAATTCTGACCACAGTAACATTTTTTTTCTGAAACCGACAGGTACAATGTGCAGTATTTATTGACAGGTCAGCTTTCAATATACCCAGCATAGCAACTGAATACACATGGCCACAATGTGAGTACTCGGAGTCACCGTGCAAGGTGGCGTGACTGCTGTCAGTACTTCGGCTGCAGCAAACGGTAGTACCTCAAAATTTTCCCAATGATGACTAGGTTTTCTTGTTTTCAGATGATTCAGAATATTGTAAGGAACAATTTGGCATAGGACATGTTTAGGTTTATAAGTTATTTTGGAAGGTACAGACTGCAACCTGGTTTTTTTACATTTTTTGAATTAGTAGTGTAACACCACCATTACCACCCAGTCCTCTTATGTGGGGAAAGGTCAGTTGAAGCATTTGACCTCTCATGCTGTGGACACTGCTTCCATGCTGATCTCTTCCAAACAAGAGGCAAGGAATCTTTCATCATTGGACATTAACATACAGTGTAATAACACTAAGTTACAAAAAGTGGTTCATCAAAAGGTTCTTGGTCTAGTCATTGATGAAAATCTTACATGGGAAAAACAAATATCATCCATGTGTCAGCATATCTCAGCAAGTCTAAATTCTCTTAGAAGGATAAAGCACATTTTACCTTTACATGTAAGAAAAATTTACTATTGTGCATACATCTTACCTTTGTTTGACTACTGTAGTACTATCTGGGGAAACTGTAGTAGGCCATTATTTGCCAAAATTCGAAGATTACATAAAAGTGCTGCACTCGTGGTTCTGAATGTTCAAGGACAGTGGCTTAGTTACAAAAAAGCTCTTGAGAAGCTAAACTGGTTGACACTGGAAGAAAGGAAGAAATACAGCACATTGATTCTTATGTATGAAGCCCTGAATGAAATGACACCCACATACCTGAAGGAAATGTTTGTTTATGTGAAGGATAAGCATACTATTCATTCAAGGTCAGCTGTGTGTAATAATTTATATGTGGTTAAACCTAGAACAAAACTAATGGAAAGTGCCTTCAGTTACTCAGGAGCAGTTTTATGGAATGACATGCCAACGCTAATGAGAGAATCTCCATGCATTTCTGTATTTAAGAAAAGATGTATATCTTACCTTATTTCACAGAGGAAGAGCTCAGAATGACTTGATAGTTGACTTTGCAACATTTACATGTATGTAATGATTGCCTATTGATGTGACCTGGATTATTGCATAGTTGTAGTTAGTTACCTAATTTTGTTCTGTTCTAAACTTTCTCATGTCTGTACCTCGATCTGTACTTTTATGAGGGCCTCATGGAAAATTAGTGATGATTCACTAACTGAGTAACCCTCTTGAAATAAAGTTTTATATATATATTAAACTTTATTTCAAGAGGGTTACTCAGTTAGTGAATCATCACTAATTTTCCATGAGGCCCTCATAAAGTACATTATATACATAAAGTACCTGAGTCACTGACATGGCAAGCAAGCCTGTAAAGTGGAAAAACCCACATGCCATGAGTACATCAATCATGTACACCAGGCAAACCTGACATGAACATATATGCACTCCAGAAGGGCAGAGAGTATCACATGTGCAACACTGCTGAGAGGTGTCACTGTGTGTAGTTAATTTCCTACATCTAATGCAAGCAGGCTGGATTAGGTCTTGGGCCAGTAAATACGCTGCAGCTGCAGGTGTGTCAGAACTTTCAGTCACGCAATGAATACAGCACCTCAGGTGACAAGCTATAAAAAATTAGGGAGCAGAGAAACTCTTATGCATTTCTTGTCATATAAAGGGAATAAATATGCCTGATTATCTGTGGGTTTGGGAAGGGTGTCACTTCAACATATAATTCTTGAACTAGAAATTTTGTTGGGCTATTATTTCACCAAGGTTTGCTTCGGAACTGTAACTATGGAGGTAAGCATAAACAAATGCGCGAGTAGCAAAAAAGTTAATTGGTTTTGCCCCCATTTTCTATTGATAGTGTAAGTGTCATCAAAGTAAGCTTTGAGAAAAATGACAGGTACAATGTCAACGAAACTTTTAAATGTCATAGACAAGCTGCCGAATATAGCCAATTTAACATGTAACTCTATTAGGTTTGATTTACTGGTCCAAGACCATTACACAATGCCACATGGCAAGAGCAAGACACAATCTTTCCACAGTTGACTGTAACAGCACTCGCTTAAAAATTCCCAAACTTAAGACATGCCACAGCTTCAATAAAAGTTAATGTATCCTCGCCACTTTCTCAAATCTACATGTACTTGAGCTAAATGTTTAATTATATGCTCTGACAAAAATTCAAAGAATTCTGTGCATATTTTTTGGACAAGAAAAAAATCAAAAATAGCCTTAACACACAAAATTACATTCATAATTGGTAAAAAAAGAGTAGCGCCACATGCTTGCCAAAATGAGAATTAAGTGACCCCTGGAGATTTTATATGCAATATCAAAGTACATGTAATTAGGTCAGTAGTTCTTGAGAAAAATAAACAAATTTTGTTTATTTTCTAAAAAAAAAAAATCTAAAAATTCATGAAAAATAAGAAAAAAATGGATTTACTGCTCCTTCGCAAACTTTGTAGAGGCTGACCTACATCCATGTGTAAAATCAAAGCATTCCATGTGGTCATTTTTGAGGAGAAGTTAAAAAGGTAAAAAGTTAACACAAAGGCGGACAGACAGACGCAAACGATCGCATAAGCTGTGCAGACTGATGAGTCAGCAGAGCTAAAAATGATGGTTTCCTGCTGATGACATGTTGGCAAATTCATTTGGCTGTTGAAGCCTTGAATTTTCAACCTTTTTGCATTGGATGTGACAAAAGTAATTTATTAAGGTATATGTTTAGCCAAGGATAAGAACTGGACTCAATATGGAACACACAGATAGGATTGTGCTGTTTTTTGGGGGGTTAAGAATGACTTGCACATGAAAAATGTGGCACAGTTACCCCTTTTGTAAATGTATACTTAAGTATTACTGAGTGACACTAAAGTGGTATTGAATAAATGCATAATATCGATTCACTTAACTTTTATTATTGATTAACACTTAGGTGGTACTAGTTGACCCTGAACTGAAATGAATTGATTTATACTGAACTTGTACTTTAGTGATTAAAAGGAACACTTAAGTGCAACTTGGTGACACAAGTCAATTTCTTCAGTCTCCTTTTGGCTTGCCATAGACTTCTAGTGAAAATAGGTGGTCTTTTTGCCTCCATAGCAGCCTCCCAGACTCGCTAAAGTTACTGATGTGGGCACTCGTCATCAACGCCCAGTCACGGCTGCTATGGAGGCAAGTGGTCTTTTAGGTGACAACTGTTTGTAGCAATATATACAGACCAACTTTTGCACTCCCCGAGCTTTCGACAACATACCCTAGTATTTTTCAGAAGAATTCATATGTTTTTGACAAGTCAACGATGTAACTTAAAGTTCTCCCTCACCAAGTACTTTATTTTTTATGAAAACTGAACAAGTTGAATTGTTATAGCGCTTCATGTAGAAAGTTTACGTTTGCGATGATGCAATATATACTTTCTTTGCAATTTTATCCTGCAGAATTGAATATTATTTGGTGGCCGCACTCGTCAAGCATCGCAAATTTCCATCATAGTTTGACCACTGGTGTGTGTGACATCACGGAAGGAAGCTTCCACACCAACTGCGATTGTAAAACATTGACTTGCAGCAGTGAATGTCAGTGAGCTCATGGATACTGGATTAAAACGGGGATGCAAACAGGAAACTGTTCCTGCTTGTCCAGTCTGAACTCATCCACCATGGTGAACCGATGTTGGAAGGATCCACGGGCTACGACAAAGTTGGTCTTTGCTGGTGCAACTGGGACTGATGGAGTCTGTGCCCAGGGATCATGTCATAGCTGAGCACTACGGAAGATGACCAAAGCTGGCGCTTGGGAAATTTATACTGGCAAGTCATGCTTTTCAAAAGTCATTACAAGTGCAAATATTCCTACAGGCCTATAAGTTACTGGTTGAAGTTTAGGTCTCTCAGTACTGCCAGGTTATAGCATATAATAAGAAGGCAGGCCATTCATTATATCGGTGTTTTGCTTTCTTGTGCGCAATGGTCTTCGTTCAGTGATGTCTACCCTGTTTTTTTTTTTCCATAAGGTGCCTCATTTTTTCTTATTTTTTATGTGTAAGGGATTCATATAGGGCTACACCCTTGTTCACAATCCTTTTTTTTAAATAAAAAATATGTTTAAACCAAGAAGGCAGCCATCTTGCACAGTTGCAGTATACGCTGCACACTGGGACAGGCAAAACAGTACCACCTGTGGCTGTGTGGCTTATGACTTGATGTGTATTCAAGCTGTGATCAAGTGCTTGTGTATTCCCTTCTTTTGAACTTTGCGCCATGCTACAGTAGTCATTATGAATCTGTTTTTAGGCATTCATCAGACTTACATATGCTTTACAATGCAACCCCTTATCTTCACGTATCCCAAGCCTTGTTATCAGTCGCTAAATAGAATAAAACTGAAAGTCTTCTGGTTTCAAATTCAACTGGTTTTGAGTTAACATTTACACTTAGCGTGTGGCATACACTGCTGATATTGCCTTATTGGCAACCATGCAAGATGGTCTGCCATCAACTTCAACTTACACCAGGGAAGTGTACCAGTTGCACCAGCACAGACCAGCTTTGTCGTAGCCCATCCATGGCTCCTTCCAGTAAGACTTAATTTCTCTGTCCTTCTCCCTTCCTAACCCTACATCTTCCCCCTTGTCCTCGTTAAGGTCCTCTTTGGAAAAGCAAACAGCTAAAACAGAGATCCAGCTCATTCTCTGCATCGCTACTGCTCATGCTTTCTCTATCGATATCCACCATGGTATTACACTGACTCCCTTCTGTGACATCACAACCCCGAGCCCATTTGATGGCCATGAAGGCGCAAACTTGTCAACTTTTGGCCCGTCATGGGTTTTTTTACAAATCAAGTTGTGTTCCTGTGAGAATATAGCAAATTTTCTTGACAAAAGTGCTATAACACTCCAAGTCCTTCACTTTGAATAAAAATAAATCTTTCGGCTTTCGGGACCTTTAATAGGCTGTGGATACTGTTATGGTTGGTAACTGTAAGTTTGATATTCATATACCAATATTTACATTCAGACTTTTTGTTGGCATTGAAAGAAAAGGCACAAATTTTGTTTTCATCAGTGGATGGTAACATCATGTACAGCACGGCACGTGCCAGTGCCTACTTTACTGCATAACATGCGGCTGGCCACACCCATAGCTCCTCCCACTGACAAACCAAAGGTCCTTCGTAGTGGCTATCAAAACTTTTACGCACAAATATTCATGACAAATTTAATTCTAGTATTAATGTTAATATGAACATAAATATAAAAATAAAAAAATGAAGTCTGTTTCTGTTGTTGCGACGTCGCGAAAAAATGCCTACCTACCAACAACTGCGCTGTTACATGCCAATGACAACAACAGAGACAGACTTCATTTTTACAATATTCTCATGGCTTATAACCAAGTCTGTCATTTTTTAAATTTTTCTAGATACCACAGTCCGCCTCGACACATCTAGAAAACTATATACCACACTGTACACCAAGCCCACTGATACACACACGTATCTACATTTCCGCTCCTCACATCCCAAGCACTGCAAGTCAGCCGGGCCATACAGCCAGCTCCTGAGGGTGAAGAGAATCTGCACCCACCAAGCCGACTTTGAGGAAAATGCAGACAAAGTAGTGAACTTCTACAACCTTAGGGGATATCCATTAAATATCTTAATGGATGCCCTCAATAAGGTGAGAAATGTGGATAGAACTTCACTATTACAACTTGAATCCCAGTCATCCCCGACTGATGAGAGAAATGAGAAATTATTTCTCATTACAAAACACAATCCAGCCTTACCTCCACTGAAAGAAATTATCACACGAAACTGGGGAACCATCCAGGCTTCCAAATTTGCACCAGTATTAGGTGACAAGAAAGTGATAATCGAATACAGGAGATCAGAGAATCTCAAGGATATTTTAGTTCGATCGAGAGTAAAATACCCCAAACCACAAACCAACCCGGCAGTATCAGGCAGAGTAGAACAAAACCTGTGCGACACAGACAACTGCAGATACTGTCAGAGGATGGATACTAGTGGTATAGTAGTCAGCACTCAGAACGGTCGGTCGTACCTATAGTACACCCCAAGGAGGCACATGTAGACATAACAATCTTGTCTACCTATTGACTTGTGGCAAGTGCCACAAGCAATATGTGGGTCAGACTTCCCGCGCACTCAGATCAAGACTCAGGGAACACTTCTACTATATCCACAAAGGAGACATGAATCAACCATTGGGCAGGCATTTTTCCCTACAGGACCACAATGGACTTGACCTCAAGGTCCAAATCCTGTGTCATATTCCCACTCCTCCTCAGTTGAGAAAGACAGAAACTTTCCGACTGGCAAAAGAACATCATTGGATCCATCAATTATGCACTATGGAACCTTTCGGCCTGAATGTCATGGGAAAGTAGGCACCCTTGCCTTGTATTATGCTAATTTCATAGTTCCCGTACCTGCTTCCCACTGACATTGTTTGTGACAGCTTTCTACAGAACAGCACAAGTCTCTGTAGCTCAAAGATTGCCAATTGACTCTTATAATAAGTGGAAAAGTTTTTCCACTAATGGGTCCATGTTGTACATGCACCCAAATCATGGTTTACCCCAGTCCCAAACATTCCAGATATGCATGTGTAAAGCTTCACACTTGCACACTCTCAAACAGGGAAATTCACACCTACAGAGACCGCACACAAGGAAATGTCACATCTCCTTGACAACGGAATGTTAGTAAAAAAAACACGTGCACACCAGACACGTGGACCGGCCACTCGTAACTGCCCGGTTCGGCAGTTAACTTATTCTGACGTAAAACGTTTCAGTCTTACACCGTTTCTAACGTCCAACAATGGGAGACGTGAACGTGCAAATTTCGGGTAAAACACCAACGCCGGCACTCTTTGGCTTAGTCTCTGAGGAGTTCAGAACAAACGAAACCGGTCAGACGCATCTCACAGCTAAAGTCGGGCTAAAGCTTCACAGACAGGCACTATTTGCCGTCTTGGCCTTTGCCTAGTTTTCACATTGCATTATACACAGTCTCCAAACTTGGCATGATCATACTTCCAAACATAAAGTCTTTCTTTTCATGAAAAGGAGTAGCAGTTTTCAAAATTATGCAGATTTGGGCCATTTGGAAATTTAAACCTTGAATATCTACAAAAACCATTATCTAGGCAGAGCCTTCTAGAGGTGCCCTTCCAACTTCAATACATTGGTTTGCGCTGTATTCCTGTAAGCACATCCACTGAAAAACAGACACATTTATTGACAGGTGCAGTTTCATTCAACATACTCAGTGTAGTGACTGACCACAAACATGGCAGCACAAGCTGAAAGGATTGCCATGGTTTCCTCACTTCATCTACATGTACTTTTCTCTTCTTTTTCTTTTTTTTTTCTAGGCCACCTGTGTCACACATTGCCTGCTAAACATCCGTTCTTGGCGGTCTACTACCCCCCGCTGGGGGCCAACATAGTGTATCGCCCCAAGAAAGTCTGCTTAGGAGGCAATGTCACACAGGACGGTGGTAAAAAAGCAGAGAACCACAGTATCAGCGAAAAGGATGTAGAATGGATGGAGAAGGCACAGAGGGAGATGGGGAAATGGGTGCTCGGGGCACTACCAAGTGTAGCAACAGAGGCCGTGTTGGGAGAGCTGGGATGGTTACCAATAAGAGATAGAATAGCTAAGGCTAGGTTGGGCTATTGGGGCTATCTGCAACAGGTAAATGAAGAAAGATGGTGTACATGTAGGAAGGTGTACATGGAGGCTGCTAATGAGAAGACAAAGTGGGTTCAAGAAACAGACAAATTAGCTAAGAAATATGAGTTAAAAGGGCCAGATGAGATTGAAGCGGCATGGCAGTCGTATATAGGAAAGGTGATTCAAGAGAAACATGTGGAGCAGTGCAAAAGAGGGGTTGAGGAGAAGAGCACACTTAAAGCATTTAGAGCTGTAGATAGGGCAGTGAAAACTAAATGTTGGGATGCTAGCAGGGGTTCTAGACTGTTGTTTCAGGGCAGAGCAGGAGCCATCAATCTGGAAAAGAGAAAACAGAAGTGGACAAATGGGAGCGATGGGAAGTGTAGAGTGTGTATGGAGGATGTGGATGAGACCTTTGATCATATGATAACATATACTGGTATAAATATATATTTATATATATATATATATATATATATATATATATATATCATAGATATAGAGCACTTAGAGACAGGCTGTTTGTACGGTGGAGAGAAACGGATAGGCAGTGTAAAAGCTTAGAGCAAGTAAGGGACATGGCTGAGAATGATAGGCTAGCATGGATACTAGGATTGAAGGGCGATTTTCCAGGGAATAGAGTAGGTTTAGAGTCAGTCAAAGGCTTCTTGGTGCAGTGCTGGGAGAGTAGGAATATCTTAGGATTAGTCACCGAAGAGAATAGATGTCCAAGTTAGAAGGGAAAGGAGAAGGTAGCCCTCATCAGGGCTCCCTTGACCCTGCTTGGTGGCAACATCAGCAGGGGCTGCAGGCATGCCGAGCACACAGTTGCGACAGTGGGATAGGGCCGAGTTGACTGGGAAGTGGGTTTCAGGGGATATAACCAGGACCAAGGGTGCACATGAGCAGTGAGAGGGTACGGTGCTCCCTTTGCCTAGGTAGTGGTCCTGGGAACACGGCAGCAATAGCTGTACAGGCATCGTGGCTTCCCTTAGCCCATTTTTTTTTTTTGATGTATAAGGCCACCAAACTAGCTAGTCAGGACCAAGGCAAGCAAGCGGAGTGCCAGAGTATTATTATGCGTACTATTATTAATTATTATTAATTATCATTACAGACAAAAGTTGTAGACTTCTTTGAACTCTTTCAGTGCCAAGTTTTGGACTGATCAATAGTCGACCGTCAATCAACGTGTGTTTAAACCATGCGTCGATTTCTTTTAATATACATTTCTAGCCAACCTCATTATTACAAAAGACAAAATTACTGGGCAGGTCATGGCGAGCCTTAAGCCAGGCTCCACAAGTGCGATGCAACTAAATCTGCCTGCTTCTGGGCAGAATGAATACAGAATGCACATTAGAAAGGATCCTAACAAATACATGTAATGATGTACAAGGGGCTGTCTCTTACATAATTCTGACCACAGAAGGATACGTTTTCTCAGTGACAGGTTGACGGTGGCGTCCAATATTTATTGACAGGCAAGCACACATGACCTGGCTACACGGTGAGCCACCAAGTCCAAGGCCAAGCAAAGGCGGCATGACTGCTGTCACTGAGTGTACTTTGGTTGTTCCAAAGTAATCACCAAGTCCAAGTCCAAGGCCAAGCAAAGGCGGAGTGACTGCAGTCAGTGAGTACTTTGGCTGTTCCAAAGTAATATCTAAAGACAAAAAATGTTTCCAATGATGACTCATTGACTGGGTTTTCCTGTTCTCTGATGATACAGAAGGAACAATTTGACATATGATGTGTGGATTTAAAAGTTATTTCTACCACATATATAAAAACTTGCCAGTACTTTCGGACCTGTATCCACTATTGGGCAACCTTCTCCATTGAGCTTCGTCTTTGACGCAGTGGGGCGCTTGGCACTCAGCCTATTGCTGACCCTTATTTCATTGCCTCAGAGCGACTGCTATGCCTGATACAAAATAATATTTCTGGGGCCTACAACTGGTCACTGTTCGTTGTATTTACATTTTCAGATAAATGCTCACGCTGGAAAAGTCCCACTATATATTGTACATTACATTCATTCGACAAATTAACCTTCCCTGAACACTAATCACACATACATATTTTGGACGCTACCTCTTCAACATATCCAATCAACTTGGCTGCCATTGTGAAGATAGTGAGTTCAGCATCCAGTGCCAACGGTTTGTGAATGAGCATTGGGATGATCTTGTGGGGGTGGGAAGAGGTTTATAATACATGAAACCAATAATATTTATTTTACAATCATTTCAGTGCATCAATAATGACATATATGTTGTGGCCGCGATTCACTTTGATATCCAAATCAAGTGTACTTTTTTGAGACAGTCCCGCAATAATGCATTAACTGCGTAATGTTCAAAATGGCGCTCGAGCGTGGTGTGTGGCATTTGGATTTGTAACTAACAAAAACTGCTTCAGACACAACCGAGTGGGCAGATTAAAATTAAGATAGTAAGTCATGTTTTAAAAGTACCTTAATGACCATTTGCCGTGGTCAGAGAACGAACACCTGGAACCGTGCTGAAAACATGTGGCCACGATTCACTGTGATTTGCCTTTCCCACAATGCATTGCAGCATGTTTAAATGGGCACTCAATGTGTGTACATCATGCCTTCGTGCTGCATTTAGATTTATAACTAACCAATGATAACTGCTTCAGACACAACCGAGCGGGCAGATTAAAGTTAAGATTGTAAGTCATCTTTTAAAAATACGTTGACGACTGTTTGCTGAGGTAACTCGGAGAACGGACACCTGAAACCTAGCAATACTAGATACCCATACCACACCCATTGTGGCTATATGCACCAGCTATGCTTTTTCCCGGCGCAAGTTGACTGTCCAGACAAGTTGAAATAAAATGCTGTGTTTGAGTTGACTTTACTGCAAAATAACTGCACATGTTGGCCAACTTTTCTGTTAACTTTGTCTTACAACTTGGTTACGGTTGATTTGAACGACTGTTTTTTTGTTACGGGAGGTTGTTTGTGGGGTGATTTTCCAGGTTGGTTGCATGTTGCAGCTAGTCCAAAGTTGTCCAACTGGAGCATTGTGGCAAAATTTTGCACCACAGATCTTGAAAAATGCTAAAGAATTTAGCAAAGTAAGTGTCTCTCATGTGAAGAAGTTTATTGAGAAAATGATCCAGGGAATGTAAATTTGCGGCTGCAACTGGACAGGACCATGGTCTTGCGTGTCAGGTCATTTAACATTGCAAAAGCACCCCTGCCAAGGAAATTTGGTCGTTTTGACCAGGTGGGGACTGGGGTCGGTAATTGCAGGTACTACTGTACCCTGATTATACCTATTCCCATGCAGAACCTGCCAGGGTAAATCAAAGAGAGTGAATGTAAGAACATTTTAAATTATAGGGTGAAATCATTCTTGATGCTTGAGATGGGAGTACTGGAGAGGGACCGCCTCATATATTTATAGTTTCAGTATCTTAGTGTTATCAGGGACCTGCAATTTATATCTACACAGCAGGTCCCTGGAGTCAATACAATTGCACCATCCTGGCATATGTCTGCATAAAATATTATCAACCAACATTCAGTGATAAAAGTTAAGTACACTCAGGCCTAGTGATTGTCTAAATGTATTTTTTCTTTTCTCGCTTTTGTAGAGAAAATACACAACTTACTAATTGCTGGATAGTTTATCTGTTAATTTTCCCCGAATTAATATACATAATATGTGTGCAAAAATTCTCTCAAGCCTTACAAAATTGTAGGAATGCAAAATTTGTCTTATCTTAATTGATAACATGGCAATGTTTTTTTCATTTATTTATTTTTTGCTAGTTTTAGCTTATTTTCATCAGTTTTTGTACAATCTGAGGGATAATAGCATAAATATCTTGGTGTTGTATTCAGTTCCACGACGTCAAACTGTTTTCATGCCACTCATTTGCACACCAGAGGGCAGGCCGAACGAGCCCTTTACAGTAGCAACAGGTTAATCTATTCTGCCATGGGTAAGCCCACACCGGTGTTAGCTCCTAAACTTTTTGACACATAAATAATGCCCATTCTTGAGTATGGAAGTGAAGTATGGCTGCAAAATAATGAAATTAGCGCCCTAGAAGTGGTCCAACTACAGTTTTTAAAACAAATGCTTGGAGTCAGGAAACAGACCCCCACACTTGGAGTGTACTGTGAAACTGGTCGCTTTCCCCTTCAATTAAGATTCCAAATACGGGCTATAAAATTTTGGATGAAATTACTAAAATTACCTCAAAACAGTGTTGTAAGAAATGCGTATGACACCCTATGTGATTTGAACAGACATGGACAGCTAAATTGGTGTGCAAAAATTCAAGATATTCTCTCTAAAGTTGATATGTTTGATAAATGGATGGAACAAAGTATTGTGGATGAAAAAGCCTTCATTAGTGAAATAAAAGAAAAACTATACAAGCTTTACATGTCAAGCAGCCTTAAGGACCTTCAAAGTATGAGAGATGACCAAAAGCTTAGAGTCTATAAACTTTTCAAAACAGACTATTGTATGGAAACATATCTACTCGAAGTCCCTAGTACCCACTTCATTGGTGCCATAGCCCGTTTCAGGCTCAGTTCACATTGGCTACAAGTCGAATTAGGAAGACATCACAGGCCGAAACAAGCATATGAGGACAGAATCTGTAGAAAATGTAGTTGAAAATAAAAAACATGCTTTACTTAGTTGCCCCTTCCATAATGCAGAGAGATTAAACAGGCTCCATGCGGCGACACTGCATATTAAGCACTTTGTAACAATGCATCCCTGCGACCAATTCAAAAGCCTCCTATCAACCAAACACCCAGGTTTATTGTTTGCATTGGGTAAATTTCTGTATAAATGTATTGATAAGCCAAACAGGTCAGACTAAAAGTACACCATTAAGACTCCCTGTGATTACGCTGAAACGACAAACCCCCATCAGCAATATCGGTAGACATACCAAGTATTTACATAACACATGTTTTTTCATGCATGCAACTGCAATGGTGCATTTGTAATATACTTTTAATAGTGCATATAATACACGTATAGGTGGTGCAAAGTTCAGTAGAACATACAGATATAGATTAGTAGTTGACCTCAGGACAATATAAAAGGGCTACCCAGAACTTACAGCACCTTTTCCAGGTGCCATTGTATTTTTATATATTCTCTATAGACAGACAGCATCTCATTTCCAGGTGCTAATATATGTATATTTATATATTTTACATATTTTATATTCACATGTACTGTGACAAATAGGTCACTTGTACATGATACTGCAATGGTGCATTTGTAACATACTTTCAATGGTGCATATAGCAACAGATGGTGCAAAGTTCAGTAGAACAGATAATGATACAGATGATAGATATACCATAGATTAGAAGTTGATCTCAGGACATTATAAGAAGGGCTACCTAGAACTTAAAGCATCCCTTCCAGGTGCCATATTACTTTCTATTCGTTCTTTATAGGCAGACAGCATCTTATTTCCAGGTGCTAATATGTGTATATTTATATATTTAACATATTCTGTATTATTCACTTGTATTGTGACAAATAGGTCACGTGACCTTTTTAGTCAATAAAAGAATAGCCAAATCAGTACAATAATGACTAAAATGTTGCAATTCCGTCAACCATGTGAAGGTAAGATACTCGAAAACCCCCAGATAAACCATTTTGCATGCTCAAATTAAAAAATTTTCCTAAGGGGGCAGGGTGGAATGCCCCCCAAGCCCCCCTAGCATGCCTTCGGCCCTTTGGGCCGTGTAGGTCACATTTGGGCCACTGAAAAAAAAATTACCGACTAGTTTGTAGCACTGGCCTGGGTCGACCAGTATTTATTAGAGAAGGGCGGCTTAAAAGTACTTTCTTTTTTTTTTTGTTCCATTATATTTAGGGTTGGGCCTTTTTAGGAGGGTCTGTCAGGTTACCGGAACCACACATTTATTTATCTATTTGTGTGTGTGTGTGTGTGTGTGTGTGTGTGTGTGTGTGTGTGTGTGTACTTGTATGAAAAAAAAAAAGACTGTAACCTGGTTTGTTGATACATTTTGGGCTGGTTAATTGATTTTGTTGCGTGTTGTGAATTGGACCACATGGACCTATATTCTCGTTAATAGGTACAGGTCATGATTGGAGTCTTGGACAGAGTTTCTATTCAAGACTCTTGTCAATCAAGTCTGCTCACATTCCGACTCGGGGCAAAAATCTTTCACTTTTTGTAACCCTCAATCGGGTGGGGAACACAGTGTCAGGGTCGGGCTTGTTTCGCGACTACGAGAGGAACGAAATGACCCCTTAATCGGCGTAAACACAGACTGCATGGGGTCCACCTCGCTCCTCTCGATATGTGCACTATTCATTATATTGTATTGTTGTGACGAAACTAAGCCCCTGTGGCTGTGGTAACGACCCGTATTATTCATTCGCGATGAGCACCTGACAGACTGCATGACTTTGCTTCTTGTCAAGATGTTGATGGCACCTGTGCGTCTTTGAACATTTTGTATTTCATATTTCACATCTATGCACTTGACTTTTGGGGGCTCTCTGCCTCGCCAAAAGCACAAAGTGATCGCAGAAAGTGGACCAACCTACCTCAGTACCTGTCACTTCTTTGTAGTGTGTTTAGTTGACACCAGAAGTCATGCTGACCTGCTTTGTAATTTTTCTGCAACTGTTGGCCCGCAGAGGGCGTAACTGGTTTAATAAAGTCTGAATCTGATCTTTGTCTGGCATGTTGCGTCATCAGATCTGCACTTGTGGATGAAATGTTTTCATAGTGACCACCAGAGTGCAGCACTATTTATAGTATGTAATCAAAAGTGGTGATACAAGTTGAGAATGAAAGTGTTTTAATTATAAAGGTGCTGGGTTGCGTGAGGCAAACTTTCTACATTCTCATCCTACAAATTGATTCCTAATGTTACTTGTTGCATATGTATGTTGCCAACCATGACGTGCCTTTGGGTGTGAGGCAGTCTAATTGAAGCAAAATCTGCAATGGAAAAAACAGCTGCTACAGCAGTACAATTGTCAATAAATTGACATGGCAGTTCTTGAAATCCTCAAAACCTGTGGGTATATGATTGCATGAAGTACAATGTGATGTATTGCATTTACAGTTGCATTTGTATGTAGTCAGCTGGAAAGTATATTTACATGTATTATAAAAACAAATTGACCATTCAGTACTCTGAACATTAGGACATGTAGTCATGTTTATTTTATAAATTTAATAAAGTGCATTAAATGTTATTGCTTTATTTATTGGCCCCTGCTGGTGAAATATGGCTTGGATAAGTCGACGGGTAAGAAATTTGCAAGCACATGTGCTACTGTATTCATTCCAGTTGTAGTAAGTGCTCTAATAGAAGCACACCCAAACTTTTTAGGGGGGGGGGGGTGTTATAAAAATTTAAAATATTTTTAAAACTTGACTGCTTCTGATGAAAGTGGGTGGATTGTTTTGTGCGATATGGATTATATAAGTTTAATTGCTTGCAGTATTGTAAATTGACCTACCATTATCACAAAACTTGGCAAAATTCTTGTCTGCTTTAGGAAAAATTTTGAATCAAATTTGGCACATCATGGTGCTATTCAAGTGAATATGGTATGGAATTTTAAGACTGGTGATTTGGCAGAAGTAGTTTCCAAGAAGCTTTTGTGGACAAGTCCAAACTCTGTTGCAAAACTGAAAATGTGAAATTTGGAGCCATTTATGCATTAAGAATTAGAAATTTATTAAATTGATTGAAGTTTCTGAAAATGAGAATAAAATAAAAATTTTAGGTCACAGAGGGTTCACGAAAGTGCAAACTATCCAAGCCAAATAGCTCAAACTTTCGTGAAGCCAATTGAACATCCTGTACAGAAAGTAGTATTTCCAATGGGAGCTATTTGCAACAGAAAATCCTTACAAGTGCAGTTTCTGATATGCCACTTCATAGCTGTCCTGCAAGCTTCCTCTGGTCAATTGGGAGAAAATTTGTTTCTTATAAATTCAAAAAAAATATTTTCAGACCTTGTATTTACAAGCCTTTTCACCAAGCTAAATGTGTATTTCGAAAGGGGAGACTATTTTTGCACAGTACAAGGGTGATAGTCTTTGGGTATTTTAATCATGCTTAGGCTGCCATAGTTTCTGGTCAACCCTTGCAATTGCATGGCAGGCAAAAGCAAAGCAAAGCCAGGGATATTGTATTTACACCGCAAAACTGCACCAAATTGTTTTAAACAAAAGTTATGGCCAGACATTCCTTCAAAGATTACTCCCAGCAGGTGCAGGTTGCCATAATTCTGGTTTTGTCTGTGGAGTCTTGCCTGGCATCAGGTAAAGCTACAATACACAGCTCCCACCCCCAGCATTGCATAACTGCAATCTACCTGGACTTTCGGCTTCTCTGAGGAGAAAAAGTAGAATGTAACATACTGAGGAAAACTCGCTCTACAAAACAATGTCTTGGTCTTCTGCTGCCCCCAGATGGATTGTGTTTTAACTAACTTTTAGATCAAGGCTCTGGTGGGGTTCTATTTGCCCACAGGATTCCATATTGCAAATGGGGTTAAAATCGAATTGTCTTTTGCCCTTCATTATGAGAATAGAAAAAATCTTTTACAACACCTTTGACTTCTAATTTCTAAAAAATATAAAAAAAATATATATTTTCAGGGTCATTTGGAATTTTTATTCATGTACTCTTTTTGTCGACTCCCCCCACCACCATAAAGGTACTGCAACTGTTTTTCTCCCAAAGATTTTCCAGGCCATATTACCCCCACCCCTAATTACCTTGACCCTGACCCCTGTAAAGTTTCAGCTTGTCTGGGTCCCATAAGACCTACACCTTCCAAATTTGATGTGTGAATGCTTCATGGGGAAGGGGTACTTTGTGCATCAAAACTTGGTCTAAATTTGTGTGTGGACACTTCTTCGGCATAGGCAAGTCTTGTGCACCAAAAGTGCCATACTGTGACTCAGACCTTGACCTTTGAATTGTGTTAAATTTTAACTTGTGTAGGCCGTATTTCCTGTAGTGTATCTTTCAATCCACACTTGTTATGTCTGGCTCCAAACCCAGCCATTTTGTTTTTCCAATAATTCTTTCTTTCTTTCCCTTTTCTTTCTTTCCCTCTTTCATTTCTTTCCCTTCTGTCCTTTCTTCCCCTTCTTTCATTTCCTTCCCTTCTTTACTTTCCTTCCCTTCTTTCCTTTCTTTCCTTTCCTTTCTTTCATTTCTTTCTTACATTTTTCTTTTTCTTTCTTTTCTCTTTCATTCTTTTTCATTCATTCATTCTTTCATTCATTCTATCTTTCATTCTTTTTTCTATTCTTTCTTTTATTCTTTTTTTCACTTTCTTGTTCATTCTTCCATTCATTCATTCATTTATCCTTTCATTCATTCTTTCACTTTCTTTCACTCTTTCTTTCATTCTTTTTCATTCTTTTTTTTCATTTATTCTTTCATTAATTCTTTCTTTCATTCTTTCTTTCTCCTTTCTCTTTCTTTCATTCTTCCTCTTTCATTCATCCATTCATTCTTTCTTTTTCCTTGTTTTTCTTTTTTCTTTCTTTTGCTTTTTCTTTATTTTTCTTTTTCTTTCTTGTTTTCTTTTTCTTTCATTTTTTCTTTTTTCTTTCATTTTCCTTCTTTCATTCATTCTCTCATTCATTTTAAGTTATTCATTTTTCTCTTATTTATTCTTTCATTCATTCATTCTTTTTCACTCTTTCTTTTTCATTCATTCATTCTTTCATTCACCCTTTCATTCATTCTTTCATATTTTCACTCTTTCTTTCACTCTTTCATTCTTTCTTTATCTTTCATTTTTCTTTCTTTCATTCTTTCTTTCTTTTTATCATTCTTTCACTCTTTCATTCTTTTTTTCTTTCTTTTTCTTTCAATCATTCCTCCTTTCTTTCTTCCATTCTTTCTCTTCTTCCATTCTTTCTTTCATTCATTCATTTTTTCTTTTCATTCTTTCTCCTTTTTTATCTTTCTTTTTCTTTCTTTCTTTCTCTTTCTTTCTTTCTTTTTCTATCTTTCCCCCTTTGTTCCTTCCATCCTTCCTTCCTTACCTCCCTACTTCCTTACTTACTTCCTTTCTCTTTCTTTATGTCTGGGTGCCAACCCAGATATATTGTTTCTGCTTTCTTTTCTTTCTCTCTCTCTCTCTCTCTCTCTCTCTCTCTCTCTCTTTCTTTCTGTCCGTCTGTCTGTCTGTATCTTTCCATCTGTCTATCTCTCATTTGTTTCTTGTATTGTACATTTGGATATTTGCCTGGGATCTTTCTTTTATTCAGTTCTGTTCCATGAAAAAATTTGCAAAATCTGACACTATAACCAAAAGTTAAATATAAAAAAAAAAAAAAAAGGAAACAAAACAAAAAGAAAAAACAAAAAGAACAAGCAAGAGGGCTGTGTGAACAGCCCATGCTCAGCTGATCTTGACATTCATCACACTTGCAGATCTATGAACTTGGGAAAGGATCAAGGTCACCCATGTTCTGAGTAAGTCTGACCATTATAAAAGAACACTAACATGTGCAACATCAAGGTTCAAGTAGTTCTCAAGTTATAATGAAGAGTAAAATTCATGTATGTTGCACTGTGACCCCAGAAATGAGGTCAAAGTCATTCATGTACTGTCTGAGCATTACCTTCATACAAAAACATTAACATGTGCAGCATCACAGTACTAACTCAAAACAGATCTCAAGTTATCAAGTAAACAGTAAATTTTGTGTCAGTTGTCCTGTGAATTTGCACTAGAATACCCATTGACTTACATAGTAATCAATAGGAAAGCTGCATTGATCGATAAGTACCCGAGTTGAAAATACTTAAAAATCAGGAATCTAAAGCAGTGCCACCTAGTAAACAACTTTGTTTGACCCTTCCACAAGAGCATATCCATCACATTTCACTTTAATCTGAGTGACAGTTCTGAGAACAAGTGAAAAATAACAAAACCACATAAAAAATTCATTTAAAAAAAATAGAAAAAATTGCAGTGCCACCTGGTGAACAAATTGGGAACTATGTGTCCCTGGGAGTGTCTATGAAAGATATCAAAACACCTGGGTGAGCAGTTTCAGAGGTGAAGAGTTTTTAAGGTTTGCCCCCCCCCCCCAAAACGAAAAAAATTCATAAAAATTCCAAAAATCAATAGAGCATGACCATTGGAACAAACTTGGTAGAGATCCACGCAAGGCACATCCCCACCAAGTTTGAAGTAAATCTGGCCAAAATTATTTAAGTTATAACCATTACAAGAAATTCCCATGTAAAAACTTTCCTATTAAAACTTTTGTAAAGATTTTTGAAAAAAAAATCATAAAAAAACCAAAATTCATTGGAACATGACCATTGGAACAAACTTGGTAGACACCCACCCAAGGTACATCCCCACCAAGTTTGAAGTTAATCTAGATGACGGTTTTGGAGAAGAAGTCGCAAATGTAAATTAGCATTAGAATACTCATTGACTTTCATAGTAATCAATAGGAAAGCTGCATTAACCGATAAGTACACGAATGGAAAAAATCGTTAAAAATCAGGAATCTGCAGCATTCCCACATAGTGAACAACTTTGTTTGAGTCTTCTACAAGGAACATATCCACCACGTTTCAGCTTAATCTGAGTAATGGTTCTGGAGAAGAAGTCGAAAATAGCTAGAACACACAAAAATTTATAAAAAATTAGTAAAAAATTGCAGCACCACCTGGTCAACAAATTAAGAACACGGAGTCTCTAGGTGTCTTCCCGTGTGATATCAGAGTGATTGAGTAAGCGTTTTGGAGAAAAAGATTTTTTAAGATTTGTCCAAAAAAAGAACAAAAAAATTCATTAAAAATCCAAAAATCACTGGAGCATGACCATTTGAACAACCTGCTAGACACCCACCCAAGGTACATCCCCACCAAGTTTGAAGTTAATCTGGATGACGGTTTTGGAGAAGGAGTTGAAAATGTGAATTAGCATTAGAATGCTCATTGACTTCCATAGTAATCAACATGAAAGCTGCATTGACCGATAGGTACCCGAATTGAAAAAATCATTTAAAATCAGGAATCCGCAGCATTCTCACAGAGTGAACAACTTTGTTCGACCCTTCTACAAGGAACATATCCACCATGTTTAAGCTTAATCTGAGTGACGGTTCTGGAGAAGAAGTCGAAAATAGCTATAACACACAAAAATTCATAAAAAAATAGAAAAAAATTGCAGCGCCACCTGGTGAACAAATTAAGAACTAGGTGTCCCAGGGAGTGTTTCTGTGTGATATCAAAGTAATTGGGTGAGCGGTTTCAGAGAAGAAGATTTTTTAAGATTTGCCCAAAAAAGAACAAAAAATTCATTAAAAATCCAAAAATCAATGGACCGTGACCATTTGAACAAACTTGGTAGACACCTACCCAAGGCACATCCCCACCAAGTTTGAAGTGGATCTGGCTGAGGGTTTCGGAGAAGAAGTCGAAAATGTAAATTGTTGACGGACAACGGACGGAGGACCATTATATAAGCTCAGCTGACTGACAAGTCAGCTGAGCTAAAAACAGGGAAGAAAAAAGAAATCAAGTTTTATTGAAACATTAAACCATTTTGGTAAAACTTGTATGTACAATGTGAAAGCACCTGTGCATTCCCAGTCTCAATCCCGTAAGTTTGTTTTGAGCAGTTTATAATGTTAGTTTCAAACCGAAATTTAGGTACTAGAAACCATGAATGAACTTTGTTGACTGCATCATATTACACACGTGACAATCTGTTAGGCATAACACGTTATAAGGCTGCACACAAACAATACATTTCAATATAATTAGAGCATATCATGACAAATAAAAAATTAAAACTAGAAAACAAGAGTTGCTTCACTGCAAATCTGTCTGGGTGCCAACATTTGTTGTTCTTGGAAGCATTTAAATTAGTCCACAATTTTTGATTAAAATTCCCTTCAGCAAGCTTCAGTTGATCCTGATAAAAATTCTGCTGTTCACAAAAAGAAGGTTTGAACAGGGACCTGTTATGAAATTGAAAACTTTAGCTTGGTAGTATTTTTTTAACTTGCCTTTTATATGAGCAAAGTCTAGAGTTATACCATGGTAGATCCCATGGTCAAATTTCAACAGTTTTATTAGAAATCGTACAAGTGGCAGCTGCCATAAAAAGTTCAGACCAAGAACCACAACATAAATCAATATCATAAAGACAAAAGCATAAATTCCAGTGACGTGCATCAAGACATGCTCTAAAATTATCAAAGTTTGCTTGACTGTATTGCCATGTATGACGTTTATATGCAGTCTCCATCACCTGACAAAACTTTAACATGGCCCCATGGACACAATGGTCGTAATTAGCTGCAGGAGGCAGCACGCAAACTTCATAAATATCTTTAGGTATATTTGAGACTTTGATCGAAGCAGGTTGCTGAATGAGGGGTAATGCTGAGTGTAATAGTGTCCGAGAAAAGTGTCGAACAAATTTGCTGCGAAAGAAAGAAAGAAAGAAAGAAAGAAAGAAAGAAAGAACTAGAAAAGATGATTTACTTCAAAGCAAATATGTCTGTGTACCTTCAAAACTTTTAAATATCAAATGCTAAAACTTTTATCCTTTGGTACTTCACATTACATTAAGCTTATGGCTAGATGCAAATTTCAAAGTCCAAATGACCTTGACCTTTGACCTTTACTGGTCACATGCAAATTGCACAGTGTTACCATAACAACAATTAAAGCCCAACATTAACCAAATCAGACAAAAGTTTACCAAGTTTTGGCAAGATGAAACTTTGCAAGGGCCAAATGACCTTGACTTTTGCCCTCTTGAGGCTGCATGTTTTTTATGAAAATGTGCAGTGTTGCAATACCTACAATTTGAGTCCAACATGATTAGAATTAGATGGAAATTGTCCAAGTTATGACTGGATAAAACTTTCTAAAGTCCAAATGACCTTGACCTTTTTGACCTTTAGAGGTCACATGTAAGTTTCAAAAATGTGCAGTGTTACAATACCTACAGTTTGAGCCAAACCTGATCAAAATTGGATAAAAATTGACCAAGTTATTGCTAGAAGAAAGCCACCATCGAAAGTGGCCTTTGACCTTGAGATGACCTCTACCTGAAGTGAACCTAGACCTCAAAAATGACATTTTGGCCTAAAATTGACCTTTGACCTTGACATTTGACATGACCTTTACCTTGCTATGATCGAACTCCTATACACTCGGAACCACATCTACTATAGTATATAAGATATTGAACATTTAAAACTTTAATTAGCCCTCATTTCCATAATTTTGAAAAGCATGACCTCACATTATAAAAAAGGCCAGACTTTTATCCATAGAAGTATAATTGTGCCAAATTAGGAGTTTCTACATATAATACTTTTCAAATGAAATGTCGGACAAATTTGCCTGTAAAGAAAGAAAGAAGGAAAGAAAGAGAAAGAGAGAGAAAGAGAGAAAGAAAGAGAGAAAGAAAGGAAGAAAGAGAGAAAGAAAGAAAGAAAGAACGAGAAATTCCCAGAAAAACAATATGTCTGTGTTGGCACACTGACATAAAGAAAGAAAGAAAGAAAGAAAGAAAAAACAGAAAAGTGTGTGTTGACACACACACTTAAATTATGCCATACATTGGTGGTTTGCATGTGTGGAGGACATTTTGATTTACTCTGCATGAACAATCTATATATAGTGTCAGGCTCTTCCTCCTGAGTGCTACTCTGCAGTAAGACAGACAAGTAAAGAGCACAGTCAAATGGAGGAAACTTTATTTTGGAAACAGGAATACAATTGCATTATAATTATGAGATGAATACTGTTTGTTATAAAATATAGTTTTCTGACTTCTGATCTCAGTGTACAGTCTATAATTCCTACACATACAGGCACATTACAGTTAACTACTTACTGTTCTTTCGAAGTCTACATACAGTGCACATTTAACCATAAAAATTTATTAATTTATGACTGTATTGCTCTACGTGAATAAAGATGGTTTTTTATGAATTGTTGCAAGCAACAAAATCCATAAGAGGGTAGTTCTTCCATGTAACCAGTTTCAAAGAACAATAATGTTGTATTGTATCTATATATTATATAAAAATCCGCTACTTGTGCACTTTTTATGTAATCAAAAAAGGGATTGATTAATCCCTCACTGTCAAATGTAAATGAAAATCAGAATATGCAAACCATTATTGGGACATTGTGTCTTGGATACAACCTTGTTGATGAAAATATCGGACTATGAATCTTTATAACAAGAGTATCAATGTCTGGACCTCAATTATTGCTATGGTCAGTTTGACAATCAGTTAACTGTACAAGTAGCCACAGGCAGCAACCTGTGTTTTGTTGATCCTTTAATTTCTTCTGAAAGAATATAGGTAATACATGTACATGTATATATCTCCTATGTCAACATCTCCTCACAAAGTTAGGAGATATTTGGTACCATGCCTATGCAACACCAATGTCTTGGTTGCAAACGAAACAAAGTAATGTCATCTAATCACTTAAAAAGTGACACATAGTAGCTTCATATTATCACATAAAACAAATCAGAAGTGTCTATTTAAAATTCACCAAACTTCAAAGACTTCCATGTATTTCAAAGTCACAGAATATCGTTTATGAAATAAAAGTATAGTAACATAGCCAGTCACCTAATACAACAAAGTCACAGGATCAGGATCAGTAAAATTTTATGAAAAATTCAGCCATAAATTGTGGAATAAAAAAGCAACAGCAACATGACAAGATCCTCATGACTGATGTGACCAAGTTACAGCAGAAGATTACACCTGACATTCATGACTATGAATTTATAAAAATCAGCTACATTTGACAACCTTCATAATGCAAGAATGTAATCAATCCACATTTATGTTGTGAAAGTAAGCACACCTTCATGTTTAACTCATTCCATACTATGGTCACAGGCCTTGGTCAGTGGTTCTGGCACTGCCTGGCAAGTCATGCTGCAGCTGCCGCAAGGGCAAAGGCAGTGCCAGGACCACTGACTTAAGACTATAGGCATGTTGGTACTTGAACGAAAGCTCTTTTCATGAAGAATTTAAATATGCAATTTTCATCTTAAATCTTGGTAAATATACGTAAAAATCAGGGACTGGTATGGAACGAGTTAAACACCACTTTATACGGTACAATTCTGGTCACACTTGTACAAGCACAAAGCCAACATGCACCTTTCACATCCTGGTTTATATGTTCTGTTCATATGTAAGTAAAATATTGTCAAAACTTTAATAAATGAACTTTATGTTACATGCCATTTGTTAACAATTTGTGATACCTTTTAAAGAAGATTGTAGATTAGATATTGATGCTACTAAGTACACTGTCTTATCAACTTAAATTCTTTTTATACTTGAACCTGTGCAATGTAAATAACATACATAAAACAAGTTGTCTTATCAACTTGAATTCTTTTTATACTTGAATCTGTGCAATGTAAACAACATATATAAAACAAGTTGTTAAAGCCAACTTTCACTGAGACAGTGTTACAGTCCTGTTTCATCACTATGTTGACATTTTTTCTTTTTTTTTTTTTTTTTTGTTGGCAATCATTTGAATACACTATATGTGTAGTTTATTTCCAAAATGCGACATGTCCAGAGAACATAATGTTAGTAAACTTAAGGCATTTCTTTTGCTACATACTGTATACAACAGCTACCATAAAGTTGTCTTTTATGGGTTACAGGCTTTACACTTTGGAAATATATCAAACAGGCCAATCAAACATATTTTCTCAAAAGAAAACACAAACTATGATTTCCATGTTGCCTCTTTTCTTGCCGAAAACATAATACGGCGGTCCCCCTCTTATAAGGATGCCCCAAATGCAGCCCAAAAGTGGCCTTTTAACAGGGATGGTCTCTGTAGACCGGGACAATATATATGAATGTCACACTTCGCACATGGGAATGGTGGTCTTTTAAGAGAGGTGGCCTCTGGTGAGAGGGGCCTTACAAGAGGGAGACCACAATAGATCCATTCCAACACAATACTTGAATGAAACATTTGTCATTTAATTTAATAAATTTTTTGATCATATAACATCTCTCAACCTCAGATAAATTTAATTAATGATGATTTAATGGAATTGTCAACACACTAAAGAGGCACACTCCATACTGTTTGCCAAATATACATCTATGTTCATTGTATCATGCTATTATAATTGGCTTTCAGAACACGATTCAGTTGTGCTTCTATCTTGATATGCATAGCATTATTAGAATAAAATAAGTGTGAAAATGGCGTACATGTATTGTATATTGTGCTTTGGAGTGAAATATATTTTATTACTATTAAAAATGCTGAAATGACAGTACTGCATTCCAGTAGTGAAACCTGTTTATTGTGGACACCTCTGGGACTGGCAAAAAGTGTCCACAGAGGTGTCCACAAGGACAGGTTTTACATTGGTCTATTCAGGCAAGCAGCCATATTCACGAGAGATATGGCTCTGAAACCCATGAAGGCTGAAGGGACTGGTTCAGTAACAATATACAATAAATTCCCTATTGGAGAACACATCTCTATAAAAAGATGCACCTCTGACTTTGGGACATCCACAAGGTCATAATCTCTGTAATTTTGATCAGCAGAAAACCCTAACAGACTGAGCTGCACCCTGTCTTCAGGCTGTCATGTACCTGGTAATCAGAATTAAAAGTTTCCATCCAAGTTTCTGGGGTACCATTACATGCCAAATTTACACTCCCTAACCGTTGTACCTTTTTCTCTCCTATTGCTGTCAGGTTTGTATTGAAATAAAAGGTATTCAAAATAGCAGTGGTTTGCATTGATTAATTCATGTCAAATAGGCTATGATTTTTCCAAGACAAGCATCGTACAATTCTAATTTTAAATTGAAAGTCACAGCAAAAGCTGCAGAACTCAGTAGCAACCGAAAAGCTGTCATTTCTTAGAATTAGTGAAAAACAAGTTGCAATCTGGAAAAAAAAAAATATAAAAAACAAAACAAAACAAAACAACATAAAAATGCTATAGATGGTATGAAGAAAAGTAAATGGCTAGCAAACTGTGCACGTCTGGCCTATAAAATGATATCTGAATTTGTGGGGTGACACTGGCAGATGGGTCCAGTATCTGGCTGATATTGGAAGGATATTTAGCTTTATTTAATTTCTTTAGGTGTCCATAATGCATTGTTTTTATCACAATGAAAAGTATGCATGTTAAAAATGCAACCCTTCTCTTATAACTTGACCGTATAATGTCGTGTGTCACCAGTATGTCCACTCATAGAGCTACCATAGCTCATTAGCTCATTTTGGTGCGGGAAAACTCCCTTTTAGCAGATGCACCCTGACTTCATCATCTTCAGTTTGGTAAAATTATTTTTGTGCTCTAATACAAGATGTGTCTTCAATTAGAGAATTTACAGTAAGTACATGTTGGAACTATGTGTTTCACCTCCATATCTCACAATACTTGCCTATAAACAAGACAACATGCATGACACTCAAATTATCTGTGCTGCTAAACATTGGTACTCAACAAGAAAGTTACTGTGGACATGGACAAAAGTACTCTCCTAGAACTGTACTAAACTCTAGATCAAGTTAAGTTTCACAGTGCTAGATGGAAAAACAGGAAAACTTACCAAAAATTGATTTGTTACATACTGTTGTGAAGTAGAGGAAATCAAAGTTCTGAAATCTTTAGTACCACACCACGTTATTCCAATAGATTAAGTAACTCTTTAATCATGCTCTCCCCCTCCCATCCTACCATTTTTTTAATGTACATTTTACACAGGTGTGAGTCATTGTTCAAATTTATTATTCAATCCTTGGACCTTCAGAATTTTCTATGATGTATGCACTTATTACAGTCACGGATAGACCACAGCACAAGTTCTCTCAGAAGTATGTTATTGACTGACTCACATATACACAAACTCGGTTGTCAACAATTTTCCATCAAGATGTGACACTGTCTTATTTCATCACATGGTTAATACAAATAGAGGTAATGTTTTCAAACAGGTAATATATATATATATATATATATATATATATATATATATATATATATATATATATATATATATATATATATATACAGATCTCTTTCCAGTCACCTTTAACATCAAAGATCAGAAAGTGTGAGAACATAAGTAACATGTGCCAGTCTTTTATATTTTTCTTCCATCTGCTGTACATATTTGATCCAAAACCTAACAAAACATATGGACATAGAAACAGCTTTGGTAAAAACAGCAAGACTAACAGACACATCGACATAGAATAATACATTTCTTCCCAGCTCCGTATTATTATTTCAGGCCAGGAAATGAGTGTTCATTTGTATCAGCAGAACATAAAACTTTTTAAAGTATGGTGAACTTAATAAACAGTATATGAAATATAATGAAATACAATGAAGGCATAAATGATGAAACCCAAAATGAAATGTTGATGTACAAGTTCTGTGTGGAGGTGCAGAAGATGCTATACAGATTTACGGAATGTAATGCTTGAAATATGTGAATAATTCATAAAATTGTAAAATATGTGAACAAATAGTAATTCTGTGAACATTTAAGAAATTATAAAAACTGTAAAATGTCTGAGCAAATATGTAAATTAAATGTAAATAAAGTTTAGAATATATTTCTTCTCAGCTCCATATTATTATTTCAGGCCAGGAAATAAGTGCCCATTTGCATCAGCAGAACATAAAACTTTTTAAAGTATGCTGTAATTAATAAACAGTATATAAAATATAATTAAATACAATGAAGGCATACCCGATGAAGCCCAAAATGAAATGTTGATGTACAAGTTCTGTGTGGCAGTGAAGAAGATGATATACAGATTTATGGAATGTGAAGCTTGAAGTATGTAAATAATTCATAAAATTGTAAAATATATGAACAAATAGTAAAATATGTGAACAAATAGTAATTCTGTTACCAATTAACAAATTAACAAAACTGTAAAATGTCTCAGCAGCTATGTGAATTAAACGTAAATAAAGTATAAGAAAAATGCATTTACACTTTCTGACTTTTAAACTGGATACAATCAGGCCACAATCCAAATAAATGTAAGCCGATTCAAGTCACGATCTCGCCACACCTGGTCACAGGCAGATTCAGGTGAGAGGTCATTCAACACAGGTACCGGCCTTTCCCCATTCAATTTCTTAAGCAGTACCCATGGTGACACACAGCTTGGCCTCTGTTGATTTATGGCTAAGTTCCATCCGTCTAATCGCCATGATGTAGGACATGTATATATATGATATGCAGAACACAGGAAGGGTATGTTAAGTTTCTTGCATCACTTTGTATTATCTATCTTCAAGTAGCAATATGTACCACATAGTATTTCTGAGTTTCAGTGTTTTCAAAGTAGATCACATGATGGGCAATTGAGGTGTCTTCAGTGTCCTCATACACTGAAAGTAATTTTGCCCCAGTACAGTATTACAGAAAATAAGAATGTTCTGAAATAGTATGAAGAACAGAAAATACAGGAAAGTACAGGAAGTACAAATAATAAGAGGCTTCCAATGTGCTGGTATGGGAAACAAAATGTCCCAATGTGTCAGGAAGTAAATACCCTTTACCCTTTCACCCCATATCCCTTATATCAACACACAAAGTGTGGCATTGACCGCTTCCCTCATAACGCTCATTGGCAGGCAATACTGGAAGGACATCTGGTGTCAAAATATAACATCTGAAGTCTGATGCTGAAATTATACAAAACCAAGTTCAATATAATCTGCTCAACTCTTTCTGACTGAATGAGATGCTCGCATAAATTAACATTTTCGATAAGATATTTAGCCGAGCCCACTGTAAGGTACATCATTACAGTCATTTATCAAATATCACAACATACCTAAAAATCAGAAATTGTTTATTGCATTGAAAATTTGGGAAAGGCACATTTTGAGTGTATGTTCTTGGAGAAAAAAAGGACACCTATGAAGTTCATCTTTTTTTCCCATTTTAGAGAAATTATCTGACCTGTTCAAAATGCTCTGAATAGCACAGTACAATATCCATTATTCTGCCTTTTCAGACTAGTTACATTTATGTCCTTACATGTTAAGTTCTTTCTACATGATCCTGGATGTTATCATGAAAACAGCTGTGTTGCCAACCATCCCTGATTGCTGGGGAAACTCCCCAAATCTCATGCTTAATATTCTTGAAATCGTTTGAATATTTGACCATCTTAAAGAAACTTCACGAATTTTATCAACATTTATTTCCACACTTCACATTCATGTATCAATCTCCCTGAATTTTACTTTCCATTTCCTGTTTGACAGGTTGCCAACACTGCTTTTAACATAAACACTGTTTACAACAAAGAATTAACGGGAGCCAAAAAGTACTTGATAATCATGCATGAGCAGACAGTTTGATCTTCATGTTGAATATATACATGATGCAAGACCTTTTTGCACCATGCAGGGTAACCATTTCTTGTTCAAACTGCCCAGAAGTAAAACATTGTCAGCTTCAGCAATTTTGTTGTACAAATTTCTCATCAGTGGAAAGCAGCTTGACTTGACCCTTAAAGTGCTGATTGAAGATTCAGTCAACAGCTTTCCCTGGGACGCATTGCTTGCAAAGTGTCCCGAGCAAAGCTGCTGACTACGACTTCCTTTTTGCTTTAGAGTATATATAGGCTTGCTGGTATTTAAATGAAAGGTATCTTCATAAGGAATTTGAATCTTTTAACCATTATATGTTTGATAGTAATGAGAAAGCAACTTCAGCAGTGATTGGCACTTTAGAGGTTAACTGTACATATAACCTGTCAGTGTACTATGCTCCGGACCCCAGGGGCTCAATCCACACACATCAAATCTGTTGTTTAATCAGAAAGAAAGGGTTAAAACCATAGATGCCTGGAACTAGTTTATGCCCAGTTCATGTGGGTATCAAAATTAATATTTTATTATGCCAACAAACTATTCTACAAAACCTAATGACAGATTAGTTTGTGTATGTATGTTTAGACAGATTTTGCAGCTTCCATGGTCTTGTACATATTACATATATATATATATGGTAAAAAGCTGTCTGTCTTCTGATATCCTCTGCCAAAGGACTAGTACACAAAGGCCATTTATTACATCTTGTCAGATATAATTTCTATAACAAATATGTACGTGATACATTATTGCTACAATGTATTATGTCACACCAAAAGGTCTCTTAAGTAACACTAGTACATACAAATTATTGATATGATGCATCTGTAACACACTGAATGCCACCCTGGTATATATTACATATTCAAAGATGCAATACACACATCAGTGGTGTAGTGTGTCACATGTCAATAATACACCAAACATGTAATATGCATATTTCTAATATAATGCATCATTTGTCAAAAATACAATCTGCCACAGAATTACACATTACACTTTTTATGCATGCATCGCATATTTACCAAGAGGAATCCACACTTCATGATAAAATGACCGATAGCACAATACAAAGGCAAACAGTGCACCTGTGAGTCTAACAAACATGCTCACAAAAAAAAAATGCAATGAAAAAAGTCCGCACTGAATGCTGCTAAAGAAACAGGGATCATGGAATATGTGTTCAATCAGACTCAACTTTATTCCCAGCCAAATGAAAAACTCACACTGATATGAAGGCCAGGTCAATTCTTGTACATTATTGATTAGGCTGTGTGTGTTGTCAATCTTGAAAAGTGGATAAAACTGGTTATACAGTGGTTATATTAAAATCATTCATTCAAATACAATTATAACTTACATGTACTTGAAGTTAAAGTGTCCTTTCAGATATATGAAGTGTACATAAAACAGATATAGACAGAGATGTTATAATCCAGTCTTAACATACCACCAACTGTGCTTAGCACTGATATGTTCTTTCTGTATATGCCAATGCTTATAAATTATTCACAATCTGTTTCAATGCTAGGAGTTATTGACCAGTTTACCGTCCTTCTAGAAAATTTTGCACTCTATTGAATGTCAGAGTCTCTTTGCAACCAGTGTGTGACGCTAATTTACAGATTAAGTTATTGAAATATACAGACTTATAAATGTACTGTTTAGTGTGAGCTACAATAGCCTTTGCACCAGACACACACACACCAGCATTCAGCAGCACATGCGTCATTGTAAGTTACAACCAGCAGTAGTTGCAACCTTTTCTGGGTTTCTCAGAGCTGATCATCATGGACTTTGAGACAAATACTAAGTGATCTACACCCCAACAAAGACTTCAGACTGCATGGACAAGTATTTACATCTTGTACATTTACGGGTGGATGTACATGTATCATCATTTAGTACTAGCATCCCTTATCAACTTTACTTTGATATGCACTTAAAAAATACCCAACTGGCCACTTCTGTCTGTTAAATGGCTGTTCAAATATCTTCCCATGAAAAAGGAAACAGTTTACCACTTGCTGACTTTCAACAGATATTATTTCCCCCGTGAAAATTTATTCATTCCTCTCTATTCGTTATCAAATATAAAATTTCCTCAATGGAAGCCAAAAAATATCACTATTTCTTGTCAAAGAATTTGAGGTATGCAATATGCATTAAGACACTACTCTGACCCCTCCAATTGGGCGACTACTAACACAGAGGTACATACTACATTTCTAAAAAAAAAAAAATAATAATAATAATAATATGTCCCCAATAAGCATAAACTATTTTAGCATCCACACTATGTTTATCTTTTGCTTCATTGAAACACTGAATTACATAATTCTGATCTGCCCCCACAGCTGTTTCAAGTGCACAGTCCTGTATAATCAAATGTGTGCACCATCATCTATTTATTTAGCTCCCTACCTTGATGAGAAATGCCCACTATAAAAGCAACCCTCTTGACAATCCCAATAAAACTGACAAAGCGCAGCGTCAGGAAAGAGAGAGAATATCTTAATCTTTGTCACAAATATAACTTTCACTACACTGAGTTAAACTCTTTTTAATGTTGCAACTATTGGAAAATGTTATGTTACAACTTTCAATATCTCAATGACCTTTTGTGCAAATTTCCATTTTTTTCCCCCCCCCAAACTACAATTTTTCAAGCATTCAAAGTAAAAACGTAGATCTAATATAGTACATCCATCCCATTTTGTACATGACATATGCACAAATTTGTAAATTCTAAAGATGTGGGCTGTACAAGCATCCACAAAAAATATGACACTCTCTTCTGAGACCACTTCTCCCCAGTCATCACTAAAACGTAAAAAAACAAAATAGAAAAGAAAATTGTGCTTACAATATCTAAATTCAATGGATGAATAATGGCTGTACATGTACATCATATCATATAAAGTCTACTGTATTTAAAGATACTGCCACAGGTTTGGTCATTGGAACCACTGCTCTGATATATAGTACAAAGAGTATATGAACTGCCTCCATAAAGACGGTACCATAGTCACAACCCTCCTATTTTTCTCTATCAACACAGCAGCAAATAAGTCATACAGAGGCAACAAAAGTAACATCCTGGTAGTCTCTTTCATTCCTTGTAATAATCTACCTTAGTAAAGATGAATCTTCCTGAGTGCTGATCTGCAAAGCCCTCTTCTCTCCATATACTCCATTCATATCCTGATATGGAATGTTCTGAAAGAGACAACACAGCCTTAATGTTTTTGTGTATGTCAACACAGGCCATCATTAGATCTCATTAATATTCACAACAGATATTTTTTCGTGTGATCGAATATCATTCAGTTCCATTAGACTCCCATAAAAACTTAATTCAAATTACTCATTTTCAGATAGGCAGGCAATGACCCAAGAAATGTATGACCGAGAGTTCTTACGAATGAACAGCAAATCAGCTAACATATTCCTACCCACAAGCTATATACATGTAGAGAATTCAATTTCATTATCATAGGATGAACATTCTTTGAGCGAGGAGGGAAGAAAATACTTTTTGAATCATTCAGTCATGACCTGAGAAAAGTAGGTCACGCATACTAATAATAAATCAGGTACCATGCTTTCCTGTCAACTTATCATTTGGCAAGGACACCTTTGAGAGACAAGTACATTTTGACCAAACACTGAAAACTTGAAGCATGATCATCTTTTAAAGGTCACTGATAAATAGTTTGCATTGACCCAGAAATACATTCTGTTCATATCAGCCTTATGAGGCACTTCTGTACCAAATTTGAGCAAAATCTGCCTTGCAATATAACAATCACTGACCGGACGGAAGGACAGACAACCTGATAATATATTGCCTGCCTCCAAGCAGTAGGCACCAGGAATGAACAAAGTACATCAGATCCTCTCATACAAATAATGAATTTTGTATGGATGCTAAAATCGATGTGGGTATTACTTTTTTAAAAAGATAAAATCACATCAACATACATAAAAAGACCGAAAAAAAAAGAAAAAAAGACCAAAGATATTCAAAACAGTCAAACTTAAATGCCTCCTTTTTTCAACAGGTGGGGGAGGAGAGTGGCGTGGAGTAGGTACTGCTGCACCAGTCTCCTTCACACATTATTCAGCAAAGTTCCAAATCCAGTCTCCTCTCAAATTAACCCTTTTCCCCCTTGAATTAAGACTGCGGCAACAGCTCTCCTTGGCATGAGTCGGGCACTTAGTGCCCAAGGAAAGCCGTTGACCCAGTTCCTGTTCTCTTGATAGATGTCATCTAAAATTCACAGTTAAATTGTTTTTTATTACTGCTGAAATTGGTTGAAAACACTGAAGCAGACCACATTTGACCACCAGCCAGTTTTGGTTGGGTTAAGGGGTAAGGGGCTAAGCAACCATGAACAAATGATCGAGTTCTCACCCTAGAAAATCTGGGGCTCTGGATATCACATGCTCAAACTCTGTGTAGGACAGCTTGCCATCTTCATCAAGATCTGCTTCTTCTAAAACCTACAAGCACAAACGTTTAAAATGCAAAATCATGGTCATCAAAACTGCATGAACATAATTGAACATTTACACATTTTATGTACTTCACAAATGAACAATATGATCCAAAATATGATAATTTTTGCAGATGACACGAAATTACAATGATCTTATATGCATCTTAAACCATTACATGTATTTCCCAAAGCCATAAATTAAAGAGAGTAACTTGTTTCAATAATGCTACCTAAAATTAAGTTAAAGGTCAGAGGACTGTGACAGTCATATGCTCAGCTATCCTTGAATGCACAGGCTCAAGTTGTCCTCTGACTTTCTGAATAACAACATCACCTTTCTTTAAGACCATCATCGATGTTTGCAATATCAAAGTCTTCAATCGCACAGGTCTGCAGTCACTTTAGCATGCTATTTTAGTCACAAGATCCCAATATTATCAAAATGTAACCCATATCTAAGTTTAACCTTTAAAGGTAGCCTCAAAATTAACAACACCAAAAGAAACCCCACCAGAACTTTTCAATTAGCATTCGATACTAAGCATGGACCTAGGATCAGTAAGGATGACAGAAATATTTATAAACAAATGCAAAACAAAAAAATAGGAGAAACAGTACATTATTACCACATAGAACAGTTATAGTAAGGATGACCCAGCTAGGGATAAAAACATCCGCTCTCGCATGGGCCACCTAAATGCAGCCAAAAAGGGGCATAAGAGGGGTGGCCTCTCTTGATTGGGAGAATACTGGAAATACCATACTTTCTTGACAAGAATGCTGGCCTTTCCTAGAGGGGTGGCCTCTGGTGAGAGGGGCCTTATAAGAGGGGAACCACTGTATTATTTTTGAAAATTTACTGGAAATGTGGACTTTCAAAAAATACAACCTTGATCTAAAGTTGAGTGCATGGTTCTATTAGTGCATGTGCTATTGTTAAAAGAATATGGTTCACATCTTTTTGAGATACAACTGGTTAGACAAAACTCCACAGCAGTTTATGCAGTTCATATTTGTCTGTAGTTTTGCACCAGATTGGCATGATTTGCAGTTAGAAAGGTTCAATTCATCCATATGTTAAACTTTTCCCTTTCTAGTTCAAACTGAAAAAAAAACGTAAATGTAAAATGGGTTAACTGCCCAATACACACAAATGAAGGCTGTTAAGTGAATCTCATTTTGACCAAGAAAGGGTTAACATGACATGGCAATTTATCAAAATAACCAAGAAAAGCTTGTTAATCACTACACACAATTTGAGGATTTTCTTTGTAAATATTCCATCACATTATACACCGAACAGACAGTTGGAGACGCTATAACTTGCTGCAGACCTTATACTAACTTGTACATACCTTGCTGCAGATTAACCCTACATTACATGTACTCACCTGGCTGTACATGTACTTATCTTGCTGCAGATTAACTCTCATGTATTTACCTTACTGCAGATTAACTCTCACATATTTACCTTGCTGTAGATTAACTCTCATATACTCACCTTGCTGGAGATGAACTCTCATGTATTTACCTTACTGCAGATTAACTCTCACATATTTACCTTGCTGCAGATTAACTCTCATATACTCACCTTGCTGGAGATGAACTCTCATGTATTTACCTTACTGCAGATTAACTCTCACATATTTACCTTGCTGCAGATTAACTCTCATGTACTCACCTTGCTGGAGATTAACTCTCATGTACTCACCTTGCTGCAGATTAACTCTAATATACTCACCTTGCTGGAGATGAACTCTAATGTATTTACCTTAATGCAGATTAACTCTTACATATTTACCTTGCTGCAGATTAACTCTAATATACTCACCTTGCTGGAGATGAACTCTCATGTATTTACCTTACTGCAGATTAACTCTCACATATTTACCTTGCTGCAGATTAACTCTCATATACTCACCTTGCTGGAGATGAACTCTCATGTATTTACCTTGCTGCAGATAACTCTCACGTACACACCTTGCAGCAGATTAAACTCTCATGTACTCACCTTGCTGCAGATTAACTCTCATATACTCACCTTGCTGGAGATGAACTCTCATGTATTTACCTTACTGCAGATTAACTCTCACATATTAACCTTGCTGCAGATTAACTCTCATATACTCACCTTGCTGGAGATGAACTCTCATGTATTTACCTTCCTGCAGATTAACTCTCATGTACACACCTTGCTGCAGATTAACTCTCATGTACTCACCTTGCTGCAGATTAACTGTATCTCCTCTGGGTTAAGCTCATTACGGGTCAGACATTGCACTGTCCTTTCCAGGTCTTGCTGCCCAATGAAATTGTCATTGTCAAAATCTGAAACACATTTGAGAATACAAAATTGGGACCAAAATAGAAAAGCACGACTTGCACAGGTCAGGCTACGAAAGCTGCCTCAGCTACCTTCATGAGTGGGATTTGTATATTTATGGGAGTGATAGGATAGCGGGAAAGAAACTGAAGAGGGCAAAGGACCTGAAGAGATAATACAGTGCAAGAAAAGACAAGATGACATGATGATAATATGAATGGAAAATATAACTAAACCCGTACACAGCTGCTATTTTTTTAGCCAAAACGTTGTGCAAATTTTGGAGCAGTTTCATGATTTTTTTTTTTTTTACGCGCGCCTATAAATACGGGCCCCAAAACGGTTAAACCTTCAGTTCCTGACGAGTACACAAGTACGAAACCGATAGATCTCTAAACCTCTTCCATTGCGGCCACTAGCCCTTGTCTTAGCTCATTTAGTTTCATGAAATTTACCAACATTTTTTGGGTGTGTCCTTTTCACCACATATCAATGAACTTTAGTGTAGTCTACAATAAAAAGGAGTAGAAAGTACATTGTACCCTTAATGTAGATATTGACAACCCTGCCTGAGATACATGTATCTGTACTGATGTGCAATTTATCACATTTTTTTTGTCCCTTTGCCAAAATGTAACCAAGTTCTTTTTACACAAAACACTTAAAATAATATTTATCTGAGTGTCATGTGTACTTTTGCCAGTATAACTGCTACATGTATATGCTTTTTTATTGTTGTTTCAGGTAGCGTGACTAGGAGGACACTAAAGAGATAGGCTTGTGAAAGGGAAATCACCAAAGTTGATAGTGATGACAATACTAACATTCTAAACTTTCTCTTCTGTAACTGTTGAAGAGATTGTCCAGACAATAAGATCTCATATGAGCATTGCACCAGTTTAAAGAAGATGGGTACATTAAGTAGATGAGGCATTCTTGAAATCGCTTCAACACTGCAGATTTCCTAAAGTGACTCTTTTTCCCATCATTAATAACATGCACTGGTGATATCTCATTGTTCCTAATAGTTTCACAAACAAATGTTTAGTTTTATCAAAATATTATACCCAGTGTCAAGACTTTCAGTAAGAATTCTTGGAATCAGCGTTAGTTTGTGTTTTTGATCTCGTGGTCATCAACCATGACGTTTGAGTACAACAATTACGATTCAGCCACCTCTTGGATGCAAATATAAAAAAAATACAGTTCTTTAATTTTCACTTCTTGTCATATTTGGAGCCCTACGCAGTTTAGTCTGTTGGACTTAAGACACTCAGCCCGCACTTTTCTGACTACTTTCTAAGTCCCCTGCATTCCCCTGTGGAATCCAGGCCATTTGGATATCTAGGTTATCTATAGCCGAGTTGGCCCTTATTCACTCATCCCAGACTCGCGCCGAATTAAATTCATTCTGTAACTATCAAGTATTGGTAATTTTTTTGTAACATCAACACCAAGAACTTAATGGAGATGCACAGGATTCGTCAAATAGTGGGTACTAATGAGACTAGAGAGCCATTTCAGTAGCACCACTTATACAAAGCATTAATTAGTACTTTTTGGGCACGTTGCACTCAAATTTCAACTATGATAAAACCTAAACAAAACTTGTGAACATTCAGTGTCAGGTCAGTGTATTTGCCCTT
This sequence comes from Hermodice carunculata, assembly GCA_964020975.1. NCBI lineage: Eukaryota > Metazoa > Annelida > Polychaeta > Eunicida > Amphinomidae > Hermodice > Hermodice carunculata. The sequence continues at coordinate 85,405,959 of OZ026617.1, read as the reverse complement.
GCATAGACATACATTTTAGGCTAGATTGTTTTTTGTTAGGTTAAACCCCCAGGGGCTATTGGTAGCAAGTAGCGGCCTACGACAGTTACAAGCTTGCCTAATTGTACTTGATATCTGGTTAAGAAATATTATATTTTCATTGCATTCTCTTGACTTAAATACTAATGACTTTCATTCTTTTCCGACTTGCCCTATAATTTCGCTGTTAATATCCAAAGATTATTAGAAAGTTTGGCTACAATAATTTACAGTTTTTATACTTGTCTGTTTTGCTACTCAACTTCATCTTTTGGCATCATTCTGTTTTAATATTCACTATCATACATTTTAATTTTAGGCTTACATGTTTTCTGTCAGGTTAACCCCCCCCCCCCCCCCCCCCCCCCCCCCCCCCGGACTATCAGTAGCAAGAAGCAGCCTACAACAGTTACATGTTTGCCTAATTGTACTTAAAATCCTTTTTTTAGAAAAATTGTTTTGGTAACATGTTTTTAGCATAAATCCTAATGACTTTCACTCTTTTCTGACATGCCTAAATGCACATTTACTCAATATCAAAAAAATTAGATTAGTGAAATAGAGCTTAATTGTTTGTAGACTTTCAAAGTGAGGAGTAGGTGTCATCATGGAGTTTGTTTTACATTTCTGGTGCAGGATGTTGATTGTTGCAGTACATGTTAGGATTTCCCTTGGTTTGTACAGGTGGTCTAGCTGCAACTGTTTACTTTACAATGACAGGGACTGAATATAATGCCCCAGTTTGTTTGTACTTCAGTGATACACTGGCAGGTGGTTTAACTAGGAGAAGCTATCCAGCAAGAAAGGATACATACTGGTTCAGGTAAGTAAAATTGTTCTTACCTGAACTTGTACTATTCAAATTTAGTAATTATGTTTTGTTTGACATGTATTCTTCTTTCATAATGAAGCTCTGCATTTATAAGCAAAACTTCAGGTATTTAGCTAATTCATCATTTGCTACATTCATATTTATTCATTACATGGGTTGTCTTAGCTGAATATTTAGCTTAGACAAGGAGCCGCTACTCAGAGAGATATGTACGGATATGGGCTTCGAAACATGTTCTGAGTAGTTACCCACTGAAGACCCTTTAATTTATTGAGACTAATACAGTGGAACCTCTCTTGAGAGACCCCTATAATGAGAGACCGCATATGTTTTTAAGAACGCTCTCTCAGAACACTGCACTATCTTTTCTATGTTGTTCTACCTCTAATGAAAGACCACCTGTCTTGAGAGACCACATTTTGACCCGCCATAGGGGCGGTCTCTCAAAAGAGGTACCACTGTACAGCCTATATCAAAAAAACAAAAATTACACAGAAGAATGTGTGCAATATGCACAATAGTACTTCCATATGTATATAGGTTAGACAGTGACAAGTTAGCTTATGGAGAGTAAAGAGTTTGGACTACGGAATAAGGTAATGACTACTAGGAAGTGGTTCTGGACAAAAAGACACAAATACAATGATAACAGCTGAATTTGTTAAAATTGCTGCATCTGCAAGGATAATGGATGGACCAACAGACATGATGACAACAATACTCTGTCAGCTGATAAAGCCCAGGAAGCAAAAATGGTCATGGGAGGGGTGGGGGGTGGAGTGACACCTTCTATTCTATTTTCCATCAGGACTTTTAAAATCCTCTTGATGGATCTGTTAACAAATTTTAATATGGCCTAGTGGCATTGCAATTTGCTCAACATGTTCTGGAAGATATTTCAGGATGATACACACCGTAGATTTTGAATGCATAGACGGTTTTGATGTCTCTGGGTGCAGCCTCACTGAACACAGAAAACATGTCCAGGAAGTCATCAAAGCTGAGATTGCCTCTCCCATCTTCAGAAAACACTTCACAGATCCGCCTCCGGAAGGGATTTTCCTGTAGATATACACATTACATATCAGTTTTATATACATATACTTCCGTGCCATTTCTATTAACAATGTAGGAACATGTTTTTTTCAAAATAAAACATATGCACATGGTAATGAAAATATATATTTTTTAATTCACAGGTAGCCTGCATGTGACACAGTACAGTAACACTTGAACTCATAATGAACATTTAACTCACTCACAATGGGTACAATTTATACATATTTTCAGAACCTATTTTGATTGTGATGTGAGACACATTTAATGGAACTCCTTCCTGTGACATATGCATATTTTCTAAACCTGGGTTTTTTCCATTTTTATTTTTTTGTTTTTTTTTTTTATGGCCTATATGTATTTTTTTAACCTTTATTCTTCCACACCTTTTTCAATATTTTTATGTATGCATACATGTGCACTATACCTTATACCCTGGAGAGGCTTTTAACATGATAAATAATATTGACTTCAGGTTTGCTGCACTGGTCAATATTAATCAGTTTGGCCGGGAAAGTGTTAACAGCACTGTCTACGTTTTGCAAACTTATAACATTAACCTGTTTAAGTTACATGTCACTCAGGCCTACACAAGTTCACCGAGGACATAACTTGACTCTTTCAGTGCTTAAATCATCACAAAAGTTGTGCTTATTTTAATTATAAATCATTGATTCCAGATTCAATTTCCTTTAAGACCCTTCATTAAACTTGCCTACTAAGGCAGACTGCGTTACACTATCGTTACTGTGTGGGTGCTCCGTGGAGTGCAGTCATGCAAGCGGTACAATAGTCTGCTTAGCAGGCAATCGTTAAACTAGTCTTAGTACATTTGTAGTTCCGTAAGAAATACTACTCCAGATCAACAGTTTTCTGTGCATTCTTATGCATGCAGATTACGGGTAAAGCTGTTGACTGGATTCACATTATAGCACTGAAGGAGTTTTAAGGTATGCCAATAAATCATGTCGCTGATATGATACTGACATGCACCAGACGAGCCAGGAATGTCTGCACATTCTAGGTTCTGTTTACAATCCACAAAGTCCCCATCCAAAGCGTTGTTGATCATATTTGGTTGCTAGGTGTACATCTAACATGTAAATAGTATCAACATCAATAGATGTCCAAGTTTAAAAAACCCATACAATTGTCAAACATAATAAATCAATACTTGATTCCCCAGTAGATTTGAAAAACAAGTGTTTTCATCTGTACTGTATCCACACGCAATTAGTAACCATGGCAACAGCTTGCTTTCATCTGATTGTAATCTGCACCAAAATGTAGTGTATATGGGCCAATGAGCTGTCATGCAGACAAAATGCTAGGCATCACAAGTGTAGGAAACTGCTCTTTGATGAAGGAACTATTCCTCTGGCATATGCACTTCAGCATGTGAGTGTATTAACAGTACACAAAACAAGATATCAATGGGGGGGGGGGGGGATTATACTATATGAAACCAAGATTATACATTTTGCAAATATTTAAGAGCATCAATAATATGATATATGCAGTGGCCATGATTCACTTTGATATCCAAATCAAATGTATTTTTGTGTGACTGTCCCGCAATGCATTGTACTGCCATGTTCAAAATGGCACTCACCAACACGTGCATTATTTGCCAGCATATTGTGTCTCAATTGGATTTGTAGCTAACGATGATAACTGCTTCAGACACAACAGAGCGGGCAGATTAAAGTTAAGATAGTAAGTCATGTTTTAAAAGTACTTTAAAAACCCTTTGCCCTGGTAACTTGGCCGGACCACTGGAAGGTAGTGAAATATTACAACAACGATCACAGAACAACCAAGGCTATGCTGTTTCACCGAACAACTGTGGCTATGTAGCTATGCTGTTTCCCCGGCCCTAGTTAACCCTCCATGCAAGTTGAAATATAATGCTGTGTTTGAGTTCACTCTGCTGCAAAATAACAGCACACAATGGCCACTTTCTCGATAAAATCGTTCACCCAGGCTTAATCAATTTTTGTTTGGGAAGAGCCACTTGAAACTTTTTTTTTCATGTTTCATGAAATTTATTTAGGGTCGGACATTTTAAGTAGGATCAGTCAGTTTGCCGGAACCACACATATATTTTTGTTAGGCCTTGGGTAACTTGGACATTTGTTGAAACATCAAATCACATGGATGTTTTTTCCCCTTTTACACAATACCTCCTTTGATGTCAGTTTAATTTGTTACCTAGGCACAGCTGGAGGAACTTGTAGAAGTTAAAAATATGCAACTGAATGCGAAACACATTGCGATAGGGGACCATTGTACTATTTCATATCTGCACTCAGGTGGTAACGGACAGTGGGAGATGTAAGGAACAACATGGAGGAAGAGGCTGGTCTGATTAATACTTACCAACATTTTGATACATCTAGGTCAACATCACAAAGGGAAACTCTAAGTAAGGAAACTGTTTGCTCATCAGAATTGCAGCAAATTGGGGAAACATTATTTTAATACAATGCCCCCCCTCCCAAAAAAAAAAAAAAATCATAAACACAAATTTGTCTTGGTAAAGATACATCCGAGATAGATGTATCTGTCCACAGATAAAACAGTATGACAAACATATTTGTCTACAGATCTACGCATGTACACCACATTGTCATACACTGACCTTGAACTCTGGCATACGCTCCACGATGCCATGAGGTATCTTGATCAAGTGATTCTCATTATGAGTCATATCTTTAGGTACCATCTGAGGGTTCAGCTCACGGTACCTCTTGTAAACCCTGTAAATGAAATAAACAGAATGTACTAAATTTCTGCACATGTTGTCACCATTGTTCTGCACAAGTAGTTAAAGCTGAAGGAAAGGCAGCCTTTTACTTTACGTGTTCCAAAACTGGACACTCTTAGCAACATTATCGTGCAAGAAAAAACAAAATCTTCATTTACTGCCTGAAATGAGCAAACACAGTTGCCGATATCACCGATCTGCCTGGAAAACTTCATTGCAGACATATTGAGGGCCTAGAGAAACCGGAAGTGATGTAGTGACCTCTCAAGCACATGTGCACGGCCCGCTGTGCACGGCCTGCTGGGTGCGTGCCTGGACCAGCTGATCTGGGTGAATCTGTTTGACTTTGTCAAGTTACCCCCATAAATGTTTTATTTCTGACACATCATTGTCGATGATCATTTAGAGGAATATGCAAGTCAGCCCAAATTTTCAAGAGACGAAGGCAGTTATTGCTCTGATGAGATCATAGGCCATCTATCGGGAATAAAATATAACCAAGTTTGCCTTAGGCCTAAGTTAAGGAAAGGCAGAGAGAGCGAGAGAGAGAGAGAGAGAGAGAGAGAGAGAGAGAGAGAGAGAGAGAGAGAGAGAGAGAGAGAGAGAGAGAGAGAGAGAGAGAGAGAGAGAAAACACTTGAGCTGCCCTGATGAAAAATTACACTCTCACAGCAGCCACTGGAACAAACAGCCTTTGTATTAACGCATGTGGAATCCCACTGAATAAATATTCTGAAACATACATGTATCTTTAAATATAGCATTCAAGTAAAGATGATTTCCTGGCATAGACCAAGGCCACATATATTGAGGAAAAGAAGCGTGTATTCTAAGTTGTGTGGGGAGACCCTAATAGTTACTGAACTGTGTATTGCAACATGCACCATCAAGCCAGATAATCATTAATTTGGTTCAAAAAATCATATTGCCACTGGGACCCTCTGCAGTGGGCCAGGGTATGAACAACTGCCACATCGGAATACAATACACAAAGATCCCCATGCATTGTGGCTTATGTTTGGCAAGAACAACTCAACAGACTGCACAGGCATAGCATCCAGCAGAGCAACCTCCAGCTAGTGAGAGGTCATTACCTCATGATTTTGGGAGATGCCTGGATGTATAGTCAACTATGGAGTCATGTGCAGTTGATACTTTGTCACTGAAAAGTTGCAAAAAATTGATGCTCCCTTGCAGATTTTTTTTTTTTTTTTTTTTTTAGGAATATCAAAGTAGGGATATGAACAAGTGTATTGCATGCAAAAAGTGACCTGCCTTTCCTTCAGCTTTAAACCTATAATGGAAGATGACATATATATTTATATTGTATGAGTGGGGCTAGTGCTACCCACTAGCCAAATAGTCAATGACCAAAAGGGTGTTATTTGTCTTTAATAAGATTTGCAACCACATGTCAAATTGACTGCTTGTATTTCAAAATGGATTGAAGTGTTGCAATACTCTATTCATGATTTCTGCAAGCATTATGCAGAATTATTAAGGATAAAAGATCTATAGAAATTAACTTGTGGTTTTAGCTCCAACAGATGATGTTTGGCTTTGGACCTTACATTTGCTTTAGCCAAACTGGCTGTAGCCATGAAATTCATAGCAACACAATCACTGATACTGACATGAAGTTCTGTTAAAATGAGACCATTGAAATGTCTATTGGGAACATGTAGTTAGTTGGTAGAGCTATAGTCACATGTACATGTACATGTATTTGCCTTGCAAACCAGCAAATTTGTGTACATAAATAGATAAACCATTCCATGCATATGGGTAGCCACAATGGTGTACCAGGTCCGAGTCTGAATTGACCTGCTGGCCCCTCAGGTGATTCCATAGTGGGCTGAGTTTGTGGAAGGCAAGGCAAACCTGAGCAAATCAATGTAGGCCTATGTGTTTGCACGTGGCTAATTATACATGCACAAATCTGATTGGTTTAGGTGCTGTCCCAGTGACATACAACAACGTAATCACTTAAAGCTGCAATATCAAAATGGCAGACATGGGCTTTGCTTGGGTGATTGATTCTCACATAAACATCAAAATATCTGATTTATTCATGTGCTACCATGGACAAGAGTATGAAGACGGATAGAGTCTTTCAATGGAAAACATTAATTCAGGGCATAAAAAGCTATTTCAAGTGTAAAAGGAAGATCCACATCGATAATCAATGATCACTCAAGGACAGGTGCATGGCTTGGGGTCATGCACTTAGGCATGTGACTGATCGAAAAATTGTCACCCATCGTTAAGGGCACTCGTGGACCGAGTGAACAGATTTTATCGGTGCACATTGGGCGCAGCGCCCAATGTACGCCAAGAAAAGCTGTTGACCTGGGAAATTTTCTCTGGAACCATAGGCATGTTGGTACTTGAAAGAAAGGTCTTTTTACCAGGAATAGGAATCTGAGATCTTTATGAAAAGTCAGACTAGTTTGACTGAATTTACTTACGACGTGATTGGCACTGAAAGAGTTAACATTGTTTGAACAGGAATGATGCCGAAAACAGTGAAAATAAAACCATGTAGTGAAATGTCAAAATTACAAAAAAATGTGAAAATTTATACATGTTAAAATAAAAAGCAATTTACAGCTGTTAAATATTTTGTTAATTTCTTGTGACTAATGTAGAGTCATACATGTACAACAGAGCAGCAAATACTGTCTACCTGGACCATTTGATTAACAAATACATTGAAAATATAACCAGCAATAAATACCCCATTCGTGGTAGTGCTGGCTGCTACAGTTGTTGTACATTAACATTTTGTCTTTAAATTATACATTATCTTTTTAAATGTATGCCTGGTTTCCTAGGTGTGGAGTACAAACTACCTGTGGATTGGGAGTAACAATAAGTACCAGCTACGTATTATATATATTCGTTTTAGAAGTAGGATATCCTACTTCTAAAACGAATATATATAATTAAGCAATTAAATAGTTGATTCATTTGTAAACTTAAATTTCGCAAAAAACGCTAACTTTGTGAGAAATGATCATAAGTCCTCTCTGTGACAGTTATGTGACCCACACGTCCCTCGTGATCGGCAGGTGTCAAACCTGTGTTTTGTGACAGGAAATTAATATGTATGCAGCGTATTTATGTGGTAACACTGTGAAGATAATATCTAGGCTCAAAACCAAAAACAGCCACTGAATACCCCACACATGGATTAAAAAAATTCTGTATCATGTAACATCATTAAAGCACATTTCAAGTGCAAAAAAGTTTCATCATTATCACTCAACAAACTAGACATACCTTCAAAGCAAAGCCTTGACTAAAGGGTCTGCCAGGAAAAAAATGCTGCCATTTGCCCAAATAAGGTCATGGTGACAGCAAAATCTAATCAGTTCATCTTGGCATGCTAGATAAGCATACTGCCAAATTTGAGCAAATTACTTTTGAGCAATCTGAAGATATTGCGGTAACAAGCCCTAATGAGCATGCAATAAGGCTGCCATTTGCTCAGATTAGTTCATGGTGACACCAAAATGTAATCAGTTCATCTTGTCAGGCAAGCAAGATAAACAAAATTTAAAAAAAGATAAACATATTGCCAAATTTGAGCAAAATACATGAAGGCATTCTGTAGAAATCGCAGTAATGAGAATGTGCACATCCGGACGGACTGGACGGACGAACAACCTGATTACCCCCATGGGGCGGACCCTTAAAAAGTTACCATTTACCCACTAACATGACTAACACAACATTTGGTCCTGTGACACCACATGTCTGGATACTTTGTTCAACTTTAATAATACCTATTGAAAAGTTCATATGACACAGCACCTGTCTTGTTGATTTAACTGTATGTGCAGGGCTTGTCGTTAAAGGGCAGGTCTCGAAAAAGCAGGTGCTGTCTATTTTTACCCATTTCTTATGAAAAAGTTTGAATCGGAATCCGCGAAGCGCATGACGTCACACAGGGAACTCGTTTCACTTGCACAAGATGGCACACAACTAGTACCGTATAAGGTCCATGTCGACGTGGAGGAGGTTTTTTTTATGTGGACAAGATTGAAGAGAAAGACAACGAACTGAACATTGGCCCAAAGCCCTAGCAAAAGGTTGGCGGACGGAAGCGGCCCAACCAGCCAACGATCCTCGTCCGTGCGAGGGCTGAGAGGATAGCCTTCCTTGGTAATTTTATTTGTTTCGATTTTGAAACTTTCAGCATGTTCAGTGAAGCCATGAACAACTGATGAAGCGTAAGTTTTGATACTTAGTTAATCAGTTAATCACGGACTGAGGAGAGTGCAGGGTGGCCCAGTCGACGATAAATGTCAGTGTTAACCGTTGCATTGAATAGCACTGTCGCTGGAAACCCATAAATTGAAATCTTGAGCGGCTGCGGCCGCAAGGCAGCTTCGCCGTCTTTGTCACAAGTCCCATAGGCATAGGCCTAATATATTATATATTATAACTAACTTACTATGTTCGAACATTCACAGGTTAGAATATGAATCATGTATAGTTGAAACTATATGTAGCATTCATCTTTTTGGAGCCTTTGAGGCTTTGGTTGTTAAATATGTACAATTGACATAAATCTTATTCTTAATATTCGTATTCAATAGAAAGCTTGAGCATCACCCGGGCCAGGGCAGAATTTTGTCACTACTCACACTGCGTTGTATATTCATCTGAAAAGACTGAATACACAGATCTATACATGCAACTGTTACAATTGTCATGGTGACCTCTTCAATAGGCCTAAAAGTTCAAAGTGGATTGGTGCTGTATCCAACAACCACTCACTGGCTCAAAGACAAAATTATGCTTCAAAATTTGACCATGGGATTGGAAGCCATAGTTTGACTTCAAAGTTTAACACTGATTTAGCTGGCTTTGGCTGAAGGTAATTACATTTGCTGACTCGCTGTACACAGTGTTTTATTCACACTACATAATGGTTATAGACACAGAGTGGTCTTTTCTTACAGTTTGAACAGGGCTAGTCATACATTACAGACGGGCATGGAATTTGATCTTGATACACAAACTGAATCTAGCATAATGCAGTATAATTAAACTAACACTTTCAGATATAAATGTAGATAGCTCCAGTTCCATTTTTCAATTTTCACCAAACTTGAATCACAAGTTACACAACAGTCAGGAATCTTTTTTGTCAGTAGCAGCATAGGAATCCTGGTGTATTGTAATCTGTTACCATGTTAACTACAGCTAATCATTTTTTTTTCTTCTTTTTGCAGCGTTAGAACAGGATCATGGGACAATGGTCAGCCAAAGGACACATTAGAAATATCACCAGGTGAGTCTACTGGGGCACACGTTCTATGCCCCAAGATGGGCATGAAACTTGCAGCTATTTCTTGTTCAATCTGCAATACATGCAAGCCACTATTATAGGGACAACCTTCAATAATTAGAACAACAGTGGTCACTTAATGCTGACAGTGAAGACGGTACTATATGTATATTGTAGCAAAGCACCTGATGCATGTACATTTAATGTACCGCTATATGTGAGGCATACACTGCCTTGCACAATTTTTTAACAGGGATTGTAGATTGCAAGTACATAGTTGTCCCTGTCTTCAGGACCACTCCATTGAGAGACCACCTGTCCTGAAAGGGCACCTTTTCAGCCCAAGTCATTGCATGTAATTGTGTTTCCAACCAGAAACCATCCATTCAGCATACTTTGCCTTATACATACATTACATGTTATTTTTTGCCATTTATGGTTTTTAGCTCTGCTGACTTGTCAGTATGCAGAGTTTATGCCATCCATTTGCATCTATATGTTAACTTTTTACTTTTTCCACTTTTCAAAAACGGTTTTGTGGAATGCTTTTATTTTACACATGAAGGTTCACCAGGTCGGCCTCTACCAAGTGTACAAACAAGATGAGGAGCCAACATTTTTTCTATTTTTTACGAATTGTTGAATAACTTTTGGGACCAAAAAATCAAAAGTTTATTTTCTTAAAAACTACGTGCCCAATTTGTTTGACATTGCATGTAGGGTCTTCAGGGGTCACTTAGTACTCATTTTGGCTAGCAGGTGGTCATACTCTTTTTTTGCTACTATTTAATGAAGTTTTGTGTGTTAAGGCCTTTTTCAGCTTCTTGTCTACAAATATGCACAGAACTCTTTGAAATTTTGTTAGATTTTCTTTGGCACAAGTACGTGTAGATTTGACAATATGACCTCTGGCCTTGACTGTATACATAAGTTATTCTATTCATGGACTTGTCCCGAAGAATGATCTGATGGAGGTAGGGTGGGTGGGCTTCTATGTAGTTTACAGGTAAGAATAATTAATAAATATGTCAGATTCACTTCAAACTTAGTAGGGATATACATCCAGTAGGTATCTACCAACTTTGTTCAAATGGTCATGCTCCAATGATTTTTGGATTTGATTTTTTTTTTTTTTGGAGGGGGGGGGGGCAGAGGGATAATTTTTCCACTCCTGTTGATTACCATTTTTTAGAACTCCTGTTTTTACATGATTGTTCAAGTGCAATGAAAACATTCAGTCTCTGTGCTTTATATTTGAATTCAGATATTTGTATAAGTTAAAAGTGTTATGCACACAGCAACATCTATATTTTGCATCTTCTACTACCCCTCTCCTCATTGTAATGTAAAGGTGATAGGATTGTGAAAATTGGCATTGGCACAAAAGATTTACCTTATTTTACATGTACTTGAACTGTGATGGTCAACATCAACTACACAGCAGTTGGTTAGAAGTTCATGATACAGGAAAAATAGAGACAAAGTTATAGTTTCTGCTGGTATTTTATTGCCTGCGTAGACAGACCCTTCTCACCGCGGTCCAACTGAGGGCAAAAAAACATAACCCCGCATCTTGCACTCCGTCATCATTTTCCCCCAGAATACACGCGGAAATCCCCATTGAATTTAGTTCAACAAGGTGCGATTTTAACAAGCTAACTAGCGGGCACACAAGAACAACTATCCCATCGTCTTTGCCCTGGATGATATCGTATAACTTGGGGATTAGTTGAAAGGTGATGGACTTCCCACTGCCTGTAGGTAGTATAACAAACGTATCCCTTTTGTTCACTATTATTTCATATAGTGCTTTATTTTGTTCTGACGATGTCTCAAAATCTTTGCCGCACGCATGAACTGCTTTTTTAACAAAGTCCCGGAATTCGTCATCCATGTTTAGGCTGTTGCAGGCAGCGTACGGTAAACTGCGATGGCGATGCAACAGGTACGGTCAGAGCTATTCTGCTCTGGAATCACCGTACACACATCGCATCCCACAGTAGCCAATTCACCCCTATAGGCGCTAATTCAATTACTCGCTGATTACCTTATCTCAATATCAAACACTTTTTAATTGCTACCGTACCGCCCGCCAATACACAACTCGTTCGCACCTGGGTTAATTACTTAGATACAACCATGTCTACGACGCTAAAATTATCCCAGAAGGCTACTCGCATTTATGACTTCCGCTTCACAGCGCAGCCAATCAGGGCGGCCCGTTTCACGGAGCATCAGCGCTAGGATCTGAACACTAATGTAGCTCCTCGGCAGACCAAGTCCGCCGTCAATAGAAATCCACAATATGAATAGCGCGGCGGTATTGGTCTGTCTACGAAGGCAAGTATTTTATAACCTATCAATGATTTTCATAAAGAATCAAATCAGATCCAAGTTTTTAATTTACTACATGTTTGCATCCATTAAACTTGATACAAATGATTGAAAAACATCAGATCTAGAATGCAGCACATTTGTAGGAGGGGTGGATTTGGATGGGGGTTGAGAAGGCATTATTCCCCTCTGCCCACCTTTTTTTTGTTTTACAAAATACATGTGAATACTTTTGTTTAAACACTCTTCAAATCTTTGTTGCACTTCAGTCTAAAAATGGCTTAGAGTCCAACATTTCACACAAAACTTTTCTGGGGTAGGACTCCCAGACACTCATTTTAACAAAATAAGTCAATGTTTCGCCACCCTTTTTTCAGATTCCTGGTTCTACCCCTGGATGTATGTTGTTTGTGTATCTGCCACCAGCACTGCTTATGGCAGGCTGTCAAACTACTGTAAGGTAACCCAGACGTGAAAAAATGCAGTGATAATTTTAAGTGTTTAGCTTCAAAGAACCATATCATTTAGACCATAATGATGTTAACACTGTGCAAGCATGGAACATGCATATGGCTGATAAGTATCAAGACTGAAGTTACCAGCTGAGTTGAGTGTGTCATTCAAGCCCAAGGCTCAGCTACTTTTTTTTTTCGATTTTGTCATCAAGGCAAGTATGATACACTATTCTACTTGCCCCATATCTTAAGTCTGGTTGTAAAAGCAGAATTCCCGATTGCCTACCCCAAAGGCAAGTGATTCGAAATTCTCATGCCGAGGTGGAATATATCATTGTCCTGGTATAAGGTGGTTGCCACTAAATGATGAATAAATGGTCAATAAATGATGAAACTGCTTGTTGTGTATTAGGTGGAATACACTGTTTCCAAAGATATGTTTACACTTCAAATGAAGTCAGATGTTGTGCAGGAAAGAATACACCACTTGTGTATTTTGCTGTCTCTGGCATACCCTACTCTGGCGGAAATACACAACAGTTTTATTAGTTCAAAATCACGTGTGCCCCACATTTACTATCATCTTGATGAGAAATATCGAAAAAAAAAAAAAAAAGGAAAAAGAGAACCAGGAATAAGAATAATATGGAAAAGTAAATATAGCAGTTATTTTTGTAGTCTTGTAGCTTGTTTCAACTGGATTTTATGATCTGAAAATAGAGACAATTTTGTGGGGCCTGCCAGAGTGAATGAACAAAGAACAAAGAGTAGGAATACTTGATAAATAGCATAAATGGCTATGAGCAAACCAAAGGAAGACTTATCACTCAACTAGTAGCCTAAATGGCTGTCAGCAAAAGAAAGAAAAACTAAATGTCCATGATTCTTAAACACAAGCAACCATTAAAATATCTTGCCTTGGCAAGCACTTGGTTGCACTATGCAGCACTGTAAATTTCCTTTTTTTCATTATGTTTTTATTTTCGTTTGATGACACCAGTTTTAATTGCAAGGGAAAAGAGATGTCATTGAAATTGAGGAGTTGTTTCAAATTAATATATACATGTGGCACTATGCTATACACAAGCTTGGCAGTTATTGTTATTTCTTAAGATTTAACTCCCCAGAATTCATCAGAAAGCACCATTTTTACTTGAAATTTGAAAAAATTTTCCCAGCCAGCCCCCCTCCTGTACCCTCCCCCCGCTCGGTCGTGTTGCGACCTCGTGGTCTCCCTCTGGGCAACACGGCTTCTAGTCTACCAAGTTTCTCCACTGCCGTGCTAACGCGTCGACGTCTGGACTCGGGAGTCAACTTTATGGCAGAAGCACCACCACTGCTCTTGGGTCCCAGGACACTGGCCAACTTCTCAGGGGTTGACTGTGCCTGTGGCTGTATTGAGGGCATAGCACCAGGAATAATGTTGATGTGGTATCGAAACCCAACATCCTTCATCATACCACCAACAAACATAGGGTCTTCAAAATATATAGTACATAGCACGCTTTAAATTATAATCAGAGGCGTCTTTCCAGTCGAACACAAACCTGTTCCATGCCGCTCGGAGGCTAGGCCTGCGGCCCGTCTTGTTGGTGTTGCTACACCACATTACCACAAAGCGATGGGCCATAGCAGTGACAAAAATAATAAGCAAGGTAAAAAAAAATGGATTTGGTGCCAAAACCGATATTTCGCACTTAAAAATTAGAGATAATCTAAAATTTTGAGTCGCGACAAAAATGTGTGTCCTATCACGAAATGGCCACGACTGGCCAGGTCGAATGCCAGATTCACAAACGTGTTCCCGCTGTGACGTCACCAAAGTGGATCTTCCCGATTGAAAATTTCTCTGACATCCTCGGTGGCGCTATGTTTGAAAGCACCAAAAAACCCATTACACATATTGTGTGTAACAAATGTACCTCATTATTGTTATTTTTATGTATGATCTTACGTCTGGGGCAACAAAAACGTTGTTTGCAGCATGTTTATATTTTCCGAGACCTGCCCTTTAAGGATTTTGGCAGGTTATCCCCTCATAATCTTTTTGCCATAACTTTAGACAAACGGGTTTGATCTCTAATTAGCTTAGAATTTGTGGTTATCCAGAGTGAAAATTTAGTTGTCCTAAACAATCTGGCTTGCCTTAATGCTAAGCCTTAACATGCAATCAAATAAAAAAAGATTTCACATCACTGAATATGAAATTGATGCAAGTCTGAAATGTTCTCACCAAGCATTCCCATTAAGCATGCAAGGTGTATACATATGTGGGTATGTGAGTCAAAGAAGTAAATTTTACACTAAAATACAAATATTGATCAACCTCTAGAGAAACAGTTATAGTTGACACTTTAATGAACGAAGATCAAGTAATATTGACATATGTAAAACCATTTATGGGAACCACTGTGTCTCTCTAGGATTCTTAATTGGAATATCATGTACTTATTTTTTTAATGCCATAAAAGCTTTGTGAGTGACTTCAATTTCAAAATGAAGAAAAAAAGAACTATTGAAGGAAAAACTTACAACAGAGCATCTAATGACAGAAAAGTTGGAAAAAGATATACTGTTGCGTGTTAATATACTCTTAATGGTGACTGTGAATATGAACAATCAGCCGATAGAGTACCAGCGATTGCACTTACTATCCTGTAGGGTCACTTGTATACAGATTGTCAGTTCTTTACAAGATTATGAAGCTGAACTTTTTGTAGCAATTCAAAAATGCCATACTTTTTATTATTTTAGTGTTACATGATAATTCAAAGACATAATGTTTAATGCAGATACACCTATCACAAAGGTATCTGTAAAATACCAAATGTGATCAATTTGACTGGCTTACATCCAAGATTATGAAGCGTTCACAGAAAAAATCAGTTTAGAAATGAGAGAAAAATTGACATTCGCACTTTTGGGTTCATATAGATTGATTGGTTATTCCATACACACTTATCATGCCATAGTTGTAATTTGCTCATGAATAGGTCCAATTAAAATGACTTGACACTTATCTGGCACATAAACACAGCTGAGTGTGCCATTGAATTCTCTACACTCTTCATTCTGAAGGTCCATTAACAATGATTTATGCACTGAGAGCAAATTTGGTCAGGCCATTAGAAACATGAAATACCTATACTGACAAACAACACTGCAATTCATATAGAACTATTTGTGGCAGATATGGATGGAAAGTTGAGGCCTTTCCCATTGCACATAAAATTATTCTCACACTTACTGGACTATGCCCTTACATTTTACAACAAAAGACATAAGCTGAAAAAAAGAGAAATGTATTTCACACACTGGTAATCTTATCTTTAACAAAATTTAATACTTTGCTTGATGTAAAATTTTTAACTAGCCTTTCAGAATAAAACACAAACCATGGGAATCTGATATGAAATATTCAGTTTTAAAAACTACTGTATGGATTTTGCCTGCATCATTGATCCTGAATAAAAGACTAAGTAACAATGTATGCTGATGGCACAGATGCTCAGACTTCAAGTTGAAGTATCAAAATGTAAACATATCTGTATATTTAATGCGTGCATTTTTGAAAGCTCATTAATCCAAAGATTCCAAAGAAATGAGAATGTATATATTCAGTGTTGCTGGTAACCTTGGATGTTAACTTTTTGTATGCCAGCATTCCTACCCCAGAGGGCTTGAGAACTATAGCCAAGACTCTACTGCACCATAGAACCTCAGCAGAAAAACCAGCAATGACAGAAATCATTTCACAGTACTGCGCCTGGTTCTAAATTGTAACAATTTTGAGTTCAATGCAGACCACTATCTCCAAGTAAGCGGCACTGCAATGGGCACCAAAGCAGTGCCTTCGTATGCCAATCTTTTTATGGCTGATTTGAAAAAAACACTTTCAATGTCACACACACACAACAGTAAGAAGTCTGGTGGAGATTCATTCATGATGTGTTCTGTATTTGGCACAATGGAGAGGACAGCCTCCGTGTTTTTATAGTACATTTAAACACAGGTCATCCCACCATGAAATTCACAGCTGAGTACAGTGAAACAGAAATAGGTTTTCTAGACACCACTATCCGCCTAGCTGCAAACAGAAAACTATATACTGCACTGTACATGAAGCCCACAGATAAACACATATATCTGCACTTCCAATCTCGACACCCAAAGCACTGCAAACTTGCAGTCCCTTTTAGCCAGCTCTGAGGGTGAAAAGAATCTGTGCTTATCCCGCCGACTTTGAGGAAAATGCAGAAAAAAATATGAACTATTATAAACTTAGCGGTTACCCTACAAGCATCTTGGTAGAAGCCCTTACAAAGGTTAGAAATAGTGACAGACAGTCACTATTACAAAAGAGCCTTACATCTGCTAGATATCAGAATGATGAAAAACTCTTCATGATTAGGAGATACAATCCTGCTTTATCTCCATTACGAGACATCATCACAAAGAACTGGGGAACCATTCAGGCCTCCAAGTATGCACCAACTCTAGCAGACAAACAAGTGATAATAGGTTACAGAACATCAGTAAATCTCAAGCCTAGGATACTTTAGTTCAATCCAGAATGAAATATCCCCTAACACACAACATCCCTCAACATCAGCCAGAGTAGAGTCAAATTTGTGTGACACAAATACCTGCCAGTACTGTGATAGGATGGACATAAGTGGAATGGCAGTAAGCACTTAAACCAGATGTACATATAATTACATTCCCAGGAAGTTCACGCAGACACAACAACCTCATCTACCTGCTAACTTGTGACATATGCCACAAGCAATATGTTGGACAAACTTCTCACCAACTAAGGGACAGACTGGGGGACCACTTTTATATCCAGAAAGGGGATGTTAACCAACCTTTGGGCAGGCACTTTGCCCAGCCAGACCACAAATGGCATAGCTGTCAACTCTCCCATTTTCACCAGGAGTCTCCCGTTTTGGAGACTCAAAAAGTTCTTAAAATGACCGGGATTTTGAGGCAAAATTGACTGTTTTCTTTGATTTCATGCACTTTTTACAAGAACACCCCAGTCACAAGTCTTTGAGAGTTGACACCTATGCAATGGACTCCAACTGAAAATCCAAATCTTGAGCCAAATACAACCTCCTCCAAGGCTGAAAAGACAGAAATTTTTCGACTGCAGAAAGAACATCAATGGATCCATCAATTGTGCCCTATGGAACCTTTTGGTCTGAATGTCATGGGGAAATTGGCACTCGTTTCGTATTATGCTGATCTTATAATCCACGCACCTAGCCCCCCAGTGACATTGTCTGTGTGATGCTCTTATCAGAACAGCTCAGTTCTGCACCAAAACTTTGCCGACCTATTAATGAGGAACAAGTTCCTCTGCAGCCAGGTCCATAAATCCTCATGAGCCAGTATAAACATGTATTTACCATGCATATAAACACTCTCAATCTTGTTTACCATATAAACATAGCTTCCCATCATGGGTAAGTTTCCATCCACAGACTCTCACCAGGTGGCCCATCACCACCTTGACAAAAAAATGATTACAATCATTATGATAATTAGCC
Source organism: Hermodice carunculata (assembly GCA_964020975.1). Taxonomy (NCBI): domain Eukaryota; kingdom Metazoa; phylum Annelida; class Polychaeta; order Eunicida; family Amphinomidae; genus Hermodice; species Hermodice carunculata. Next base: position 85,387,647 of record OZ026617.1, on the reverse strand, counting down.
ACATACTAACTGCAACACGTGAACGGACTTCAACCAACATGGTATCCAGTTGGTTAGTCATGTCCAAGCTGTCACGTAGTACGTAGTACATTACCGGGGCCTATAAATACCAAGGTAAAAATGAATGCAGCAATTTTTGGTAGTCTCTGAAGAGCCCAGGATGTGCGAAACCGGTCAGACTCTCCTGAATCAAAGTCTACTGTTGTTTTGAAGAAAAACATGACAGAGCACCACAGACAAGGGTCTTCGCCATTGTGGCTCTTGTCCAGTTTTTTATACATGTACAGTGGCCTCTGTTGATAGACTGCTCCTACAGCAGGTCAAAATGCGATTTCTCAAAACAGGTGGTCTTTCATTAGAGGTACAACATGGAAAAGATAGCAGTGTTCTGAGAGAGCGGTCTTAAAAAGATATGCGGTCTCTCATTAGACGGGTCTCTCAAGAGAGGTACCACTGTATATACAGTAGATTCTCCAATTTAGACCATCTCCATAAAAAGACCATTTATGTATTAAGACCAACAATGTACGGACCCTGTGTTATGAATGTGTATGGCTGTTTGTTTTCATTTGGAGAGGTCACTGAATTCATTAAGTGTGTGCCGGGTCATTGAGTTCAATGAATACTTTGCAGGCTCACTGCAGAGCCACTGAGTGGGCCTGTTTTGTGGGTGACCCACATGTAATTGGTAAACATGTGGAATAAGCTAGAATAATGACCTACATTCATATGAGGTGATCCAGACAGGTCTCAATGCACTGGCATGTTTTACTAATTGGAAAACTCTGGAACAAATTAGAAACTTCTCTTTCTAGATATATAAAGCAGATATTTTCCTGACTACAGGAGAGAGAATTCTGAAGGATCTGACAGAAGCTGTGTGTTGTCATCAAGCCATTGAAACTGTGAGCCATTGTTTACATTGTACCTGTGGAGTGTGGATGTCTTGAGTCAGTGGACTTGTATATTTGGTGCTCCCCATTTTATCTCTGTACTTGTGGAGTGTGAACACACTCTTTGAGTGGACTGGTATATTGTACCAGATTGGAACCAAATCGTACCTCTGTGGGATCGGATCAGCACCACACCTTTCAGTACCACATTAGACCTAAACCATACCTCTGTGGGATCTGTACTGGTCAGATCATTTGGCACCTGTTACAGGACTTGGAACAGTGGGACAGTACCTGTGGATAATCTCACCAGGGATTAGGACTTACCTAAGACTGTTTAAATACTAGGGGAGATAAGTTTACCTACTTTGTACTGATTCTGATTGTTAATATATTGTTATTGTTAAAGTTATGTAATTGTCATCATTCTTTGTTGAGATCTGCTACTATTCAAAAGGTGGGCATCGTAACACCTGTTTTTTGTTTATCATACATTAAAATATATCCCCATTAGGACCACATTGTCAGCCCTTAGGTTGTCTTCATAGGGAGATATCACTGTATTACAAAAAGAAGAAATGAGGGGCACAGGAAAACAGCTGGTACATACTTCAGGGTGAGAAAATTCCAATGTCCTATTGTCCAGGACAAGTAAAATTTGTTGCAGGACAAGTGAAGATTCAGTAAAATAACATGTAAATGACTGGGGCACTTGTCCTTGGACAAGTAAAACTATGATGGAATTTTCTCGCCCTGTAATTATCTATGCCCTGATACCAACTGCATATCTTTGTGCAGAATTACCACTTACATACAATCGTAGAGTGGCTATTCTCATGACAGGGTATCACGAACAGGACTTTTCTCATCTGTAACACAGAGCTAATTTTCATGATACTTTAATATATTTTTTTATTAATCTGACAGTTTCATAGGTACTTGTGTATCATAAAGTATTTTACATTTTTTCTAGCCACCCTCACCCCGGGTTTGACATGTGCACAAGTACAGTGCCAGTACCAACTATTGATGAGTACTGTGACGATCAAGACACACACATAGATAACATACAAATTATAATTATGCAAGCATACAAAGGGTATGGAATTAGGGCAGCCTTTACAGCTTAGAAAATTTAATCACAAGCTTTAAAAAAAAAACAAAAACAAAAAACAGTGGTTATAAATAGAAATTTACTCAGTTGGTTTTAAGATTACTTATATAACAGTCGACGACACACATTGTGTTTCATCTCAAATTTGTTGTTTAAAGTGTAAACCATCAAGTATGTTTCACTGCTCTTATAATTTCACTCACCTCAAAATTTCCTTTCTTGTGAAGAAGGTGCAATCCTACAACATACAAGACTGAACAGTTAGGTGAAGATCACTGACTGTACAATATACAAAAATTCAAGGTCAGAATTCCATTTCAGTGATTTGATCGTGTTTCTGCATGGCTAATTTTACTTAATGCACTAGCCAGGATACTCAGTGATAGATCAAATGACAATAATATCCACAGTGGCCCATAGTCAGAATACATTAAAGATGGACACATCTTGCAAACTTTGAGCTGGCTCAAGCTGGTTCAGGTCTTCATTGGATGGCTCATCTATCTTGGGTCTTCATATGTAAATAAATACATATTAAGCCTCTTTTCACTCCTCCCTTAGCTCTCATATCATAACTCCTCCTTTTTTAATATACCTAACCAATATGTTACACCTTATCATAATCACTACTATGAAGAGGAGTCAGACAGCACTAGCTATGGACCAACCTAGAATCAACATAGGCACCAGACGTACAGGTACTACTCTGACTAGATTTAGATTCTTACAGAAACTAACTTTTAATTATCAAAAGCTAGATTTCACTTTGACTTTCTAACAGATAGTATAAAATCAGTCATCCTTAACAAACAGGACTATATAAGGGAAGCCATGAGACAACTAGGTAATAATGATTATTATCAACCAATAGACTGTGTATCCCACAAAAAAATTTTGTTCGGAAATCAACAAATTTTTAGAGGACGTATATGAGAAGAACCACATTTCTAAAAAAATGAGATCCGCTCTGATCACGGAATTTCCAAATACACCTTGTATTTATTTCTTACCAAAGAGCCACAAAGCGTCGGTACCAGGAAGACCGATCGTCTCTGCCATAGGAGGTCCTACGGAGAAAATTGGACGCTCTGGCCTCATGGGAAAGAAAAATTACTAACTTTCATTCAATACATTAATAACGCACATCTGTCCATTAAATTCATAGCTGAATACTTGGTACATGAAATTCACTTCTTAAACATAACACTGATCAAAGAAGGCCGTCTACTACACATCAAGGTCTACAGCAAACCTACAGACGCACATACATATTTACACTATACATCATGCCATCCTCAGTCTTGTCTCAATGCAATACCCTACAGTCAGTTTCTCAGAGTAAGGCGAATATGTTCAAGGGACACAGACTTTCAAACACAGTCCAATGAGCCTAAAGGTTATTTCTGGAGTAGAGGATACCCTGAGAAACTACTCAACCAAGCTATAGAAAAAGCGGGCAAACATAACAGGTGGTCCCTACTTGAGAAGACAGACCAGAAACAAAAAAACTGACGCACTCAATTTCATAACTATGCAATCCCAGGAAGCACATCACACGGGATACCATTACGCGTAACTGGAATATTCTTAAACATCACCAGGACTCAATCTGCCTGCACAACAAATCATTCCGCATCATTTACTTGAGATGCAATAATTTACGAGACCTTCTTGTATGCTCAAATTTTATGAACATCTCTACACCACGAGGCTCTGTTAAATGTGGAAAAAACTGCCCCACATGTCCATTTCTCAGCGAAAGAACTACTTTCACTGGTAAAGCTACTAACATTTCATTCCAAATCAAACATTTTATATCGTGCCAAACAAACAATATAATTTACTTAACAGAGTGTAAGAAATGTCACGTACAATATGTCGGCCAAACTTCAAACACATTTAATACATGCTTTCACGGACATCGTTTTGACATAAGAAATAAATTAACCAAAAGCATATCTACTCATTTCAATGATACGTGCAGTATTGCAGACCTCACCATATTTGGAATAGACCGCATCAGACATAATGACAATGCATTACGTCACAATGTAGAAGCAGCATGGATCAATGAACTCAACACAATACAACCATTAGGCCTGAATAAATGGGAAGAAACGTACTAAATATGTGGACCTGGAACCTGTGTAATAACAACAAAAAATATAGGAATTGGAAGAATCTGAAGCAGCACATTATACGTCAGCACAAAAATCCAGCCAGACGATATAAGTGCCCCATGTGTGAAACTACTTTCACCAGAACGGACAACTTTAACAAGCATGTTAAGAGTAAACACGAGGGCCTGATAAAGCAGCCAATTTTCACGGACGCTTTTAAATTGGACAAAATTGACACCGTGCCTAAACAAAAGATTATCTGCATAAAAAGAACGCCTATAGCCATATTCCGGACTCTACAGAAATGTGATACCACAAGATCTGGTATACCGATCAAAACTCTACCACTGAAGGATAAGAGACAACTTAAACTTCCCATAATACAGATCCCACCAAAAGAGGAGGTAGAAGCTCACATCAACAAACAGAAATGGATTAAAGATATGGGACTAGAACTCAGTGATTCCGAAACTGAAAGCAACGCGTCCACACCATGTACTAGTGAATACAATATCACACCGAAACAATTTCTGATGGATCACAGAAACTTTATAATGAGCAACAGTAGTAAAAAGCCTATAGTTAATACCAATGACAATGTGCCTCCTGAACAATTTGTCCGTATCTATAACCGAGGTAAATAATCTTTTCTTCACCCACAGATGGAGAAGAAGCCAACGCAGAAGAACCAGGGAGATGAAGATTCCAGGGCCCAGTTACGACCCTCTAGCATCATATTTGACGGACTTTTTCAAGAACTAAACCTCGAGAGTTGGACTCCTTAAAAATTCCCTCATGATCTTCATATATTGTTATATATACTTTTTATACTTTTCATACATGGGACTTTTGATATTTAAAACAGATCTCCCCTTATCTTATGAACGAAGCTTACACTAATACTTCATTAAGACAAAAGCAGAAATATGAATGGCTTATAAGACAAGACAACAAGTCACGAACATTATGATATACACAGTTTTTTATTTTCTCAAACCACAAGTAATGACGTCACATCCGGACAAGACGGAAGTACAATGAGTCCTTCAAAAGAGTACCTGTAGTGTAAAAAATTGGCCATAAAATTTTGACTCGGATCCTCCCCTGAGGAAGACGCGGGTAGTGTCGAAACCGGTTGGGAGGGAGTCCTTCATTTCTTATATGTGTAGTCTCTGTTTTTACTTATAGACTAGATGGTATCCTGTTGGTAATGTTTATGTTGTTATTACCTTCGGACTTTTTTAACAATACCCCTGTATCTTTAAGATCCAGGACCAACATCGCCTAATGACTTTACATGAGAGTGTTGCTGAATTGTATTTTCCTTGTGCCATATGTAAAAAAAAAAAGGCTGTCTGAGGTCCTAAAAAATGGCTCGATCTGAAACCATGAGAACAAGAAGCAGACATAAAAGTTAGATGCAAAGTAATATGGAAACACCATTTGGGGTCCACATCATAAACTAGATCAGCAGCCAGTGGAGAGAGTGCAACGACAAGCAACCAAAATGATTCCTGAGTTAAGAGACCTTTCCCACTCCAAGAGACTCGGGACACTGAAGTCACCCTCATTATATTACAGGCGGCGGATGAGGGGTGACATGATCTTGGTGTACCAGATAGTGAATAAATTAGTACGAGTCTACGCTTCTGTGTGATTCAACTTCAGAATTGCAAGTACAATGAGAGGGCATGCATGGAAGATATACAAGCTTCATGCTAATAATCGGGACATACGAAGATTCACATTTAGTTTAGTATACATGTAATTGATAACTGGAACAGTTTACCCTTCCATGTCATATCAGCCAAAACACTAAACATTTTTAAAAAATAAACTGGACAGTTTTTGGCCACACAGAACGCTCTTTGTACCAGATAATTTTTACATTAATTCAAAATTAGGAGCTGGTTCTACAGGTTTTCTACTAACCTTTTACCCGAATATTACTGAACTGAATTGCAAAAAATGGGGTCTTGACTGTTTGTCACTTGGTTCATTTGATTGCTAAATTTTTAGTTTTAACCGTTCTCAAAGTCTTCTGAAACTTAACTGTTGGGTCATTTTTCACGTTCTGTCAACACATGATTTCAAGTTAGAACATACTGCGCACCTCGCGTCTTTTGTCAAATAAATAGGGCGCAAAACGGTTATGAATACTGGACCAGGTAAACTGGGCGTGTCCATGCAGTGCCTTTGATCAGTGCCCCTGTTATCAGGTTACAGTGTTGTTATTGTGATTGTGATGTCACATGGAAAATGTAAACAAAAATACAACACACCTGATAAGCTTCAAGCTGCTCAACTGTGAATGTTGTTTGCTTGTTACCCATGTTCCTTCATTCAGATATTCTTCTATTTCAACGACCCGTACATCTTTAAATTTAGATTATTATCCATCAGCTCAATTTAGGCGTGATTTCTGCGCGTTTCACTCAGCCTTGCTTCGTTTGCGCATGCGTTTAGATACTAACATAATCCGGTTTGCCTAGTTGTCGTGAAAATGGTATTAAAATATAAAATATATTTTTTATATTCTAACCCATCATGTGCAAATACTGCGATTTATCAATTCATAAGTTTGCTAGTGAGTTATTTAAAATGAACTGAAATGGTGCAGATGATGTCACTCACGTTTGTTACCATAAAGCGTTCTTCCCAAAGGCAAAGACAAGTGGGTTGCAGTTGCGATGACGATGTAAACAACTGAGTCACCACAGACACAGAGAAGCGTTTCTTTAGCAACCGGACAAACGCTTCCAGTGACAGCGACTGTTTGTTTCAAATCAAAGGGACGCCCACATGCAATGACTAGAGTCTAGACTATGGCCACAGCTAAAGGTTAAATTAACTTAGTTACCTACTGCATGTTTTCACAATGTCAATTTTTTTATATTACCTGATTTACCACTAATACCAGGTCCAGGACCAGGGACGTGCTATAGCACGTCCCTGATATTATCAACTTTGAGTCTGACAAAGACATTGTCTTTGACTTTGACTTTGACTTTGACTTTGTGCTCTTTGACTTTTAGTGATTGGAATGCAAGATTTGTCTTTCACTTCAACTTTTGTCAGGTTAAGCATGGACGTATCATTATGGGTCCATGGGTTAAGGTGCCCTTGACTTTGACAGTCAGAAGTCAAGTTTGGCTTTGTCCTTGAAACTGAAATTCAGTGGTTGGACACGTGCCAGTCTTGATGATTTGATGCACGATAGTACCTAGGACTAGTCAAGGTACTATCACCGGCTATCCTAGCACTAGGTCACAACATTTAATTTGATTGTGTCCGGGACAGAAAGTTCATTCAGCCTGAACTTGGAGGAATCCTCCAAGGCCTGACAAAGGACACAGGGAATTGTGCCCAGGAGAGAAAGTTCATTCAGCCTGACAAAGCACACAGGGGCAACCAGCAGAATGGTTGATACGAACATCTAGAAACTGTCACTGACACCCAAGCCAAAGACACTAGCTGTCTACCAAAGATACTGATTAGAGTTAGCATATAAATGACAAGGCATCACAGATGCTGCTTTCTTGCATTAAACACCTACTGCATGTGTGTGCAGAGACTGAAAAAATGCAAGGCATGCATGGTGCACAGCAGGTTACCAATAGGCAAAGACAAGTTGGTTATTTACTTTTTTTAATCCTTCTGTTTACCACTTGTATTTCATAAATCTTTGGCACCAAAATGTCAGACTTGATGAAACACCGGCTATCCATGTTTTACATGCATCTCATATCTTAGTTAAGCTCCACCCTCTGAAATGATCGAGTGTTCCTGTTATCAATATTGGGACCAGAACATCACTATGCAGGAAAAAAATGTGTGAACAGCTGCCAAAATATGCGGAATAGTTTACAAGACCTGGCTGTTTCATCTGCTATATGCAGGCTGTGAAATTTCATGATGATAAAATAAAGATCTATTCTGTGCATTTTTTTTATTATCAACATATTTCTCAGCTCAAGCTAGCAAATCTGCACAAATCCGATGCTTAGAAACAAATGTTGGATACCTTTCTGTCTACATTTATTTTAACCACAGATTCAGTCTGATCAATATGCCTGACCACTTGCTCAATTTTAAATACACACATGTACAGTTTTCTTTTGTAGACCAATCAGTTTTATCACAGAAGCTAATCATTAAGATGTGGAAGGTTAATATTTCTGTTGGTTGACATTATAGTCTTAATTAAGACTGGTAATTGGGAAAATACATGATCTTTGCATTTAAGACACAGGGATAAAGTGACCAGTATGTAACCAATTATGTACTCATTAGATGAGTTGCCATTAATTTAACACAATTCTGCATGAAAAACTGTGTTATAATATTTGTCCATGTTAGCAAAAACAAGGTCAATTATGTCAGTTCCCCATCAGCTCAAATTTTCCATATATTCTCTTTCCTTTGTGTTACTCCTTATTATATATGTATCTGTATACTTTTGTAGATGGAAGAATCACCAAGCAGATGCTTAAGACTAGAAGTGGAGAATTTGACATTGAAAGCATACACTCCTTGATTTTAAAGGGACAAGGTAAGTAGAGTTTTAATTTATTTCATGTCTGTAGTTAAATACATGATTATGTATGTTAATTTTAGATTATTTCCTTTTTCCTATAGAATGTTACCCTGTACATATATACCCATCCATCTAAGATGTGGGCTGCACAGGCTTTTATGCAACACATTTGTTCCATGCTCATGCCAGTCCTTTCCTATAAAATTTAAGAAGTGAAACATATCAGCAAAGCATAAATCTGATGTGAAACTTACTGTGCTGTACCAAATTTTCGCTACCTTATAAGATTAAACTGATACACTTAACCTAATAGTATGTACGATTTTCACAAATTTGTATGTCAACCCAAGTAAAAGTTAGTTTAACTAACTCTATTGCTCTTAGTATAATAATACTTCTTTCCTCTAATTGTTCAAATGTATCATGGGTTAAAAGTACTACATAATGTACTTGTGCTTATACATGAAGTATTCTATTTGATATGCTGTAATTCTGATTTTTCTCAAGACTTTGATATCATAACTATGTCAGAAATGTTTTTTTCACCTAATCATAAGGACTCAGATTTTGAATTACCAGGTTTTCATAAAATATTACGTCGCGATCACCCCAGTGCTATAGGTGGTAGGGTAGCTCTTTTTATTTCTCGATCTTTATTAGTAACTAAGCACTCAGATCTTGAGATGCTCTAGTGCAAAATTAGACTTTACAATAACCTGATAGCAAATTTCTCTTTGGTGTAGCCAACAGGCCACCAAACTCTTCTGTATTATTCTGGGATAAAGTCCAGGATAGCATTGATTTAGCAAAGGCAACAAACATCAATAATATTATTATTTCCAGAAATCTTAACTCTGATCCTTTGACTCTGGCAGGAGGTAAACTTACCCAATTCTTAACATCAGATCTTTTAACGAGGCATGTAAATGAGCCTACTCATATGACCAATCATTCAGCTACATGTCTTGATCAAATTCTTAGTAATATTCCTAACTTTTATATTAAAGAGGTGTCTGTTTTTCCACCTATTGCCAATTGTGATCATTGTGTTGTCGCTGCTAATCTGTTATTTTGATGCAAAAAGGACCCCGTATATTCCAGATGTGTTTGGCATTATGAAATAGCAGATTTTTGTAAATTCAGCGATTACCTCAAAAGTCTTAATTTGGAAAATTGTTTCGTTTCTCATGATGTTGATACTTGTTGTAACTTGTGGTCACAACTATTTCTTGAAGCTGCTCAAGATTGCATCCCTAACAGATAGAGAAATTAGACCATCAGATCTTCCGTGGTACAATTCATACTTGCACTGTTTGAGAGGCAAAGTGCATCAAGCGCATGATAAGACCAAATCAAATGAACACCGATATGATAATGTTGCGTGGTCCAGATTCTGTCAATTACATAACGAACATCAGAATGAACTTCAAAAATCTGAGCAGGAATACAATGATAAACTTCGCAGCAGACTGAATAGTCCAACAAAAAAGAAAAAAGCTGGTGGCGGACAGTAAAATATATTCTTAACCACAATCATACATAACTCTACCTTCTTTATTGGTTGATAATAAGTCCATAACAGATAATCTTTCAATAGCTAAGGCCTTCAACTCCTTTTTTCTTCAACAGTGTGACCTTCATTTGTCTTCAGTCACTTTGCCAGAGCTCAATCCTTCTCCATTAAATAATCTTAATTCTATTTCTATGACACATGATGAAGTTCTTGAAATGCTAAACTTCTTAAAGAAGCGACACCTGTTAATTACAAGTCGCTTACAAAATTATATAAACTTTCTTTGAGTACCAAAAAATTTGCTTTAGTGTGGAAAAAGACCAATGTTACTCCAATCCATAAGAAAGGTTCTTAAACCTTATGTAACAACTACCACCCTGCCTCCTTACTAAGCTATGTGGGTAAAGTCTTCAAAAAGGTAGTTTTTAAGTACACCTTTAACTTTTTTCTCGATAATCTTTTTATTTCTGCCCATCAATCACGATTTACCCTCGGTGATTCTACCATTAATCAGCTATTAATTTTATATCACCAGTTATGCCTTGCTGTTGATTATCAAAAAGAAGTGTGTATTGTGTTCTTAGATATCAGCAAGGCATTTGAAAAAGTTTGGCACTGTGGTGTATATTCAAATTAAAGAAGAATGGTATTCAAGGTGATTTGCTTAGTTGGTTTATTGATTTTCTGAAAAACCATCAATGGCCTGTTATTATCCAAGGCCAGTCCTCTCACTGGGGAACAATTCATGCTGGTGTCCCCAAAGGTTCCATTCTGGGGCTGCTTTTGTTTTTGATTTTTATTAATGATAGTGTTAATTCAAATATTAAACTATTTGTAGACAATACATCTCTCTATTTAACTGTGGATAATCCTGTAAATGCTGCCAGAGTAATAAATTCCGACCTTTCTGCTATTGACAAATGGTCCAAGAAATGGCTTACACTAGTAGATTTTAACAGCGGCTTTTGGACATTTTGGCGGCGGTGGGCAGTGGACAGCGGCAACCAGCGGTGGATGGCGGCGACCAATGGCGGTCTGCGGCGACCAGCGGCAGTCTGCGGCGACAAGCGGCGGTCGGCAGTGATCGCCGCTGTCCGCCGCAGACCGCCACACACATTCCCACCTGCTGTGGAGTCTCAACAGGAATGGGCGTTGGTGGGCGGCGATACTGCCTATCGCCGCCGACCGCTGCCCTGGGCCACACAACGCCGCTCATTGCTGCCTTCTGCCGCAGACAAACTCAAATCAAAAGTCAATATACATGTATGTTTAAGCTTCAAATTCTGTAATAGTAGTTTAGCATGCTTAATACTGTATTGTGTGTTTGGCTGTAACAATGCAAAATTAATTACACCCAACATGTGTGTCTTTTATGGACAGTATTTATTTATATTTAATGTATTATAAGCCAGTCAGAAGTCAATATATGTATGTTTAAGATTCAAATTCTGATGAGCAGCGTTGTGCGGCCCAGGGCGGCAGTCAGTGGCGATAGGCAGTATCGCCGCCCACCGCCGCCCATTCCTGTTGAGACTCCATAGCAGGTGAGAATGTGTGCGGCGGTCTGCGGCCACCAGCGGCGGACAGCGGCAATTGCCGCCGACCGCCGCTGGTCACCGCAGACTGCCGCTGGTCACCGCAGACCGCCACTGGTCGTGGCCATCCACCGCTGGTCGCCGCTGTCCACCACCCACCGCCGCCAAAATGTCCAAACGCCGCTGTTGAAATCTACTTGTGTTATAACTTTCAATGCCTTAAAAACTGGCAGTATGTTAATGTCACACAAGTCTACCTTACCTGATCACTCTCCCCTTATATTTCAGGGCCATACGTTGCAAAATGTTGACAGTCACAAACATCTCGGTATTATTCTGTGGTCTGATTTGAGATTGAATGTCAATGTCACACAAGTCTACCTTACCTGATCACCCTCCCCTCATATTTCAGGGCCATGCGTTGCAAAATGTTGACAGTCACAAACATCTCAGTATTATTCTGCAGTCTGATTTGAGATTGACTGATCATATCAAAGACATTATTGTTAAAGCAGAAAAACTATTAAACATAATGAAAAATTTGACTTATTGTTTGGACCAACAAACCCTTGAAAATATTTATAATTATGTAGGCCTAGATGTAATGTGTATATCTTACATAAGGCCAATTTTAGTGTATGGAAGTCCTGTTTGGGATGGATGCACAGCAGCTGATGCTGAGAAACTTGAGGGAGTTCAGTTGGCAGCTGCTAGAATAGTTACTGGAGCATTTGGTGGTACAGCTAATGCTTAACAATACAAAGATTTTGGATGGCAAACCTTATAGCCAAGAGCAGGGAGAATGCAAAATTAGTAATGATGTATAAAATAGTTTATAATTTGGTCCCCTATACCTTGCAATCTGTAATTCCTAATATTCTTGAACCTGTAACACCAAGTTAAAACACACATCGAGTATCTGACCTGCCTCCTTTAAGAGCTCAAACAAATCTTTTTAATACATGTAATTCATTTTTCCCTTCAGAAATCAGATAATGGAATGAACTTGGTTCTGATGAACAGTATTAGAAATTCGGAATTATTATCTTTATTTAAATCCATTTTACCGAAGCAGATGTATGGCACTTTTTCTCTGAGTGTCCATGTTGCCCAATCTAACTTGCACATGCCTATCTCAAGATATGCTCCTTTTTCTCTACAAACTGTCCTGTACAGCTCTGTTAACCCTTTCCCCCTTGCATTAAGACTGAGTCAACAGCTTTCCTTGGCATGGGTTGGGCACTAAGTGCCCAACCCATGCCAAGGAAGGCTGTTGACCTGTGGCATGTGATCTTGATAAGTCTCATGTACATTTCTCAGTCAGATTGTTTTTCATAAATGTTGAAATTAGTTGAAAACACTGAAGCAGACGACATTTGACCAATAGCCGGTTTTGGCCGGTTTGAGGGGGAAAGGGTTAAGAGTACTCTTCAGGGAAATATCCAAATTTTCTCTGCTGTTCAAGATTATATCATTTCAACTACTCAATTTTCATCAACTGGTATTGGTTAAATTTTATAATGTCATAGATGAATGTTCAGGTACAACATAGTTTCATAGTGGTAAGATTTTGTTACTTTGGCACACATATATTTAGCTTATAATGATGCGCTTCTATCTGTCCTGGTTCAGTGTCTGCTTTTTTCTTAGCTGTGTTTTGATGCAACATCCATCAGGTACAATAAAGGTCTGACTGATTATTCATCATTAGAGTGTGTTTTGTAATGTCCTGTATTCTTGCTGTCCTTTTTCTTTCTGAGAGGGATTAATATTTTTCCCACATGGGTCATATTTATTTCTACCACTTTGTTATACTGTTATGAATAAAAAGTGCATTTAAACCAAGCTAAGTAAAAAGAAATGCATCTGGTAACAATAAAAATACGAGGCAGGGCAAGAAAATTCCATCATGGGTTTACTTCTCCGAGGGCAAGTGCCCTTATGTTTTACATGCTATTTTCTGAATTTTCACTTGTCCTGCATCCATTATACTTGCCTGGGACAATAGGACATAGGAATTTACTCACCCTGCAAGGTCATAATATATTAAAGTCATAAATAAGAGGTGTCCAGTTCTATGAATCCTGTTACATATAAGCAGTATGTTTACAATATGATTACTTTACAGATATCAGTGACTTAGGGTGTCTGGGAGAGTGTGCGGGACTGGAAAGACTGGACCTGTCTCAGAATGAGGTTAACCGACTACATGGTTTGGCAGGACTGACCAACTTGATGTATCTCAATCTGTCGGACAACAACATTTCTTCTTTAGGTCAGGGCAAATATCCTATGACTTCTCTGGTTTCAATTTATAGATATATATCATTATTGCTTATAAGCCAAGCAAAAAGTCCTGAGACATAAAAGATCACCTGCTTCCAAGTTTGTACTTATCCAAGTCAAAATTAATATATAGAATAATTGTAAACAGAACATGCAGGGATATAGCTTGCCACAGATCAACAGCTTTCCCTTGCTAGTATTGCTTTTTGTGGTCAAGAAGCCATATTTGGGCAAGGATATAGCTGGTTACTTAGCCCTTTCCCACACAAAATCAACTGAAAGTGCCTGAATGTGATTGTCATCTGTCTTAGCTTTTTTGCTTAAATTTCTTGTTTCTAGAAAACATTTTTGCTCATATTTGTATGTAAGACCATTCTAGATGGCATGGCCCAGGTCAATAGATTTCTTTGGAGCAGGTTGGGTGCAAGGAAAGCTATTGACTCAGTTATACTCTGACCAGGGATGGGTTAGTCGTAATTCTCGGAGGGAAAATTGACAATGATACAAAAGCAAAAATACAAGGAATGTAGTAGATGAACTGAAGCAATGTCCTTCCAATAAATCTAGATATACATATATATATATATATATGTATGTATGTATGTATGTATGTATGTATGTATGTATGTATGTATGTATGTATGTATGTATGTATGTATGTATGTATGTATGCCATACATGTATGTCATATCTAGACTTGGTGGTCCAAGCATATTTCAGTGTAATCTGGGTCTCATCAGGGGCTATTATAATGTACACAACCTGGTGTTATTAATATATTAGTACTAATTATCAAAGGGAAATGTGCTTGTATGAAAAATTTATCCTCAAGCAAATCAAGAGGGACCAGGCTTGAGCCCAAACAATGCTGTATGTGGGATAACTTTGTCACATACTTCTGTTTTCTTTATTTTTACATGTATCAATGCTCTTTGAACAGCCCAAACTGTCTTTTATATCAGTAATAATATTACCAATTGTAATTACAGTCAGCATTTTTGTATTCTGTCTTCAGTCTCTTTATAAATGATGCTTATTCATAGTTGCTTAGTTTCAGCTTGTGTAGATTGGTTGCGTTATCATTATTCTAATTGTTTTAAATCAATAAGTCCATGCATTTAAAGTGAATTACTGTAAATTGCTTTAATTTCACAGTATTCTTACTTTCACTTATTTTGTTGATGGCACAAAACTGTGAAAATAAAAACACTGTGAAAATAAAAACACTGTGAAATAGTATTGTAACATTGTTTGAATAGGAATTATGTCCAAAATAGTGAAATTAAAACTACAGCAAAATGTTGAAAATACAAAAACCGTGAAAATTTTAAATATGCAAAGAAATTAACAGCATAAAATGAACAGCAATGCTATCATGACATGAAGACATTAAAAGTTGATGAATTTAAAATTTTGATAAATTATTACCTATGGTTCTTGTGGATTCTCTTTCCCCCCTGCAGAGGGTCTTCAGGCATTGGACAACCTAACCATACTGAATGTTGCTGGTAACCAGATTGCCAAGTAGGTTGAGCATTCATTTATTTCACCAATATTTTAGTCTCCTGTCCAAAATGCATCTACTGAGCCATTCGGGCTTCACTACTTTGTTATTATGGACAAGGAATGATAATAGTATGTTACAGCACACTGTCATATTGTCACAGCAACA
Organism: Hermodice carunculata; assembly: GCA_964020975.1. Taxonomy (NCBI): domain Eukaryota; kingdom Metazoa; phylum Annelida; class Polychaeta; order Eunicida; family Amphinomidae; genus Hermodice; species Hermodice carunculata. Next base: position 85,371,977 of record OZ026617.1, on the reverse strand, counting down.
CAAATACTATTTATTCTTTTTAGACACTGTAAAGTGCTTCCTTACATAAATCTTGGGCCATACACAACAAAATTTCTCCCTTTGGACCTCCGGAGCTCCAATATCTGATAAAGAGAAGACTCTTTCTTTCTTTCTGTCTTTCTTTCTTTCTTTCTTTCCTTTTTCTTTCTTTCTTTCTTTCTTTCCTTTCTTTCTTTCTCTCTCTCTCTCCCTCTCTCTCCTTTCTTTCTTTCTTTCTTTCCTTCTTTCTTTCTCTCTCTCTCTCTTTCTTTCTTTCTTTCTTTCTTTCTTTCTTTCTTTCTTTCTTTCTTTCTTTCTTTTTTTCTTTCTTTCTTTCTTCGTGATTTAGAAGTGAGAAGTTTTGCCAGTGTATATTTTCAAGTCTGCTGACCAAAAGTCACTGAGGATCTATCATCATTAATGTTTGTCTATCAATCAGTCCTTCCATCTGTAAACTTCTGTTTGTGAATGGTACAGTCTACATATGTCACGTGTGCAAACATCTGAGTTAAGTTTGACATGAATTATGTGCCTCCTATACAGTATTAAGTAATGTGTGGGTCAAAGTATGAAAATATTGTAAACACTCTAGAATATTTAATTTTTGGTGGATCATCATGGAATATACAAGTTGCAGAAGAGGAAGTCCGTTTACATCTCTGTTTGGTGCCTGTGAAGTCCCATTATCAAGTTGCATGGTCACATAAGTATATTTTATAATATATGTATATGGGTCCAAATGTGAAAATCTTTAAACAATGTAGCATCTTTTAGTTGTTCGTGGATCATCACGAAATTAAGTGGGCTTCTGATGGATGTCAAAATCTTGACTGCTTATGATACTAGTGAATTCCCACTACATGTATCCAGATAGTCACATAATCAGATTCCACAATAGGCCCATGGGTCCCTTGTTTTGCATAATAGCTTAGAGTACAAACATTTTCATCATATAGTGAAAGTAGTTTCAAGAAGGCCTACAAATGTTATTCAAACACTTGACAGACCCATATAGGTACAGTGTATGAAATGTATCACACATACTAAGGGCATGGATTTCCTTATGACTCTTATGTATAACTTTTAATTTCTGTCTATGGTAACTTATATCCTAAAAGGTATACATTTTCTGAAAGAAAACATAACATCAAGTTTGATTCTGTTACTGAATATAGTATTTTTGTTTTGCTATTGATGTAACTAAATTTTAATTTAAACTCTTAAATTTTGCATAAAATTTAAAATTGCTTTTTAAACAATAAATAATGAGATTTGGTTTACAGTGTCAAATGAAAGAACACATAACGCTCTCAAAAAACATCTTTTGCATGCTTGAAAAAGGGCTAATTTTATTGCTGTTTACATTCTTAAAAGTTAGTTCTTTAAAATTTAATTTAAACATCCTGTAAATTTTGAATTAAAACCTTTATCCAAAATTTAAAATGCAGTTTTGCTGCTCGAGGTGCACTGTTTCCTTTCCCATAGGAAATTATGTTTCCCATTTTTTGGTGTTCGCACTATTTTTTGTGTTTTAAAAAAATGTAGTAGAACTAGAGTATTTTAATTAAATAATTGAAATTAATTTCTTACAACTTACAGAGATTTCATTATCATTTTATTAGCTTAATCCAAATATATACTTTAAAATATATGGTTTATACGATCTCAAATGAGAGGTATAGTGTATATGAAGACATGTTTGGAACCAAGTTGTATTTTCTTTGTAAAGTACTGTAAAAGTGAACCATACCCTGCTGGTACGATGTACATTATTGTGTTCATTGCAAACCAAAGGAATATTAAAATCCAGCTCTGATAGAACTGTTTTCAACTTCCATGTGATCAAAGGGAAACATGAATGGTCCCAGGTTTAAAAATAGCAGTAATACTAATACATGTAAGTTGGGAGATTCACAGGAAACAACTTGTTTATTTCTTTTTATATTGAATATGGTTGCGCTTTACCTGTCATTTATAATCCTATTGGTATTTCAAATTATGTAACTTTTTATTGTCAAGTTATTAAATACCTTTCAAGTCACAAACCTTTGTCAAAATATCATTTTCCACAGTCACTAAAAGGCTTCTGAATTATTTGACGTTGAATATTCATGTTGTGGGTTATATTCATTATTTTGGTACTGCCCATTGCACACCAGCATGGCAACATTGTTCATATCGTTGCTGAGCCTGTTCAATTCTGTGTTATGTTTATGCATGCTACAAGCTCAAATTCGTGTACTGACCCCACAGCACAGATGCACTGCGCTGTCTCACAGGTCTTGACAAACTGACGGAGCTGCGTCTCTATGACAGAGTGCATGAGCTCAGCAACCCAGTGTGTTTGCAAGCAGACTACAAGACGCAGGTGGTGGCTATGTTCCCAAAACTTTTAGTGCTGGATGGTAAGCAATGGAAGTGGAGGCAGCTATAGCTGTCAATGTGTGGTTAGGATTAGTTTAACTCCAGTAGTGCCTCATTATGGTAGGCGTACTGGTATAGTTCAACACCATATTATGTTGACATCAGTGCTGCATCGACTGTTGAAGATGCTCAACTCATCAAACCCTTTGGAAGCTAATACTAATATGTTGGCGTGGCCCGGTGGCGGGTGGGTGGGTGGGGGGTAAGTTGGCAACGGCTTTATTTCAATAGATTTTGTTTTTTCATATTGTGGCAGATGGAGCATGACTTAATTGCCTAGCAATGTAAATACCACTAACTGTACACAATGCATGCCAGTACTAAAAGTTTTTCGTGATGGTTTTGCGTGCATGTGTGTCACGTGCATTCATAGTCACATTTAGTTAATCTAGCATGTCGCAATTTTTAGCTCAGCTGACTTGTCAGTCAGCTGAGCTTATCTTATGGTCCTCCGTCCGTCGTCCGTCCGTCCGTCGTCCGTCAACAATTCACATTTTCAACTTCTTCTCCGAAACTGTCAGTCAGATCCACTTCAAACTTGGTGGGGATGTGCCTTGGGTGGGTGTCTACCAAGTTTGTTCGAATGGTTATGGTTCAGTAATTTTTGGAATTTTAATTAATTTTTTTGTTTTTTGGGGGGAAAATCTTAAAAAATCTTCTTCTCCGAAACCGCTCACCTAATTCCTTTGATATCATACAGGAACACTCCCTGGGACTCCTAGCTCTTAATTTGTTCACCAGGTGGTGCTGCAATTTTTTTATAATTTTTTATGAATTTTTGTTTGTTATAGCTATTTTCGACTTCTTCTCCAGAACCATCACTCAGATTAAGCTGAAACATGGTGGCTATGTTCCTTGTGGAAGGGTCAAACAAAGTTGTTCACTTTGTGGGAAAACTGCAGATTCTTGATTTTTAACGATTTTTTCAATTCGAGTACTTATCAGTCAATGCAGCTTTCCTATTGATTACTATAGAAGTCAATGAGCATTCTAATGCTAATTCACATTTTCGACTTCTGCTCTAAAACTGTCATACCGATTAACTTCAAACTTGGTGGCAATGTGCCTTGGGTGAGTTTCTACCAGGTTTGTACAAATGGTCATGCTCCAGTGATTTTTGGATTTTTTTTATGATTTTTTTTTTTCAAGAATCAAACACAAGTTTGACATCGGAATTTCTTGTTTTGGTTATAACTTAAATAATGTGGGCCAGATTTACTTCAAACTTGGTGGGGATGTGCCTTGGGTGGATCTCTACCAAGTTTGTTCAAATGGTCATGCTCAGTTGATTTTTGGATTTTTTATGAATTTTTTTGTTCCTTTTTGGGGGCAAACCTTAAAAACTCTTCCCTACTGAAACCGCTCACCCAGTTGCTTTGATATCGTAAATAGACACTCCCAGAGACACCTAGTTCCCAATTTGTTCACCAGGGCTGCTGCAATTTTTTTTTTCTAATTGTTTTATGAATGTTTTGTATGGTTTTGCTATTTTTCACTTGTTCTCAGAACCTGCACTCAGATTAAGCTGAAATGTGATGGATATGTTCTTGTGAAAGGGTCAAACAAAGTTGTTTACTAGGTGGCACTGCTTTGGATTCCTGATTTTGAAGGATTTTCAATTTGGGTACTGATGGGTCAGTGCAGCTTTTCTATTAATTACTATGTAAGTCAATGGGCTTTCTGATGCTAATTCACAGGACAACTGACAAGGAATTTACTGTTTACTTGATAACTTGAAATCTGTTTTGAGTTAGTACTGTGATGCTGCACATGTTAATGTTTCTGTATGAAGGTCATGCTTAGACAGTACATGAATGACCTTGACCTCGTTTCTGGGGTCACAGTGCAACATACATGAATTTTACTCTTCATTATAATTTGAGAACTACTTGAACCTTGATGTTGCACATGTTAGTGTTCTTGTATAAAGGTAAGACTTACTCAGAACATGGGTGACCTTGATTCTTTCCCAAGTTCATAGAGCTGCAAGTGTGATGAATGTCAAGATCAGCTGAGCATGGGCTGTTCACACAGCCCTCTTGTTTGTGATTTAAAAGCATTTGTATAGTGATGTACCCTCTTTCTCACAAGTGTCGAAAAGTTTGCATACACGTTGAATATATATGTAATAATTCTGTACATGTAATTATTGCAGTTGCATGTTGATGTGAAAAATTATTCCCATGGTTAAGACACCCATACAACATTGTTGCAATACATTTTTAACAAAGCCTTCGTATTTTCATACAGGAACTTGCTGGGAGATTTCTGAATTGTCATGGTGTCTTTTAAGTGCTATTTTATGCAATGGTACTTTTAAATGCCAAATTAATCTCAGTAGCTATGTATATTTAACTGACATGTAGAATTTGCAGGGATGGTTCAGAAGGTTTTAGTTAGGTTGAACATCATTCAAGCTGAAAGAAAGTGTTAGAAAATATTGAACATGAACTTTTTTAAAGTTAACAATATTTTTTCTCTGAATGATTTATATTTTATAAACCAAAATCCTCAGTGATAATCTTGAATTTAAAGACACATGCTGGAATGTAAGTTATTGAGCAGCTGTGAAAAATAAGACATGTTTTTTTCTGACCGTTGTCATGGTTTTCAACCTGTATGTTGTAGGAGAGAGGCTGTCTGGCAAAGGCAGTGAGCTCTATGCTTTGTGTACAGAAATAGACTTGGCATTGGCAGGTAGGTCAGTTGATCTGCTAGTGCTACGTACCTGCATTTTATACCTCATTGACCATCAGGGGATATAGTCTGATTCAGGGGATCGAATGCTGGCAAATTTTTGACATGGACTCAGAACATGGTTTTATCATCTTGCCAAGTTGTTTAACCCTTTGACCTTGGAATTAAGACTGAGGCAACAGCTTTCCTTAGTGTGGGTTGGGTGTTCATTCATGCCAATTAAGGGAAGCTCTTGACCTGGGCCATGTCATCTTGAGCTGTTTCATCAGCAATTCTCATTCAAAGTCTTAATCATTACTGTTGAAATTAATAGAAGACGACATTTAATTGACCATATGAGTCAATTTTGGACATTCAAGGAGGAAGGGTTAAATCAAAAGGAACCATAAGCCAGAAAGTTCAAATGAACCTGGTAAAGTTGTTTCTTTTAAGCCCCCAGAGTGAGTTAAGGAAATTTTCAAACTCATTCAATTAGAATGACTGTGTAAAGGATGTCTGTTTGTTCTTCACATTTTTAATCTTTTGTATTCGTGATTGAGAAATATGAAATCTAAGTACATGTATGTACCTTTAAAAAACAAAATGATTCAAAACAACCAAACCATTATAAATTATATATAATATGTGTAATGGACTGTATGATACTGTGACCCTCCTACAACTCTCTTGTATAATAGATTAAAATGAGGCAGAAAAACAAAATGATATTTACATGTATGCCTGACTGAAGAACCCTCTTCAGTACGGTGTTGATTTGCAATGTCAGCATTAGTGACATGCGGCAATGATGTTGTGGCCCTGCTCATGATCAGGGCTACCAAGGGGAGAGCATGTTTAACATTATACTGTAAGTGTAGCATTTTTAAGTAAACAAAAACGCAAACAAACAAACAAAAATTAAATTGTTTTACTGTGGGGGGGAATAGTGGGTGGGTGAAAGCATTTTATAGCAGATCCATGGTACCATTGCATGCTTCCCATGACAAATAGAATTAAAACTGATGAATTTTTGTTTTGAACTTTTTTGTCCCAGCTGTGAGCAGCTCAGAAAATGAGGAGTTACAGGAGCTGCCTGTGCCTGGCCCCTGGCTGTCCCAGGGCTTCTGGGATTCCAAGGACACACGCTTTGAGAACTCAGACCTGTACGATGCTGAACAACAACTTCAAGGTGTCGTGTATTCACGTATAATCATATGAATATCTTGCAATATGTAGATGTTTTCTGTTGTTTTCATGCAAAAAAAAAAACAAATATATATAAATTTAAAAAACTGAATAAAATGAAGATAAAATAAGCAACAACCCCCCCTCCCCCAGGGGAAAAAACATATATGTATTACTAAATAAAAAGATATGATATATGAATTGTAATATTTCAAGGTTTCAAACACCCATTTGAAATACATGCAAGAAAAGAACAAATTAAATGCAAGTAATAACATATAATATAATAAAATTACAACAGGGAAAGATGAAATGCAGCATCTTGCACATGTGCCAAGGTTCCACTATACATGGATGATCTTGCTCCAAATAGTTTTCTTTACACCTCAGTCTCTTACCAGATAAAACCTGGGTCTGTCTGCCTTTATGGAAGTCGTATTGCCTCTATTGCACGGGAGAGCAATTTTTGAATTAGTGATTCTGAACTTACAACATTCACCACCTACATTGCCAAGTGTTTCATTGCTCTTGCTAATGAGCAGGCTCTAAGAGAACGAAAATTCTCAGAAACTGACGAAGACATCTGCCTGTCTAGTTATGTCTGTGGGCTGATGCAGTCTGTTCTACCACACACAGAAAATGAATTAACCCCACCTTTGCTGAAAGTTATTCATGTTGCTATCCTTCACCTCTACATCCATCCTCCATGTTTGTTTGCCATCATTTAAACTAAAAAAAAAAAAAAGGTAGTAAGCTAGTGGCTGGTGATCTCAATTTTTTTTTTTATTGTTTTTTTTTTTTATTTTTGACCTAGTGTTAAAGACTTTTGCAAACCATTAGTTGGACAGGCTCCCATTTGTCATAATTTCACCGCTAGGTAATCATGATTGTCTGAGCTAACCATTAGGACATCGAAAACCTGCAATTTGTAACAAGGGGCATGCAAAGTGGACCAACTACTGTGACAATTTACCACTTTTTGTAATTGATAGTTTGATTTCCATTATGTCAGAATAAAGTTATAAAATCCTGTGTGGAGACAAACTGTGAAAGTTTTGTTGAAGTGACTGTATAGATTGTCTTGAGTATTCATTCATTTCTTTTTATTTGTTTGTTTTGCATTGTCTTGTGATAAGCCAGTATAGTCTCTCTATGCAAGAGGGATTCATATTCATGGATGGGTTCTCTGTCAAGTTGTGAAAATATATAAACTTCTTTGCTGAATGAAACATGTTTAAGTCAACCAAACTTTTCTTTCTGTTGTATTTCTGGTGTAATATGTCAAAATCAACCACAAAACAATAAATTAAATGAGGTAAGGATAATTCCCCTCCTTTTACAGGAATTTTCCCCTTTCTATCAAATATTAATCCCCAAATTTGCTTGATTAATATTAAAAGCTCAAGTCCGATTACATGTAAGATTGTAAGGATTAGTGAAAAAATTTACCAAATGTCACATCCACTCAATAACGTGACCTTCAGTAAATTCTTCTCAAGTTACCATTCAAAGAATGAAAGGTTTGAAATTTTTTTTTTCTTTTTTTTTTTAAGCATTTTGCCATTGTAAGGTCTGAAATACAACACAATCAATCATCCTCTTTGACACTTGTATGTGTCATGTGTTCATAGAGTGTGCTGTTGTAGGTGATTCAGTCAATACTGCACGGATGTCAAGTGTACAGAGGTACATTCTCGTTAATTTTTTTACTCTGATGTGTAAGTGCACGTGAAGTACATTGTACATGCAGTATCTTTTTCTCCCGCAGACATGCTGGCTCAGTGCAAAGGAGTGTGTGCAGAAGCTGACAGAAAATTGTTGACACAGCAGAGCCAATCAACAGCCACGTGACCAGATGTGAACAATTGACAGAAGTTCCCGTCTCCAAAGACTACTTTTATGAGAGACCTTTCCTCGGAGATACAGGATATTATGTATAGCGTGGTATGTCACCTGGAGTTAAAGACCACAGGCGTTGAAAGACGAGATGTTGGTCAGTTGGAGCAGTTAGGCACTTCAAGGCAGGTCTAATCACATGTGTGTACATGTAATGACATGACAAAGTCTGAAACAACTGTTGGATACATGTATTGTCAAAGAAACGATTCATGGTCAAACAATGTTACATGCATTTTACCTAAATGTTGTACTAAAACTGCCCTCATACTGCATTTTTAGTCCTGTAGCATACAGTGGCGTCCAAGGGACATACCCACACCAAAATAAGGGAGGACCGATACTGAAACTGTCCAATTAAAACACATGGATAATGTTATACTAGCAACAGCCAGTATCTCCCCAAGGGAAATACAATCTCCCTATTATAATAACAGTGAAAGTCAGTGGGCCTATAAATATATACATGTACATGTACATATATTACCATCCGGTGTAAATACAGCCCTGGTTATCATTATTGTTTATTGGGTTGGTATGGGGGCATGAGCTTTAGTATTTCAGAGCAAGGTGGCTCAAAATGAGGCTCAAATCAGCACATGGGGCTTTTTCCTTGTATAACCAATTAGATGTGAGCAGCCACAAGTTCCTAATTATAAATTCGTAAATATCATCCTCAAAATGGTTACTAGGGATTCAGTTTTTCTGTGCAGCCAATCAGAGAACAGGATTCTCACACAGCCCCTAATTATAAATACATAAATATCAACCTGAAGATTGCCACAAGGTTGATATTTATGAATTGATAATTAGGGGGTCTGTGAGAATACTGTTCACTGATTGGCCACACAGGAACTGAATGCCTATGATCCAGGGGTGATAGGATTATGAGCCTGGCTCTCTTTTGTCCAAATTTAAAAGTGTTGGATGGTATCTGGGGGAGGCTGGCTACCCTGGGACTGAGGATCTGCATTTCATAGCCTAGGCCTATTGACACAGAATGGAAATATAAAGGTTATCACATGGGTGTAGCTGTATGACCCCTGTATCAGCCACTCGCATCTGTATCGTCACGAGACCCAGAGACTCCAACCCACAGCTTCATACAAACTGGAGATTCTTCCTTTTGGAGTACTATTGAAACTGGAGATCTGACGGAGCGCTGGGACTGTGCCTAGGGGATGGGTCTGGAAGGGCAGTGCCCCCTCCTGGATGAGAAAATTTTGAAAAAAAAAGAAGTTAAAATGGTGTATTTTGATGATTTTTTTTACCTCATCCATTTGTTTATCTGGGTGGGAGAAAACATATTCTAAGCATGAGAATGGGAGAATTTGGAAAAAGGGAAAAAAAATGGGAGATCTCCTGCTGAAAACAGGAGGGTTGGAGTCTCTGGAGACCTTCAGTCTTGTGACAATACAGGTTGCTCGGCGGGTGATACAGCTACAACCATGTGATAACCTATAAGTATCCTTCACAGCGGCATAAGCAGCAACTCAAATCATGCTAATGACGTTATGCACCATGGCATCACTCATATTGCAGGGGTACATGCCGTACAATATGGATGACCTGGCAGGAGAGCAGCATAGGCCTATTTCTTCCTGGAGGGGAGATGGGCTTTTCTCACACAAAACTATGAAGTAGAAATTTTATGTTTTGGCTATTAATTTGGTATGTATAGCATCTTATATAATCCCAGGAAAAGCTGCATTTGCCTTTTTCGTCTTATTGTGGAGCCACGGGAGAACCTTTAGTGCTGCCAACATGGTAAGGCCAAACAACTGTAACATACTGTAAATTGCTTTAATTTCGCTGTATTCTTATTTTCGCTTATTTCGCTGATGGTACAAAACCGTGAAAATAAATACACAGTGAAATAGTATTTTAACATTGTTTGAATAGGAATTATGTCCAAAATAGTGAAATTAAAAATACAGTGAAATTTCAAAAATAGAAAAACCGTGAAAATTTAAACACGCGAAAATAAAGCAATTTACAGTACATGTAATGCCAATATGACAGTAAAGGCCAAACAGTGTTACATACATTTACATGTATTGTGAACATGACTAGGCCAACCAACTGTAATACATGTACACGTATTACTAGCATACAAGGCCAAACAACTGTGTTACATAATATGCATGTACATGTATTACCAACTTGGCAAGGCCAAATAACACTAAAAAAAGAAGATTTGCTTCATAGCAAATCTGTCTGGGTGCCTTCAAAATGACAATACTTTAAAATGCTACACTTTGCCATTGTTCAACATAATTTAAATTTTGTATTAGCCTAATTTGCATAAATTAAAATGCTACAACTTTGGTTTTTGGTTCATTGGATGTGGCCATGTCACAAACTTACAAACTGAAGTTTGAAGGACACCACTATCTATAATAGCTTTGAAGCTATGCATGATTTTAATTTTGTGTATTTGCATAAATTAAAAGCCTACAACTTTGGTTTTATGGTTCATTGGATGCGACATGTCACATACCTACAAATTTAAGTTGGAATGGCATCCCCATGTTTATTAGTTTTGAAATTATTCAAGATTAAAATTTTGTGTAGTCATCTTCTTTGCATAAATTAAAATTGTACAACTTTGGCACATGTTTCATTGGATGCAACTATGTCACAAACTCATAAATTGAAGTTGAAATGGCACCTCTATCTATAATAGTTTTGAATCAATTCAAGATTTAAATTTTGCACAATCACCCAATTTGCATAAATTAAAATCCTACAACTTAAGGTCTTGGTTCATTGGATGTGGTTTTGCCACAAACCTATAAATCAAAGTTGGAATGGCATCTCTATGTATAATATACTGAACCCCAATGAAAAGTATCCACATGCCAATTTTGAAGTATTTTATTGTTTATACTTGAAACATTTCATACCTAGACGTGCTTAGAACTTAACAAAGCATTCACTTTTCTGGCATAAACATAATGTCACGCTCTACCGACATTAACGTCACTTACAGGCAAAAAATGTCATTAACTGCCCTAATTGAAAGTCACACAAATTTTTCTGTTCAATATGGGATGTGGCCACCTCGAGCATCAACACATGCTATACATCTGCGGCGCATACTGCTGACCAGGGTTTGAATTCTGTGTTGGGGAACATTATTCCATTCTTCCTGCAGAGCTTGGATCAGCTGGTTTCGGGTAGTAGGCCTAGGTGTCCTCCGTTGAATACCTTGGCCTAACTGATCCCACAAATGTTCAATAGGGCTCAGATCGGGTGAGAACGCTGGCCATTCCATGACATTGATGTTGTTCTCATTGAGAAAGTTCATTGTTAATCTTGCAGAGTGTGCACGTGCATTGTCCTGCTGAAAGATCGCCAGATCTTGATGCTGCTCCATAAATGGGACCATGTGCGGCTCCAGCACCTCATCAATGTACCGCCTAGCATTGAGGATCCCTTGAATGACCACTAGGGGTGTCCGGTAGCGGTTGCTGATGCCTGCCCACACCATGACAGAGGGTCCACCCCATCGATCTGCCTGACGGACACAGGCATCTGCATATCTCTCCCCAGTCCGGCGCCACACACGTTCTCTGCCATCTGCTCTGCTGACACAAAAACGGGACTCGTCAGTAAAAAGGACGGTATTCCACTGCTGGCGAGTCCACCTGGAGTGTGCTCTACACCACTGCAGTCGTCTTTCTCTTCTGGGTTGGGTCAGCAGGTTACCCCTGTAAGGTCTTCTGGCTGTTAGGCCACTGCTCCTCAGTCGCCTCTCCACAGTAGAACTACTGACAGGACGGTGATTCACCCCTTGAGTCTCACGGGCTGTTTGGGCTGCTGTACGGAAACGGTCTCGCAGGTGCATCAGCCGGATGTGACGGTCTTGGCCAGGTGTTGTCACTCTTTCTCGGCCAGGCCTAGGCCGATCATCTACGGATCCAGTTTCTTGTTGCCGTTCAATTAGTCGTTGGATGGTGCGCCGAGTACACCCCATTCTTTGTGCGATTTGAGTGATTGGGACTCCACCCTCTGCAAGCCCCAAAGCATGGTGTCTTTGACCTTGGCTCAGACGCGGCATGATCGCCTCAACACACCTGAGACCACTGGCTTTTTTCTTGGCTGAACATCCCTTTTTAAAGCCACTGAAAACATCAGGTCATTTTAGCCATCCAATAGGAGTGGTGGTCAGAAGCAATATTCGGTGCACAAAAGTCACATGCATTATGTAACAACCCAGCAAAAGTTAAAAAGTTGTCCTGAATGACCCTGATGTAGGCTCCAAACCATGCATATATGCACACACAGTACTTAGTAACTTACAAAATTAATGTGTTAATTTTTTTATGTGGATACTTTTCATTGGGGTTCAGTATAGTTTTGGAGATAATCAACTTTTAAATTTTTCAATGCCCCTAATTTGCGCAACTTAAAACTCTACGGCTTCCGTTTACAGTCCATTATATTGGCAGGTGACACATGCACATGAAAATTGTGTGTCTATCTATATTAGTTTGCGAGATATGGAGCTTTTAAAATTTCAGTCGCCCGTAATTTGCATAATTTTAAACATCATGACTATTCCAACTGATATGCACATTTTCACAGGTAGGTCAGTCACCCAGGCAAATTTTGTCTTTTTTTGGAATAATAGTGTCCAAGAAAAACTGACAAATTTGATCGTAAAGAAAGAAAGAGAGAGAGGGACAGAGAGAAGAATTTTGGAAAAACAAAATGTCTGTGTTCGCACCCAGACATAATTACATGTACATACGCATAATAAATGTACAATGTAATGGTATTACCAACATGACATGGCCAAACAACTGTAATACATGAATTGCCAACATGGCAATTACAGCCAAACCATTCTACATACACGTATAAGTACACGTATTGCCAGGGACAAGGCCAAATAACTGTAACACACATGGAATGCCATCATGTTGTAACGCACATGAAGTGCCATCATGTTAAGGCCAAACAATTGTAACGTACATTTAATCAACGTTACATGTACATACATGTATTGCCAACATGACAAAGCCAAACAACAGTACTTACATTTATTACCAACATGACAAAGCCAAACAACTGTACCTACACGTATTGCCAACATGGCAAGATCAAACAACTGTTACATACACATCAAGCCACTGTTACATGTCCATGCACAAACCATCACATATTCTCCTTGACCCATAAACATGAAAGTGTTGCTACCTTGCTTGCTCAGAAACAGATTACATTCCTGCCAGAATATGAGAGGACTTTAAGTTTTGTCATTTAATGTTTAGATGAATTTGTACTGATAATGTCATGTTTATTTTGAATGACACATTGTAATTTTTTACCACGTGTGTGGAAATAGAGTTTGTTCATACATGTAGAAGCTTAAGAAGGTCGAAGTCATGTGCCAATTGATGTTGATCATTTTATTAATGGATGGACTTGTGCAAAGAATGTTAAAATGTAATGGTTTAATTTAGTCAGGCAGACTGATCTTTGTACAGCATCCCAAAGTTAAACTGTTCTGTTTTTCAGTAATTATACAAAGATATGAATTACTTTTTGCCATTCCAAGTTCGGCATCTGCCAGTCATTGAAGTGTATGGATGGTGCATTGTCTATTTGTCATGTATCTTTGGAATACATACATGATCTTGCTTATGCTCCGAACTTTTCACCTGAGGCTCATTAATTATATACACAAATTATGTGACTCAAAAACAATTCTATCAATAAGGTTCCACAATTTTCACAAAAATCAGTTCCACAATTTTCACAAAAATCAATGTAATAAAAAAGGTTTTGGGTGTATATATTAGGGTATTGTTGTTAGCTTATCAATTTCTCATGTCCTACCAACCATAAATTTTGTTTCCATTCCAAGGAAAGAAAAGCCTTCTTTATATTCTACCAAACAAATTGTTCCCATAAGGGCATTATTCAATAAAAACAAAATCATAGATTGCCTCAGTCAGACTTTTGTATTCTTATAACTGGCCACTCTTTGTCAGTAGTGGAGCATGACAATTTACTGATGATGGCCTTCAGCCATGTTAAAAAAATGAATTTTGGTTATCTAATCAACCCTGCCTGAGAGCCCCTGACAATGACTTTTGTAATTCAGGAAATTACAAAAAGGACTGATGCAGACACAATGGCTGAGATGTTTTGCTGGGCATACATTCTTATGACGCATTTGATTATTCTGTGTCTTCAGTGGAGAATGAATGCAAATACATCCAACATGCAAAGAAAATACTTAATTTTATCACAAGTTCAGAAAGCAGTATTTGTCACTAATAGATTACCCAATGTATTTATAGAAATAGCAAAATCGGTTTAAGTTACCCACCTGTACTCTCAGACATATTTTTGCTTGTCCAAGTCTGATTGTTGAAGCCTATTTTTGTTGGCTGAATTCAGTTGCATATATTTATACTACACAAGCAAGGCAAAGTTTTTGGGCAAAGTTGGATATTAAATAGTAATTTGTGTTACCACAGCTGACTCTTGTTGGATGTAGGATGTGTGTATTGTATGAAATATTTCTGAGTTTGTACTTAAAACACAGACGTTTCAGATTGTGTCCATGCATACATGTAGTTTTTCTCAAAATGAAAACCTGAAAGTCCATAATGTACATGTGCAAGAACGAAATATAAACAATGGAGCAACCTTCATGGACATTCCACATTTCATGATGTATATATGTATATGTATTGACACATGAAGCAATGTGACTCATTTGTAATAAAGCTACTTTTAACAAATGTGATGTTTTACCTGTTCCATTTTTTCATTGTGAACAATGCTGACATTGATCGCCAGAGGGCACTCATGTCAACAGGCTTGGATGTTTTGTTTTGTTATGTCTGTGTGTGAACACAGACATATTGTTTTACCCAATATTCTTTCTTTCTTTCTTTCTTTCTTTCTTTCTTTTTCTTTCTTTCTTTCTTTCTTTCTTTCTTTCTTTCTTTCTTTCTTTCTTTCTTTCTTTCTTTCCGCCAGATTTTTGTGTCGTCTTAAACTCAGACACAGTGCAAGCTAGTAACTTCAAATTTTGCGTGGCTATAGTACCTGCAGTGAGGTTTTGCATATCGTTCTGAATAGTCAAGATTTTGAAAATTATGCAAATTAGGGCAATTTAAAAAATTGAATTGCTTCTGGCTTCCAAAGTATTAATCCGATTTTGATGATGTTGGACCCAAATTGTAGATATTGTAACACTGCACATTTTTGTAATGTACATGTGACCTCTAAAGGTCAAAGGTCAAGGTCTTTTGTACGTTTGAAATATTTATCCAGCCATAACTCAGTCAATTTCCATCCAATTTTGATCATGTTGGACACAAATTGTAGCTACACTAACACTGCACATTTTTGTAATTTACATGTGACCTCTAGAGGTCAAAGGTCAAGGTCATTTTGCCATTTGAAATATTCATGTAGCTATAACTCGGTCAATTATCATCCAATTTTGATTATGTTGGACACAAATTGTAGCTTCTGTAACACTGCACATTTCTATAATTATATGTGACCTCGAGGTCAAAGATCAAGGTCATTTGGACCTTGGAAGTATTCATCAAGCCATAACTCGGCCACTTTTAATCCAATTTTGATCATGTGGGGCTCAAATTATAGATATTGTATAAGTGTTGCAACACTGCATATTTTTGTAATTGTGCAAATTTTTCGCACAGACAGATTTGCTTTCAAGCAAATCTTTCTTTTCTAGTTTTGTTTTGTTTTTCAAAGAAAAGAACATGAGTGACAAACAAGAGACATGATGCTTCTGACGATTGGCTGTTTATGTTTATTTGGCAAACTTTGAGAAGCCAGAAAAGGAATGGGTACAAGTTTATTTTTATACATACAGAATATGTGTGGCAAATGAGAACTTTTAGAACTTGAGTGCACCAGTGGATTTCTCATAGTTACTTGTCATTTTCAAATGATTTTTAAAAAAGTTACAATGCTGTGTATAGGCAAATGACTCTTTTCTTCCTTTCTTTTTTTAAGGATGGTTCAACATTTTCATTTTTTAATTCGTGCTTACAGTATGCGGGGTGAGAGGGGTGGGGGGTGTGGAGAGAGAGAGTCTGTACACTTTCACAGAATATGGAAGATGATAGTCAATTTTCAGCCTATTTTGTGCAATTTTGGAATGATTTTTTTTGGAAAATCAACAGGGGTCATTAAATTTAGTACCCTAAGAACTAATTAAAAAACGATGATAATGTTGAACCATCCCTTAAGCATGTTTTTCATCTTTTTCTCTTCATATGAACAGACACAGTTTTACACATGTAATCTTAGACTATTATATATTTTCTTGGTCCAAACGTATGTTCAAAAGAGTTCTGTTAATTTTTTACATATGTGAAACTATTGTCAGCCATGCAATTATGTTCCAACACCAATGGCATCTATAACAACACAGAAGGCATATAAAGACAATAAAACATTGAATCATTGTTAGATTTTTCTAAGTGTTTTGCCATTACAGTGGTACCTGCTGTATGCAACCACTGCTGTGAGCAGCCGCATCGCTTTTTGTGGTCACTAGGCTCAGACATAGGAGTCAATTTCTTTGTAAAATTTACCTGTGGTGACAGGTCACCTGCTGTATGTGGCCACTTTTTCTTGGCAGAAGGGGTGGCTGCATACAGCAGGTACCACTGTATATGGTTGTTCATGTGCTCTTCCACACAGTCTGAGTTTGTTTTCAAGGAATCTGAAAAATGCCAGGACAGCTTTTCCAAGGCTATTATGGAAGTGATTGATTTTACTTTGACCTGACTGTACATTACTATGACCTATTTGGTGGTGAACATGTGCATCAGATTTTAGGTGTGATTGGTTAACAGGTGCATGACACTCAAGGTATCCTTGCACCATTTTAAGAAACCTAGAGTAAAATTAAGCACCATGATAGTTTATCAGTGTCCACGAGCCACCTTTGTCAGGTCATGACCTAATTATCTGACAACTTTTTTTTTTCCTCATAATTCAAATAATTCTCCAATTTCAACAAAATTGGGCTGTATTAGATAGCTTATGGGTAGTGATATTTGTCTGTCCCACAGGAGGTGGCATTATATTTTTTTGTTTCCAAACTTAATTTTGCTCAAATTTGGAACACAAGAAGTTCATTCGGCTGAGATGGACTGGTTGAGATTTTTTTTTTTTGGGGGGGGGGGGGCTAATAAACCCTTCATTTCTAAATATTGGTCAAGGTCATATGGGGGGGGGAGGAGGAAATATTGTAGCAGTTATTTTCATCTAATTAATTGTGACCGCTAAAACGTAAAGGCCATGTAGCCCTCCAAGATGTTTTTACATTGTAATACAGTGCTGTATCCTTCAATTTAAGGTTGGTCAGGCCAAATTCAGAAATTTGTAAATTCTGAAGCAATTTTCTGTATATTAACATAGTTTTGGTGATACTAGACCTAAATGCTGGTCCAACCAGTCTGACCAATCAGAGCCCAAGGTTACGGCCCTGTAATAATACACTTATATTATCATTGAGTTTCTGATAGTTTACAAATATTGCTGACCTACGTTTTTATTTTGAAATTACATATTGATCAACAAGAGTATATATTATGGTAACTGTAGGGATACTAGAGCATGCATCTATATGTAGTTTTCTACAAAACTGTAGACCAAATTCACTTGAAACGTCCTGGGATGTACTTTTAATGTAATACTATGAAGTTTTCTTTCTTTTTCTGTTTTCAAATGGCATACTTCAGTTATTTTTTATTATTTTTTTTTTTTTTAGATTTGTTTTCTTTATTATATTTTTTTGTGCAAAGCTTAAAAATTTGTCTTGTCTGGAAATGCTTAGCCAACTTCAAAATTCCTCAGGAACACTTCTGTATACCACTAGCCTTCATATGTTCAGCAGCAATTTTTATTCAAGTTTTGTGTGAATTTTTGTGAGGTTTTGTAAGTTTTAATTTTTTCTCACAAACCACAAGCTGCACTCTCATAAAATTTGGTGAAAGTGTAGCAGACTCAATTTCCACCAAACATATACATTTGCTGGTGCCAATATAAGTTTCTGATTTTAAAGATAATTCAACTGTTACAGTGAGAGATAGGAATACATGTTAGCGTGTTTAATATTAATCCAAATGTACCGGGTATACTTATATTATTTCCAAAAAATGTCTACACCACATCTACTTCAAGCATGGACACATGCACCTAGGTCTAAGCTTTCTTATTTTTCATGTGGCTGAGCACAGGCTGTTCATGCAGCCTTCTTGTTACTACTTGTGTCCAACTTCCAGAAAAGCAAGCTGTTTGCTGTAAGTAAAACAAATTTTGATTAAATTTTAACAAAATTGAGGTCCATATGCAATGTATAAGACTTAAGGTGGAATGATCAAATTTCTCAGTCATGTGCTATGATGCATATATCAGTTATGAATTTCTGGCAGTTTACAGACCACGATGTCCATCATGATATGCTAATCTGACGACCAGATTTGTCACCCAGTATATTCAAAATGCCGAGATGGACCTTACTCCAATTTTGCATGTTATCAATTTCCAAGTATTTATGGAGTGGATGAACTGAGGGGTGTACATGACACCAAGGGGCACGGGAGGCATATCCATGTATGATGACTTAACAGTTTTATTGTAGTGCACTAATCAGTTGATGCTTTTGTCAAACATGTGTGTTGCATTTTAATTCTACCAGTCTTGCAAGGAGTATTTCAAAGGCTAAGTAACTCAGGTATAGGTGATATCCATGCTCTATTCTCTAAGGTTTACTTATGCTAGTTAATCTGATAAACATGGTCATTTTCCCGGATGGGAACATCTTAGGGATTGTGGCCCAGCTATCTGCAACACAATATCGCATTGTTCACATTGAAGGACTTAATTGCATCGTTTGTTTAATTGTGAATCAGTAATATAAGGGTCCCACAGGGAAATAAATAATATAAACCGCAATTTTCTTTTCCCTATAGAAATAAAATGATTCTGTTCTCAGCAGTTTTTCACTGTCAAAGAAATGTGAAATTAATTTAGATTCACCAAAGTGGTAATATGGTGGATATTCTGTAAAGGATGTGTATTACAGTGAAATAAAATAACAAATTGGAACCAACATAACAGAATTAAAGTCAGGCAGAGGACATGAGTCACTGGAGCAGGCTCACACGTGCCCTTTTGACTAATTATCTTGACTAGATAATTTCACTGAAGGAAGACAAGGAAGTTGGAGATAGGTTATCAGGAACATTATGTGGTTTTTACAGTGCATGCATCTAACAGCAGGTGGCAGCACTTTGCAAGATGCCTTGCATGTCAACGCTTCTTCAGGGTGCAAAGCCAAAGAAATACAGATTTTTGACCAAAAAAAAGAAGTTTGACAGATAACGTTTTTTGGAAAGTGAACCTGATTTGGACAGAACTCATCAGGACTGTATATGACGCTAAATACATTTAGCCAGAGACAGAATAAATGCAACAAACTAGGTATTTTGCTGCAGCTATAACTTTCAGTCAGTCCGTTGCAGTAATTGGTAATTGATATGTCGGTTTGCCATCTGACCCCCTACACTCCCTAGTCTAGTGCTTTCGTCAGCTAAAATAAAACAACAACAACAATGAAAGTAAGGTCTGTTTAGCAGGCAAGCTAGGTCATACCAGGGAAAGATCTCGGACCAAAGAGGAAGATATTTACAAGTAACCCTCTTGAGAAGGTCAACCGTTTTCCTTGTTGCATTCTAAGCTTAGGTGCGTCAAGGATGACTATTACCCTGCATGTTTGATGAAAAACAAAAAAGCAGATGACATTTCTGACACTGGACCATTTCTGGCAATTTGAATGGAGGAAGGATACATCAGACTTTCCATTAAAAGATGGCAGAAGGCAAGCACAAACAATGCACTCACATGAATATTCATCATGCAAAATTTTTCATGCACAATTGCAATCATTTTTTTAATGATAAGGATGCAGTAGAACTGTCCAATACCTTATATTTGTGTATATAGAAGTAATATGTCATCATCGTCCTTATTTGGTAGTAATAGAGGAAACCATGTGCATGACCTCAACGTTCATTAACTTTCATCAGAACTGTTGGCAATAACAAACTTTCAAGCCTGAGGATCTTTAATCATTTACCTTTGAATGCGGAAGAATCGGGTGTGGTCACTCTTTATGGTTTCACTCAAAATGTTTGTGACAGCGACAAAGAAAAGAGTCAGAGATAATCCCCCCCCCCCCGCCCACTATGCCTCCCATCTCCATGGTAAAATTGGAAACATAAATGACAAATAAGCTCAGACATTTCATCAGCCAAGTTACAACTGAGAACTAGGATGCTACATCAGATGAGTTAAAATGAAACATAAAAAAAGTTAATCCGCAAAGTTCAAATATAAGGTCAGATGCTACATGTGCTAACTTTACACAGACAACTTACACGTAAATTACAAAAATGTGCAGTGTTACAGTAGCTACAATTTGTGTCCAACATGATCAAAATTGGATGGAAATTGACTGAGTTATGGCTGGATGAATATTTCAAACGTACAAATGACCTTGACCTTTGACCTTTAGAGGTCACATGTAAATTACAAAAATGTGCAGTGTTACAATGTCTACAATTTGGGTCCAACATCATCAAAATCGAATTAATACTTTGGAAGCCAGCAGCAACTGAATTTTTTAATTGCCCTAATTTGCATAATTTTCAAAATCTTAACTATTCAGAACTATATGCAAAACTTCACTGCAGGTGCTATAGCCATGCATAGTTGGAAGTTTCTAGCTTGCACGGTGTCTGAGTTTAAGACGACACAAAAATGTGGGAGATAGAAAGATAGGAAACTAGAAAAGAAAGATTTGCTTGCAAGCAAATCTGTCTGTGTGTGCGAAGAATTTGCACAATTACAAAAACATGCAGTGTTGCAACACTTACAATTTGAGTCCAACATGAATAAAATTGGATGGAAAGTGACCAAATTATGGCATGGCTAGATGAAACATTCAAAAGGCAAAATGACCATGACCTTTGGCCTTTGACCTTTAGAGCTGACATGTGAATTACAAAAATGTGCAATGTTACAATATCTATAATTTGAGCCCAACATGATCAAAATTGGATTAAAAGTGACCGAGTTATGGCTAGATGAATATTTCAAAGGTCCAAATGACCTTGATTTTTGACCTCTAGAGGTCACATGTAAATTATAAAAATGTTCAGTGTTACAGTAGCTACAATTTGTGTCCAACATCATCAAAATCGGATGAATACTTTGGAAGCCAGAAGCAATTGAATTTTTTAAATTGCCCTAATTTGCATAATTTTCAAAATCTTGACTATTCAGAACGATATGCAAAACCTCACTGCAGGTGCTGTAGCCATGCAAAGTTTGAAGTTTCTAGCTTGCACGGTGTCTGAGTTAATGACGACACAAAAATCTGGCAGAAAGAAAGAAAGAAAGAAAGAAAGAAAGAAAGAAAGAAAAAAAGAAAGAAAGAATATTGGGTAAAACAATATGTCTATGTTCACACACAGACAAAAAAGAGAGAAAGAATATTGGGTAAAACAATATGTCTACGTTCACACACAGACAGAAGAAGAAGAAGAAGAAGAAGAAGAAGAAGAAGAAGAAGAAGAAGAAGAAGAAGAAGAAGAAGAAGAAGAAGAAGAAGAAGAAGAAGAAGAAGAAGAAGCTGTGTGAATTCTGGAGACAAAACAAGCAAATATTACCCTTGCAAGTGTGGTGGAAGCAGTTATTTGCTCAGCTCCATGCATTGCATCCCGTGGCATACTTCAACAATTTCACATTTTACTTCCTAAATTCTGTTGCTGGCTCCACCGTCAAACTAGATGGGATGTGTGTGTTTTTCAAAAAAAAAAAAAAAAAAAAAAAGTGAATGATGCATTATCTTCAAGTGTAGCTTAAGTTGGTCATTCACTACGTGGTTGTCACGTTACCTTCATTTCGCGATTTTTAACATTTTTTTTCAAATTACAATTGATTTGAACAGAGACCTCACCCTCAGATAGTCTATGACAGGGAGAATCTCCCTACTGATGGTGGGCAAACTGGGAGGCGAACTTAGACAGTTGTTGAATCATTTAAAAAACAAATGGCATTATTTCTTGCCACCAACATGGCTTCCAACAAGATGCATCTTGTGTATCCCAGCTGTTGGAATGTCTACAAGACTGGACATTCAACGTCGATAACAAATGGGTGACTGATTGTATATATATGGATTTTTCAAAAGCTTTTGACAGTATCCCCCATGATGGCTTACTCTATAAACTTGACCACTATGGGATTAGAAACCAATTGCATGTTTGGTTAAAATCATTTTTGTGTGGCAGAAGACAAAGAGTAGTATTACATAATGACATATCTCATTCTCAATGGACTGATGTGGTACCAGCGGTCCCACTGGGGTCTAACTTGAGACCCGTTCTCTTTCTGCTCTTTGTTTACGATTTGCCAAACTCGGTTACTAGTATTGCCAAACTTTTTGTTGATGACAGCAAACTTTACCGTAAAATTCAAACTAGTTTTGACTGTATACAAGTTTACAGGAAGATTTTAATACTCTTTCTGCATGGTCCAAAACATGGCTCATTAACGCCAGTAAGTGTCAAATATTGAAAATGAAACGTAGTAAATTGAATATATGTACTCTTTAAATGTGGAATACCTGGAAGTTGTTGAATCATGTAAAGATTTAGGTGTCGTAATTCATGATTCACTAAAGCCAGCCAACCATATTGCAGCAATTACCACTACCACCAAGGCAATTCAGAAAATAGGTATTATCAAAGATGTCTCGCCAATTTTGACAACCATACAATTATTACCTTTTATAAAGCTATAGTAAGGCCGGGACTGGAATACGCCAGTCCAGCCTGGGATCCTCACTATCAAAAAGAAATTGATTTAATTCAAAACTTTCAGAAAAGGTGTCTCAGATTAAGTAGGGAAGAGGTTCAGCTGGAGTCCTCGAAAGATAGAAGAAACAGGCAAGATCTAGTTGAAGCATACAAAATTATCACAGGTAAAAGCAGGTCTTCTAGCAATATTTTTTGTCTCTTAACCCCGAAGACAACTTTGAGGGCATCATTTGAAGCTTTTCAAGCTGCTATATCCACCGATATTTGGAAACACTTCTTTGCCAACAGAGTGGTGGACAAATGGAACTCCCTACCTGAGGACACCTTATGCAAAGAGACAACGAAAGTCTTTTAAGGCCGACTTGATGGGCACCTCAATTGAGGGCTAGAATTTCCAAATATCAAAGAAGTGCCCGAGAAGGGGGCAAGTCCCCCTCCCGTGGGAAGAATTTTGGAAATTTGATGATAAAATGGTACGTTCTAGAGCACATTTCATGCATTTTTTATAATGAAATTACATTAGAGAACAATGATAAGATCAACAAGTTTGCACACTTTTATTCACATTCAGCACAACATTCTGTTTGGAACACAAGTCCTGAAACTTCATGGTGTAATTCCGTTGCTGATACAGCTGAAGAGCACTACATTTATACTTGTAAAAACTAAAAATGTCTAAATTCAGCACTACAATCTGCAAATTAAAGTGCAGTCAATCTCGAGAAGGGAGAAATGTCTCTCAAACGGGAGAACGGGAGAAGTGCTACAATCAGGCGAAAAACGGGATTAAACGAGTCCAAGACGAGAGGGTTGGAGTCTCTGTTTTTAGGGTACGTCACTGCCAGCATCGCAGACTGATACTGATGTTAACACACACACACACACACACACACACACACACACATATATATATATATATATATATATATATATGGTGACTAGATCTTCAAATATGCAGGTGGTTTACCTTGCATGAGTCGTTGCTTTCATTCCGAGGTATTTTTGAAGTGTCATAGTAACCAGTGAAAGAAATGTTAAGCACAGCGGTAAAGCAATGCCATTATAAATACTTGCATTTTGGATCTGCTAAACAAAGTGTTCAGACCACATAAAATAAAATCATCGTTTATCATGAGTACTTGCATCACTTTATCTTCGCGTATTTTTATAAGCATTTGAACATGGGAGGAAGGAAGGGAGAGAAGAAAGCGAAAAAGGAAAGAAAGAAAGAAAGAAAGAAAGAAAGAAAGAAAGAAAGAAAGAAAGAAAGAGCTATCGGCAAGTAGAACACACTTTTGGTCAGTTTAATGTAGCCAGACAATACATTGTAACCAGATTTGAAAAACCGAGAACATTAAAAAAAGAAGAAAAAAAAATGATTTCAAAAGCATCATACACGGGCACACACAGACAAGGTCTGTGAGTAAAAACTAATGCATTCTAAATAAAATGTATGACATGAACGGAGAATTGAGACTTGCGAATAGCCTTAATAAGTAATTAAAAAAGACCACAAAAACATTAAAAAAAACAAACAAAAAATAAAAACAAACAAAAACAAAAAACAAACAAAAAAAAACCAAACAAAAACAAAAACAAAACAAAAAAACACACAAAAAAACCCCAAACAAATAAAAAAACAACAAATTTGATTTTTTTAAAAATTTATTTTGTGTAAATGTAGTTTTAATTTTATCTATGTCATTCGAATTCTGTGATATGATTTCGATGGATGCTCTGATCTCGATGTATTATCTATGTATATCTATGTTCTCCAGTAATGGAGGTTTTAATAAATAAATAAATAAATAAATAAATAAATAAACAAACAAACAAACAAACAAATAATAAATGAATAAATAAATAAATAAATAAATAAATAAATAAATAAATAAATAAATAAATAAATAAATAGTACTTGCACAAATGAAAGATTTAGTTTATACACATGCAAAAATTAGTATTTACTAAACATAAATGAACGATAAAGAAGATATAAATCAAATGATGTTATGAGGCAAACATTATGATTGCCAAAATGCCGGGCGCGGGTCTGTACCGTGCAACAAATGTAGGAATTAGGTGGAATATAGCAAAACGCTTACCACCCCCACCCTCACCCCTCCGCCAACCTATTTTCCGTTTGTCAGTTCGTGACATCATGTATTATTGAACATAGCGAAATATTGCGTTTATATATATCTTACCATGAATACATGGTGTCATTTGATATTTTTCCTCGGTCATTGCACCCACATTATAAAATATACATTCAGTTGTTTGTTTCACAATACCACATTTTCCGCCGTTAACACACAATATTCATTGAATGCTTGGTCTTAAAATAGCATATAATTTTGTGGGGCGAAGATTACAACCATAATCAAAACTTGATCTGATTTTGCTTGGAGAAAATCATTCTAGCTTATCGAAGAGTGTCATGAGAGTTTCAGATGCCAATAGACCTTTTGACATACTCCAACTCGCATGTGGAAGATAATATCTGTACGGGAGATTTTTCTATTTTTCACTGGTAATTTTTGGCGGTATTATACGCAGGAAAATAGTAACTTTTGGCAATACGGACATGTACAAACAGGATCAACATTGTATCACATAGGCGTAGATATGTATGCCTGTGTGTGAACACAGACATATTATTTTTTCCCCAAATCCTTTCTTTCTTCCCGTCCTTCCTTCTCGTTTTCTTTCTTGCGTATCTTTCCATTCAGGCATCGCGCAAGACAGCAGCTTAAAATTTCACATGGGTGTAGCACATACGGTGAAGCTTTCACCTATGATAAAGTTTTGCATGTCATTTCAAATAGTCAACAGGTTGAAAATAATGTAAATTTCGGTCAATACGCCAAATCGAAGCTGTGAATGATGATAAATATCTTCAAAACTATACATTATAGAGGTGCCATTCCAACTTCATATGAATTTGTGCTATATATACGCATCTAATGAGCCGTGTACGTGGCTGAAAACCGTCAGATTTTAATTTGTGCAAATTTCTGCAAAACAGCAGTATGAACTATCACTGATAAAGGTGCCACTCCAACTTCAATTTACTAGTTTGTGCTATGGCTGCATCCAATGAAGGGAAACTGAAAATTATCAGATTTTAGTTCATGCTTATGTTAGCCAAAGCACAAAATTGCAGTGTTTGAATATGACGAATATCTTTAAACATATCATAGATACGCCCTAGAGGTGCCATTCCAGCTTCAGTAAATAATTATAATAATAATAATAATAATAATAATAATAATAATAATAATAATAATAATAATAATAATAATAATAATAATAATAATAATAATAATAATAATAATAATAATGATAATAATAATGATAACAATAATGATAATAATGATACTACTACTACTACTACTACTACTAATTTTATTAATTCGAGGAAAATCTACATGATACATCGAGATAAACACAGTGAGACTATACAAGTAAAATACACAGAAGTTAATACAGGATATAACAAAATGCACCGTAAAACTGATACCAGCAAATGTTCTTCCCCATACGGTTGAATAAAATTTTAATGGTGCAACAAAAATCTTAAGGAGTCAACGATGCCGTCTTGTCTGTTAAAATGCTTGCAGTTAGGCCGACTTCCAAACGCAACAGACACTGGAGAGATCCCACTTTGGGTTACGTGATCTAAAATCTTA
This sequence comes from Hermodice carunculata, assembly GCA_964020975.1. NCBI lineage: Eukaryota > Metazoa > Annelida > Polychaeta > Eunicida > Amphinomidae > Hermodice > Hermodice carunculata. The sequence continues at coordinate 85,345,204 of OZ026617.1, read as the reverse complement.
TATGTTCGAGTTACAAAACTGTATGCTTGCATTCAATGAACTGTGTTGCGGCTATGTTTATAAGGAAATACACAAGATTTCAATGTGGAATAACATAGGACTATTATAGATAGAGGGATTTAACACAAACTAAATTTATATATTTGTGTGACATATAGGCATATTCATTCTTGCTATTAAAATATTCGAAATTTTGCACGCAGAGAGATATTTACTGTCAAGCAAATCTGTGTTCTCTCTCTCTCTCTCTCTCTCTCTCTCTCTCGTTTGTTTTTTTTGTCTGTCTGTCTGTCCCGCCATACACTCCATTCTTTCTTCATTTCGTTCATTCATTAAAGTGTGTGTGTCAACACACACTTTTTTGTTTTTCCTGAAATTCTTTCTTTCTTTCTTTCTTTCTTTCTTTCTTTCTTTCTTTCTTGCTTTCTTTCTTTCTTTCTTTCTTTCTGTCTGTCTGTCTGTCTGTCTTTCTTTCTTTCTTTCTTTTTTTTTCTTTCTTTCTTTCTTTCTTTCTTTCTTTCTTTCTTTCTTTCTTCTTTACCAGCAAATTTGTCCGACACTTTTATCGAACACTATTATACATAGGAACCCCTAACTTGGCATGATTGTACCTCCATACAAGGAGTTTGACCGTTTTTATACAGAGGAATGAAGATGTTTAAAATTATACAAATTAGGGGCATTTGAAATTTTAAATCTTGAATATCTTCAAATGTATAATAGATAGAGATGTCATTCCAACTTCTACTAGGGGCTTATTGACCAGTGCGCATCTAATGAATTTAAAACAAAAGTTGTAGCAATTTAAATTTTGCTAATTAGCAGCATTGGAAATTTTAAAACTCGAATATCTTCAAAACTATTATAGATAGAGACATCATTTTAACTTCTACTGGGGTGTTATTGACCATTGCGCATGTAATGAATCTAAAGCAAAAGTTGTAGCAATTTAAATTATGCTAATTAGTAGCATTTGAAATTTTAAAACTTGAATATCTTCAAAACTATTATAGAGATGTCATTCCAACTTCTACTAGGGGGTTGTTGACCATTGTGCATGTACTGAATCTAAAACAAAAGTTGTAGCATTTAAATTATGCTAATTTGCAGTATTTGAAAATTTCAATCTTAAATATCTTCAACACTATAATAGATAGAGATGTCATTCCAACTTCTACTAGGGGGTTGTTGACCATTGCGCACCTAATGAATTAAAAATAAAAGTTGTAGCAATTTAAATTATGCTAAATAGCACCATTAGAAATTTAAAATCTTGAATAACTTCAAAGCTATAATAGATAGAGATGCCATTTCAACTTCTACTCCTGTGTTATGGAATAGTTGTACATTGCAATACCAATATGTTTTGAAGACACAGACACTGATTTGTATGCAGCAAATCATTTTTCCTAGTTTAATATTATCTTTGTGAACACCGCACCTTCGTGACAGGTTTGGTATGAAAGCTTACCACAGGAAACCCGATAGTTTTGCATGATTAACCCATTCCTGATCAGAGCGCGACTCAGTCAATAGCTTTCCTTGGCGTGGGTTGGGCGAAATGCAACCAACCGGTGCGAAGGAAAGTTA